>JADLZN010006541.1:0-1200000 GCA_018155175.1 Sinocyclocheilus anophthalmus | reverse complement strand
TAGTCTTTGACTCCAACCCAACAGTCTGTGAGGTATTACGTCAACAATTTATGATAGTGTCTTAAAATCACTTTTCAATCAACCCTTCCAAATAACAACTTTGTTTTTTTCCCACACTTTGTTCACTTGCTCAGGTATGCTTGTTTTGTTTTCTCTTGCACACTCACCCCTGTCATTTCTCATTCTCCTCCTCCACCGTTCTCTCTTTTTCCCCCTCTCACTTCATTACAAGCCATTAATTTATTTGGCTCTATTGACCTCTGTGCTGTGTCCTCTCCTTTCAGAAGAAGAGGGTGGAGAAAGATGACAAAAACGGAATGGCCTCGACTGTAGATTACTGAAATATGACTCCAATCTTTTCCTTAGTGTGTCTGCCTTGCATTCGCACAAAAAAATTCACGTCGGGAGCCTGTGCCAAGAAATGCACCAGGAGCAACCGCAAAGACTGATGTGGGCTGTGTCAATAGCTCTTGTTTTTGGCTTGTCTAATTGAGAGCGAGGCAGTGCAACGGAACTGCGCCAACCCTCATTAGAAGTTCCTTATGAGCGACGGACACCCGGGTCTCCAGTCCCCCAAGTTCCATCTGGGGGACTTGGGGGGAGGGCATCAGTACCCCAACTTAGGAGTTGACTTGGACGAGATTCCCGCCCCTAATTGCATACCATTATACCTGTTGCAGGTCTTAACTGGTTACCATCTTTATTCCTTGTCTTGAGCCGCCAGTAAAGACCTTTGGAGATCTCCTCCAACAATCGAGAAAGGCGAAGGCACTTAGGACACAGAGTGACGGTGCGTTTTCAAAAGGTGGCTGTTCGGTATGAGTAGGCCCAGGAACGCACGTCCTGAACAGTCTGATGACCAGGTACGGCTGTCTCGCACAGCAGCAGGTGCCCGTCACCTTTTGGCCCGCTGCGGCTGATCCTGCCAGGACTCGTGGCTCTTCCACCTTCCTAACCCTCACCTCCCTAATTGAGACCCCAGCAGTCTCTTGGCTCGCTCTCCTCTGCCAGCCCTTCTGCCCTGTATGATGGATACGTATCCCAAATGTGTCTAACAGTGTTCATACTGATGGCTATATTAGTTTCCCAGCCAAGTCTGTACGATCTCCAAAATTGATTCCAAGAGTCGTGCATCTTAACTCTGCAGGGAGCATAAAAACATATACCATAGATTTACTAATGATGTTGGCCATTTGAAATAAATTCTGTGTTTTGATGGAGTTTGTAAGGTCTAAGTGGAGGAACATGGTCAGAAATTATGTTTGTTTCTGCATTGGTACCTCAAAAACACTGTAAAGCAGTGGTTCCAATGAGTTTTCTTTTTGCCTTCCCTATAGCTAGTTGCCATTTTTGTGTTTTGGATACTTGTCTACATCATGGGTGTAACTCAACCGCAAAGCTACCTTAGCTGACCGACTTCACAAGTTTTTCACCAGAAACAAACCAGCTAGTCTTTTTGGCAGGGACACTTTTCATTCTCTTTCTTTTTCTGAAAGCCACAGGCTTCATGTGTGTGGCCTCTTTGTTTAACCTTTTAATTGGATCAAGTCCTGGCTGACAGTTTGAAAAGGCTCACTCAGTGTAGATTGTCACATCTGACACTAAACCCCTCCGTGTCTGTTGGGCCTGGCATCCACTCTGACGATGCCACAATCAGTCAAATCACCAACTCCATCTTGTCAACTCCTGCCTCTCACTCCCGGCTAGATTCATCATCCTCCATCCTTCACTAGTCGTGTACAGAACTTATAAAGGGATAGTTCACCAAATGCAAATTCTGTAATATTACTCACTCTCATTCTTTCCAACCCATAAGAAAAAACCTATGTGTTCATCTTCGGAACACAAATAAGATATTTTTTGGATGAAATCCGAGAGCTTTCTGACCCTGCATAGACAGCAACACAACTACAACGTTCAAGACCCAGAAAGGTAGTAAGAAAAAAAAGGAAACATCCCCCCCACAAATTAAAAAAACAAATGGCCCATGTGACATCAGTGGTTCAACTGTAATGTTATTAAGCTACGAGAATACTTTTTTTTGTGTGCAAAGAAAACAAAAATAGCATCTTTATTCATGCATTGTGGTACTCGCGGAATGAATGTGCAGCGGTAACTGACTTGAGAGAAGAATTTTTCTTAAAATTAATTTTTTCTTTGCGCACAAAAAGTTTTCTCGTAGCTTCGTAAAAAACTGAAGTTGAACCACTGATGTTACATGGACTGTTTTAAAGGGCACCTATTATGCCCCTTTTTACAAGATGTAATATTTGCCTTGGGTGTCCCCAGAATGTGTCTGTGAAGTTTCAGCCCAAAATACCCAACAGATCATTTATTATAACAGATGGAAAATAAAATTTTTGGGGGGTGTCTAAAAAAGAGCTGTTTTGGACTGTATCGCTTTAAATGCAAATAAGCTGCATATTCCCGCCCAATCTCCAGAAGAGGTGTATACACGATCTCTCTGCATTGCATATCTACAGCAATAAACAGCCGATAGAAGCAACATAACTAAGAGCGAGAGAACCAGAGTTTAGCCATACATATGGAAAGCCAAATGCACTGAAAGTGGAACGAAACAGCGCGATGTTACAGAGCTTGCGCCATGCAGACCTGTTATCGACGCGGATCAATTGACCAAGCCACGCTACCGAACGAATCTCGCGCTAAGAACGGCGCAAACTAATTTCACAAGCGCTGATCAGTTATACTTAAATACTTAAAGGGGATAGTTCACCCAAAAATGAAAATTTGATGTTTATCTGCTTACCCCCAGGGCATCCAAGATGTAGGTGACTTTGTTTCTTCAGTAGAACACATATGATAACTTTTAACTTTAACCGTTGTAGTCTGTCACTCATATAATGGAAGTGAATGGGAATCACTGCTTTGAGAGTCAAAAAAACATATACAAACAAAACCAAATTAAACCCTGTGGCTTATGACGATACATTGATGTGTAAAGACACAAAGATCGGTCTGTGCAAGAAACTGAACAGTATTTATATAATTTTTTACCTCTTATACACCGCAATGTCCAACATCCGGCACGTGACGCGTGTACGTGCTCTGGCATAGTAGACATAGATATATATATAAGTAGATTCCCACGGCCCATAGAAACAGTCACTAATGAGGCATCTACGTATACTGTATATATTTATGTCTACTATGCCAGAGCACGTACACACATCACGTGCCGGATGTTGGACATTGCGGTGTATAGAGGTAAAAATGATATAAATACGGTTCAGTTTCTTGCTCTTGAGTATTCTGATTTTTATCATTGTAGGGTGGTTGATCACACACGGCCCACACACATTTATGTCCAAACATAACCATGTAAAAGTGGATTTTGCATAATAGGTGCCCTTTAACGATGTCCTTACTACCTTTCTGGGCCTTGAACGTGTCAGTTGTGTTGCTGTCTATGCAGAATCAGAAAGCTCTTCGATTTCATCAAAATATCTTAATTTGTGAACAAATTCTTTATAATGTTAATTTCTTATGTTTGGAACAACGTGAGGGTGAGTAATTAATGACATATTTTTTATTTTTGGGTGAACTATCCCTTAAACTGTTTCGTGTAAAAACAGTTTGTGGTTTGTTCTTTGTGATCATGTGTAGAAGTAAGTTTCGCTAGGTCTAATTTGTTCTCTTAAATTACAGATACGATAATGATCTACTGACTCCTATAGGCATGGATGTAACATTACGCAAATCTGTAAGCATTTTGTTAATAATGCCATCTAAGAAGTACCCAATTTAGTTTTTAACACCCCCTCCCCCCCTTACTGCTTTCATCGTAAAGACTACTAATGATTGGACAGGCACCTGCAGAGGAAATTAACCTTGGATATTAAAAGGATGCTTTTGGTTGTTGGCCTTAGTGCTAATCACTGTTCCAAGGTAGCATTAAAGAACTTCCCGGGCAGCTTTGCCATAATTTCTCTGCGTCTCTCACTCGCTGTAATTCTGTATGTACAATGCATTTTTCTTTGTTATTATTTGCTGTGACAGATGCATTGACAGCATAAATCCTTGGAGTTCAGTTTGGACTGAGGTGCTTGTTGGCTCGTGTGTTCAGCGCACACACTTGCGCTCTTACACACACGCTTCATACACACCCTGGGGTATGCCTCTAAGGTACATATTCCTCATCTCAGTTTTACTCAGTGCTGAAAGCTGTCAGGAGAAGAAATGAAAAGACGAAAAAAGATCAAATTATCGTCTGCTATTAATTATAGCGAGTAGGCAGGCACAATAAAAGTGATAAATGTCTCTTTATCTCCATCTTAGCTGCACGGAAATAGAAGCGGTGTGTTAGCGTCTCCTTTGTGTTATTTGGAAAACATGTTTAGTGCTCTGACTGAGTAAATGATGAGGGTTTATCGGATTAGGCATCGCTCTGATATAAATACTGTTATTTTATTTTTCGCTCATTCTTAAATGTGATTACTGTTTACAATGCTGCCAAATTATTCGCAGTACACTACGACTGTGCATATTTGCATAATGTCGTGTTGATTGAATGCCACCAGCGGAGGCATTCTTACTTTAGCTGGTTTTGTTTGGTCCTTTCTATCTCTGTCTTTTTTTTTGTCTGTGTATCTGTTGCTTAAAACATCCCTGTCTTTCTTTGAGTATGTACAGTATTGTGTGTTTACATTAGTGTGCTTCTATAAGAGGGAGCTATCTTAGTGAGTAGTTATTTAGCAGTTGTTTTTATCCACAGTGATTTAGGCCTGATTCACTCACTCGGAGCAAATGCAGAGCATACTTGTTTTGCCGCCCACAGTCTGTCCTTTATTTTTTTCATTCTCTCGCCTTTATTTTTTTAGTCATTTGTCTGTCCTTTATTTATTTATTTTTTTTACTGCTTACATTTTGACCTTTTATTTGTCTGTCCTCTTATTTTTTTCCTTTTTTGTCTGTCTGTCTGTCTGTCTGTCATCTATCTATCTATCTATCTATCTCTATACATGTCGGTCTGTCTGTCTGTCTGTCTGTCGTTCCTATCTATTCTTCTGTTCGTTTTGCTATCTATCTATCATCTTCTATCTATCTGTCTTCTGTCTGTCTGTCTGTCTGTCGTCTGTCTGTCTGTCTTCTGTCCTGTCTTTCTGTCTGTCTGTCTTTCTGTCTGTCTGTCTGTCTGTCTGTCTGTCTGTCTGTCTGTCTTTCTATCTATTCTATCTGTCGTTTTGCTATCTATCTATCTATCTATCTATCTATCTATCTATCTATCTATCTTTTTTCTGTCTGTCTGTCTGTCTGTCTGTCTGTCTGTCTTCTGTCTGTCTTCTGTCTGTCTTTCTGTCTGTCTGTCTGTCTTTTTTTCTGTCTGTCTGTCTGTCTGTCATGTCTGTCTGTCGCTGTGCTGTCTTTCTGTCTGTTGTTCTATCAGACTATCATTCTATCTACCGTTCCAGCTATTGTTTTATCGTTCTATCTATTATTCTATCGTCCTTTTGTTCTATCTATCATTCTATCTGTCATTCTAGCTATCTAGCTGTTGTTCAATCATTCTTTCCATCTATCATGCTAACGTTCTATTTTTGTATCTGTCATTCTATTGTTCTAGCTATCTAGCTATCATTCTGTCTATCTATTGTTCTATCTATCTGTTCTGTCAGTGATTGTTTTTATCACTCTGTCGTTTGATCTATTTATCATTCTCTCTGTCACTTGTTCTATCTCTTATTCTATCTATCAGCTGTTATATTTATTATTCTGTATCATTCTATCTATTATTTGCATGTTATTATTTGTCTATTATTTGTTTATCGATCGGTGGTTATGTTTAATGTTCTAGGCTATCTATCTGTTGTTAATTCTATTTATCGTTTTTTGTTTTTGTCGATGAAGATTTGAAGGTCTACCATTCTATTTTTCTATCTTTCATCTAACTGGGTTTCTGTTCCATCAGCCCATCCATCTCCTTATGCCCCCCCCTCCCCCCCCCCCCCCCAGCAATATTACATTGTGGGCAATATATAATAGTTAATTGCAGATTTCAGAGAGCGATACTCCAGCACTGATGCTTTGTGCTCGGAGCGGGTGTTGAGTTTAAGCTCCGAGAGTCTTACAGACTAAAAGCTTATTTACCTGCTTGATTAGCCGCCTTTTCCTTCTCCTCCATTATTGAGGGGAATGTAGCAGCGGTGCAGTGAAACGCTGCTGTGGTTTCTACGAGGTAGTTTCTCTTCACGAGCCGTTCCACCGATGTATCGACCCTCACAATAACGATTTTCTTTGTCCTCAAAGAGCATCTCTCTTCTTTGCCAGGTTCAGTCACAGAACCCCGAGGTATTTTTAATAGTGGCTGGAGGAAAATAGGACATCTCACAAAACAGTCATGCAGGTGGAGATTTGTTTGTTTAGCCAAGCTCCATGAAACACAAATTATCTGCTTATAATTTATGCAGTATGTGGTTAGTGTGTGTGTGTGTATGTTTGAACCTCTGATCTACCAACTTCCTTATTTGTAGTGCTTGTTCCTGCGCATGGATTTCATATTCATTTCATAATATAATTTCATTATTATTAAAACTCCTGATTAAAAATACTTTAATCACTCTACATTTATTATTTTCCTGTATAATTTTATTTCAGTAGAAATATTTTATGAGCAAATTTATTTGTATTGTTCATGTTAGCTCGAGTGTAAGATTGATTGAAATTTTGAGATATTCTGGTTTTATATTTTTGATTTTGTACCACTGGAACATATATTCACACAATACACTCTCTGTGCTCCCTCGGTTGTTACACTTGCTAAGGCCGAAAGTCCTCGAGGGTCAAGATCCCAGTGGCGTCTGACTGAGTCACAAGCTTGTTACTGTTGCTTCGATGGCTGATGCAAAGGTGGGAAACACACAGGCATGTAAACACAAACGCACATACTCGTACAACAGAAGGCCGTAGGGTGTTATTCCCATGAGCTGCTGACGGGGATTGGGAGGCCTGTCTTGTCAGATTACTTTAATCAGATACCTCAGTTCTCTCCACATCTGTTAAGGGCCTCTAGCATGACCCAGTCAAGCACTCATACAGGAGTTCTCTCTGTCTGTAGACCTGATAAAGATCACACGTTCTCTTCACAGAGGCTATGAGAGCTTGTTTGCGATCCCCTCAGGTAGTTCAGATGGTGCTTACACCCTCTTGATTGTCTCCTCACCGCATTAGCAGCCGATTGGTTTCTGCTGTACTGTTGCTCTGTAGATACACTTTGTTCACTAAAATGGTGCTGGTTCTTATGCCTCTCAGTTGGGAGAACTGCAACCTTACTCAGATCTGGTCCACGTTTACACTAATTTGTTAACACTTCTAAACATGGTAACGAGTTTTTGTACTTTTGTACATCCAAAGAAATTTGATTCAATGTTTTTATGCCATCTTTTTATGCTGAATATGGATACAGTTTTCCTTATTTGATTCTGATTCACAAGCTCTTGACATGATACTGATTTTGATTCAATTTGATTCAGTTCCAATCAGTTTGGGTGTATTATATTCAATAATAATATCTAAAAATTTGGTATAGAAATGGTGTTCTCACAGAAATTGCTAGTACATTTTAATTATAAAGAAATATCATTAACCCTCAATGGGAAGTAGAAAGACTGAAGACTGAAATAGTATTTTCTTGACAAATATACTCCAATAATCTTTGTTTTACACAAGTTTCACTCCGCTAATGCTGTAAATTATGAAGGACAGTTTTGAAGGATGATACAAATCCGTATCTCATCTTTTTCCAAGCTATTTAATTACAAGAATTGGCTCGTAAGAGTTATTTGTTTCACGAATCAGGCTACACTAATGGCACTGCATGTTTTTGATTGACTGAAATGAACCAGTTATTTGTTTGTGAATCAGCCTACACCAGTTACTTGTTTATGATTCACTATGAAAAACCAGTTCATAGGAGTTAGTTGTTCATTAATCGGGCTTCACTGGATATGCTGTATATTTGTGATTCACTAAAAAGAACTGGTACTGTATATATGAAGCATTTGCTCATGAATTGGAACAAAGGTCACACTGTATGTTTTTAATTCACTAAAAAAGAATCGATTCTATTTATTCATGAATCGGGATAAACTGATTGCACCGCATGTTTTTGATTCACTCTAAAGTATTGAGAGTGATTTGTGAAGAAGAACTGCTTCATAAGAGTCTCATTAAACAAAACTGGTTCACAACAGTCATTTGTGAAACCTAGCTTTGTTAGAAAAACGGTTGTTAAAATATTGAGTTACTTGAGTTCAGCAGAACAAGAAGTGTCATCTTCTACCGACTGCCAGCATTTACTGTAGTAGAACAGAATGCAACATTCTGGTAATACTGGTGCAAATCTACAGTATAACTTCAAAATTAAACCACGTTCTCGAATCTCTGCGTCCAGTCCATGGCGGGAGGGCAAACGAAGGATCCGGCTGGGACGGAAGTGTTCTGTTTTCTGCTGATGGTGCATAAACCCGTCTTGCGTCTCGGTCTATATTGTTATCATGATCTGGCGTTCGATTTAAACAGGCCGCTGAGTATTTCCTCTCTCCCTGGATGGTGTTGATTTCAAAGGTAGGGAGAATTGACCTTGACAGAAGAGAAAGGAAGTGATATTTATGTCTACAGTGTGCTGAGGAGAGCAGGGGTTGGTGTGGGATGGATGGGTGGGTTAGTTTTCATCCCTTTCGCAGGCGTCCCGAAGGAGATCGATCACACCCGGGCTCTGTTTGCAGCTGATGTATGGCCCGTGTTTGTGACATAATGTGCATGTCCCATACTCGGCGCTGATGTCATTCTGTGCCCGGCCCTGAATGTCTTGGCGTGTCTTGGATGGTCTCCACCTCTGATGTCACACAGCATCGGATCTTCATAACGTCACTTTACTGCCACTTTAATTGCAGGAATGTCATGAGCAACACCCATCAGTGATTTCAACGCTGTCATATAATAGTTCATCGGAATCATTAGATACTGTCTCGTCTGCTTTCTTCTTTCCTGTTTTCTTCTCAACTCTTTAGTGAACTCTTCTCTCTTTGTCTCTCATCTCTTAACTTCATGTCTCTTCTCTTTTTTTGGCTCTACTGTTTTCCACTTTCCATTTCTTTTCTTTTCTTTTCCTTTCTATTCTTCCGTTCTTATATCTTGTCTCTCCTTCCCTTTAATCTCTTCTCTTCATCTGTTTTCTACTATTTTCCTTTACTTTTTTTGCATTCCTTGTCTCTTCTCTACACCTGTTCTATTTTCTGATTTCTCATCTCTGTTATTGTTTGTTCTTTGTTTTTCTTTTTCGTTTCTTCCCATTCCTTCTCTTCTCTCGTCTCGTCTCGTCTCGTCTCGTCTCCTCTCGTCTCGTCTCCTCTCCTCTCCTCTCCTCTCCTCTGCTCTCCTCTCCTCTCCTCTCGCCTCGACTATATTTCTTTTACTTTTCTAATGTCTTTTTCTTGTTTTCTTTTCTTGTTTATTTTTTCTTTTTCAATTTCTCATCCCTTTTCCTTTTTTCTTTTGTATCTTCTCATTTTTCTTTGTTCTTTTTCTCATATCTTTCTTTTTATGTTCTCCTGACTACCAGGAAAAAATTGTTTTGTGAATTTAGTATTTTATCATGTCATTACATTGTTTAGAGCATAAGAAAATTTGCAATAATGGGAGTAATATTTAGCAAGATTTTCATAATAATATCTCATATTTAATAGGAATATTAATATATATTTTTTTCTCTATTCATTTGTTGTATCTCCCAAAAGAATCAACACAAGTCCTGGTGTCCTCTACAGTGAACTTGTATGAAATCGATGTCCTGTTTCATAACAGGTGGTCATATTTGATTTGAAACCCCATAACATTTTCCTGAGATGTTGATTTATGACAAACAATTTGAAAATTAGTCAGATTTAAATGGTAATTACAAAATATTCTCATATTTCCATAAGGGTGTTACACTCAATTAATGTTTTTTGGTCATTTTTGAAGACCAAGGAGAGGGAGTGGTCATGGTGAAACATCCAATCATTTGGTATCTCTGAAAAGCCCTGAATGTGCTCGGTACAGAACATCCAGTTAAAACTGTGACATGTAACGTCTCGGAGAAATCGCTAAAACTTAATGGCTCGCTTTCACAGACGAGGCTTAGACTAAACCAGGATTAGGCCATAGTTCAATTAGGACATTTAAGTAATTTTTATAAACGTACTTAGAAAAAAGCATTACTGGTGTGCATCTTGTGACAAAACAAAGGCACTGATATCTTTTAAGATCAGTCAGTGCAAGTTTCTTTCAGTTGAAACAGCTCAGAGTTACATTTTAGTCTAGGATTAGACTTAAACCTTGTCCGTGAAACCGGGGGAATGTCCTCTACAGAGGACAAAACTCCATAGCTGGTAGTCAGGAGGATATATGAGGACTTCAGATGCAAAATCCTGTCAGTCTGAGATTTTCCTTTCAAATGAGCTGTTTTAAGGCTTAAGCCTAATCCTATCATTGGTTACCTGTTCAATTCAGAGTTGATTTTAAGGTTTTAGTATTTGTATTTAAATCACTTCATGGTCTTGCCCCTACTTATATTTCAGATCTTCTCCATTCCTACTCTCCTGAGAGAACACTTAGTTCTCAGTTTCTCAGTTCTTGGTCCAAAGCTCTGGAATTCTGGAATTTTTCTCAGGCATATGCTTAATTTGATAATATTTTAGCTTTAATTTTGTTTTATTTTGCATGGTAATGTTTTGTTTTGTTTTAACTTTATTCATTTTTGTTCTGTTTTCTTTTGATTTATTTTATTAGTATTTAAATTGTATTGTATGAGGATATTTATGTCTCGTATATTGTGCAGCACTTTGGTCAGCATTTAT
This sequence comes from Sinocyclocheilus anophthalmus, assembly GCA_018155175.1. Lineage (NCBI taxonomy): Eukaryota > Metazoa > Chordata > Actinopteri > Cypriniformes > Cyprinidae > Sinocyclocheilus > Sinocyclocheilus anophthalmus. Next base: position 1,189,144 of record JADLZN010006541.1, on the reverse strand, counting down.
GTTGTTTTAAAGGGCTATATAAATAAACTTGACCTTGACCTAACAGGCTGCTATGAAAATATCATTGGACTTTTTTGAAAATAAAGCATTCAATAACTGACTAATAGCCATTAAAGTGAAATGACTGAACCTGAACATTGGAGCCTGATAAAAAATCCTGATAAAAATTTCAGATGGACTTCAGAAGACTTCATATATATTTTCGTTTCTCATCCTCTATCATTCTCGATTTTATTTTCTTTCTCAATTTTTCTTTTTTTTTTCTCATTCGTCTATTTTCATCTCTACCATTTTTTTCTATTTTTCTTTTTACTTTAATTTCTTGTCTCTTCATTCCTCTTCTTCTCTCTTTTATTTTCTCTTTGTTCATCTTCTCTGTTCTCCACTTTTCTCGCCTGGTCTTATCTTTTCTCTGTCTCTGTGAGTCGGTGAAGATGGAGTTTGGCGGACAGTCACTGGGCCCGTGTCCACACTCATAACTCTTCATCACAGATCTGGCCAGCCCAGCGCCTGACTCACGTGGAGATGTGGGGATTTTGTGCTGGGTTCTCTAGGTGGATCCTCCTCTTGGATGAATCCCTCCTGCTGTGATTTATGCTTAGCGTGGGCCATTTGGATGGACTTTGGGTTTGTACTGACCGACCTACAGCTTGCTTGTGGGCTATTGTTCTGTTATTTTTACTTTTTTTATGAAGTCCAGTAGAGCCTTCAATGACACAAGATGCTTGGCTTTGTTTCAGTTAGCACCTTTTTAGGTTATGCAACAACCCTTGAGACCTGTATCCAACACAGATACACACAAGCATCAGAATGAAGAGTGTTATGTGAGCAGTTTAAAAATGAATTATTAGATTTATCAGTAGCTGTTCCTTACTACATTCAGATCCTCTTTATTAGGGATTAAATTTATTAGCTATGTATTCACACCACTTAAGCATCAAAAAAACATCAGTAAATGAGACTGACATGTAATATTTAGATATATTTAGAATGTCTGCTCATTCAAACTTGACCTGTTGGCACATCAGAATAACATTCAGGCAACATATGTGTGCTTACTAGGCAGGGCCACAGGAAAGTCTGCGGGGAGATGATAAAAAAATGTTGTAAAAATATGGTAACAGGCCTGCTTCTCTGTATTAGCCCCTTGAGTTTGGCTGTTTTGCATTTACTGTCGTCCTGACTATTTCGGCTCCCTGTGTTCGGGCACCCTGAAGCTCATGGCCTCAGTGCGCGTCTCTATTACGCTCTCCGTACTCGGCAATGTCTTTGCTATAGCAGGAAAAGGACAGCCGTTCTCTGTCCTAGTCCACTTGCGTCGGTACCACCATCATACCTGCCTGTCTGCCATCACCCAAGGAGTATGCTCATTCATGCTCTCAGGGGACACCCATGAGTAGTACACCGCATGACTGTGCGTTTTGCTATGCGGATACTGCCTGTGTGAATCATTTACAAACATGTACACTACAAGCTAGCCTGGTTTAAAGGCATGTACTCTCTCAAAATCAGCTGTTAGCAGTAACTAACTATGAATACTTTATACGTTGGCACAGTCTATCGTTGGCACAGCTCTACTGAGTGAGCCAAGATAATTAAACGTGCTTTACTAAACTTTACTCTCTCTCATATGTAGTATTTGGAAATCTGATTCATTTGAGTGAATCATTTTGTTTGAATGATTCAAATACTTTTTGGGGGGGTAAGCTGTTCATTTGAATGGTTCAAATCAGCTTTGTGTGTGTGCACCTGGAATATTCATCAAGAAATTAGATGGGGGGGGGGTCAATTTTGGATTTCATATTTGATATATACACACACACACACACACACACACACATAATATATATACAATGTCCATACAAAGTAATTGAGGTCCATTTGGGTTTTGGACCTCAATGTTCTTCAAAATATCTTAGGTGTTACACAGATGAAAGTCAGTCATACAGATTTGGAATGGCACAAGAGTGAGTAAATGATGACAGAATTGTTGAGTGAACTTTCGCTTTAACAGTTGTTTAACTACTTGAAGTTGGAAGTAGCTTATAACCTGGGAAGTTTCAAAGTAGCTTCCACAACACCACAGCTGTTACTAAAAAAACCTGCGTTGATCTCCTTTGATAGTGTTTGTGTGAGACCATCCAAATGTCCTCCGGTGGAAATCTAGCCAGAGAGATCTGCTATGCTAACAGCCGCTGTTCCTGGAAGTCGTGTTGTCTTGATGGGGAGGAGCTGTTTGTTAACTGGCTCAGACCTTTTGTAGACACAGTTGAAAGGAGGAAAGCTGTCTCAGCTCATTAGGTTCCCTGCCTGCAATGCCCTCCAAAAATAATTGAAAGACCCCAAACAGAAAAGAAAATGTTGCTTTAATCTAATTTGCAGGCAAACAATGGTCCAGGGACTATGTTAAATTCATAAAATTGGCTTAATGCAATGATATTTAATGAGGTCATTTTCGCAGCCCTGGATAGCCAAGATGGCCTGCAGAGAGACACATGGTCGTGCACACACACGGACTCATTAATGCATTTAATATGTATTCTCTTTCATATTCTTTACTCAGTCGCACACGTACGCTCGCGCCGCCAAAGAGCTAGACGTATAACAGCCTGCGGGAGGATTGTTTAAACAAGGTCGTCCTACTGTCCGTTTACATTCTCACACACTGCAAAGAAAAATATCCTCAAGATACATCGCTGCCTCAGCGCAAATTTAACATGGACTGACAGTCACTTTGGCCCCAAGAAGCACATAAAACATTCAAGCTGAAGTCTCAATATGACCCGACGTCACTTCTGCATGTGTCCACAACAGCCGCCGACAAAACTTCAGATTATTTGTGCATGTAAATACTGTTTTGCAATTCTTAGGCTGTTGGATTGGATGGGTTAATTTGGTACCAAGTGACTCGGCAGCCATCTTGCTAATGCACAAGGCAGCTATTTTCTTGTCATTCAAATAGAAATCCAATTTGCTTGAATGGAGAAAGACAAAAACATTTTTGTTTTGTAAGTTTGTGTCAAACTCCTAGTAAGAAAATACTAGACAAATTAAATTGTATTAAATTTATTTATTGTTTCGTTTTAAATACGTAGGCAACCTTGTTGTGGACTTTTTGATTTAGCATGTAAGTGTTATCTAGATAAATACATTGCCATCATTTGTGAATTAGAAATTAAATTAATAAATTATTTCTAATCAGCATATCAAGTGTATTTTCAATAATTAAAATTTTTTTTATATTGTGTATTTTTTTTATACTACTACTACTACTAATAATATGATTAACAACAAAAACACTAATGAAAATAAAAAAATCTAATGCATTTAACAACAACAGCAAGAACTATTATTATGCTTTCCCCCTTGCAATTTAGTGACAAGCAGCAAAGATTTTCAAGGTAACTTTAAAAAATATATATTTTGGTTCTGCACTTTATAGTCGAGTGTGCACTGTTACAAACATATCTTTAGTTATGCAAGGGGTTGTGGCTAATATTAACTGAACTCATTTTATGCACAGTGACTTACGAGGTGCTCGTTTTGTCCTCCTGTGGTTTCCTGCATCTGTAAGGTCAGAGGATCAATGTGGCCTTGATGAATTCATCAATCTCCTATGGGAAGTCAATCAATAGATGTAATAATCAATTCTCAGTGTTAAATTATGCCTTTTCCTTTTCTTTCTTTCTTTTTTTCCCCAAGAATACTTTTGTGTCTGCAAGCATGGTCACTGTTTACTGGAGGTTGCGTCACAATTACATGTGCTATAGTAATGCATCTTTTGCTGAACAGGGTTCTCAATGGAGAATTTATACTTAATCATGTAGCTTTGGAATCGATTTGACACAGATCGGTACAAAGAGAAAGATTTTACTGGTTCAAGTGAATTATTGCAACATTTAGTTTAATTAAAGTCGTTGCACAGCCCTGTTGTGTGTTCGTAATGTATTTAGGCATCTATTTGAGATCAGCTGCTTTGTTAGTGTCATGAGGTGGGCAGGTGGAGTGACTGTGGTTGTTGGCCCAGTCTTAAATACACTAAGATAACATTTTGTTTTCCTTGGAGACTTTGGGCAATTGAGATTTGCCATGCTTCAGAAGTGATGCTTTGCTTGCCGTTGCATCATTTAGTCTTAAAGCCATGTTGTGTTTCAGAAAACAGCAAAGCTCTGTTGTATTGGTGCTTCAAGTTGATATTTTAAAATCAAGACACAGTTAGACAGGTTGAAGGTGAGCAATGATAATATCTCTTGCATGAAGTATGTATTTATGATAAAATATTAGTGTTTGTGACATCAAATGTTAGATTTGATAAAGTTGTATCAGCTTTTGTTGTGTCTGGTGTCAGATAGATTCTTTTTTGTGTAACTCTCTTATCTGGCTTTGCTAGAGGTAACATGATTGATTGTCTGACATGATCCAGACACTCATTCACTCCCATGCAATTTACACAAAGAGGTCTGAGTGGCTTATTGGAAACCAATGGGAGACTTTGATTGGATTATTTGCCATCTTTCGCTGTTAATTACAGTGTTGCAAATCTGGAGACTTTTGCTACTGGGTGAGGTTTTTTTTTGTTTTGGCCGGCAGCTGGCAAAAGTAAATGTGCCTTCGCATTATGTGCGATGAAGATAATTTCCATGTTTTTACAAACCTGTCTCTGAGTAAGCATTTGTATTTTTTCTGTATTTAATATTTGAAAACATGTAAAAACAAATGCTAGCAGTGCTGTGTTTCTTAGTAAATAATCTACAAGCCTGATGACAAACAAGGGTTTGAAGATCCAATAACTGAATATAATGTATGTAAAAAAGACCATAATATTCTTTTTGTTTTGGGGGGGGGGGGAAACCATCAAAGATATTTATAAATAATATAATTATAATAATTAAATTATTTCAAAAAATATTTATATAAAGGCCTGTTGATTGTTATATTAAAATGATATATGTACAACAAAAACTGTAATAAAATCATACAATAAATACTAATAAAATACAATTTAACAACAACAATTTGCATTATATGAATATTATTATAAAAATATATTTACAGCAACAACTGTATTATTTTTGATAATTTTGTTACTCTTGCATTTTAGCGACAAATGCACCGTTTTTGCGACTTCCGTTCATCATAGGGCCAAGATATTCATCTTTAAGGTAAAGCCGCACTTCATCTCATGATTTTGTTCCAGATATTTTCATTATGGTTGCTTACGCAGAGGAACTTCAACCATATGTGGCACCGACCATTGGGAGTTCTGGGAAACAAAAAAAACATGTTTTGTCGACATCTCTGATGCTACATTTTTCCAAAGGTAAAAGTCATTAGAAGAAGATTTGCAGCAGATGTGTTCTTCAGCAGACGTTTTTGGTATTTGATTTGAATGGTACACATGTACATCAGTGAGGGTCAGACTATCACTCATACAGTTCGACTTAAGTCCAGCATTATGTTGCAGCTCCTAATAAAGTTGCCAGCCAGTTGGCCAGTATGTCCTCGCCAAAGCCAATTTTACTCTAATTTGGCACATGCAGAGTGTTAATTTTGGACCCTGATAATGCAGAAGTAGATGGTCCACGAGCTGTTTCTGGAAGTACAACAATGGTGTGAAGCTTTATATATTCATACTTATAAATATTTCAACACTTTTTTTTTTTTTTTTTGTATCTGCCCTGCTTTTAAGAGATCGTTAACCCGAAAAGACTAAAACATTTACCTCAGCGTTTTGTCATCCATCATGTATGTCATTTCTTACTTTCTTCGGAATGCAAAAGGAGACAGTTTGAGACTGTTTGCGCTGTTACTATTCACATATTAAAGTAGATGGTGCCAAACTCCAAAAAGCACCATAAAAGAACAGATAAAAATCATCCAACATCGACTGTGCGCTCAAAGTCTTCTCAAGCAATGCAAAACTTGTGTGAGGACCTGATTGGATTTTTGATAATAGTCCTTCTTGACAGCTAGTGGTCACCATTCACTTTCATGCAAAGAGCTGATTGGACAATCGCACTCTGATAAGCATCTTTAGAGCTCACAAGAAGAATGAAAGTTTTGAAAGATGTGAGGGTGAGTAAATGATTGAACATTTTTGAGGGAACTATTCCTTTAATTGTTGCCTCATGGTCTTGTTGTATAAGCTGAACTAAATTGAATGCGGCTAAGACAATGATAGCCTTCTTCTCACCTTCCCACATATCAAGCCAAATATTATTACAGTGGGTCTCAGCAAGCATTCGGTTGTACGGAGCCGTTAGTGGGGCGGAATACTCCATCCCCGCTAGGGAAAGGTCAAGGAGCTTGTTACGGAGTGGAGTGCCTGCCGTTATCCCCCATCAGGCAGGAATAATGGAAAGCTCCAGAACGCCGATGCAAGAAATTAAGGCCACCATCGAAAAAGTCATGAGACTCGCTCCATTCACCCTGTCACTACTTAAATGGACTCCTAGGTCTTTTTAATGGGGGAAGACCTGAGCCAGACCCCACTGGAGTTGAGTTATGTGAATATGAGGTACTCCCAGGCTTCCAGGGTGGATTTTGGTCCTGGCGGCTTTAGATGTTTTGGAATGAAGCTGGAATGACTGAGCATGCTGTGTTTCCGTGGTGACCTTCGTCAAATCAAATCTGGATGAGTCTGCTCACTTGTGTTTTATGTGAATCTTCGGTGTGTTAGTTGCTGTACTTTTTTCTTTCAGGAAGTAAAAATGTATGATAGCATACAGTGATGCTATCAGATAGTACAGCATGTGAGTGAAAGCAATTTCCACCCAGAGCGTTCTAAAATTCCTCACTTGCTTACATTCTTTGGTTGGAAATGCCATAGTAATTTATTAAAAATGAATATTTCTGGTTCCATTACATTTCTTTGGATTCAAAGCTGATTCTGTAATTCTCCACTCGCATCCTCTGTTCGGAAATGTCATAGTACTTTGTTAAAAATGAATATTACATTTCCTTGGATTCTGATTGTTTAGTTGTGTTCCAGCTGTGCTAAACTGCATTGCATAATAACAGCTATGACGCAAAATATGCTATGACCAGCTGCTTTGTAATAATATCTGTACCATATTTCTATATTCTATATATTATGGATTTTTTTTGGTTAAAGGCAGCTATATATTTTTATGGGGAAACATCCATTTATAACTGTGACAAACAGTAATATTTAGAGTACTCTTACAGACTCAAATAGAACATAAACAATGGTCTTATTATATTGAATAAAAATTAATAATTTCAATAGTTGTGATAGTTGGTATTCTTAGTACGTAATAAAACAAATATATACTAGAGAATAATAAGGCAACAACAATAAAATAACTATGAATAATTATAGAGTTATGGTTATTGTTGTGTAGTTTATTATATATATTAAAACCAATATGTGGTCACTAGATAAAATCATGTGGTCTTATCTCAATTCACATAGTTTAGTCGGAATTAATAAATAATAATGCACATAATAATAATAATTTATTATTATTATTAATAATTCTTTTTAATCATTTACTTATTTAATTATACAGTTTAACCATGTTTTTTCTCTGAACGTTTCTCTTGAACCCCTGCGCCATTGTATTTCATAGAAATCCATATTAATCATCATATTAGCTTCCAAACAATAGCATTAAAACCATAGTACTTGTTTAAACGTTTTGCATTCATTGCTTTGCTTTGGAAGAACACGTTTGTTTGTTTGCTTGTTTGTTTTGGAGAAATAAATCTCTTATCTCTGAAGGCTTCTGAAATAGCGATGAAAGGAGAGCTGCATTAGTAAGTGATGAAGACGGATAAACAAGATGGTAAAATGGGGTAAGGTGGAGGAGGATAGATAAAAAAAGGTGACAAAATGGAAGATATGGAACGTCTTTTGTTTGTGCCAGCCTCAGGTGTTTCGTGCAGACGTTCGGCATTGTTTTGTTGGCAGCTGAATCACGCGCTGGCTAATTGTCAGGTTTAATTAGCTAATTGGAGCTTGTTTTTACACTATGGCTAAATCGTTCTGCGTCTCTTTTCATCCGCCCCTTGTGGAAGCTCTAAAGAGTTGAGGGAAGAAAGATGATGTAGGTTTTTTTCCCGTCATCAAACTCCTGTTTTTTTCCTTTCCTTCAAGCATTTGTTGTTCGGTGTATGCATAACATCAATTCATTCTGTTTGCGTATTCATAAAGAAACCAGGCAAGAAATGACAGACTAAAAAGAAGGTTTTATTGAATGTGATTGCTTTGTCAGTGGGATCGTCTCTCTCTCTTTTGTCTGCTGTTTGTCAGAATTTCATTAGCATTTCTGAGATGCCACACTGACAGGAGACGACGTGCATTGTTCTCTGAGGGGGCGACGACTGGGGTTGCGCCAGCGTTTGTAAGATGCCGAGAGCGTCCAGGGCTCATAAATGTCTGTACGAGTGCACCGTCTGTAATTCATTCCTCTGACATTTCCACACTGCTTCCTCTAAAGCCATCGGACATCACCCTTTGACCCTCCAACCTAATCAACTTCCTGTTTCCTGAAAGACAACTTCCTCTGGCTGGTCTTTGGTGAGAGGGGGCAACTGAGAGTGACAGAAGAGTCCCCCATTGTAGACGTGGCATGATTTCATATATTTGTTTTGAGGGAAATTTTGCCACTTTTATTGACATAAAAAATAACTTGCCTAGAAATTATTTACGGAGAACAAAGAAGGAATGAGATTGTGATGTGATAAACTGATAGGTCATACCTGTCAGTTTAACAGCTCCATTAATTAATTAAAATTTCAGTTGTATTATTGTATTATATTTTTACATAATTAAATACGTATTTATATTTTGTCTAAAGCTACTATTTTAAAGTCTAAACCAAAAAATGTTATAAAATAGTGCTTTAAATAGAAGACAATTAATAAGCTTTAGTAGATTTTCAGTGATATATACATATAATACATTCTATGATATATATATATATATATAATGATATCCGTATACTATTAAAACCTCATGGCGCTAATATCTATATATATCTATTTTTTTATATACGTATTAAAAGAAATTAAGCTTCCTCACTTTTCAAGGCTGCATCTTTTGAAACTAACTAACTACAAAACTAAGTAAATAAATGACAGTGATAGTTATTACAGTTTTAAATAAATGGTTTTCCGTATTTGGATATATTTAAAATGGACTTTTAAAAAATGTTTAAATTTTTTGATGAACAGAAAGCTCAAAAGAACATTTATTTGAAACCGAAATCTTTTATAACATTATAAAAGTATTTCTTGTCACTTTTGATCAATTTAATGCCATTTTGCTGAATAAAAGTATAAAAAATACCTTTTGATCCTGAAACTTTTAAAACAGAAAAAAAATTACATATTTTCTAAATGTCAAGTGTATTTATAAGAAATCTTTTGTCTTGTACTTCAAATTAAAAATGTTTCTTTGTAATTATTTGTGAGATTTACTAGCAATTTCTGAGAGAAAACTGTCTCTATTATACTATTACATGTTTTTCAGTGTGGTGAATCTTATATACATGATATTTTTATTATAAAGCCACTTTTACTTGTCTGGACCGAAAATACAGTCTAATACCAAAAATGTAGGATCATTCTGTAAATGTAGGGCCTTTTTACATCGATATTGATGTATGTGATTAAATGCGATTCATTTGATCAATTAACCAGCATATCACATAATTAAATCAATTAAAGGGGTCATAGATGATGCTGATAAAAAGAACAGTATTTTGTGTATTTGGTGTAAAGAAAATATGTTTATGCGGTTTAAGGTTCAAAAAAAACCACGCCATTATTTTTTGTTTTTGCAACATACTGTGCATTATTGTTTCTCCTCTATGCCCCAACTTTCTGAAACGCGTCGATTTTTACAGAGCTCATCGTTCTGAAAAGCGAGGTGTGCTGTGATTGGCCAGCTATCCAGTGCATTATGGTTGGCCGAATAACTCAAGCATGTGACGGAAATGTTACGCCCCTTACCATACTGTGATGCCGTGTCCCGGCCAGAGCGACGAAACAAAAACATGAAAATCCATTATAAACGAGGCATTTGTTGCATCCAGGTGGGGACATAATTACTGATTATAATAAATTATACTGTCTTTTTACTCATTGCATCACACCGCGTAAACATAAAAAAATGTCTGCATTTGTGATTAACCAGCTGAATTTCTAGTCGTGTCCTCGTGGAGACCAAACAAAGTCGTTCCTTCAGTGCTGAACGTGAAGCGGAGGGACGGCTTGAGTGAGCGGAGCGGGACAGGCTTGAGAACAGCGCGGCCAGTGGATTCGAAGAAGGAGCGTCTGACGGGCTTGCGGCAACCCCATGTGACGACCCCGGGCTGGACTCTGCTTTGTCTACGGTGAAAGACGATCCGGTGATCCACAGCGCGAATTTGATTTATTTCCTCAGCGACCAGCAAGGATCAGCTCAAGACATGACGAAGCGGATATCGTTCTCTTTTGGAAGGCCAAACAAAGTAGTTTTGCTTTCACAATTAAACACACAGCGCCTTCACGACATGGCAGGGGTGGCAACAACAATACTACAGCGAGAAAAAAAAAAATAACGCCTTCTTTCTTTGCGTGAACAACATTTGGGCGGCGTTATGCAAATCATACCACATAGTGACGTAGACATGTGGGGCGTGTTAGAACGAGCAGTTTTAGGTAGGCGTGGTTGACTTAACTTTTATAAAGAATAATCTCTTTGGATTTGAGACGTTAGTGTTTGCAACTTTACAGATCTTATTTATGCACCAAGTGCTTGTAACACTCCAAAGAAAAAGGAAAATTTTTAATCGCATCATATGACCCCTTTAAAATTTAATTGAAATTGATTGACAAGTTCCTAATTTAAAATTTATTAGAATTTATTGTTTTTTGTTTCAATTTTGATTGATAAGCTACATCAAGAATTCCACATAGTATAGATTAAACTGTTGGGTAACTCGTCAACATGTTTTGAATGGCAAACCAACCTCATCACTTTAAACCAAAGTGGCATTTTAATGCGCTTTGTGGTTCGGTTAACATCGTCCATGTGCGTGACCCCTTTTCACTCCCGCATCTATGAAATGGCTGACATCTGTTGGCCGCTCTTAAACTTCAGTGGCTCCAGTAGATCCAGTACATCTCTCTGGGTGATATCGGCCCTTAAACTGCTCCGTGCGGAGGGGAGGCCGTGCGCTGGAATGCAGGGCATGGTGGTGCTCGTGTTGGCGGATTAGTCTGAGTCGCTAACCTGGATAAGATGACTGTGCCTGGCACTAATTAACCACCCAGCCTCCCCCATACTGGTACTGCCAGGCGAGATCAAACACTGCCATTATAACTGTGCTTATACCCCAGAGAACCACTGAGAGCTTTATTGCATTATTCATGGTTATGAAAGTTTTTTTTCCCTATTGTTTTTTTTTATTACCTCAGATAATGGTATTACATCCAGATTAGTAGTATTAAGACCAGCTGGTTCTTGTTTAGTCATTTAAGGGGTGAGTTTAAGTTCAGGTCACGCGTTTCACTTCCTGTATGTCAGTGTTTTGAACTCAAGCAGAATCTCTTCTTTTGACCTAAATTAAGATCCTTGTTCATATATGTGACATATTAACCCAAACAAATGTGGTACTGGAATAAAGTAAAGTATTAGCTAAATCAAACTAGTGACTGGCTTTAAATCCCAAGCAACACTTCCTCTTTTATGTGTACGATGGTGCTTTCACACACTGACTCATCGCTCTTAACAAACAGTTTCTTTGTGAAATCTTTGAACGTTTATCATTATAATAAATTATAATATAATGCACTATATTTTACTGTTTTACATACTGTTTATAGTAGGATATTGAGACAAATTTCTCAATTTGATTAATCTTTTTTGATTCATAAGCTTGCCATTCAATTTTCATTTTTAATCTCGATTCAATATCGATTCATTTTTATGTATAGGCAATCAAATACAGTACATGTAAATGTTTTCCCAAGGAAAAACATCTCTCTTAACTTATGTTGTAAACTTTACAATAATGTTGTAATGTACCAATTGACAGGGGTTAAAGTGTTTGGAAACATTTACATTGCACATAAAGCACATATGTTTAAAAAAATACCTTTTGAATGATGTAGGGTACCTGTACCTTGTTGAAATATAGACATTTAACGGATTTATTCAGACAAACATTAAATATTGAAGAACAGGTTAAATATATAATGACTATGTAATATAGTACACAAAATTACAAAATGCTCCATTCTAGAGTTATTTTGAGTTTAAACTACTTTTGAGTTTGTTTTGAATGGCTTTTCTGAGGTAAATGTAACGTTATGGGACATAGGTCTATACAAGTTTCACTGATGTCTTTGCATGGTTACATTTGGAGACTTGGAAATATTATACATTTTGGTAAGGTGTACTGTTTCTCGCAACATTACCTTCTGATGTTCATTAATGTTAATTTTGTGCAGTAACTGGTAGTGCATTGCACAACTGTAAACAGTATGCTAATGTTCTGTTCAGATATGTAACATCTTCCTTTTTTCCGTGTTTGCTTTCATGTGTTTTTCCTGTTTTATTGGTCCCCCATCATTCCAGCATTTAAAAAAATGCTGATGTGCCTGGACACGATGTCCCCTCCTGGAGAACTGTGGCAGCTGAGTGCTCCTGATAGGCGCTTTTCTGATGACTCTGGCTGTATGCTGCGCTATGGCTCTGGGTTTATATGTGTGTAAAGGGAGTTCTTTAATGTTTAACAGTAAGAACAGGGATCCAGCACACATCAGTGCCCATAGATAGGCCCACACAAAATCGGCAACTTCTGAAATCTGTGCATTTCTGCAGAACTGGCACAACTGTCATTCACAAAGTTCTGCATGTTTCATGCTTGTTTTTTTTAATAGTTTGGATTGGTTATATTTTCAGTTAATTATAAGTGATCGGTTTCTAATTCTCTCTAATTTAACAGATTGTTTAAATCCATTCTGCAGAATTCAATAGATTTCTCCCAACAACAGTACAAAAAATAAAATAAAAATCAAGCCGAGGCCTGTTTGTAAAACATGCAGGGAAATTTTCATATCACAATTTAGCCGGGGAAAGTATAACGTAATCTTAAAGTAACTGAGCAAATCATGGAAATTCTTCAGTAACCATATTATATAAAAAAAAAAAAAAAAAAACAAATCTCAAAGTTCAACAAAATATATTGTATATTACTACTGTTCAGTTTGTGTTTGGGAAGATTTTTGGAATGAAGTCTTTTATTATCACCAAGGCTACATTTATTTTATCAAAAGTACAGTAAACTGTAATATTGTAAAATATTACATTTTAAAATGACTGTTTTAATGTATTTTAAAATGTAATTAATTAAAGTGATGGCAAAGCTGAAAACATGAATAAACTGGACTGGAATAGTCATTGAAAAAGTCACTGAAATTCAAAGGTTAAAAACTATGGGAATGTTAAAAAATAGTCTTTATATTTTGGTCCTTATCCAACTTTTATCAACATTATGGGAACAAGAGGACAAGAAATGTTAATTAAAATTGGGGTGAACGGCATTGAGAAATTACGTGAGCCAGATTTGAACCTACATCTCCCATGTGAACTCCACAGCTCAGTATGTTGCTAACTGCTAACCAACAGCTCTTATATAAAGGAAGTTTTATAGAGGTTTGCCACATGCAATACAGCCTAGATTAAACAGAAAATGCAAAGTGTTTTCAACACAAGCGCATGATTAGATGCAATGGGATCGAGGATTGCAGATTAGTTTGCAATAAACGCAAGAGTATTAGTAGTCTTGACATTTCCAAGTCTGCAGTTTTTAAAAGCAAAGGAAAAGTTTGCTGCAGATACCGGTGCTTCCGGGGTTTAGTTCACGTTAGTTCAAGCAATAAACACTGGTCAGAGATCAGTCTGTCTTAATACAGAGGAGTCTCTAATATTAGGAGCACTGATCCCAGGTCAGGCACCAGGAGCGGGTTCTGATCTTTGAGAGTATTGACGGATCACGGTGGAGTTTACCAAACAGATTAGCTTACAATCCATGTGGGAAAAACAATGTCAGGCCAATAAACAGTGCAGCCCAGATGTTGCCTTAAAGGTCAATCCGCATGCGCACTGTGTGTGTTTGAATATGTTGTGATATTCCCTATCCTCTTTATCCCAGTCCTGCTGTTCCCCGTCATGCTGGTCCCAGTTGTCTGGCGTCTTTGAGCTACAGCAGGAAATACCAGGCCTGTTGACTCCAGGACATGGTTTGGCTTAATGTATTCCTCTAATCTCCTCTCCTCTTTCATATATTCATGTAGTTACAATATTCTGGTGAACTTTAACAATCAGACACGTTTTAAACCATTAGTAAAGAAGGTGAACCAATTAAATTGGGTTAAAGTAGCTTTAATGTTTGCAAGTTATCAACAGGTGAAAGTTCTCATTTATTTTTTAATTAGGTATCAGATGTTTCTCCTTAAATTATATTTGAAGAGAAATTGAGGAATACAACCTGCGGTAACATTAATTTATCCAGCATAGTTCCTTTTGAAATCAGACTGTTGATTGTAGACTTTGGCATCTGAGCATAGTTTGAGATCTCTTCTGAAACCCTAGAGGAGTCATATTTGAGATTTTATTTCAATAGAAAAGTCTAGGAATCTGGATGCATAATCAGGAGACTCCATGATCTGGATGCATAATCAGGAGACTCGCAGGAGAAACATCTAGAAATCTGGATACATAACCAAGAGTGTCCATTTGCTCTCCGTTTCGTCTCATTGGTGTCTAGAGGAAACAATTGAGATCTTCCTCTTGGTAATCCTCTTTCTTCTGGTTTGTTTCTCCTCTCTCTCACTAGGAGATCATTGGGAATTAGGGGAGAGTTAATCATTTCTTTAGCTCTGCAGGCGATATAGTGCTCCCCAAATATTTCCCTAGCCGAGCTGCGATGTCTTGTGAGTTGCTGAAACAGGCACTATAAACTCCAACACCCACGGAGGAAGAGGTTCTCAAGGGAAACACTGAGATAAAATTGGATGGATGTTTATTTTTTGATTCTAATGAGAACTGAGGAAACTGAGGGTTTAGCTCTACAGTATGCTACGTGTGTAACTGTTCTAACCAGGCACGACGTGATTAAAAAAAGCACTAAGTAATAAGTTAAGTAGCCCCAAAATAAAATCCCATTGGTCCAAAATTGTGGTCCATGTAGCTGTATATGAAATATCAACTTTAATCTGACTAAGCTGTTTTCAGTTGTTAGTGCATTGCACAGTGTGCTTGCTAAGATGATTTACTTGTTGTTAGTGCATTGCTGTTTGGTTGCAATGGGTTTAGAGTAGTTGTTAGGGAATTGCTATGCTGTTGCTAAAGACTTTCACCTTTTAGTAATCGTAATAGTCATGCTCACCACATAAACTGAGCTTTTCACCTGACTTAAAACACTCCCTCATTTTTTTTCTCTCTATCACAAATCCTTCTTTATTAAATGTTTGAATGTAACTCCCCATCTGGACAGTGACCTTCTGCGCCGTGCCATATATTTCTTGCCCAGCGCCCTGTACCTGTGAGAGCTTATGCATGCACGGTGCCATCTATTCACCGCCGTGGCACAGGCTCAAGGCTCAGGCATATTGGCAGGCACTCACTGGCAGGAGAATTGTATTCGGGCTGCCCATCGAGGGCTGCTTTGAGAGTTTTTGGAGTGATTGTGGCTTGTGCTAGGAGAGTGCTATAGCAAACAACTCCCACCTCCTCGTCCTCCTCCTCTTCCCGCTCTCCCGGTCCAACTGTGAAGGTCTGCGTGCTGTTGAGAGTCTTGAGTGAAGTGTGGAATGAACTGAGCGCACTTTGAATGGAATCCTCCTCAAAGCATTCTTCTGTAGAGGCTATCGAGACATCCAGAGGGCTTAGGTTTGGATTAGTTTTAAGCCCCAGGTGAGAGAGCGTAGGTTCAAAGTGAGTCCAGTCGGGGGGGTGACCTCTCAAAGGAATCGTTCATCAAAGTTAGGACAGCAGCTTGAAATTTAGTTCGCTGTTTAGCTCTTGAAACGGACCGGGATTGTCGTTGGAATTGTCAGGGAAGATATAAACTGCCAGAGGCAACCTTCAGACCGATGCTAATAATTGTAATTCTTGTGTCTTTTAACATTAGTCGCATCTGTTCACGAGTGTCTCGCAGAATTAGTTCATCGATGTTCCTCTCACTGTCTGTGCCAGCAGTATTTACTCTCACTGGGCTATGTTTGGTCTCATTTAGCTATGAGGTGTTGAACCTCTGGGTGAGCTACACATTTCCAGGTCCTCCCTGCGGCTGTGTACCATCTTTCATCACCCCAGTCGCTCATTTAACTACCTCTATCTCTCTCTTTTTTTCAAAAACTCCCACTCATATCTCTGTCCATCTATCTCAGTGTTACTCTTCCTTGTTTCATAATGGTCCAATGGGGTTTTATTAAAAGTGAGTGTTTATTTTGTATGTAGTCAACTGCAAACATAAAAAAAAACTTTTTTGGATAAAGTTACACTATGTTTGGAAAGTTCAGAAAATGCTTTATAGCATTGCCTTGTATACCATCGTATTGCATTTTTATTTATACTATATAATATTATAATATACAAAGTACAGGTAACATATAATATACAGAACAAAATATATATGTTCTGACAATTCTATACACAATATTTATTATATAGCTTATGCAATACATATTTATTTGCCTGTTTTGCTTTTTTCACTCAGTGTTTCTTGTTCAAAAACAATTGAAACTATTGTGAATTATGGAGATCGTTAATAAGATATTTTATTGTAATATTCTAATATTCAGGTAGAAAGAAATCATATATTCTATGTTATATGGAATTCAGGTATTTAAAATGAATATACAGATTACTGGTAATATCTAATATGGAAAAAACTATGCATGAAATAATTTATTATATTGCATTTATAATAAATATAATTTTTAGTTATTTGATGTTTTATATAGACACCATAATTTAATAAAATTGAATGTATTCAATAATTGAATTTCAGTACTCTTAGAAATATATTTGTTTTATATTTTTATATATTTTATAAATAATTATTAATTACAATTAATGTAAGATTACTTTTGAATCTCACAGTTACTAAAGATCTTTTTAAATTATTTTTCTACTGTACCTTTAAGATTGACATATTTGACAAATATTTCCTCTGTTATGATTGGCTAACATCTGTGGACTGATGTATTTTACACTGTTAGGCGTGGCAAAATGCTGAATAGCCATAATTATGTAAACTTGTGCAGTCTTGTGTTCATATGTTAATGTTTGTGATGTCATAGCCTTGATGATTTTTGAATATTTATGAAAGTAAAACCCCCATTGCAGGTCATGTACAAGTGAAAAAACCTGAGATTTTCTTTGAGTCTTGACGTTTCGAGATGGAGGCGTGTCAGTTAAATGCTTGTGGCTAATTGGTTATAATTACACTGTGAGGAATCAGTGAAGAACGACGATAAATACTACTAATTTAGCTGGTTTATGAGGCGACAGGCTTGCGCAACAAAACTGCGTTACCCATAATTCCCGGTATGAGAGTGATAGACAACATAAAGCATCAATTACACACCTAATGCACATCCTTTACTTTTCTTTTCATTGCACTGGTGCTAAAAAGCTTCCTGTGCCTGTCAAGAAGTGAGAAAGAGAAGGACAAATATGAAATTGCCCGGCGAGTCCATTTTATTCCAACCAAATTCACTCGAAAGCACATCACATCGTAATTACGACTTCCAAACTCGTAAATAGGACCTTCCCAGGAGGACTTGAAAGCAGCATTCATTTATACCAAGGAGAGAGCTTTCCGTGAACGTTAGTGTATGTCCAAATACGCTTATTTTTAAAGAGATTTTTTTCCACGGTATGGCCCCTTTAATGATGACAGCCCCAGCGACCCTCATCATGCTTTAATAAACACATGACAGCACGCTGAAGTGCTCGTGTCAGTCACACAGCTCCTGTGGCCTCATTAGGCCTGGTCTGACTGTGCCGAGCACACGGGCGCTGCTTCCTGAATAGCGATTGTGGGAAAATCAACACTGGTGTCACAAACTCTTCAAGCAACGCGATTGCAGCTGCCGAGCTAAGATATGGCACAACCGACGTGGAGGAGACGCTGCTTGTGTCCTCCTCCGGGCAAAATGTGTGTTTGTGTGTCAATGTCCGCCAAAGTAATTATTTTAATGAAGACCTGTTGTGTTCCCATGGTTGAAAGGAACGCTGGGATTGTGACTACGGCAGACAGAAAGTAAACATTCACATTTATTACCTCCAGTGCGATTAAGCCTGTTGGTTATTGCTTAAGCCTGAGAAACCAGAGTAATGGAGATGGAGAATTTGCTCTGTTGACATATGCAAACGCAGACATACTCATCCCCTCGTTTGAGGAATATCATCGATTCGTGCATAAGAAGCCTGTCTGCTGGGTCGCAGCGTTGCATTGACACCTTCAATATTCGGAGGCTGCAGTGCGTAACCCCACCCCGCTGTGTTTATCCTGTAGCTGCGGGCCGTGAGTGCCCACCTCAATTGGTAATGATGCTCAGAGCCTTACTGAATACCAAAACAATGAAGAAATTCATCATAATTCTGAGGTATGTTTCAAGATGCTAACACTCAAGTCTCTCTGCTTTGGTATTCATTCTGGCATCTCTGTTGACTTTGAGGTTAAGTTGTAAGTAAAGCTTGATTTTTAACTTTTTTCAAGTAAAATGTAAGTGTTTAGCCATACAAAAGTCCCCATCGTGTTACTAAATGCTTAAGATCCAATTTAAATTGTGTTTTGGATTATGAGAGCTTGTTTCTAGTAGGTCCAAGTTAGTCATTAATTGAAAGAAGGTTCAAAATCAACAAAAGGGATAGCTCACCCTAAAAACTTAATTTTGTCATCATTTTCTATGGTATTTTTAGAAATGTCTTGAGTCATGTGTTCTTTACAATGGAGGTCAGTTGACTCCGATACTGTTTGGTTGACGAGATAAAGTCACAAAGGCTTGTAACCACATGTGGATTATCACTATCCTTTTAAAGGATCAGTTCACCCAAAATTGAAAATGTTGTCATCATTTACTCACGTGAAGAAACGTTTCTTTCTTATATGGTGAACTAAAGAAGAAAAAATATTTTTTTTGGTCGCCGCCAATATCCTTGTGGTTAGTGCTTCGACATAGAGCGCAACTGCACTCACGGTGACCCAAGTTCGATTCCCGTCTCGAGGTCCTTTGCCGATCCCTCTCTCCTCCCAGTAATTTCCTGACATCTCTCTACTGTCCTATATGAATAAAAAGCGCATAAAAATAACAACAAAAAAAGAAGATGATATTGTGAAGAATGCTGGTAATCAACAATTGAAGTCCATTGACTTCCATAGTATTTCTTTCCCTACTAGGCAGTCAATGGGGACCCACAACTGTTTGGTTCTTCAAAGTTCTTCAGAATATCTTATTTTGTGTTTAACATAAGAAAGAAACACATACAGGCTTGGAACGACATGAGAGAGAATAAATAATGACAGAATTAAAATTTTAGAGTGAACTATCACACACTTATTCTGATTGGTGTTTCGAGCTAGTTCAACATCTTCAAAGCTTATCTTAACCTGTTTTGCGTGGTTGGTTTCCAGGGTTGTTGGCTTGTTCCAACTTTGCCTCTTTTTTTTTGGTTCTCCAGAAGAAAAACGTAAGTCATTCAGGTTTGGATGACATGGAGGTAGTAAATAATACCGAA
Source organism: Sinocyclocheilus anophthalmus (assembly GCA_018155175.1). Lineage (NCBI taxonomy): Eukaryota > Metazoa > Chordata > Actinopteri > Cypriniformes > Cyprinidae > Sinocyclocheilus > Sinocyclocheilus anophthalmus. The sequence continues at coordinate 1,169,379 of JADLZN010006541.1, read as the reverse complement.
TTTTTTTTTTTTTGGGTGGACTATCCCTTTAAGAGCTATAATAATGGACCTGGAAATCAAAGCTGTTTAGATTTCAACCCATTGTTAAAATGCTGCTTTTCCTCCGTTCGTCATGTATCCTAAATGTTAAATCATTGGATCTGTCACATTGGATGCAGGATAAACATCACCTCAAATTCGAAATGTCATAAAATACCTCTCTTGACATCAGTCATTGATCTTTTGATGAGGATATGTGACTTACATAAAAATCATTGCGTTAAGAGAGATAGTCTGCGCTGTGACTGGGAAGATCAAGCGCCTCTCTTTTCGTTCCCCTTCTTTCATTTGTCCCCCTGAGAACGAGGGAGCTGATGAAGAGGGAAACGTGGAATGCCAAACATGAGGAACAATGTCTGTCTACCATGACCACAAACAAAAAGCCTTCCGTACTGTGTGGCTAATGGGCTGTGCTGTATCTCAATTGACTGAAGCAGAGGCACGGCTTGTTATCTTGTGAACTCAAACCCTGTGCTGTTGCATCTGTTCTGGGATATTTTATTGTTGCAGGTAATTTATTAAAATTATATTTTTGGTCAGATTACATTTTAAATCCAAAATGTAGAATAATTAAGATTTTTTTTGGTTAATATGATTTACAATTTTATTAATATTTAATGTTTAATATTAGAATGATTTCTGAAGGAACAAGTGACACTGAAGACTGGAGTAATAACTGAAAATTCAGCTTTGCAATCACAGGAAAAAATTACATTTTAAAATATATTCAAAAATAAAACAAATGTTTGGAATTGTAATAATATTTCACAATATTTTTGGTTTTTTTTGATCAAATAAAATTTCCAAATATATATTAAAAACATGTAATTGTTGCAATATTTTGACTGGTAATGTATACATCCAGTGCAATTTGTCAACTACGTTTTTAAGTGCAGTATACAAAGTCCATTCCAAGATAATATAGCATGTATTCTTAGAAAGTTAGTCCTCGACATCAGGCTGCTGTGGTTTGGCTGTGAGTTGGGGTGCGTTTTTGGCGCGACTGGCTTATTTGAGAGCAGTTTTAGGTTATTCTCATGTGTCAGTTTCTCTAAGATTAATAGAAGCCCAGTGCGCATAGCCTCGGGCGGCCTCCTCCCAGGGCTTCTCATGGCCATTCATATTCATTTACAACCTGCGTGTGGCACCACAGGAGTGAAGCTGGATTGACACGTGTGCACACACACACACACACACACACACACACACACACACATACATACACTGCCATGTGCGACTGGCAAGTTATGTATTCGGAAACACATCCACAGATATCCTGAGAACAGCCAAACATGGCAGCCGTTCAAGGAGAACGAAGAAAACAAACGAAGGCTCTCACACATTTGTTTGTGGTCGTGAAACCGTTTTGTATGAAAATCTTTGCCTTTATGTTTTGGTTAGGGTAAAGGGTAAATAGTTTACTCAAAAATGAAAATTCTGTCATTGTTTAATTATTCGTTGCTCCAAACCCATATGACTTTCTTGTTTTCTTCCATAGCACACAAAAGCAGATAATAACTAAGATGTTCATGCTTCTCTTTTACCTCCAGTGAATGTGGATGGGGACCAATAGCTGTCAAGCTCCAAAAAAAGACCTTTTTTTATGTCGTTTGCGTTATATTTCAAGTCTTTTCAAACCATTTGATAGCTTTGTGTGAGGAACAGACTTAGAATGAATCATTTCCCCACCACTTTATTGAATTTGTTTGAATATACAAATATTACACTTTTTGCAGCATGATTGGTCATGAGACCATTATTATATTTCATCCGAGTTTTATTTTATTTTGGTGTTTTATTTCATTCATTCATTCATTGTAAGTTGTTCTTTATTTTTATGTCTTTCCCCAAAGTTTTATAATATACCATGCATAAAAAGGAGAAATTAATGTTTTAAATGTTTTTTATTTTATTTTGGTGTCATGAAAATGCTTTTCATTTTAGTTTAGTTTTTCCACTTTGTTTTTGTTTTATTTTGTTTGTTTTGTTTTGGAAAATTTTGTTTGTTTGTTTGTTTTCTGGGCCTAGTCAGGCCTTCTTTCACTTTCATTATATGAAGAGCAGCTTGAGCATCCTGCTAAATGTCTGATTCTGAAAACTGGAGCAAACAGGTTTGGAACAACGTGAGGTTGAGTAAATGATGTCCGGATTTTAATTTTTGTGTGAACGATATCACACATGTCTCCTCTGTGCTGTAGTCACATTTTTTAACAACTCAGCTTTTACGGACGACCATCAATCCCACTGTTTTATTGGTGCGGTGGACTTCTGAAGACATTCATTGTGGGAGAACCCTCATGCCGGAGATGAAGAGGACACGAGACTCTTGGCAGGGAGGTTGAGTTTTGCGGTTTCCCCTCGCTACCGGAGACCGGGATCAGGTTCAGCCTCAGATTAGATTAATGCCCGAGCTTCCTGTAATTGATGGATGGATTGATTCAGGCTCGTTTGTAACTGTGTAGCATACGTTAAATGAATTGGAGGATGAGATGAGAGTCAGCAGAAGCCGCTATGGTTTCACACACTCAAGCGCTTGCTCTTTCTCTTATACTTCATTGTATAGAACCATTATGATCTCATCATTCCCCATGGACAAGCCCCCAAAGACCAGAAAGCCCATAATGCATTTGATTTAATTCATCTGTAAGCGGCTGGTGAATGAATGAGACACATCATTAGTGGTCTATCAGGTTACTCGGTTGCTTTCTTTGCACTTGCACAATACATTTTAGGCCTTTGAAGGCCTGGGTGGGTGTTTTTGAAATCTCGATACATGAGAGAAGATGAGACAGTCGGTGAAAAGTTGCACCAAAATCCTTTTATGCTCGTGCTGGATGAATTCAAATGCGCTTGCGGGTAGTGTGTAGTTGCTCGTGTGTGTTTGAAGGCGAGAAAAGGCGGTTGGGGGGAAATCGCTTGGGTTTTTTTGGCAGGCTCATGTCTGTTAGGACATTCCTCTCGCAACCACAAAATGACTAACTTTCCTGCTTCACTCTCTTTTTTTCCACTCGCTATTTGTGTGGCTCATAGTTTCCCAGGGAATCTGGCCCCCCTCGGACAGAGAAGGCGGGACGTGGGCGGAGTTACACGCGTATGTCGCAACACTCTGGGAACGTTTTGTTTGTCGTATCTAAACATTTGTTTGGATGCAGGCTTTGAGTTTGGGAGCATTACATCCTTCCAGGTCCAGTCTCTGAGGCGTCTTTGCACCAACCCCCCCCCCCACGCTCCGCTCTGCCTGTCAGGCCGGTCGTAAACAACCATAACTCAGAGTTCGGCTGGTCCGAGCCCTTTTTCTTGCCCCGCTTTGCCATCGAAGTGCAGACGACACCAGGAATGTGGCATTGTGTAATTGTGTATGGCTGCTTTAAATGGCAATTTGAAGCTCTGGTGGCTCTGTAATTAGTGGTGCGGTCCCTCTGGAGCGGGCTTATCGTTTCCTTTGTAATTACACATCGGAATACAGCGGTGTGCATGCATGCGGCAGGCCTCTCTTATCGCATGTCGACGCGCTGGCCGTGCGGAGCCAGGCTCATTGCTGCCCTGCGCCACGCGGCCATGACAAAGGTTATTGAAGAGGAGGGGGAGGAAGAAGACAGGAGTTAGAATCGGCTGCGCTGGGGCCGATAGCGTTAATGGTCGTGCTCTTGGGTTAGAGATATGACTTTTGCCCTTCAAAGTGTCAGTTTATAGTGCTGCCGGGGTGTTAATTTTGCAGTTTAGACGTTTCGGAGGCCAGATAGGTTGAAATGTGAAGCAATGCATACTTGAATGGTGGATTTTTTTCAAGGTTTGAGTTGATTGTGCTGGGAATTCTGCAGTGTGGAATGTTTTCGTAGATTAACAACAGTCTAAGTTGATTTCCCAAGTTGTACACCCATAAAAGCAAGGGTTCCAAAATGGGTGGTTTTGCAGCAGAGCCATAGAACCTCAAAGAACCTTTCATTGAGCAGTTCTGAAAAGAACCATTTTTTTTTCTTAGTGAAGAACATTTCATAATCTAAAAACCTTTTTCCACTATAATGAATCTTTTGTGCAATGGAAAGATTCCATAATGTTAAAGGTTCTTTATTGGAACCATCGATGTCAATAAAGAACCTTTATTTTCAATGGTGTAGTTCAGTAATGTCTCTTTTCACTTGGCAGTCAGAGGTTATTATCTTTGAACTTTGAGCTTTGACCTCGTCAGCCTCAGTGTCAGCATATAAGATGTATATCCTTATGTAGTAACATTATGCAGTGTTTTCTCCCCTGTATATTCCTTCTATCTATTATTTTGTACATCTGTTTGAACCGCAGATACCCTTACAAGTACTTCTCTCCCTGCCTGCTGAAATTGCTCATTTGTGGTGTCTTCAGTCACGCAGGAGCCCCTTTACATGCTGCAGTAGGTTAATGATTTAGTGTCTATTGTAATACAGAATGAAGGCCTGGAGTAAAGAGAGAAAGAGAGAGAGGATATAGGAGAAAAAGAGAGGGTAAAGAAATAGGTGTTTACGGGGAATGTGTGGATTAAAAGCCATAATGTTGATGGATTGTTTTAATTTGCTGGCCTGTGACCACAGAGTGGGAGACACAGATGCTCAGGGACTACATTTCCTCTCACTCCCTCTACTGGCAGGAGGCGTCGCAGCAGCTAAACCCAGTCAAACACCCCAAAAATGGGCCCCGTGCATGAGATTAAGATTAGGTATTATTATTATCATTATTGATGTTGTTGTTATTGCAGTAGCCACAATAACTATGAAATATGTTATTTTGGCAGAAATGGTGGTTACTATGGTTGATGTTATTCATGCTGTCATACTTCTCTGCCCCTTTTTTTGTTATTTTAAGCTTTATTTCTCTCAGCAAAATATGAGCTAGGAAATCCCATGACACAGAGACATAGCCTAGCTGTTATCACTACACTATACTGTGTTCAGTTAACAGGTACATGCTAAAGGCTGATAGCGGCCTCTTTCTCTTTCATTAAAGCCGTGTGTGTGTTAGTGTGGTCAGCAGGACGGCACGTATTCAGTATGTTGAGGTAATCATCACTGCCCCTGCCTGACCTGCTGCGCCTCCACACTAAGCAATTAGCGTGACGCTGCATTAGTGACCCATTGTGTCCCGTGCGGCACGAGTGTCACTGAGGGTTACTGGGAATACGACAGCTCATCTGAGCATCCAGCACCACAGTCATGTTCCTGGTCCTTAAAAATAGAGCTACATTGAGTAAAATGCTGCTGTTTTGAGCTTACTTACAATTATCCCTGCAGTGGGCTCATTGCGTGTCGTTAGCCTAGCGATGTGCTAATGCCAAACTATATTAGAATCATTTGTCAGTCTCTTGTGTGATTCTCATGAGGAATGCTATTTGTGTGGAGATAACACAGTTGTTGCATATGTGGAGCTTTTCCGTTCAGTCACTTCAGGTTCCTTTGAGTTTACACTTAGAAGGTAGCTGCCTAAGTAGACAGAGAAGTGGCTCTCTATGATTTGAAACGAAAAGGTTTTGTTTTAGGTGCTAGTACATAACATAGGATGTGCTGGTTTGGTTTCTCACTAGTTTCCAAGCTCTGGTAACTCAACCAACACCAGTTTTTGCCCCTTTTTTGGACCCCATTACAAATATAGACAGGTATTAAGAAACACTCTAGCCTTGTTATTTAATATATAGTTCATTTTAAATAAGATAATATCATTTAAATGTTACATACTGTATCCATCTGGGTTTAGTATTTATATATATTTTTTAATTGATCAAATACTTCAATTTATTTATTTATTATACATTTAGATCCTCTATATAAACTCTCATTCAAAATTTGAGGTTAAGATGTTTTTTTAAGAATATATTATTAATAGAATATTATCAATGTTGAAAAGAGTTTGTGCTGCTTAATAGTTTTATGGAAAGCATGTTATGGAAAGCATCAAGGATTCTTTGATGAATTTAAAGTCAAAAGAACCAGATTTATTTGAAATATATTTTTTTATATTATAAATGTCTTCACTCTCGCTTTTGATCGATTTAACGTGTCATTGCTATAAATAAAAGTATTAATCTGTTTAAAATAAAATCGTAGTAATCCCAAATATTCAAAATTGCAACAGAATTTGTTACAAAGTGTTTAAATATTTTGATAATTTTGAACCTTTTAGACCTTTAGTAGTCATGAAACATCATCCATTCATTCATTCTTTTTTTTCCATGTTGCATTGTTGCTCAAAATCTGGGGGACACAAGCTCTCTCAGTTTAAATGGGCAATACGGTTCTACTTTTTTCAAAGAATTTTTTTCTGCTTCAGAGTAATTTTTGGTAAGTTTTTTTTTTTTAGTCTTATTTGCCTCTTACTTGTCTCATATAATATAACAGTCTTTTCCCCCTTCATTTAGTGCAGGTGGTGTTGAGACACATAACACTCTCTTCCTAGACCTTCCTAGATCACCCACTAAAAACGTCCCATTGTTCTGGCTCTCTCTGTACAACTGTTCTCTTAAAGTGCACGCACATACAAAACACAAGACATGCATACACAAATCATGATTTATGCTGGCAGGAATTTTCATGCACTGGGTGATATTCTCGTGTCACCCAACACTTTCCAGCAGAATGGGAACCTGGAGTTTCGCTCTCATTAGCATACTCTCATCTGTGTGTGTGAGAGAGAGAAATGAGAGTGAACAAACTTGAATCTAGGTCGTGTAACAATATGCCGTGCTACAGTTTGCTGATGCCCATAGGAGACAGTGTGTCGCTCGTTTTATCTCGTGTGTGTTTTTCTTTTTTTGTGAGTGCCTGTGATCATGAGTTTCTGCTATATATCAGTGCTATCTGTTCATGTGTGTCTGTGAGCATGTGCTTTGAGGATGCTGACAGTGCATACTTCAAGAGTTTGCATGCAAGCAGCGAGTTTGTGAATCATTTTAGTTTGTAAATCATTTTTTTTAATGCTGTCCTGAAGTGCTATTTATTTGATTCTCAGTCATTGGAACTGTAAAGGTCATGACCTTTGAGATATTGCTACTTCATAAAATTTTAAAACTGTTTTCCAGGCCTGGCAAAGTTAGTTCTGGAACTTAATTAAGGCTTGGACAGTTTTTAGTTATTCTCTGCTGTAAAATTACATAAGCTAGATATTGCTCTTGTGTGGACTAAAACTTGTTATTTTAGTCTGTTTTCAGTGAGTTGGCGCAATTGTTTCACAAATTATTCTGAATAATTCATTCCCAACTAGCGAGTTGCATTTGCTAGTAGCCGCTCCTACTTTATTCACTTTTATCAAGTGAGATCCACATTGGTAATCGCTGCCTTATGTCACTGATAATTTTATCGCTTTTGTTAACAATTGATCTTGCCTCATATCAGCTCTCATCAGATATGTTTACATGCACTAATTTTCATCAGTCTGAATTAATTCCTTCTTATTTTAGAAGCTGAACGTTTTGTTTGTGAACCCTGAACGATATAGTCTGACTGACATATTCATTTACATGTGCATCACATGTATTCTGAATAAACCATTCAGAACCAGAGAATAGTATAATAAATATTGTTATTAAATAAATAACACTATAAAAATATAAATTATAAAATGTATAATAAATATACCAATACAATATATATAATAAAAACCAATATATTATATAATTATATAAATAATAAAATGAGAGTAAATTTGGATAACATATCCAAAAAGAACTCTACTGATATGTCGAACAGCGTTTTTAGCAAATATATAGTAGAACATAAAGCGCATGTAAACTTACTTATCATACGCAAGGTTTTTTTGAATCAGATTGAGAAAATCTGGTAACACTTTACTTGAAGGGGTGTCATACGACGACAGACCTTCATAATCATGACATGACACATGTCATGAAAATCAAGGTTTTTAATGCATGTTTATGACAACTGTCATTAAATGTAATTCACTCAGTTATGTCATTTTAATGCAAATATGACATTATTTGATCTAACCCTACCCCTACCCTTACCCCAACCATAGCCCATAACAAAGACATCCAAGCATTCTCTTGCATTAAAATTACATAACTGAGCCTAATGTCATCTTTGACAGTTGTCATAAACATGCATAAACCCTCCTTCATATACATGACATGTGTCATGTCATGATTATGTAGGTGTCATGTCATGATTATGAAGGTGTCATGTCAGTCTTATGCACACCCCTTCAAGTAAAGTGTAACCGAAAATCTCAATCTGAGAATTTGAAAATTTGAGAATTTGAACTCAATCTGAAAAATGCAAAATGCTTGAATTCAAGCAATTCATTTTCAACAGCTATGTTTATATGCAAACAAATAATGCCTCAACCGATCCTCAACTTGAGCCAAATAAAATTTTGATTAGATTTGAAGGGGAGGTTTGGACATGAAATAATCTGATCTAAATTTTATTTGGATCAAGTTGAGGATCGGTTGAGGCATTATTTGTTTGCATATAAACATAGCTATTGAAAATGAATTGCTTGAATCTTCACTAAAAATTGCAATCAGTGTAAATGCACTCTTAGACCATAATTATATAGTCAAGGAAAATGCCATTTTTAGAATACAACATTATGAAACCAAACTGTACTTTTATGCCTCACAGCCTTGTTTACATTAGCATCGAATTAAATATAGCATGTACTCACTGAGGGTATTACTAACAGCTTCTCCCACTATCTTTCCTCTCAATATTCTTTAGCATCATAATTCTTAAAAAAAAAATACTTGCCATCCTCTCCGTAGGGCTAGCATAACACTTAGAAAATAGCCTTTCTCTTGATAACTAGCAGGAACATTGTTAGCCCTCCTCTTGATGATGCTAGCATAACTGCTTCTAGAAAGTTAGCCTTCTTCTCGATAATGTTATTATAACAAAGCTTAGAAAGCTAGCATACTATTAGCATTAGCGTAACACATGTTAGCACAACATAAAGTTGTGATAGTCCCTTATGTTTACACCAGAGCACAGACATGAGGTGTTGGGTGCACAAATTGTTAGCTAGCAATTTTTTTCAAAGAACAACAAGGTCTTTCTCTCCATTTCTGATTTAGACTCCCAAACGTGGACACGTAATGAACAGCTAACAAAAAAGAACACGTGTTACCTGCACAGCTAATCTATAGAGGTAATTGGCAAGGAAACATATTCATTCATGTTCAATCTGTCCTGCGGTTCTCTCTTGTAAATGGAGACACATCCAGAGCATCTAACGCTAACATCATTTAGCCGTTTCTTCAGGGACGGCTCTTTGTAGTGCAACACGCTTGTTTACGCCCCTCTGGCGTTTCACGCTGCATAGAATGTTCTCTCGGGTCCGCAGGATTCCATTTGGCGTTGGTCAGCTCTGCGGAATGTCGATGTTGATGAGGTTTCTGTGAGAAATATGTGGAATGCTGTAAACTGATAAGCGTCTTTGAAATCCTTTCCGCCGAGGGTCTGTAAGGAAGGTTAAGTGTCTCAATGTGCATTGACATTTACAGTAGACGAGCAACTTAATTGGCAACACACACTTATCCACCTCCGCGCGCGTGCACACAAACATTCTCGAATTTAATTTCAATCCGTGTGTGAAATTTATGAGCTAAATGGAACATTGAATAACCCACTTCGGATCTGTAGATGAACACTCGTGTCTAAGAATGACTTGCAGGTATTAGTAACGCAGATGTATGTTAATGTATAAGCATATTAAATCTTCAGACATCTCCATCGCCTGTGACACTTTTTTACTCGAAGGAGCTTATTTTTAAATGGAAATTCTCTTCGAAGTCAGTGCTGCTTTTTACAGCCAGTTCACTTTCAAATAAAGCATTTTACCCTTTCATAAACCTTAAAGACTCGCATCGATCCGGTTTGTACTCGTTTTTATAAGATGTGTCATGAATGGTTTTATATGACTTTGGTCTAAAGTAAATAGCCAATGAAATGCTCTCTTATCTAGGTTTATAATTAGTTCCAACCCCCAAAAAGTAGCCAATGCACACTATATAATAATAATGTTTACCATTTACATTGGTCTTAAGTCTGGCTGAAGGCAATGCTTTGCTTCACAGAAGAAGGCTTCACTGAGATTATTTTGACCTGCTCACCCTCTGCAGATTGTATCTCGCATCTCTCTCTCTCTAGTTTTCAAGCACCGCCAGGTAGTTTGTCCCTGCGGAGCCCGTCCTCAAGTGATTCTCTTCCTCTGAGCTAAAACGCAGTGTTTTCTGTGTGCTCAGGTATGTTAGATTGTCTTGCAGGGGTGAGATTGGGAAAATTCCTCTCTCGCTCTCTTCGCTTTGATGTGTCAAGTACGTTCACATCCTTATGGGAGAGTTTTTGTTCGGCTTTGTCAGTATTATTCCCTCACTCCATAGTTGCAGATGGCATTTCGGTGACACTCGCTGAGAGCCGCCATTGAGGATTACAGACCCGTGTCAAACACCGTAGCTTGTCGCGTGGAGTGTGACCCTTAAAAGTGACACAAGGTTTGGGCAAATAATTTGAGAACCATCTGATTGCACTGTTAGTATGCTAAAAATGTAGCTTGTTATGCTCTGATTGCGACGCTGTCCCATATTTTGGTTTTACAGAATTTTTGTTGAGCTTGCAATCATGGGGGTGTTCACATTTAGTCGAGCTTCTGTTTGTGGAAAATAAATTTAGCCGTGTATGTGACCTGCTCCATTATTACGCTGTTTTGACCTTTTCCATATGGCAAAAATCTGGCTAACATAGAATGCATGCTAAATGTAAGTTGTAAACAGAATGAAGGAAGAAAGTATATTTTTCATATTTAAAATACAGTATATTTATTTTACACCTCCAAAAGCCTAAATATATCAGAATGTATAGGAAATTTAAAAAAAAAAAAGTCATTTATACATTATATACGTTATCTTTTTTTTGCTGCTTTGGGTTTTGTATTGAATGAAAAAGAAAAGTATCAATTTGTTTTGTTTTTTTACTATTAGACATCAGTTGATGATTAAGTAAAATACAATGCTGTTATAATAGTGCATGTAATTAACAATAAATGTATACTTTAACAATATACTCTTCTCTACAGTTTTATTTCTAGCGAACTAATGAGCTACGGAAATTTAATGACATATCTGAGGGAAATAAAATGTCAGGTGACTTGTACTAACAATTATTGTTTGAAGCTCATAATTAAACTGACATAATTTGAAAGCTGAGACTTTGTTTAAAAAAAAAACTACAGTCGAATTTTGATCTCATTGTGACTTTCAACTCAAAATATTTAAGTGCGTCAGATATGGAAGAGTTGTGCTCATATGAGCCATGTAGGTTCAAATCCAGAAACAATTCCTGACTTTCCCCATTTATTATAAAACTAAATGCTGAGGAAGATGCCTTGAGAGAACTCAATTTTTTGCATGTGATAACCCAAGTCATAAGTTGATGAAATTGTGGCATTTGCGTTCACAAACGAGCTGTTTGGATCCACATTTAGCATTCAGAGATGAAGTATAGGCAGGCACGATGTGTAGTTAAAGAAATCGTCGCCGGAGGCTTCCCTAATGACTATTGGTATTGCAGTGTTACGCTGAGCTCCATAGCATCCCATTTATTTGTTATTTTTGTCCGTAGCTTGCTCTTGTCAGAGGTTTGAGTGTATGAGAAGTGGCCTGGCAGTTCCAGCATGCAGCTTGTGACAAATGGAGATGACTTAGAAGTTGCTTTCATACTCACTGCAGGGCAAACTCCCATTTTTTCCACCTAGTTTTAAGCGCGCAGTCTGTCTTGCTTGACTGCCGGTGTGCGTCTGTTGTGTCAAGAGGACCTGAAGCGGGAGGGGGAGGTCTGAGAGAGGAAGATAGAGCATGGGAGAGAGCGGATGGTGGAAAGACGACAAGTAGGAAAATAGAAATGAAATTCCTCACAATGCTCCGAGGAGCCTTCGAACCCGGGGCCAAATCAGATATTGCAAGGGAACTGGAATGAGCTCGAATGAGCTTGAGCTGCTATCTGTTGCACAAACTGTCATAATGAAACGTTTACGACTGGGGTTAGAAAATAGGAGCTTTGAGGCCACCGTCTAGAGACCTCTATATTAGCCCGTTCTCCCTTCGCCCCGCTTTCTGAGACTGCCTAGTACCCAATGCCCATGAGGTGCACTTGTTTTCCCCGTAAAACCCATCTGGGCCGATGAGTATATTTTGTCTGTGCCGCATAAAAGAGTTGTCCCTCGGTGAAGACTACGAGTCTCTCCGTGGCTTTCAGGGTTTTGACCTGCTTCCTCCAGTACACAAGTTGTTTTTGCATCTCCAGGATGAGGATTAGCATTGCGGGACAGTTGAGTTGTGTTTAATTAGCATGTCTAAGTCCTGCTCTGTTGAAGCATCTGGTGGGTAAAATGGTTCAGTTAGTACAAAAGGTATGAGGATACGGAACTAAAGGCCAATGAACAGAAGATACAGTTTTGAGCTAATGGTTAGCATGCATTCTCTATCTATCTTTTGCAATTGTTATATTAAAATTCTATGCTATTTTGTCTAAATAAAATAAAAAAATAAAACACTAAGGAACCACAGTCAGTTGTTTTAACTGCTACAAGTGAATTTAGGCATCATAACATTAATAACCGGTATAAAATTGGATATTACCATGTGCAATTAAGCATCACCCAATATAGAATATATCCAATATCAAACGATAATGGTATGGTGCCGATATATTTTGCATCCCTAGGCCAAATAAGCCAAATATAACCTACAAAATCATTAGCAACAGTATTAGCACATACATCTCTCTCCATTTCAAATCTTACCTATAGCTGAAAGATCTATTTTTCATCTTGTTATCTGCAGTGCTGAATCTGTTCGCCACTGTCGTTGCGTAAGCCTGTCCCAGGGGTGCTCCCCGAGCCTCTTTCTACAGGCTCGGCTGGTTTCTTCTCAGGGGAACGAGCCAGGATGGACAGTGGTGGCAGCGTTTCAGGCCAGTGTGAGCCCAGCGTGGGCCTTCCGTCTCATTAATTAGCCAGTGATTTTGCTCAATCAGATGCAGATCTTTACTTCAAGGGCTGCATATCAAAGGCAGGAATCTGGTGGCTGGTTTATTATTCACAGGGAGACCTAGTTATGTCAAGAGCATGCGAGTGGAGCTTGTAGCAATGGCGGGGGTGAGTGGCGGAGGAGATGCTGTACCCATGGAGAGCCTGAAAGATTAAAAAGGGTGGAGGCTGAGACATGCCTGCCGCTCTCCGGGGACCGAGCATCGACTCCCCTTCTTCCTTTATTATTTCCCCCTCTTCTCTCGCTCACGCCGTCTCTCCCCCTTATCATTTAGTCACCGCGATGCCGCACACGACAACACAAAGACCAAACAGATGCGACATTGATCTTCAGCGTCTCCAGCTGGATTATACCCCTGGTTTATTCAAGCCGTTCAAGCATGCAAAGACCAACCCTGCTCCTGTTTCCTTGTCTTATTAATGATGAAACTCACCGGGGAGTGGGCATTGGGTCCCCAGGAGCTGCGCAGTGGCATGCCATCATCGTGCCCACTGGGACTGTCTGTCCACAGCTGCTTTTTGGCCGGCATCCTATAGCGAGAGCAGCAGCATGGCAGAGAAAGATGATTAATTTCACAGAGTAATCTGTCACGCTGATCAAGCCCAATGAGTTTGTGTGTACCAGGTTCTGTTCTTGCTGGCAAGATGCAGACTGTGAAGTCAGCAGGTGCCATGGGAAGTCTTGGATGCCCTCCAGAAAAGGGTCAAAGTGGCTGGAGATGCTCGCACTAAGCGACTCTTCCTGCAAAACCGTGATTCTCAAGGCCTTTGGAAATTACAGCAATATTGTACAGGATGTAGCAGGGTTGTTCAAAATTCAATATTGTATAATTGGCTTACTTTTCATAAGTGGGCTTTTAAGGCATGTATGTATATACATATATACAGTATATAATGCTATACAGTGGGTACGGAAAGTATTCAAACCCCCTTAAATTTTTCACTCTTTGTTATATTGCAGCCATTTGCTAAAATCATTTAAGTTAATTTTTTTCCCTCATTAATGTACACACAGCACCCCATATTGACAGAAAAACACAGAATTGTTGACATTTTTGCAGATTTATTAAAAAAGAAAAACTGAAATATCACATGGTCCTAAGTATTCAGACCCTTTGCTCAGTATTTAGTAGAAGCACCCTTTTGATCTAATACAGCCATGAGTCTTTTTGGGAAAGATGCAACAAGTTTTTCACACCTAGATTTGGGGATCCTCTGCCATTCCTCCTTGCAGATCCTCTCCAGTTCTGTCAGGTTGGATAGTAAACGTTGGTGGACAGCCATTTTTAGGTCTCTCCAGAGATGCTCAATTGGGTTTAAGTCAGGGCTCTGGCTGAGCCATTCAAGAACAGTCACAGAGTTGTTGTGAAGACACTCCTTCGTTATTTTAGCTGTTTGCTTAGGGTCATTGTCTTGTTGGAAGGTAAAACCTTCGGCCCAGTCTGAGGTCCTAAGCACTCTGGAAAAGGTTTTTGTCCAGGATATCCCTGTACTTGCCCGCATTCATCTTTCCCTCGATTGCAACAGTCGTCCTGTCCCTACAGCTGAAAAACACCCCACAGCATGATGCTGCCACCACCAAACTTCACTGTTGGGACTGTATTGGACAGGTGGATGAGCAGTGCCCAGTGCCTGGTTTTCTCCACAACTACCGCTTAGAATTAAGGCCAAAAAGTTCTGTCTTGGTTTCATCAGACCAGAGAATCTTATTTCTTGGAGTCCTTCAGGTGTTTTTTTTGCAAACTTTCATGTGTCTTGCACTGAAGGAGAGGCTTCCGTCGGGCCACTCTGCCCCGACTGGTGGAGGGCTGCAGTGAATGGTTGACTTTCTACAACTTTCTCCAATCTCCCGACTGCATCTCTGGAGCTCAGCCACAGTGATCTTTGGGTTCTTCTTTACTCTCTCACCAAGGCATCTTCTCCCCCGATAGCTCAGTTTGGACGGACGGCCAGCTCTAGGAAGGGTTCCGGTCGTCCCAAACATCTTCCATTTAAGGATTATGGAGGCCAACTGTGCTCTTAGGAACCTTAAGTGCAAAAGAAATTTTTTTGTAACCTTGTCCAGATCTGTGCCTTGCCACAATTCTGTCTTTGAGCTCTTCAGGCAGTTCCTTTGACATCATGATCCTCATTTGCTCTGACATGCACTGTGAGCTGTAAAGGTCTTATATAGACAGGTGTGTGGCTTTCCTATTCAAGTCCAATCTGTATAATCAAACACCGCTGGACTCAAATGAAGGTGTAGAACAATCTCAAGGATGATCAGAAGAAATGGACAGCACCTGAGTTAAATATATGAGTGTCACAGCAAGGTCTGAATGACTTAGGCCATGTGATATTTCAGTTTTTCTTTTTTACTAAATCTGCAAAAATGTCAACAATTCAGTTTTTCTGTCAATATGGGGTGCTGTTTGCTGTGTGTAATTAATGAGGAAAAAAATTAAAAAATTAACTTAAATGATTTAGCAAATGGCAGCAATATAACAAAAAGTGAAAAATTTAAAGGGGTCTGAATAATTTCCGTACCCACTGTACATATATATATATATATATATTATATATGTATATATATACTGTATATATATATTAATTTGTATTAAAATAATTTAATAATAATCAGTTAGTTTTGCAAAAAATATAACATCTTATATGTAGAGAGCGAGAGATAGCCAGACAGATTTACATATATTGAAAATATATATTATTTTTTTTTTTTCCAATTTTATGTTATAAATGTATTTGTATTAATATTAAATAATTTTTTTAATACTTTTTATTTTAAAATAATATTTAAATAAGATCAAGCCAAAATTCAATATTTGTCTTGGTAAAGTTATGAAAATTATGGTCACACCACAAAATTAAGGCCCAATTCTCACTATTAACTACGACTTTTTCCTCAAACGCCTGATTTTCTGCGTATTAATTGTTAATAAGCTAGCTGTTAAGTTTGATGAACAGTAGAGGGCCGAGAACTGAACCTTGAGGAACACCCTGTGTTAGTGGAGCAGAGGCAGATTTATACCCTTGTAAAGTGACAAAAAACTTTCTGTTGCGGGTATAGGAAACGAGCCACGAAAGAGCTGAACCAGTGATACCGATATCAGAAAGGTGAGAGGTTAGTATTTCATGGCAGACTGTGTCAAATGCAGAGTTTAGATCAAGAAGAATCAAGAGGTTTATTAACCCAGAATCTATGGACAGAAGAATGTCATTAACCACACGAAGAAGGGCAGTTTCAGTGCTATGAGTTGGGTGAAATCCTTACTGAAAAGGTACAAAAAGATCATTACCATCTAAATATTATCGCAATTGTGAGAGAGCGGAGACTCACTGTATCAGATGTCGAGGAGGAGATGGATAGGAATGGAGAGGGCTCACAGCCGATCAGTGTGACAGGATCACTAAAAATGTCAGGTTAGTCATTCAAAACTTTTTGTGTGAAGCGAGAAGTCCAGAAAATAATCCAGATCTGCCGAATCCCAGCAAAAACGTGGCGACAAGCAAACATCAAACAGATATCAGCGTGAAGCAGCAGCACAAGGGCGCCAAGTGTTCTCATGTGGTGGAAGATAATAGTGAGAATTGATCCAAAAAGTATTTATTAATATTATTAATTGTTAATCATCAATATTTTAATTTTGCTGACTTGCATTGAAATTTGAACTGCAATTCTATATCCTATGTACCTAAATTCAAATGTAGTATTTAACTAGATCTTAAAATGCATTTTCAATTCAGTTCTGAATGGTGCACAAATGCAGGTACAGTGGGGCAAATAAGTATTTGATACACTGCTGATTTTTCAAGTTTTCCCACTTACAAAGAATGGAGAGATCTGTAATTTTCATAGTAGGTAGACCTCAACTGTGAGAGGCAGAATAAAAAAAAAATCCAGAAAATAACATTTTATGATTTTTTAATAATTAATTTCCATTTTATTGCATTAAATAAGTATTTGATCCCTACCAACCAGCAAGGAGAATTCTAGCTCTCGCAGACCTGTTAGTTTGTCTTTAAGAAACCCTCCTATCCTCCACTCATTACCTGTATTAATTGCACCTGTTTGAACTTGTTACCTGTATAAAAGACACCGGTCCACACACTCAATCAATCAGACTCCAACCTCTCCACTATGGGCAAGACCAAAGAGCTGTCTAAGGACACCAGGGACAAAATTGTAGACCTGCACAAGGCTGGGATGTGCTACAGGAAAATAGGCAAACAGCTTGGTGAGAAGGCAACAATTGTTGGCGCAATTATTAGAAAATGGAAGAAATTCAAGATGACTGTCAATCTCCCTCAGACTGGGGCTCCATGCAAGATCTCGCCACGTGGAGTATCAATGATCCTGAGAAAAGTGAGGGATCAGCCTAGAACTACACGGGAGGACCTGGTCAATGACCTGAAGAGAGCTGGGACCACATTCTCAACGGTTACCATTAGTAACACACTACACCGTCATGGATTAAAATCCTGCAGCGTGGGCAAGGTCCCCCTGCTCAAGCCAGCACATGTCCAGGACCGTCTGAAGTTTGCCAAAGACCATCCGGATGATCCAGAGGAGGCATGGGAGAAAGTCATGTGGTCAGAGGAGACCAAAATAAAAGTTTTTGGTATAAACTCCACTCGACGTGTTTGGAGGAAGAAGAAGAATGAGTATAATCCCAAGACACCATCCAACCGGTGAAGCATGGGGGTGGAAAACATCTGCTTTGGGTGTGCTTTTCTGCAAAGGGGACAGGACGACTGCACCGTATTGAGGGGAGGATGGATGGGGCCATGTATTGCGAGATTTTGGGCAACAACCTCCTTCCCTCAGTAAGAGCATTGAAGATGGGTCGGGGCTGGGCTTCCAGCATGACAAGACCCCAAACACACAGCCAGGGAAAACTGAGGAGCGGCTCAGTAAGAAGCATTTGCAAGGTCCTGAGTGGCATAGCCAGTCTCCAGATCTCAACCCCATTGAAAATCTTTGGAGGGAGTTGAAAATTCTTGTTGCCCAGCGACAGCCCCAAAACCTGGAAGATCTGGAGAACACCTGTATGGAGGAGTGGGCCAAAATCCCTGCTGCAGTGTGTGCAAACCTGGTCAAGAACTACAGGAAGCGTCTGACCTCTGTAATTGTAAACAAAGGTTTCTGTACCAAATATTAAGTTCTATTTTTCTGTTGTATCAAATACTTATTTCATGCAATGAAATGGAAATTAATTATTAAAAAATCATACCATGTTATTTTCTGGATTTTTTTTTTTGATTCTGTCTCTCACAGTTGAGGTGTACCTACGATGAAAATTACAGATCTCTCCATTCTTTGTAAGTGGGAAAACTTGAAAAATCGGCAGTGTATCAAATACTTATTTGCCCCACTGTATATAGAGGGCAATATGGACATAAGGCACACCAAATTTAATCTGTAAACTGGCTAAGGACTCTTGCAAAATGCATCCAAATGTGTTCGGAAACTGTATTTTTGTCCTATGGTTTAAAAAGAGTTTTAATGATTTTTCATTTGCAATATTATAGCTTAATTTCCTCTGAACACCCAGTTGAGGATGATGTGCAAACGCTGAGGTCAAACTCCAGTAGCAGCAAAAATGCGTCCATGGAATAGCCAGCATGCTTTCAATCCTGCAATTCAGCTCAGCATCCTTTATTGATCATACTCCAGCGTGTTGATGTCAAGACACGAAACGTCCGAGAGCGACCTCATGGTCTGCACATTATCCGTGGCTGAGAGGGCACTAATGAAATTGGATTCAGGCTCATCTGGAAAGTGCCCTCCTGTTTGATTTAATTAGCCAAATGTCTCCGCTCCCCATCCAAGCTGGAGTAAAATGATTTTCAACAACGGAGAGTTGATGGGTCGCCGCAGTCTCCGGCAGAGAAAAACGCCTGGGTTTCGTGACAAAACTCCTGTCAATCATTCACTCCACCAACGCTCTCGTAGTATTTCAGTGTACACTGAAATTTTCAGCTGCCTGTGAGGGACAACTTTCTTTTTCTTTCCTTTTTCCCATCTGAAGGCTTACATAAGAGACAGCCACTAGCTCTTTAATGTCTAGGACAGTTTATCATTGCACCGACTGTTGACCTCATCAATGTCATAGGGTCACATGCAAATTCAGACATGCTTTACCAGAGACGTTGACGAGATTGAAAAGGCCAGACCTGTTTCAATTTGCTCTGAAGCCGTCAGGAGTGACCCTTCAATGAACCCTGGTCCACCTTAATTATTGTTCATCCATAGACCAGCATTAATGAAGACTGCAGGGCTCTGTTTCTTAATTTATAGGTTCCTATAGTAGGTTATTACCCAGTGCGCTCATTATGTGCAGTCTGCTTCTGTCCTGAAATGATTCTGTCATGACTTACTGTAATGGGACCATAAACATAAGAAGATAATGTAAGTAGTAATCATGGAACATATTCATCTAATAAGAATGTGTGAATTCAATATTTGTTTTGGTATGAATGATTTGAGTGCGGCACATAGAGAAGTCGTCCCCAAAGACATTTGGCCATTTTTGGTTTAAAGGTGAAGCGTCATTTATCAGTACGCTACAAAATTCTGGACTATATGTTGACCTCTGTGGTTGAAACATGAAACTGCACGTTACTCATTATTTATTATTATTTTTCCAAATGTATTCAGTTGTACTTTGGCATTGCTTTTCAACATAGATTATTATCAGTACTATTGTTGTTATTTGTATGTTTTTTTTTGCATAGTGATTGCTTCTTAAGAAAATGTTATGTTATTATAAATGATGTATTGAAATAGATGATACTGTTAATGTTGTCATGAATATAGCCATTGTTGCTGATATGGTATTAAAACATAAATAAACAAACAAAAAACAAATAAATATCAGATCAGAATCTACATAGTTATTCGAGGGTTGAATATTATATGGCCTTAGAATTTCTATGTCATTCATTATGATTTTAAATATGTTATATTTAAAATAGTATTTATTTATATACTAAATATTTTAAATAGTTATTTAAAACTATAAAAATATATAAATAAAAGTATATAAATATAAATATATTCTACAAAAACTAATAAATAACCCATGAACTATAAAAGGGATTTATACTATACATTAATGTATTTTATATAATGTCAAATATTAAAAAATGTCTAATATTACCGAAAATTTTAAAAAATAAAACTAATAAATTAAAAGACTATTAAAATTTTAAATACATATAAATAAAGAAATGTATAATATAAAATGTAAAATATCTTTTAAATATAAAATGTCATTAATAAGAATTAATAATATCGGTTTAGGCACTGTATACTTTTCTTTAAACCAAAGTGCACTGAATAAAAATAGCGAAGACACATTTTTTCTCAGAAGTTATTAAATAATTACGAAGAATTGGAAGTATGCATTGAATTAAGTAAAGATACTTAAATAGTATTTCAGTGTATTTCACAGTGGGTCCTGTGACCCAGGAAGTGATCGAACGTTGTATCTAAAGCAGAGACGGTAGCAGTAACCCTCCAGACTATGGTGTATTGGGATTCAGCTGCAGTCAGTGGGGAGAATTGGATTTGTTTTTGTTTTTTCACTTTCCAACTTCCATCTCTCCTGACACCTTTATTGAGGCAGCGTGAGACAGAGAGTTCTCTAGCTCTTGCTGCTTCTTCCTGTTAAGCGAAAGATGGGCCATCTGCCAAGAATCTGCAATTTGAAGAGTCATTGCACAATTACGTCAATCTGCACGACTCTGAAAAAGGGCGGAGAAATGCAGATGGCAACTCTTGCTCACCCTTGAAGAACAATTATATATGTTTATCCCATTTAATCAGTTTCATATGGCAGAGAAACTTGCATGGGAGTTTGTTAGTTGCATTGTCCTGCTACTCGACATATTAAGCAGGCCCAAAAATTGCTATAAACCAAAGCATAGCAGTGGGCAGTATTTTTAGATTAGTATTCCTGCTCCATGCGGCTAAAGCATCTCCCTCCTGTCATGTGTTCTCCTGCACGGACACAAGGGAAGATCCTTTCTCTCTGTCTTCCAGCTCACGTCCCACTGCAAGAACTTCAGCGTTACTTGGCAAGAGTTCCAGAAGGATTGGCTGAGGGAGAGGATGTGATGTCCTTGAGCTGTTATCTGCCTCTACTTCATAATGAACCGCGTCCCGTGGGAGTAATGCTCAATGAAGTGATGGAGGGGGAGACGGACAACAGACTCCAACTCCCAGACTGCTTTGCTGTCTTGCGAGCCTCCATCACCCACTGAGCAACAATATAAAGGGTTCTTATAATCATGGAAAACACTGAATTAAAAAAGTGTAGAAAGCCTGAAGCTGGAAATTAAAAATGGAAATAAAATTCTAAAAAAAAACATAACCCAAAAATTATAGTGTAAAGGCCTGAAGCTGGAAATTAAAAATGGAAATATAATTCTAAAAAACATAACCTAAAAGTATATTGTAAAAGGCCTGAAGCTGGAAAATGAAAACGTAAATATAATACTAAAAATCAAGGAGAAGTATTTGTTTTATATTTGCACTTTTAATTTTTAATTTCATTTCATTTGGTGTTTATACATAACAACAATATAATAGTTTAAATATGATTAAAAAAAATAGAAATGGAAAAAACATCTGGAATTGTGTTTAAATAATAATAATTGCCATGAGTAGGCTTATTTGTTATTCACTACTAAATTGTATTTTATTTTATTTAATTTTACCACCAATATCGTATTTTAAGTATGATTTTAATTAACAAATAAATACAATTAATTGGTTCATGACATTGAAATGTAAAACTCTCCCAGTATATGAATATTGGAATAATAAATAATAATACTAATTATAGAAGTAGTAGTAGTGGTATTATTATATTTATATATATTATTATTATTATTATATATTATTTAGACTGACTCGGTGCACTACTAAAATATTCTTCACTATTTGCATTGGTTATTAAATATTTGTCTTACTAATTGTAAATATTTAGACACCAATAAATTATACTCTTAGTTCTTATAAATAAATTAATAATAAAAAAATCAAATTAAATTCTGCAGATTTTACCCTCAAAATCAGTACAGAAATTGTGGAAAAAGTCCATCAATTCTGTCCATGCCAATAATGACAATTTTTTTTCCCTCGATATAAATGTTCTATAAATATGGCAGTTTACTTGAGGTCATGTCGCACAACTTTAGGTTTTAGTTAAAGACAAGAAGTGCTGATTAAGTTGGCTCTATTTTCAGATGCTTGTAGGTGTAATTTTAGTTCTTGTGATCTGGCTGCAGGGTTTGACCCAAATAGGCCACACTGTCGACTCCCAGGTGTGGGCGGCTAAAAACGTCCTGCAACTCTTTGGCTCTGTGATGTGGACCTTTATGAGGGAAACCGAACTGCTTTAGCGGCTATTGTGTTTTTGTAAGTGGGTCGTCTGGTGCTCCAGTGTACTCAGGTGCTGCAGGTGCTCTCTTCATTAGCGATGGGGTGGTGTCAGAGGGCCCAGATAATGCGCTCCCATGGCGCTCGGCGAAGGGGACGGTCATTAATCAGCGGGATGCGGCACCGGAGCCGAGCACATCATTAGGCCCTGAAACACCACGGGATGCGGGGGTCACGCTCCCCTGACCTTGCATCAATAAGGCCGGGGAGGGGGACTTAAAGAAGGGTATGACTCTGGGTGATGCTCGGGTGGGCCAAACAGAGGAAGGAAGCAGAAAAAGAGGCTGTGTGGTTATTATTGACCAAGATCCATTTGTTTAGCATCGAGGCCAGAGTTACTCCCCTTTAAGCATCGTTGTGAAGCCCGCAGAGTTAAATGACTGTATTATGTAGCTTAAAGAGACACCAAACCAAAAACCTTTTGACAGTTTCCATTATAAACCTATTTTTCTACCTTGTAGAAGCCGGAATGCTGCACAAAGCGATCAGCTGATTAAATCACAGCCAGTCTGGACAATATTTGATGTGTATTAAATGTCTATCTTCTCTGTTTCTTTCAGATCTTGGTGAACTCCATTACCCAGCCTGCACTGCTGTATGAGAACGTGGTGGTGAGCGAAGGGAACCCAATTTTGAGAGACATGCTGTTCAGCCCTGACCATCAATACATCTACACGCTCACAGATAAAGAGGTAAGACTTCAGGGAGTGTGCTGTTTGACATTGATGGTCGACGGCTTTTATTTGGCTAGAATGTTCTGAGGAGCCCGACGGACAAACAGTGTGGTCTGGTCACGCACCTGAGTCCCCAAAGATGCCAAATAGAGAGGAAAGCACACATACACAGAATGAAAGTACAAGTGAAAGGACACTTTTTTCCAAACATTTGGTTGAAATGGCAAGAATGGAAGTATGAGATTTTAGCTTCTTCATAGTAGCTATTGTTTACCTCGATTTTTTTTTTCATTTATGCATTTGCCGTACGCTTTTATCCAAAGTGGATTATTTTACTTTTTAAGGTTTACATTTGATCAGTTCATTGATTCTCTGGGAATTGATCCCATGACTTTGGAGTTGCAAGCACCATTCTATACTGTTTGAGATAATGGAAGTACCTACATGGGCACTTGTTGGCAGCCTTTCCTTTGCCATCTTGTCCAACTTATCCTTTTCAAGTTTTATTTTAAAATACATATTTTATTTTAGAGAAAATAAAAGCTTTTTTAGCATTAGCATATATTTAGTCTAAAAAATTGCTAAAAATGCATCCTAATATTTTAAGCCTTTTTTTTTTTTTTTTTTTTTTTTTTAATTATTATTATTATTATTATTGTTATTATTATTAAATTCTACTACAACATAATTGTTGAACTAAGAAAATGTTCCCCCAAATTCGCCATTTAATGCAATAAGTCGTCATAATAATATAATAATAATATAGTGCTGTCAAATCGGTAAGTCCGCCAAGGTATGTGGGGGGGGGGGGGGGGGGGGGGTTGTGCAACAGAGACTCCAAAATAAAGTTGTTTACATAATCTGTGTGTACTTTGTATTTATAAATAAACACACATATGTGTATATTTAATAAATATTTATCTGTATGTGTTTGTATATTTATTTATTTATTTCAGAATCATTTATTAGACGCTTTTATCCAGCTTTCTGACAAGAGGGTCCATTAAATGATCGAATGCGATTTTATCGTTCGCCCTACTAAAAACAATTAAAAATATTAAAGAACAAAAGGTATTATGTTATAATAATGATTCTAACATAACACTTAGCCAAACACCAAAAAAAACAACTACATCTGTGTATGTACAACCACACACACATACATATATACTTTATATGTACATACACATTTATAAATTATATATATATATATATATATGCTGTATATATATATAATTATATAACTATATATATAGATATGTATGTATGTATTATGTGTGTGTATCTATATCGATATAGTATCCTGTATATCTATAATATGTGTGTGTATGCATGGATTTTTCATTAGATGATTTATATTATAATAATATAAATTTATATACATGTAAATATTTTCAAAATGTGTGTGTCTTTATATATGCATAATGAATATACACAGTACACACACATATTGTGTAAACAAACTTATTTGGATGCAATTAATCGCGATTAATCGATTTGACAGCACTAATATATAAGAAACTTGTTACTGTAATGCAAAAATCATAATAATAATAATATTTGTTTTACTCTGTGGGTATATCTGGCCCAGCTCCTGGCTCTCTGTTTTGTGAATAAGTTGATTTGAATTTTTTTTTTATGAATAAATCTATGTATCACAATCTACTATATATTTATTTTCAAACAGATTTCAAACATTTAAACATATGCCTTTATTAAAAAGTTTTTTAAACTGATGAGAAACAAACTTTTGACTGATAGTGTATATAATAGCTGGGTTGGACTGAATATTGAAAATGCTGTTCTATTGTTACAAAGAAAAGCTGTTCAGGATGTGTATTATTCTTTATTCTGCACAGATTCACATGGTGAATTAGACTGTGTGCGTGTGTGTGAGCACGTGTGAAAAAGAGAGACCCGGAACGTCTCCTGATTGTCTGCATGTGATATTCGACACTGTGTCAGCCCCCTTCCCACTTTTCCACACACATACACACAAGCAGCAGCGCCTCTGGTAATTCACCACTTATCAGAGAAAATTGAGGAAGGGCTTCTCTGATCTTTTCTGATGGAAAAGAAAGCGTCCGAACCCCCGTCACCCCCACCATCCTCCTTTTCACTCAGACCGAGAGCTGTAGAATTCTCTCTCTCCTCTTTTTCTCCTTCCGTCTCACTCCTTCCTTTGTTTTCCTCTCGCATTTTTCTTTGTGCTTTCATGTTCTCCTCACTAAGGGCTGATTGGAGTGCTTCCTGTCTTCCTCTCATTAAAGGGCATTTCCTTCATCACCGTAACCCCATTCACTCTCCGCTAGCCCACACCGCCTCTGATTAGAGCACCGCACCGCAGCGCCAGGCTCAAAAAAAGACTTTAAACCGCGATCAAATTTAATGTCAGAGATTAAGAGTAAGTACATATGACAGAATCACTGCAAACATTTGAATAATTTAGCATATTATTTTCAGATGTTCCTGCTGAGAAAAATACATAAGAGAGCTTTTAGATTGGAAATAGTGAGAAACCCTCATGGAAGTTCTCGCTGATGCAATGTAGATGCCTCTTCGGCCATAGTTTGCCCCTTTAACCTTAGGTATTCATGATAAAGTAGATGAGAGAAGAACGTAATCTCCCTCACAGTGATTAATATGTGAAACACACCCGAAACGCTGTCTACGACCAGTGTTGTGCATTATGAAGATAACTGAGTGCATTATAAAGCAATTCTTAATTGCCTTGATGAATCACTGAAAACCTGTCATAAACATGTTTGAATCAGTTTTCACCCCAAAAATGAGAATGAAAAATAAGACATTTGACTATATTTTGTATAAATTAAATTTATTTATTTATTCGTTTGTTTGTTTATTTATTTGTGATTTTTAGTTGTGAATTTAATTGAGCATATTTATTTATAATTATTTAAAAAAGCATTATTGAAGTATTCTCATTACCATAATGCAATAAAAATCATGCTATTTAATACACAAGCCTTATTAATTGTGTGAAAATAATTTTTTAATACTTGACAAAATATTTATAGTTATTTTTTTCCCTATATATAATATATATATATATATAATAAAATATATATATATATATATCTATATAATCTTGTGTGTGTGTGTTGTGTGTGGTGTTAGGTAAAATAGGGTTGTACATTATCGCTATAATACACGTTGTAATCATATTTTGTCATAAGTAATTGAAGCTACAGTTAAAATATATTGTAATACTTACCTATTCATGGCTACACCTTTAAAAAGTCTAATGCATTATGAATGGATTATGTTATGCTCTTTAAAGATGGCCTCATGAATAGATAAGTATTGTAATGTATTATAACTGCTTTCAGTTATTTACAAGAACATGCAACTTATTCTAAGGCTATTATAGATGCATTAAGAATACATTATCAATACATTATGTATACAGGCTTCATTGCAAGTGTTACTCAATATTCATTTCCCAATAATTGATTTTTGCTGAACAAGATCTCTCTAGCTGAATTGGCACATAGAAGAGTTCAAATGTACACCAGAGGTAAACAGACAAGGAGAAAAACGTCCAGTCATATGGGAGCTGACCTCGAATCGCTCTGTAATTTACAAACCAAGCCCAACCTCTGACCTTTAACCTCACCGGGACCCTTAGATAAAAGGTCCAGATTTGTTTACGGTGGAGTACAGCTGTTCACATTGCTGTTTTGCAGGAGAGATTTAGACTGTGAACGTAGGAGCTAGACTGACGGTGTTAAATGACTTTGTATCTCCTTTGAATTTATTTACTTTAATGGTTCCCAGCACACACACACACACACACACACACCTACCTAGACATACAAAAACATGTTAGCTGCTCCAACACTGTGATCCATCAGTGCTTGGCGATAATAGTTTTTAATGTATCCACGTCTTCAGATGGAAAATGTTCTGTAATTGGTATAGATGGATTCTGTATGAGTGCCTCTGATACGGGCGGTGTGTAGATTGCATGTTGAGAGGGCGGGCTTGATAACCCTTCAACACATTAACTTAGCGCGAGGAGTGTTAGGCTAACGTTTTTTAAATGGAGCCGTGTGTATTCACTCTGTCCTCGGACTGATATTGATTTAAGTGCATCTGTAAATGGCTTTGTTGGGAAAGAAGGTTTTATGGAGGAAGAATATTTGAACTATTACACAAACGAGGGGGAGGAAGTGCTTCTCTCACAGGAAGTTGTGTACATAGCACTAGCGGTGGCCACACAGAGAGAGATGAACCGTCTCTGGAGGTTGAGAGGCATTGTAATGGAGATGAGAGCAGTGTTGCTGTGGTCAGCGTGCGGCTGAGAATGGAAAACCCTGAAGGTCAGATCATAGACATGCATGGAAGGGAAGCAGACAGATAGTCTTTGATTTATTTTGTTTATTTAAATTCCTAATAAATGGTCCTGGTCTTTGTGACGAGAGGGGCAGGGCCGAGAGCCGTGGGAACGGAGCGAGGCCGGTGGAGTAAATGCTAATGCGCGATACCTGCGCCACTCACCGGTCTCAAGTCCCACGGAGGAGCTCCGGAAGGATAAAAGGAGGAGTGACGACAGTGTTGGACGAGAAAGGACCAGACCTGGATTTTATTTTGTGTTTTGTGTTTGTTTATTAACATGTTACAATACTTTATAATAATAAAATAAACAAACACAAAATGAAAGTAAAGCGGCAGCCCCTCATGGACGACTGCCGCACACAAAACACAAAATAAAGTTCAGGCCTGGTCCTCTCTCGTCCTTCATTGTCGTCACTCCTCCTTTTATCCTTCCCGAGCTCCTCCGTGGGACTCGAGACCGGTGAATGGCACAGGTGTCGCACATTAGCATTTACTCCACCGGCCTCAATCCATTCCCACGGCTCTCGGCCCCTCCCCTCTCGTCACAGTCTTTTATGCTAATTTGTCTGTGCAACTATGTCACCAATTTTTGTGTGTGGTAGCACATTTCTGTGCAGTTGCCAAGGCTTTCTGAGTGACATTACATGTTGCTAACCTATTATTATGTTATTTTAGATAAAACTATGATACATTTAATTTTTTGTAATCGAAATTAGCTGAAACAAATTTTTAGATGAAAATGTTAATAAAAAATACCTACAAAATGACCAAAAACTAATCTGAAATTAATAAAGTAAATTAAAACTATAAGAAAATATTTTATATAGAATAATATAAAAATGCAACCATTATTAAACTATTAATTACAATTGAAAATATTAAAAAAAGTCAGCTATTCAAAATATAAAGAACAAATTCTAAATAGTATGCAGAACTATCATATCTACCCAAGCCATATCTACAGTGTAAAGGCCATACTTCGCTTTTACATGTACGCACCACCGTAAACTTTTGTAACCGTCTACTTTGTATGCGGAGATTGCACATGCACATTGACTTGTTTTGCACTAATCAGTTGTTCCACAAGGTGGCAGCACTGGCCCGGGCCATTCTTTCACATTAGAATATTTAACTGAACAACACCACAACAAAACAGCTACTGCAACAACAGACGGCCACATTGACAAGCGAAATAGTAGGCAAGTCGTTATTTTAAAAAAGCACATTTTTATTGGTCATAACTTCTGGGGAAAAATAGAGCAGACGCTGGACAAAGATGAAGTTTTCTAGAGCGCATGTGTCGACCGCCTGCGTTCATGCACGCTATCAAACGTGTAAAAAAAACGGAAGTAGCTATACTTTGGGCTTAAGTCTATGGGATTTAGTAAAAGTAGTAGCAATCTTTTCCTCAACAAACCACATGAGTTTGGGTATATTTCATCTATATAAATCAATTGGTGTGGAATGAGTTAAGCTCTAAAGTAGTAATACAAGGGGTTCCATGCTGGGAAAAAAACAAACAAACTAGTTTGCTGGCTAGTGTTTGCCCTTTTAGGCTGGCTTATCTGGGCATCAAGGCTGGGAGAGAGAACAGGTGAAAAACAGATAAAATCAGCTTCGACTGGTTTAAGCAGGTTTTTATCAGTAGGCTTTAGGCTTTTATTCCTAAATAATCAATATCATAGTCTAGTTTTCGCAATTTAATCTAAGCATTATGGATCAAATCAAGTCCCCATCGTGCATTGTTTCCCACATACTGTATTTTGTCACCCGGACATACTTTACATTATGCAATCTAAAGTGTGTCAGTTGCCATTTTAATTAACATCTTAAAGTGCAAGTGTGTTGAAATGCATGCTGGTTGATTGTGTCCACCTGCAGTGCTTCATTGTGCGGGTTTGGACGTACAGGATGATCTGAATGAGTTTGATCTCTCTCTGTCTGTAGCTGCTGCACACCAAAACCCAGAGGACCGAGAGAAAGAGAGAAGTGGAAATTAATTGGTTTGAAGCAATTTGTTCGGTCTTCGTTCCTTCATCTATCTTTTTTCTTTTCTTTCTCCCCTCTCTTTTAAGTGGTCCTCCTCCTATGGAGGAAGGAGTCAATGGGAGAGGTGCCCCAAGGGTCATTTTCTTTCAAATAGCGAGTCCTCTCTCTCCCTCTCGCTGAGATATTGCCGACTCTTTGAGAACTGACAGAGGTCGTGGGAGATAGATTGTGATTGGATCACTCTGGCTTCCTTGTAGCCATCTTTCATTATTTTTTTCTCTCCCCACATTCACTTCTTTCCCTGTTTATCGTAATCTGAGGCATCTCGCCATCTCTCTTGTCAACAGCACTGGCTAACAAGCTTCCATCGACGTCCCTCTAGCCTGAGTCACGCATTTTTTCTCCAGGTTTTATTATGTTTGAGGAGGTGGACGGCCGACGATGTTATTGTGTTCCCCTTTGAATCTAGCGAACAGAAATGTTCAAGACGATCCGTAAACACAATCACACCGTAATCCGGCCCACATTTTAATATATTGGCTTCCATACCTCAGGCTTACAGAGATATCACACCGCATTAGAGAAGAGACCAGGATCCTAATGTTTAGTGATATTGCTGTTTCTTTCCCCTGTTTCTTGCTGATCTTGGGGAAGATGCTTGTATGTTGTCCACATCTGTCTCCCCTTTTGCCTCTTACTTTTTTTTTTTCTCCATTTGTATCTCTTCATTGGATAATAGAAACGGCAGGCGGAGGCGCATGTTGTGCCTCAAACATCAAAAACTCCTTTTCGTCGGGTTGACAGAACAATTTTCCATTTCCCATATTCACACCCACTTAATTAAAAGTTGCTGATAGCCCCGGCATCTCTCTCCGCCGCTCTGGGGTCTCCGGGAAGACATAAAGCTGTCCCGTACTAAGCGAGAAGAAACTTCGATTAACGTTAGCTTGATTTAAACAGCGCTCACTGCCGTTCGGACGATAAAGTTTACAACGTTTATCTGAGGCTGGGAGGAATTTCTGAAAAAAAGTCCATCAATGGATTTGTCAGTTTGGTATATTGCTTGTGTAGTTTGGGGAGATATTGTTTATGCTTTTTGGGTGACTCATGAAACCTGTCAAGAATGTGTCCGGCTCATATTTCACATCAAATTGAAAGGAAAGAAATATGAAATTATATTTGGCTTCGAGAAAATGAATTGGTTTACTTTTTTTTTGTTCAGTGTGTGACATTGTTTTTATAATGAAGTGCATACGCCCTCAAAAATCTCATCATCGTAATATAATCAAAGCATAATCTCATCTCATCAAAAAAATCTAATTTTCATTAGTGCAGAAGAATATATACTATAATTACTACAATATATAAGAATATAGATAGATAGATAGATACTTTTCAGCAAAACAGGAATTACAAACATAATCCGATTTTATTAAGTATTATTATTATAAACTATAATTATCATTATATACTTAAATATTTTATTATGTTCTTATAATTTTAGATTATTTTTCAATATATTTTAAATACACATTTTGGTATGAAATACGATTTGGACTTGTTTCTATGAGATTGACTCATTCACCCAACTTTCAACAGAGGCACTTGGCTCCATCATCAAGTGCAATGCCCAGTGTGTGTCCGCTGTGGGAGCATATGTGGGTTTGAAAGCATTTGTGTGTATATTTGTACGTGCGTATCACTCCCTCTGTTCGAAGCGTTTGATCATAGCGACAGTGCTTGTATTGTTTCCTCACATAGCTGCACCTCGTGACCTCTGTGTAACACAGTACAGTAAGGAAACTCTACACAGCTCTCTCGCTCTCTGAAGGTCAGTGTTCTTCTGTGCTGCTCTATCAGAGAGCCGAGAGGAAGTATCAGCTGGCTGTAATCTGATTTGTGTGGCGGACGTCTTAATATAGGTAACGTTACAAGACGGAAGGAGAAACTGCCAGCTCTTCAGATCACTGTATGTGTGTGTGTTGAGGTAGTTCTGAATGTATACGCTAGGCGTCACACTTGACTGAATTTGATAACATTGTAATCTGAAATTGTATGCATAAATGCTTGAAATTAATTGTATAGACTAATATAAATTGTGATGACATGAGTTACTTAAAAAATGTCACATTTTTGTCAAATATAAATACATATTTATATTACATTATACTATATTTAATGTATATAAAACCCTTAAGCCATGTACAACATCCTATATGATAAAATATTCATAACAGTACTATATAAATGAACCAAGAAAATCTAAACATGAGCCAATGTTTTCTACTTTTTATATAATTATAGATTTTGTGTAAATTAAAACTTATTCATAAACTAAATTCTTGGCATTAAATTCGGTATTTTTTCTTCTACTTTTGGCACATTGCAAAGTTCAATGATACTTTGGAAGCAATATTATATATAATTAGCCGTATATATATTATATAACCCTAACCTACCTCTAACCTTTATATATACATAGGGGGTACGGAAAGTATTCAGACCCCTTAATTTTTTCACTCTTTGTTATATTGCAGCCATTTGCTAAATCATTTAAGTTAAATTTTTTTCCCCATTAATGTACACACATCACCCCATAATGACAGAAAAACACAGAATTAGGGTGACATTTTTGCAGATTTTTAAAAAAAGTAAAACTGAAATATCACATGGTCCTAATTATTCAGACCCTTTGCTGTGACACTACTATATTTAACTCAGGTGCTGTCCATTACTTCTGATCATCCTTGAAATGGTTCTACACCTTAATTTGAGTCCAGCTGTGTTTTTGATTATACTGATTGGACTTGATTAGGAAAGCCACACATCTGTTTATATAAGACCTTACAGCTCACAGTGAATGTCAGAGCACATGAGAATCATGAGGTCAAAGGAACTGCCTGAAGAGCTCAGATACAGATTTGTGGCAAGGCACAGATCTGGCCAAGTTTACAAAAAAAATTTCTGCTGCACTTGAGGTTCCTTAGAGCACAGTGGCCTCCATAATCCTTTAAATGGAAGATGTTTGGGATGACCATAACCCTTCCTAGAGCTGGCCGTCCGGTCAAACTGAGCTATCAGGGGAGAAGAGACTTGGTGAGAGAGGTAAAGAAGAACCCAAAGATCACTTTGGCTGAGCTCCAGAGATGCAGTCGGGAGATGTGAGAAAGTTGTAGAACGTCAACCATCACTGCAGCCCTCCACCAGTGGCTTTATGGCAGAGTGGCCCGACGGAAGCCTTTCCTCAGTGCAAGACACATGAAACCCCGCATGGAGTTTGCTAAAAAAACACCATGAAGGACTCCAAGATGGTGAGAAATAAGATTCTCTGGTCGGATGAGGCCCAGATAGAACTTTTTGGCCTTAATTCTAAGCGGTATGTGTGGAGAACCAGGCACTGCTCATCACCTGTCCAATATAGTCCCAACAGTGAAGCATGGTGGTTGGCAGCATCATGCTGTGGGGGTGTTTTTCAGCTGCAGGGACATGACGACTGGTTGCAATCGAGGGAAAGTTGAATGCGGCCAAGTACAGGGATATCTAGTACCAAGTACTTTCTCCAGAGTGCTCAGGACCTCAGGTTGGGCCGAAGGTTTACCTTCCAACAATACAATGACCCTAAGCACACAGCTAAAAAAAACGAAGGAGTGGCTTCACAACAACAACTCTGTGACTGTTCTTGAAAAGCCCAGCCAGAGCCCTGACTTAAACCCATTGATGAATGGCTGTCCACCAACGTTTACCATCTAACCTGACAGAACTGGAGAGGGTCTGCAAGGAGGAATGGCAGAGTAT
The DNA here is from genome assembly GCA_018155175.1 of Sinocyclocheilus anophthalmus. NCBI lineage: Eukaryota > Metazoa > Chordata > Actinopteri > Cypriniformes > Cyprinidae > Sinocyclocheilus > Sinocyclocheilus anophthalmus. Next base: position 1,136,058 of record JADLZN010006541.1, on the reverse strand, counting down.
CCCCAAATCCAGGTGTGAAAAACTGTTGCATCTTTCCCAAAAAGACTCAAAAAGGCTGTATTAGATCAAAAGGGTGCTTCTACTAACTACCGATCAACAGAGTCTGAATACTTAGGACCATGTGATATTTATTTCAGTTTTTCTTTTTTAATAATCTGCAAAAATGTCAACAATTCTTTGTTTTTCTGTCAATATGGGGTGCTTTTTGTACATTAATGAGGAAAAAAAATTATGATTTTAGCAAATGGCTGCAATTTACAAAGAGTGAAAAATTTAAGGGGGTACTTTCCGTACCCACTGTATATATTATATTATATATAAAAATTGTACTTTTTTGTATATCCTAGTAGCCCTGCTGAGGTGGAAATCCCCTGCTTAAACTAAGTCAAAACTTGTTTTTATCTATTTTCATTATTTCAGACTTGCATTATTATATCATTATATATTATTCTTTAAATATAGTTGATTACCCTTTTACCTTTACAAATATTTCCCCAAAAAAATTTTTTATATTCTAGATTATATATCAAATATGTATTTATCTAATTTGTTTCTAATTGGCCTAGGGAAGTGGTGGCCCAGCCATAAAATTTTTTCCTGTTCCTTTTTGAACTTATGTAAGACTTTTCTAAATTGTGGAAAATTGTAACATAATAAAAAATGTGTATGTGGGCTCAAATGTTGACTGGTAGTGTAAACACAACCACACTTGCTGCAATTAAAACCACATCACAGTTCACCTCACAGCTGGATAAAGCCATTTATGGCTCATAATTTTCATTCTTTTCTTTTCATAAAGTTCGTCCTCTCTGCTAGCCTTTTTTCCCATTCCATCATTTTACAACACTCAGTTTGTTCTTTTTTCCTTCTCACCATGATTTTACTGAGGAGATCGTCCAGACGTGACATAGTGACCAAGTGAGCCATTCCAGAGCCCAGATGTTGCCATGGTGATATCTATAAACCATGCACGTTGCGCACACACACAAATTCTTGAATGTGTGCTGGTATTGATAAAGCAGGAGGTGTATTGAGCTCGTAGCTGGAGACTCTACCGACATGTAGCAGTTTGCGTTCAATAACACTCTGCCCCGTGAAGGCCGTTTCTTCTCGCATATTTGCCCTGCGAGAAACAAGGGAGGAATTTCGAGTTGGAATTAGCATTTGACAGACATTTATTGGAGGTAAAATAAAGACATGAATAAGATGGGGAAATTAAGTGACTGAAATACCAAACATTAATTATGTTTTATTATTTGTTTATCAAGTTAACAATCAGTTGCTTTATATAACCCAGGCACAGGATGCAATTTAAAACTAATTATAGAGTAATTTAAGTATGGAACCAAAATTGATCTTAAACTATGAGCTGTAGATTATATCTGTGTCTAATTCGGTGACAAATATGATGGCAGTTCTTTAGCGGCAGTGACGTACGGTTCATACAGAGGGGGCGGAGTCTGAATGTCAGCACACTGTGCTAATTAGACAGACTGTTGATTATACTGTCGAGTCAGTGCCTGGGAAAGTATTTCTGATGTAAAACAGTTCTTTTGATGGTCTTTTGCCACTTTATTAAAGAAAACAGTAGAAAGAGAGAACAGGAAGTCGTCAGAGAGAGAAACAAATGGACAGATTTAAACCTACATGTCCCAGTTTCTCTAATAAACGTCCTGCTTTATAAATACTAGCTAATTGCAAGGCAATGGCTCTGGAAAAAGTAGGGAAGTCATCTATACATCAAAATATAATGTTTCAAATGAAAAATATAGCAGCACAAACATTAATTCTGATCAGTGATAATGATTCTATTTATGATGCTATTTTTAAATCAAGAATTTTGACTCTAAACATTTTAAATATATGATATTATTTTATTTATTTTAAATAAATATTTTTTTAAGAAATTGATTATTTTATTCAGCAAGGATGCATTAAAGTTTAAGTGAAAATAAAGGAATTTATAATGTTACAAAAGATTAATTTAAACCTAAATTCATTTAATCAAAAAAGTATTATATTTATGATTATACTCAGAAGTCTAAAATTTTGAGTTTGAACATTTTTTTCTGTTTGATGTTTTTCCTCTCGATTTATATGATTTAATGAATGATATTTGCTTAACATTTTTTTCAATAAAGATTTTTTTTTTATATTTTATTTAGCAAGGATGCAGTAAAGTAAAAGTAAATACATAAAATTAATAATGTCACAAAAATATGTTAATTTTAAATAAATTCTGTTTATCAACTTTTTATTTATCAAAGAAAAAAAGAAAAAAAAAAACTTGCCTCTTTGGAGAGAAAAAAAAAGCACAAAATTTCTGTCAGCATGATTTTACCATGGTAAGGATTGTCTTAAGCATGTTTCAAAGCAGCAAACCTCTGTAACTGTGGTAAAATCACTTTTACATACAGCCTCAGTTTGGCTCATTGTTTTATAAAATATCTGTCCACACCAATATGATTACAGAAGCACTAATTTAATATATAATTATATAAGTATTTTTCTAAGTCTAACTGTAGGATGTTTATAGTAACTTGTCAGATTTTTTAAAATCAGTTTTTTTAATTTTCTAAAAGAAAACATGCACAATGCCCTCAATGCAATATCTGTGCAATGTTAGTCTATTCATGGAAACATGCTATGCTATTGCATTAAGCATCAACTCGTACAGCATATTATATAAAGAACACCCTCCCCCTTCAATAGTTTAATACAATAATTGTACACAAGGTTTACGTGAGCAGCGTAATTTTATCTGGTGAATGGCAACAACAAACAACTAAAATAAATAAGAAAGTAAGCAGACAATACAGTTAAAGAGAAGTGAAACAAATATAACGACCTGCCAACAAATGGTGATCTTGGCATATTATTGCATTGCAATTGATTTGCAGTCACAGGTGTGAATATTTAGACTATACTGGCTTCACACAATAACTAGCAGTTCAGATCTGGTGTTACAGGTGTGTTTCGTCAGTTATTCGGCCACAGATGTTGCATCCCCGGATGCTGTTTATCATCGAAACAGTGTTCGGGATGACCCCATCACCCTGACTCAGATTAACCATGGACATATACCCCACAGGGCTTTCACGGGTTTGATGGCGATACATAATTTATGTTTGGTGGGGGAGGAATTCTTTAAGAAATGGAACCTATATGAGCAGAGCTTTACTTCTGCAGCTGGGCTTAATGTGGCTCTGGAGCAACAAGTACTGTCACCGTGTACCAAGAGACGACCTGCAAATGGTTTTGGCTGCATGCTATCTCTCTCTTTCTTTTTTTCATCCATCCTCTCCCTTTAGGCTGTGTCTGGCTTCCTGGCCATGATCTATGGTTTCATCTGCCATTTCTTCTTTTGTGCGTGGCCAAATGGAAGATAGATGACAGGGAGGGCTTAGAAGGGGGGCGTTAAAAGAAAGAAAAGGCCTCCTAGTCTAGAAAGTTTGCTCTTTCTAAATTAGGCTGTGTCATTTTAGGGTGGGGGGGCCAAAAGAACGACCTATTCATTTGCCATGTGTGTTCACGGAAAATGTGTGCTCACAACAGTCTCTTAGGTGTGTGTTGTGGGACTGAAAAAATAAGCCTCGATCATCAAAGCCTCCGTTAGACGCATGACAATTTTTTGGCCCAAATTGCACAGATGGCACAATTACATGCACTGGGTTTGTCCAAACCCCACACAGAAGAAGGAAAACACACCATCCTCAATTACATCTTTACAAACCTTCTCAGATATTCAGCATTTCAAAAAAAAACACATTCCTGACAGGGCTAACAATGGACGATGCTTTAAGACTACAAAATGTGTCAGCGATCATAGTGCCACTATGTGAACTATTTTTTCGTTGTATCATTTTTTTTTTTTTTGTATCATCTTTTTTTTTTAGATTATAATATAGTTAAACCTTTTTTATATCTTTGTATTTTAGTTTTGTGTTCATCTTTTATTTTTACATATTCTTTTTTGTTTTTTTTTTTTTTATATGAGGTTTTAGCTTTCACCACACACCACCACACACACACATATACATTGGTGTGAAAAAGTGTTGGCCCCCTTCGTGATTTCTTATTTTTTTGCATGTTTTATCACACTTTAATGTTTCAGATCATCAAAAAAAAATTTATATTACACAAAGATAAAGCAGGTAAATACAAAATGCAGTTTTTAATGCAGGTTTTTCAGATTATCGAAAAAACTCCAAAACTAATGGCCCTGTGTGCCGAATGTTGCCCCCGGGGTTTTAACTGTGGTTTTTCACACCTGAGTTCAATTTCTCTAGCTACACCCAGGCCTGATTACTGCCACACCTGTTCGAAATCAAGAAATATCTTAAATAGGACCTGTCTGACAAAGTGATGTAGACCAAAAGATCCTCAAAAGCTATACATCATGCCGAGATCCAAAGAAATTTAGAAACAAATGAGAAAGAAAGTAATTAATTGAGATCTATCAGTCTGGAAAAGATAAATCCATTTCTAAAGCTTTGGAACTCCAGCGAACCACAGTGAGAGCCATTATTCACACTTGCCTCAGTTAAGGTCAGTGTTCATGACTCCACCATAAGAAAGAGACGGGGCAAAAATGGTCTGCATGGCAGAGTTCCAAGACGCAAACCGCTGCTGAGCAAAAATAACATAAAGGCTCGTCTCAGTTTTGCCAGAAAATATCTTGATGATCCCTAAGACTTTTGGGAAAATACTCTGTGGTCTGACGAGACAAAAGTTGAACTTTTTTTGGAAGGTGTGTGTCCCATTACGTCTGGCATAAGAGTAACACTGCATTTCAGAAAAAGAACATCCTACCAACAGTAAAATATGGTGGTGGTAGTGTGATGTCTGGGGCTGCTTTGCAGCTTCAGGACCTGGAAGACTTGCTGTGAAATGGAACCTGAATGACCTTAAACAGTCCGTTCATGCTCAAAAACCCTCCAATGTGGCTGAATTAAACAATTCTGCAAAGAAGAGTGGGCCAAAATTCCTCTACAGCGATGTGAAAGACTCATTGCCATTTTTCGCAAACGCTTGATTGCAGTTGTTGGTGTTAAGGGTGGCCCAACCAGTTATTAGTTAGGGGGCAAACACTTTTTCACACAGGTCCATGTAGTTTTGGATTTTGTTTTCCCTTATTAATAAAAACCTTCATTTACGTTCTGTCCATACCTTCCTTGTTCACTTGTATTATATTTGACTAATATTTAAATTTGTTTGAACATTAAAGTGTGACAAACATGCAACAAAATAAGAAATCAGGAAGGGGGCCAACAATTTTTTCCACAAAACCCCACTGTATATATATATTATATATATTATTATATCTAATATTATATATACTATATATATATATATATATATATATATATTTATATTTATATATAATAGTGTGGTGTGTGCATATATATGTTAAACCTTTATTTTCATTAAATAGTTTTCGTTTGCCTCTTAGTATTATTATTATTTGTTTTTATTGTGTACACTTTTTTTACATTTGTGGTTAATTTTTGTTTTTTTTTGCCTCTTCCACTCCTCAATGATGACATCACGGAGCTGGTGGATGTTAGAGACCTTGAGATGCTCAATAGGGTTTAGGTCTGGAGACATGCTTGGCCAATCCATCACCTTTACCCTCAGCTTCTTTAGCAAAGCAGTGGTCGTCTTGGAGGTGTGTTTGGGGTCGTTATCATGTTGGAATACTGCCCTGCGGCCCAGTCTCCGAAGGAAGGGGATCATGCTCTGCTTCAGTATGTCACAGTACATGTTGGTATTCATGGTTCCCTCAATGAACTATGTATTACAATAAACCAAATTGATTTTTTTTTTTTTTTACTGTCCTGCAAAAACAACCTGTCATGGCAGTATTTTACTATGCTTTTATTTCTTTTATTTCATTTATTTATTTGTTTGTTTGTTAAAAGGGGTGTCTCTTAACTTTTCTGTGTGGTCCAGGACCCTTCCAGACCAATGACTGAATGTTGCTCCGCTCTCTCCCTCCTGTTTTCTCTGATAGAGATACTTTTCCATTGTGACCCAAATGCCTCGTGCCTCGTTTGCAGATGTTATTTATATTTAATATACCCCTTGCTTCTCCTCCTCCTCCTCTTGTAGAGAGATGAATGGTTTCTCTTTCAGCTGTTTAAATAGAGAGGGATGAGAGCTCTCTCTCTCTCTCGTATGAATGGCTGCTGTATAATAGTCTCCAGCCCTGACGTTTAAACAAAGAGCAGAGGTAGGACACAATGCTCAACTCTCCGATTGGAAAATCGGCTTAATTTAAATGTTCCAGACACCGTACACTCCCCACCCCAACAAAGAGCTGCAATCTCTCTCTTTTTATGGCCAACCCCAAAAACCAGAACCACAACACTATGTATTTGATATGTCAAACTGTTGCATCAGTACTGTATCATCACCCGTTTTCTGTCTTTTTTTTTTTCTTTTAATCCTTTTGCCTTGAAAATCACAATTGTTGTTCTCTCTCTTTCTCTGGTCAAGAGATCACATCTTTATTTATGGCATTTGTTAAGTTCAAGAATTGTTGTGGAATTTAAGTATTATAAAGCAATGAAAGATATAGAAACTTTTAAACTACAGTGGTGTTATATTTTTTTGTACGGTGGTGGAGGAGGAGTTAATCTTTGATCTTGTGTGGAGTTGAAATATTTATGTCTCTATTATGATTAAATAAAGTGTATTATTAAAAATTAAAAATCTCTCTCTCTCTCTCTCTATATATATATGCATATATATAAAGTAAGGTCAGTGCACACATCTTTCCTGCCTATAAATGTTGTAGGCAGCTGTCTAGGTTTGGAACGGAGCCATTCAGTCTCCAGAGAGCCGATCGAATGCTAGTCAAACATTATGATTTCTGAATGAAACTATATGAAAGTAGACATGTGTAGGTGGCTGGCAATATTTTTCAGCGTGTTTCAGTCAGCTGTTCTCTCTGTTGGACGTTTGTAATATGTAGTATGCAAGGTGTCTGTGTGAATGAGTAACTGTGTGTTTGTTGAACTGCTGACAGTGATGGTGAATGTGGCAACCTCTGTTTTGCACCGCAGTGCTCATATTTCACATAGCACTCTGAAAGCATCAAGCAGGTTGATCATTATCTATATTTCCATCTTGTCGTATGGCGCTAGCAATGGTGTACTTGTGCATTCGATCCCAGGGAATGAGAAAATGTATACCTTGAAATATTACGCTTTGGATAAAAGTGTCTGCAAAATACATGAGTGTAAAATAAAAATAAAAACGTGTGAATGAAAACTTAACTGCTAGATGCCAACACCATTTGCTTCCATCCCTGTTGAAAAAACAGCATATGCTGGTTAGGTATGTTTTGACGCTGGGATGCTGGTTTAAGCTGGTCCTTTGCTGGTTTATTCTGGTCCTTTGCTGGTTTATTCTGGTCCTTTGCTGGTTTAAGCTGGTCCTTTGCTGGTTTATGCTGGTCCTTTGCTAGTTTATGCTGGTCCTTTTGCTGGTTTATGCTGGTCATGTGGTGGTTTATGCTGGTCCTTTGCTGGTTTATGCTGGTCCTTTGCTGGTCCTTTAGCTGGTTTATGCTGGTCCAGCATAAACCAGCAAAGGACCAGCTTAAACCAGCAAAGGACCAGCATAAACCAGCAAAGGACCAGCTTAAACCAGCATCCCAGCTTCAAAACATACCTAACCAGCATATGCTGGTTTTTTCAACAGGTATTGTCAAGTTCTTTCCTTTTTGTACTGTTTTTAAAAATGGAGGTTGACACATTTTCTGTGATATACTGTATATATATATAACAATTTGCAACAGATGAGTCATATGAGCCTAACTTAAACTTTTCTCACAGGACATTTGGAGCTGATTCCAGTCAGACACTGGCGTTAGCATGTTGCTAAGCTAATAGCTCACAGCTAACAAATACTGAGTGGAAAATTGTTTTTATTGGTGTGAAATATTTTCTAACTGCAGTTGGAGATAAAAATCCATACTGAAATAAGAACTAGTGAGATTTAGTTGACTAATTCTGAGCGTGGTGTGTGTGTAGGTGAGCCGGGTGCCGGTGGAGAGCTGTGAGCAGTACAGCAGCTGTAGCGAGTGTCTGGCTTCTGGTGATCCCCACTGCGGCTGGTGTGTCCTGCACAGTGTGTGAGTATCAGCACCTCCTGACCCCACAGCTGCTCACACACACGTACACGCGCGTTTACACGGCTATATGAATCGGGACATACTGTAGACTATTGTTTAATAAGGCTAATTGCTATGCTGACACTAGGGCGTTATGTAACAAGTTTCCAGCGACAGTGTATCTGTCTGAAAAATGCTTAGCTATGAGACAATAACAGCCAAGCAGAACATAATGTTACTTGGACCAGTATGGAAAAGAGAAACCACAGCAATATCCAAAATTGCGTACTGAAGTATGTACTTAAGTAAATTAATTAATTTATTCATTACTTTTTGTTATTATTAATCTAATGCAGCAATAATTTTGGTATACACATTTTGTTTTGTTGTTTTGTTTGAACACTACTGAAGTTTTATTCATCACACCACACAGTGTTATTCCAAATCAGCTTACTAATAAAGTATGCACTTGATCGCACTGGTTGATTGTTCTTAGAAATTGATTATAATGGTTTTGTCCCCCCTGCTGAGTAATATTTGTGTTTAGATGTTCACGTAAGGACCGCTGTGAGCGAGCTGATGAGCCGCAGCGCTTCGCCTCCAGACTGGAGCAGTGCGTCCGACTCATGGTGCAGCCCAACAATATTTCAGTCACCATGTCTGAAGTTCAGGCAAGTGTTTGTGAATGAAATGGCTTTTATTGTAATCAGATTATGATTAGGATAATTGAAAACATGTTGGGAGGTGGTTTGAGGCAGATTTTGACCACATTTAATGACAGTATAAATGTAAATGCATTTTTGTTTTGCATATTCAATGACATAAGTAATATTATGTCGCAAATAATTATGTATTACTGTGTCATTAAATGATAATTGCTTTTCTTATTCTGCTTTTACATCATAAAGACAACAGACTCATTGCACTTGCGATTTGCTCACATTTTATTAATATGAATAAATTTATTATTATATTCTTAATTTTTTTAACAAAATATTTAAAAGAAAAGTAGTTATCGACATGAATAGCAATAGTGATAGATTATTTAGCACTTTATCATTATTTCATTCATGATGTACTATAGTTTAATATTAATTTGATGTATTTTTGAATTACCTGTGCATTTTTTATGACCCATCATTCCAAGACTAATAATGGTGACTAATAATAATATAATAATATCATTACTTTGTTTGTTGTGGTTTATATATATCGTTATTTATTTTGCATTTATTTTTTAATATATAAATTTATAATTGTGACATTTAATTCCCTGTCTTTTTATTACCGTTATCGTTAGACTTTCATATGTCAAATATATAACGTACAGATTAACACATGCAAACTTTTTTTGAGATAGATAGAACTATAGATAGATAGATAGATAGATAGTAGATAGATTTTCAATGCATGGACTGTATTTGAAATCTCAAAATTTCTCTGTTTAAAACATTTTTTGTCCCATTTTCTTCTCTTCTAATTTTCATCAATAAGAGCCTCATAGGAAATGTGATGTAGATGCTACACGGTTAAAAATATTCATTCTGGATATGAAAGTCCAGGTGTCTTTTGTACAAATATTCAGTGTTTGTCATGCCAATAAAGTACTGCAAGTGAAACCTGTTCCTGTCTCCTGGTCTGTGTTCGGTTCTGCAGCTGGTTCTTCTGGCTCAGAATGTTCCCAGTCTGGCTCCGGGTGTTAACTGCTCATTTGAGGACTACACTGAGATGGAGGGACACATCATGGGGGGACGTATATACTGCCTGTCCCCCTCTGCACGGGAGATCGCTCCCATCACGCGCAACCAGGGTAAGGCGACACGCGCACACTCCTTTAAAAGCCTCCTAACGCTTGTTAGAAAGTGCTGAAGCTCACCGTGTGTCTGCTGGCAGGTGACAAGCGAGTGGTGAAGCTCTATCTGAAATCCAAGGAGACGGGGAAGAAGTTTGCCAGCGTGGATTTTGTCTTCTACAACTGCAGTGTCCATCAGTCGTAAGTTTCACACGGGAAAGAGGGAAGGCAGCTTCCTGTCGTCTAACTCTCTCCCTGTTCCTCTCTGTCATTCTTTCGTCCGAACTAAGTTAAGTGTCCTTTTACAGGACTGTGCTGTGTGTGTGTTTACTGCTTCAGAGTGAGAGAGGGATGTTATTTTTGTGTGCCGTTAGCAGTTTTTCGCTGAGATCAGGGATGAGATCAGACTTTTAATGTCATTTCATTAACGACTCATGAGCCTCCCTGACTTCAGCCGTCCAGCTTTACTGCTCATGAGTTATGTTCCCGCAGTTTTTACATCACTCGCTCTCTCTTGCTCATGTTCCTTCGTTTAAATCCATCCTTCCTCTGTTCTCGGATCAATGACGAATAAAGATAACCGTAATGATGAAAAGGAATACAATGTAATGTACAAAAGACTTTGGCGATCTGTTTTCATTTTGGTTTCCAACTTTTATGAACATTCCTAAAATTTAATTTCAAAATTGTGTAAAAAAATAATAATAATAATTTTACTCTCTTCAATATATAAGAAAGTGTAAGCATATTAACTTAAAGTTCTACACATTTTTTCAGATTTTCTGTTTCAGGGTTTTCATTTTCAAGTTGTTGTTTTTTTCTTTTAATAGTTTTTTGTCATTAAGTTAGAATTAATTACAGTCTGAAACAAAGTTTTTAGAAAATAATTTTCATGAAATAACTTTCTAACAAAACATATATTCTGAAATTGTCTTGGGATTGTTACATTTGACAACATGAACTAACCTTGCCGTCTCATAATTTTTAGGAGGCTTACTGACCTTGACATACTTTTTCTGTAATATTTCCAGTTTTATGGTGTTCTTGACACATGACTACGAAATGGCTTTGTGCATGTTGGTTATGTCACACTAACTTTTATTTAGTGTATAGAGTTATTATAATTTTTTAAACCTAAAACCATAAAAAAATCATTTTTTAAATAAAATATAAAAACTTATTAACATTACCGGAACATACTGTTTATTAAGATTTCATATAGTTGCCACAACAAACTTCCTAATTTTCATTTATTTTAACGTTATATACTAAAATAACTAAAACTAAAATTTTTACAACTAAAACTAAAAAATTAAATTTTTTTTAAAAATAGTGTAGACATCAAAAAACATAACATGGCAACACCCAAATACCAACAAAATTACTAACCCGTTAACTACAGTTAAAATTAACAATCAAAATTAAAAAAAAAGTAAGTTCATGAAATTAAAATTGCCACTGATTCATGTTCAAAGGTATTCAATAAAATAATATCCTAAACAATTAAACAAAGTTGCATCATTTCTTATTCATTTTATAATTATTTTTATATTTGATATTATTTTTACATTTATTTTTATGTATGCTTGTAAACAAAGCTTTACTGAATATTAAATAATTTATTTCTGCTGTCTTTTAATGTAACTTTATTGCCGGCCACCTTTATTACTGACCCACAATTACTTTAGTTTGCCCACAAAAAAATTGCTAAATTCATTTTTAATTCATAATTGAATTGAAAATGTATATCTATAAATAGGTAGGTAGTTTTAAACAATTAATAATTGCGTATGTCATTGAGCCTCTTCATAAACTATACTGATCCCACCACCACCATTTAATTCCTGACCTTATTTCCATCTCTCTCTCCTCTCGCTCTGTCCTGGCTCCCCCTCTCTCTTCTCTTCCTTCTCGTATTTCTCGTCCCGCCTCTCTCTGGAGAGACAACTGGTTTTGCTTCCGGCAGACGCTCCAGATTTTGAGCTCCCGTTGCCCTGTCCTCTCCGCTCTCGTTACATTAGCATGGCACTGTCCCATTAGCAACGCAGCCACTTCATCTAAAGCTGGACGCGATCAAGTGCTCACCTGGTGCTCCTCGTGTGTGTGTGAGTGTGACTAAGGCACATGATTTGGCTCTAGTGATCACAGGGTCTCTGTTCTATGTGTGTGCGTGTGGCAGAGGGGTGCCTGCTTGGCACGGCAAATTACCCTACTAGCTATTTACATGCAGCGTAACAATATTAGAGTTTAGCATGAGACAGGGGGAGGGAACGGCTTAATCGAGCATGTGAGGGACCCGATGCATTTTTAACAAGGGGAGCACAGAGTGAATAAGCATGAAAAATCAGAAAAAAGACAGATAGATGGTGGCTTTTGTTGAAGTGATAAAGCACTCGCAAGGCTGAAAGGTTAGCAGTAGCTTGTGCATTTTAATATGAAAGAGTCCATGCGTGTGGCACAGGAGACACACACTGTTGAATAGACCATCCCTTCTTTGTGTGTGTGTGTGTGTGTGCTCAGCGCGTGTTAAAGCCCAGGTTTGGCACCACGTATTGTTTACGTCTGGGTTTCCTGTCTTCTAGTCTCATCATAGTCATTGTTTGCCAGTGTTGCTTAGCGCATTATACGTGCATAGTCAAATATATAAATATAATCGAAAAAAATATATAATTATAACAACAGTTTCTCTTTTTTTAATTCTAATAATTATTATTATAGTTTATGTATGTATTTATTTATTTATTTACATTTTATTTTATTTTTTGAGGTTTTCCCACATTGAGCGTATTATTAATCCATTATTAAATATCCGATATATCAATTAAAGATATAAGTACACATTAACACTTGCTACACGTTCTTATTTTTTGTTTATATTTGAATACCAACAACCTAATAACCACTGCTTACTAAATAAATACAAATAAAAATGTTATTATTAGTTTTAAAGTTTTTTTATTATATATGTGTAATATAATTTAATGCCTTTTTTATGTACTATTCTTGTTTTTATGGCCACCAGAATTGCAATACATAATACTACATATAATAATCATCACCACATTTATTTTTTAGTTTTGTTTTCTATATTATTCTTTTTTAATTAATTTTATTTATATATAATACATTGATCTGTGTGACATCTGGTTATTACCATTATTGCGCATCTGTGGAGTTCAGGGGGAAAAGAAAGAAAAGTGTATTTTGTCACAAAATCGTTTGATTTGTTTCACAGTTCTGTAAAGGCATTGAGGAGGATGACATGGTGCTTTTGAGGTGCGTGTCAGCAGTGATGGGTTGTAATGTAGGTGCCTCTTCAGGAAGTAAGATCTGAATAATACAAGATCAAAGTGTGCCAATGTGACATTCATTAGTGGTTGCTTCCCTGCGCCTCTCTCTCTTTTCTCCTCTTTCTTCCCCTCTCTTTCTTCCTCTAGCCTGTTTTGCTTTGCTCTCTTCCCTTTCTCTCTCCCTCTCTGTTCCTTTTTTTGTTGCTGCATCTTTGTTTTTCTCCTTTTCTCACCCTCTTTTTCATTCCTCTCCCTTAGAATCTCTCTATTTCTCTTCGTCAGGTTCAACCAGTCCTTTAATTCAGCAGCTCTTGTGTCTCATGTAGTCGGAGCGGAGTGAGGAGAAAGCTTTATCATGCACCAGCAGCGGACGTGAGCGTAAGCCTTTGAACATTTGGCACAGACAGGGGAAGAGGCGTAGAGCGCACTTCTCGCCTCTTTGTGACGCTCTCGCTGACCGCAGAAGCCTTTTCATGATATGAGAAAAGCACTGGGCGTCTGAGGAGAATTTGGGAGCGGTGAGCTACATGCAGCTCACGAAGTGTGTTTTACAATACTGTGGAAATACTACACTGTGTGTAGACCGTACTTCAGCATTTGAGTTGTAGCGCTCGAAGCTCTTTTTATTTGAGCAAATTGGTTTCTTTATTTAATGAAGTAATTTAAAGGTGTTCCAGGTCCCTTTGTATTTCAATTTTGTATTAAAATACTCTTTTTGTTAAACTCGTCATGAATTTAAAAACAACCCTGTTTAATTCATGCACAATATTCTGAACGATTCATTTGTGCGTGAATCAATTAGAGTTAATTATAGTAGTCACATAATATGATGATAATAATAATAATAATAATAGTCAAAACCATACCAAATATAAGATAATATAATTAATTGTCTGAGAATATAATTCTAATATCAAATCTGGCAACAAACGATTACTTTACAGTTCTATAGATTCAGTGAATCTAGCATCTAATTTTATTTTGTTTACATTTTCTTCAAATAAAGAACTAATATATTCATCTTATAGTCCCAATGCATTAATAATATAAATTATGTGTGTGTGTTGTGTGTGTGTCATTCATGTTATTTTTATTATAATTTTTTTTTTAATGACCTTTACCGTTGTTTTTTTTTTATTTTGTCCTTTAATGTCCATGGCAGAAAGAATGGAGCGTTCTGGAAGCGTTCTAGTGGGTGACACTAGTGGTCAGAAATTACTCACCTTCCCTTTAATATACAGTTTTGAAATGGTTTAGAGGGCGCAACAATCTGTTTCCCCACTTATGGCAAGCGCAGTTCATTCTGGAGTTCATGGCGAACGCGTGATAAGAAACTGCTCCCACGCAACTCTTCTATTATGACTTTTTGAGACATGACTAGAGTATGAGACTAGAGTACAGATCAGAGTCCTTGTCCTCCCCTGCCAAACGCCAACAAAATCTTCCTCTGTAACCATAGCAACGAAACCAACCTACATCTTTGTCTCGGTGCAGTGTGTGGAAAGTTGACAGATCAGTGTTGTTTGTGACGTGTCTGGCATTCTTATTTTTTTCACCTTGAGGTGCCAACTCTGTCAGATCTGGGCTCAGTCGTTAAATGTCTTAACTGAACAAATCATCAGTGTTATTGATGTAAATGAGTCATTTTAAACTGTTGAATGTGAAGCTTTGCTCTGTGGTCATTTTCTGTGTGCAATGCCTGAATGAATGGATTGTGTTTGTGTGTTTTTGGTTTTCTTTTCTGATGTCTTTTGATGAAAGCGTTCGTTCACTCTCTTTGATCTGTCTCACTTTCTGTCCATCTCACACCACCTGCTCTCCGTCACCTCTGCTTGAAAGATGAAAAGTATTGAGAAAGGGAAAGAGAAGACGTAAAAGAACTAGATTCATTTGAAAAACCATCTTGGAAATAGGGTGTAATGGATGGTTGCTAGGGTGCTAAATTAATAAATAGTGGTCTAAGTGTCTTTAGTGTATTGCTAGGGCACTGATAGATGGTCTCATAGGTGTTCAGAGTTTTTAGTGTGTTGCTATGCAGTTGCTAAGGTGTTCTGGTGTTGCTATGCTGTTGCTAAGGTGTTCTGAGTGGGTTTAGGGTGTTGCCATGTGGTTGCTAGGGTGTCTGGGGGGATACTAGGTTGTTACTAAAGGGTTCGAGTGTTCAGTGCATTATGTGGTTGCTAGGGTCTTCTGAGTGGGTGCTAGGCTGTTGCTAAGGTGGTCTGAATGTTTTAGCTCATTGTTCTATTGTTGCTAGGGTGCTCTTGGTGGATGCTAGCGTGTTACTAAGGTGTTCTGGTTGTTTCAGTACATTATGTGGTTGCTAGCGTCTTCGGAGCGGGTGTTAATGTGTTGCTAAGGTGTTCTAAGCATTTTAACTCATTGTTCTATTGTTGCGACTAGAGGGTGTTCTGGGTGGATGCTAGGGTGTTACTAAGGTGTTCTGAGTGTTTCAGTACATTATGTGGTTGCTAGGGTCTTCGGAGGGGGTGCTAGGGTGTTGCTAGGTGTTCTGAGCAATTTAGCTAATTGTTCTATTGTTGCTAGGGTGTTCTGGGTGTATGCTAGGGTGTTACTAAGGTGTTCCGGTTGTTTCAGTACATTATGTGGCTGCTAGGGTCTTCGGAGTGGGTGCTAGGGTGTTGCTAGGTTTTCTGAGCATTTTAGCTCATTGTTCTATGGTTGCTATGTTAGTGAGTTTTGGTTATTAGGGTGTTTTGGGTGGTGTCTAGGGCTTTGTGGTTGTTAGTAGGTTGCTGTAGGAATACTAGGGTGTGTTGTGTTGGTACTGGGGTGTTGCTAAGGTGTTCTGTGCGTTTTAGCGCATTGTTTTGTGATTGCTAGGGTGATCTGGATGGTTGCTAGGGCTTTGTGGTTAGTGAGTTGCTATACGAATGCTAGGGTGTTCTGAGTTGTTGCTGGGGTGTTGCTAAGGTGTTCTGAGTGTTTTAGTGCATCCAGAACGCTGCTGCCAGAATTCTGACTAGAACCAGAAAATCTGAGCATATCACACCAGTCCTCAGGTCCTTACGCTGGCTTCCAGTTAAATTTAGGATTGATTTTAAAGTACTTTTACTCGTTTATAAATCACTCAATGGCCTAGAACCTAAATACATAGCAGATATGCTCACTGAATATAAACCTAACAGACCACTCAAATCATTAGGATCGAGTCAGTTAGATACCCAAGGGTTCACACAAAAGGGGAATGTGCTTTTAGTTATTATGCCACCTGCAGTTGGAATCATCTTCCAGAAGAGATCAGATGTGCTAAAACATTAGTCACATTTAAATGCAGACTTAAAACTCATCTGTTTAGCTGTGCATTTATTGAATGAGCACTGTGCAATGTCCGAACTGATTGCACTATATTTTATGTATAATCATTTTCTATTCTTAACTGTTTTAAATTCATCTTAAACCTCTCTATATATATATTTTTTTCTTTTCTTTTATGTTAAGCACTTTAAATTACCATTGTGTATGAAATGTGCTATTTAAATAAACTCGCCTTGCCTGTGAATAAAAGTGAAGTGACGTGACTTTGGCCAGTATGTGACATACTCGGAAGTAGTGCGGTGCATTTATCCCATCCAAGGTGCGCACACACACAGCAGTGAACACACACAACCGTGGAACCCACCACCCACACCCCAGCCCACTGGCACAAATCCATTTTTTTTCTCGAGCGGAACACAAAAAACAAAAAACCAGCATTAGCTGACTACAAAGGTATACAATCGTGCCCCACAGCAAAATCTCTCAAGGTACCTCAGATCGTGTATTGACATTAGTCTGGGAGAGAGCGCGCTGTACATTCACTCCCCCCAACTACAATCCCTGCCGGTACCGACTCGCACAAAACACCACCCCAAAAACACAAAACACAAACCGCAACCTTTGGGTTACTATCCGACTCTCTAACCATTAGGCCACAACTTCCCGTGTATTGCCGTATATTTTGACAGGGGTTTCTGGGTGGTTTCTATGGTGTTGCTAAGGTGTTCTGGTTGTGTTAGCACATTGCTGTTTGGTTGGTAGGGTGTTTTGGATGGTTTCTCGGGCTTAGTGGTTGTTAGTAAGTTGCTGTGTGAATGCTAGGGTGTTCTGCGTTGTTACTGGGGAGTTGCTAAGGTGTTGTGTGCGTTTTAGCACATCATTATGTGATTGCTAGGGTGTTTTGGGTAGTTTTAGTGTGCTGCAATACAGTTGTTTGAGCATTCTGGTGAGTGCTGTCGCTTTGCTAGGGCGATACATCGGCGATAATGAACACGATATTGCGTAGCTTGTCAGTGAGCTACGTCTCTGTGTAGTAAATGCCACTCCATTTGAAAGCAGGTGATGGAGATTTACTACTAATCACAGAACCGGCTTTACTGAAGAGATGCACATGATAATCGCATTCGATTATTTGCACAGCCCTAGTTCTGAACAATTTTTTGTGCGTTGCTATGCAGTTGCCGGGGTGTTCTGGGTTGGTGTTAGGGCTTTGCTATGTAGTTATGAAAGTGCTCTGAGAACAAGTTAATGATATAACTAGTGAAAAATGTGAGTGTGTACAGTAGTTTGAAAATGTCATGGTTTGATATACAGTGCATCTATATGTGGCCATTAATGACTGAATAATGCTATTTTTCTCTCGCTGTCTCTTCTTGATAGGTGTCTCTCCTGTGTGAATGGCTCCTTTCCATGCCACTGGTGCAAATATCGACACATGTGTACCCACAATGCCAATGACTGCTCTTTCCAGGAGGGCCGCGTCAACATGTCTGAGGTCAGTCTGTCCAATACAATACATACATTTACACGCAAAGCACTTTCTGCACACATCTCGCCTTTCATTTAAACGAAAATTGCTTTTCATGTTTGCGACCCATCACCAACAAATCCAGGGGTGCAGATGCACACATGGGCGGTCATGTCCCATTTGCGAGCGTTGTTCTTTTTGCGCTGGCTTTGTGTGAGCAGCTGTTCTAAGGAGAGCGGTGCTGGATTAATGCACTTATAAACAGCACTGACTGAATGACTATGCAAATTGTATCGTGTTATACATTTACAAATGCTACATTTGCATAAAAACCAATATCAATCACATCTCTCCCTCCTTTTCGTATGAGCTCTGGAAGTGTGCGAGGCGGCATTACACGTAAACAGTGGGTTATGATTACCGACGCGCACACGCATCAATCCTCCACATGCCCGTTCTCGACTGCCGAAGTCATCTCAGGGGAGCATTTGTATCTCAAACCACTTCGGGTCGACCAGGGGGCTGTTCACGCGCTCTGCAGCTGTTAAACAGTGCTTTCGCTGTTGAGAGGGGCATTTGGGTGTAATGTACATAAATGTTTACCATTTTCCACACAGCCTTATCGCTGTTCACTCCCAAACACCTTCCTGCTGTGCTGCAGTATCCAATTCCTCAGTATTAGTTGATTTTAGATCCCAGCTCAATGCATTTGTATCTTGCACCTGAGTAGTAGCCACTGCTGTACACCGTAATTTTTGTTAATGTAAGTCTTATTATATACACTTAATTTATAATAGTAATAATATTATTAATGTTATTATTGTTGTTGTTGCTGTTTTAAATATCACTTAAAATACTAATATTGTTATTAGTAGTAGTATTTAATAATAATAATAATGTGTTGACATTGTTATCATATTAACATGTAATAATAATAACAACAAATAAAAAAATATTTTACATTATTTTTATGTTTCAGTTTTCATGATTTTAATTGTTTCTTTGTATTTTTGTGAGTTATTTATTTATTTATTATTGTGAATAGAGTCAATGCTAAAGAAAGCAGTTAAGCGCAATGTGCAGCAAAATGTCTTTAACCCTTTATCCTTGACTATATTCATAATGTATAAGGGCCTCGATAGCTCTATTGATTTTGTAGAATGGTTACTGCATAATGCAAATATCAAGGACACAGTTTTTCATTAAGATGATATTTTATTAAGCAAATTATTTTTTTTAAGTCGCTCTGGTTAAAAGTGTCTGCTACATAAATAAATGTAAATTCATTAAGTATAATCCTTCAGCTAGAAAATAGTCTATCTTTGACAGTTAGTATTACACCTAGATTATTATATTATAGATGATTCATTTGGACAGTAGCTAGATGTCATTACGTCATATCCTGACATGAGGTCATGAAGAAGTTGCCATGACGTGTGTAGAGAGTAATAAACACTGTAAAAATGCTCTTGACATGGCGGTTGGTGGTGTGGTGTTTATTGGGTGGAGACACTGGTAGGGTTTTGGGGTTGAATGTGTGGAATTGAGGCAGGGAGTGAAGGATAGGTGTTTCGGATCTGGTAACTTCAGGTAGCGGCGGTTAATAACCAGTGGTTGACGTGAGATTTCGGAGATTGCTTTTCATTATTATCTGCAGTGGGGTGTCAAAAGCGAGTGAAGGTGTCTACCTAGACAGCATTTCTGGAATCTTAGAAGAAATCTGGTGATGACTACAAAAATAAACATAAGGTTAACACCAGTGCTCCATGTTGTCATTCCAGAGTCTACTTTTATACTGTTTGATAATAATAATAATAATAACTAAACAAATTATATTTTTGATATCTAATAACAATCATATTATAATGCTTTAAAAGTAATAATTCTTAAAGTAAAATAACAAATTATTTTTGTGGTGATTTATTGGAAACGGTATTTGCAGATAAATCTTTTTAAATTATATATCACAATGTTCACTCTAGAAAAAATTATTCAAAAGCCTAAAACTTAAAAATATATTATCAAATAGAGGAATGAATTATTATTATTATTATTAGACAGGGAATAAACATGTAACTCATTCAATCTGACCATCGAGAAAATTGCTTTATTGCCACACGTGAGAGGAAAATATATGAATGATAATGTTAATAATGATTATGAGATTAGGTTTGTTACTGATGATGATGCTAATATAATATAATAATAATAATTCTTTCTTTCTTTCTTTCAACAAGTTATAGGCAGGCTTTTCCACATATACATCCGGAAATACAGTTCCCTCAGTCCCTTTCAGAATTACTTTATCTCTGCCATTATTAAAACTTAGTCTCCGAATAACCTTACCTTAAAAAGTAGCCAACTCCTCGCAGACATGAAAGATAAACCATGCCGTCACAGAGCGTAATGAGTCACATTTGCCATCACATGTAATAAATCACTTTGCCTACAGCGGATAACAGAGGACACATTAAATCGACCATGCTGAATTGCTTCAGTAAGCCGACACTTGAGGAATCCACAAGGAGAAATAAACAAACATACATATAAACAAACAAACAAATAGCGCCGCTAACACATTTGTTCCAGCATTCATTATTTGTGAACCCAGCTGTCGGCCAGTAGCTCATTTAGTCACACTTGGACAGCGGTTTTGCCCTTTGCTAGTGCCAAAAGTGCCCGACCATTTCACAGATCCGCACCGAAGGTCGTGCAGAGCCGGAATATTGAAATGTGTCCTGCGTTCAGCATCATTTTGGATTAATAGTGGAGTCGGTGTGCATCACGCTGTTTTCTGTTTCCAGCCTATGCAGCATGTGTTGATATGCAGGCACGCTCATAATGTGCCAACATTGGTTGTCCGTAAATGGACCAGAGAGACTGAATGAAAGCCGCGGACCCACCTTGGGAACCCAAGATTGCCGTAGTTGCTTTCATCCAACCCTTTTGAGATACAGTCGCCCTGTTCATAAGCGTAATGAATGGAGTTTGTTTTAAGGATGATGAAACTGGTGTTACGGCTGCGTTCTCCCGCTCATTTGAGACTCATTAGTGTGCGTCTCCGATGAGACAAATGGGGGTTTTGATAAATAAGTCATAGGGTGGTATATCGCCAAGGAACTGCTCGATGCACCCGTGGGATCCGTGCGATTCAGTAATGCTCTTCCTTGCGTTTGCTCTTATAAACAAAGACATGTCACCCATGATAATAGCAGAAACAGCAAAGGATTGTGGGGGTGTTTGTCGCCAGTTGGGTGCATGTGTGGTTTTAAGACTTGTAGTGTAAATAGGACAGTATATAGCTCTCATAATTCATTCGGAGCTGTTAGCATTAAAAGCTTTCTGCTCAAAGCTATTGTACCTACATTGTTGTTTGGTAATAAAATAACTTGCACTGCTTCCCGCAAATATTTTATCCATAGCATTTCAAAAGCTTTTCTGGGTGGTACGAGGACATAAGACGGTAATATAGTTGTCAGCAGGAAGATAATTCAAAGAAAGCCTACACAGACACCAAAAACAAGTCATTCTTTTGTCTTCTTGAAAGAAGGCTATATTCTCCGGCTTTCACAGCTTCAATTATAATCAGTATCACTAATATGCTGCTGCCGAATATGGAAGCTGCACAGTTGAGTTGATCAGAGACTTTTTTATCAGGACATCCATCGTGTTTATACTTTCTTCCTTTTTGCTTTCAGAGACTTAATTAAAAATGAGAAGACATTTAGATTTCATTTTGTCACCGGAGCCCGTAATTTCATTTTTAGATCCTTCATAATGTCTGTGTTTGGTCCATAAAGCTTTAAACTGTTAAAATAATAGAAATTGAGTCTTGTGTGCATCTGCAGAAAAGTAATTGATTTATTAATGTTTGGAAAAGTAACTAGTTGAATATTTCTTAACAGTTTGTTTATTCAAGTCATAGATGCCCCATATTATCTAATAATAAGAATAATAAATGTGTGATGATATTTTAGACTACTGTGCACTTTCATAGTAATGTAAAGCAAAAAAAAAAAAAACGTCAGTCTCCTTACTGTACAAAAATAATTTATATTTATGCCGTTTATGATGTTTTTATAATGCGATCTAATCCAAATCATCCACTACGCCTAATGAGACTTAAAAAAAACACAATCCAACACATGGAAATGATATTTGGGGCAATTTGTTATGATTTCATGAAATATTTGTTGCAGTAAAATAATAGTAATTAAATAAGTTTAATTTACTTTATGTACAATATAATTTTTTATTTTTTATTTATTAATAGATTATTTGTATTAATATATTAATACATTATCATAAATATATCATTTTAAAATAATTTTTATTGCTTTTGATTTTTGGGTAAAATGTGACCTGGACATGTCTTATCTTACAGTTTAGATGAAAAATGACCAAGACGTCCTACTTTATTTTTTTCTTGTCCAAACATAGTGCCATGTTCCAATTTGCAGCATCTTAGTTTTCGGTTATGTAGGACGTGATGCTTTTGTGTCAGACCTTGATTTAATCTTCAGTATGTATGCATGTCTCTTATAGCACATGCATAATATGAATAGAATACATAAACACTGAATTAGATTCTTAATGGGCCGGCCATATCTTCCTCACTGACCTCTAGCACTAAACTGAATTGCACTTGCACAGGTTTGATCTGGTCTTTGTTTCCTAATGCATGTGGAGAGCAGCATCCACTTCTGGCTTCCCAACTCCATCCAGCTCTGATTTACCGTCTGTCCCGTTTGGCTGTCAGGTGTTTCTTCATCCTTCGCTCCCTCTCTTTCTCTCTCACTCATTCCCTCTCTCAAAGAGAGCTCCCACAAACACTCTGCAAATTCCTGTCTCCCATGCCGAGGACGGAGCTCAGAGAAGCCGGTCTCTGGATCAGTATTCCAGCAGCCGTGCCAAGAACGCATGCCTCACCTCGTGCCATTTCAGTTCCTCGAGTGACTCCATATCAAATGTTACCTTCATCCTACCCGTCGCCTCATCCTCTCGGGATAACGACGACGAGTGTTCATCGTAATTAATCAATAAATCAGCAAGGCAATTAGCAGAAACGGGGACCCCGCCACGCACCCTCACCTTTGTTGTTTGATGCCGGTCCATCCCGCTGTGTTGCAAGTAGAGCTCAAAGCCCCTCAGTTCCCATTCTCTCTGGCACTGGGTCTCTCGGAGGGATCTAGGGCTGCCACTGATCTGTGGCTTTAATTATTCAAAGTGTATTAAATCTTAATTTCCAGATGCCTCAGCGTCTGTCTGCCTAATGGAGACCAAGGATGAATTTTACATTCAGGAGTCAAGGAGATGGCGCGAGCACTTGCAACTTCTTGGGTGGTGCCCAAGAATACGGGGCCAGGACCGGGTTTCTCATGCTGTTTTAACTTAGTCCAGATTTAGTCAATACGATTTTTTACTGTATTTGCTAAGAATGCAATCGTTTTCATGCTACGTTATAAATTAGCTATTGTGTAGCAAATATCAACAGTTAGCAATTAGCTTATACAGATTTACTTACGTATACATGGTTTTTGTTGAACATTTTTGGTGGAAGTGCTTTCGTTAGCATGCTAAAAGCATATTTAAAAGTGTGCTTTAGCCATTTAGCATGATTACATGGCAAAATTATATCAAAGAAGTTCCATCTTTACATTAATTCGCCTTGTTGGTAGCATGGTTGCTTCATCCATACACATTTAGCAATAGCAGTTAGCAGCTAGGATGGGTTAAGATGAACAATTTGTTTGCTAGTCATCCAACAACCAACCTAGTTCTTATAGATTTTTTTTTTTTTCGGAAAATTTTCAACTTTTTGTTTTGTTGTTGTTCGTTTATTAACTTTCATATTTTTTCACTTTATCATGCTAAAAGCATGTTCTGCTTTAGCTGTTAGCATGTGTGCACAGTAAAATCATCTCAGTTATGTCTCTAAAATAATTTCCTTCAAAGCATTGTCTCTTCATCCACATACATTCATGTTTGTATGAACCTAGTTTATGTAGATTTGTACTTATAGTGATATACTGATATTTGGATCTATTTTACTTATACTGATATTTGTTGATTTTTTTTTTTTTGGCAGTAGTACTGGGATTAGCATACTGAAAGCATGTTGTGATTTAGCTGTTTGCATGGTTAAATTATTAAGTTGTATCTTTAAATTAATTTACTTTAAAGCATCATTGCTTCGTCCATGCACATTCAGATGGCTGTCTTTGGCAATTGTTGCCCTTTTTCAATTATCAATAGCAATTAGCAATTTTTTCAGTTAGCCTGTTGAAAACATGTTGTGCTTATGCTGTTTCTCAGTAAAATCTCAATATTTTTCCTAAAATACCATCTCTAAATATATATAGCATTTCAATACCTGAATGCCCTCTAAGAAGTATGTTCAGTCCAAGGCAGGTGAACCCAAAGCCTGTTCCTTAAAACTGAAACACCCACCCACTGGTCAATTTTAAATTGTTGTATTTTCCCTAGTAGCCATATGGAAATGTCTTATATAATCGATATCACTATGAGTAACTGGTCTCCAGGTTTGCTAACACATATCGGTTTGTATTAAGCCACATCTTGCTAAGGTTTGAGTGGCGCTCTATTTTCGAGCCCCGTGTGGGCGGACACTCTAAAGCCCTTTTAGACTTCAAAGTCCCTTTCATTCGACAACAGGCTCCTCTTAGAGTGGATGGATCCACGAGTTGTTTCCCCCTCACCGTTTGGCCCTTACTAGCCAACAAGCTCCAGACTGATTAATTAGATGGCAGCTCAGTTCCTCATCTGTTACCCTGATAAGACTTGCCAAAATATGTAATTAAAAACGCTACTAGGATTTAAAGAATTTTGGTGATGCTGCCCTTGAATTGTTGATAGTAATTGGTTAGACATAATAACAGGCTTGTCAAGTCGTTTAAGGACTCAGTCAATAGTGATATGCGTGAACGACCAGCTAATGCAGCGCTGTTGTTCCTAATATACCCTAACAATAGTTGTGATGAAGTACTGTGAGTAACCTCAGAACTAAACCCGTCATAGCCACTTTTGGTAAGATCAATAGCACTGTTTTAGTTGGTTCTGAATAGTACTGAAATACATGTACCGTGGTATTTTACAAAAATAATTTGGGACTACCATGGTACCATGTCCCACAAAAAAAAAAAAAGGATAATAGATAGATTAATAAATATATACACTGCCATTCAAACGTTTGGCCTAGATAAGAGTTTTTTGTAAATTTTTTTTGTGTTTGAATACAAACATACACAAAAACCATTTAATTTTTAATTAATTTTAATAAAACTAACAGCAACTAAAAAATGTTGCCAACTAATTGAAATAAATTAAGATGAATTAGTAAGACTGCTAAAACTGAAAAAATGCAACTAAATAAGCTGAAATATAAAGCTAAAATGTTTATATATTTTGTAACTTTATTTATTGTTCTTATTATTGTTCTTCTTCTTTTTCTTCTTCTTCATCTTATTATATTAAAGCAAATTAAAAATCTCGAAGCGAATTCTAATTAATTAAAATATCTAATTATAATACAAATGACACGCCAGCCTAACAAAATAACTAAAATTAAAACTGAAAATAAAAAAAGCCAATTCAAAATATCAATAAATCCTATAATAGTATAGAACTAATACCAAAATAACACTTCTGTATTTACATCACTTACAAAAGTACTAACCTTCCATGGTATTATTGGAAGCACCCTGGAGTGCAGTATAAAGACTGTGGTACAGTTTAGTACCATGGTATATTTTAAAGTACCATAGGAACACCATCACTGTACCATGGTATCATTTTTTATATATATATAAAGAGATGGTGCTCTGAAGTACTTCCAAGAATACTATGGTAGTACCATGGTACTATGTCTAAAACAATTTTTGGTACATTTGTGCTACACAAGAAATACTGTGACCGTTCCATGGTACTGAATCACGATCATGTTAAATACCATCTACTCCTAGGTGTCTCATATAATACCGTAGTATTACCGTAATGCTTATTTCTAAGTGTAGAACATTTATCCTAAACGGTTCGAACACAAATTCTATTCCTATGCGATTTAAATCCATTTCCAACTCGGAAGTGTGGGAATGTGGATGATCCACAGAAGTGGGCTGCATTTGCTGTGTTTGCAGTGTGGGCTTTACTTTGTTTAACACTCCATGAGCACCGTCTCTGCATCGCACCACAGGTTCTTTAGTCCGAGAGAGAGAAGTAGAGAATGTGAGAGAACGAGGAAGAAAAGAGCAGCAGATATCATGTTTTGCTTGCAGGAGCATTGCTAGAGGCAGCAGTTGAGCAAAACAAACAGCAGACTAGCAGAGCAGCGCTGCCAGTTACCAGAGCCAAAACACAGCCCTCCTCTTTCCCTCCGCACGGCTTCCCAACAATCATATACTACACACTGCACACTGCAGCTCTCTGTGTTTCCATGTCCGTTTCATACTAAACGTCAGCTGTGGGTCCATTTGAAATGATATTCAAATGAATTACATGATATGCAGATTAATTAATTGAATGCATCACATATATTTCAATATTTGATCAGAAAAGCCCCCAAATTAAGACATTTGTCTATATTCATGTTACAGACGGGTGAATCATTGAATAGACATCATAAGAAATATTTTTAGAAGCTGTTCGTATTGTTTTTCTCCAGCTAATGGACTGTTTACACGGGATGCTTTCTTGTATTCTTTCTGCATTTTTTATTGTTGTCATTGGTCTGTTAACATGTAGACTAACACTTTTGCCGTTGTGTCGATTCTTGTACCATGAGGGCTGTTTTTAAGATGTTGGAGGTTTTGAAAAACAAACCCCAAGACTCGAAGTCCTGAAACATTCTCTTGTGTTGATTATTTTATGTCAGTGGTTCTCAAACTGGGGTACGAACATTTAATTCTACCCCAACTGAAAAGTAACATTAAAACCGAACGTATTTCTGACATGCAAAATGTAATTCTAATGTAAAAACAGGAAAATGGGAGTGCCGTAAGTTTACGGTCAAATACATGATATCCAATCAGCTTACTTCATCTTTTGCGGTCAAAACTGACTGCATCCACAAAAGCAGCGTGCATGTGATAGGATGCCTGCTGAATATGCTGCTTTAGCAAATCGCGCTGCTGTTCAATATATCTTTAAAGTAGATCTTCACTTAATAGCATGAAGAGCAATATACCGAGATCGATTTAAACGCTCTTCGATACAGACACACTGTGCGTGTTATTGTTTTCATGTTTAAGATGCGAGCAAGAATGCAAATTTCCCTGAATACACAAATGATGGCAAATGTGCCATTCATTTTTACAACAGTCCAACAAAAAAGGTAATATTAAGTGAACATTTTACATTTTAAATGTAGCCTACATTTTAAACATAATATTGTCACGTTTGTTCTATTTTGCAACGAAATCCATATCATCTGGTGTGCGTCTCCAAGCAACATACAGCGGTGTTTCGTTAGTGAACGAATCTGCGGCTTTGAACGATTTGGAGAGTCAGTTATTAAACCCATTCATAACTACAGCATTTTGCTTCTTTACTGAATGAATGAATGACGCGACACCTGGCTCATTAAGACAGCGACTTGCCACCACCTACTGGCGGTTTTATTTACAAGTATCACTTCGATTTGCCATAATTTATTGCTTTATTTATTATATTAATAATACACTTAATGGAATGTTAAGAATATGACATAAAACATGACATACAATTAATAAGGATAGAAAAGATTTGCCTCTATGAAGGTAAAAAAAATGCACCTGTAAATCAATTTAAGGGGGCAAATTGTCCTTTAATAGAAAAGGTGTGACTGGTCTAAGTGGAAGAGGGGGGGTACGCAGAAGAATGTTAAATGCCCCAGGGGGTACGCCGCTGTAAAAAGTTTTAGAACCACTGTTTTTGTCATAGACGATGGGAATTGGCATTTTTTTATAGCAAACAAAGAGAAATCCTTCCATATTGGTGATTCTCAATGCAAATAATTAAATATAATTATTATTTGTATTCACTTTAACTAGATGCTTTTAAACTGTATTTTGAATTTAATTTGCAACAGTGTTTTAGTCAAATCAAGTTGATTCTGAACTGAAAACCCTCAATACTTCTTTAATTTATATTAATACGAAATTTTATTTTCTTTTATTTCTTGGCTAATAACCTATGTAAAGTAACCATATTCCTGGAATGTTTTGGTATTCCATGCGTGATTTATATGCAACTATATTATAGTGTTAAAAAATAAACAAACAAACAAACAAACTTTTTAATATATTTTTTTATATTTTATAAATGTTTATTTATTTCTTTATTTATTTATGCAATATTTAACACTTTACTATACTGCATTATAAATGCATACTTAGAACAACAGATCATTCCAGGATATGGTTATTTTACAGAAACTGCAGCAAATGTTATTATATTTTTTTCATTCATTTCATTTATTTGATCTCATTTGACTATTGGAAGTAAACACGAAACATTATGAATTTAATTTGTAACAGTGTTTTAGCTGATCTGATTTACAAATACCTCACATTATTTCATTTAATTTAATTTCTCCTTTGGTTACGAACCAAGACCATTAACTTGACTAATTCCCAGAGATATGCTAAATATGCTAAAAATAACCATATTGTGGAATTTTCTGGCATTCCATGCAAGCATTTATAATGCAGTATAGCACAGTGTTAAATATTGCAGCAGAAGCCGCAGTGGAATGCTTCAGCATCAGTCAGATGGATTTGAACTGAACTGAACATGTGAGTTTGCTGCGAGCTCATTCCCACTATGTGATTCAGCGCTGTGGGGGCGCACACCGCATGATAACCTGGATTCCCGGCTCACCGGAGCCGCAGTCATTTCAAAGCAAATAAAGGCAGTAAAAGGGAGAAAACGTGAAACACTTCAAAGGAATCCCCGCGGTACACCATTATTCCGTTGTGCTCAGCAAGTGTGCCATCTGATCTGCTCTTTCAACCCTGTTTTGACACCTGTCAGGGTACTTAATAAAAGAGTTTCTCACGTTTTTTCCATTTTGCTTTAGCGCTTGTGCTTTCTTAGTCTTATCACTCTTACAAAAAGTACCGTTGTGGTACCACAGTTCAGTAATGATATCTAATGGAAATACTATACTATTTGAGAAGTACCATGGTACTTTTTGTAAGGATCTCTCTTTCTGCATCTGTTTCTTTGTTTACCAAAAACGTATATACTTTAAATGTTGCCTTTTTCATGTCCTTTCCATTCCTTTTCCCCTCTATTTCTCACACCCTTTCAAACACACATTTCCATTTTTCCATGGGGTTGGAGTCGCTGGACTCACATCTCTTGTAAAAGGCATCTTTTTCTTATCTGATGGTTGGAGCGTTTCATTAAATGTGTAGTTTACGGCTATCTGTTCTCCACCTGTGTGTTTTGATTGCTGAAACGAATGGCAGAGCCACGAGCAAAGCGTCTCTCAGCACCAGTCAGGTGGCTTAGCATGACCGATAGCAGCTCTCCCTCTTCTCTGATTGGCTCTCAGCCGCTCTTATCATTTCTCCCCTTTGCCTCGCGCAGTTGTGAGCTGAATAGACTTTGTTAAATTACATTGTGTCACATTTGCAGATTATTTTCGGAATGAAGCCAAGCTAATCAGGGTAATTAGATTTCATGGCAGTTTAGTGAAAAAACAAACTTACAAACTTACAAACAAGCTGAGTGTGAAGGGATAGCAGAACTAATGATGAACTAATGATGCCAAAGCATTGGTCTTTGAAGATGTGCCCAATTGTATGTCCCATAGAAACTAATATGATGGTAAGTAAAGCAGAATCTAATATACTGAGTGGTTCTTTAGTATATGATGTACTTCAACCATTTTTAACAATCAGAATGTGCCATTGTACTTCAAAACATGTTAGTCATATTTCACCTCAAAAAGAAATAACTAAAAATTACCTAATTCTTTTCAAAAAAAAAAAAAAAAAAATCATATACTATATTATGACTCTGCCTAAAATATATAAAGAAAATATATTACAGAATCTTTAAATGTATTTATTGTACTGTATAAACCAATTTGTTTTTATTTTCACATTACATAGTTTAAATACTGTATATAAAATAAATACATAACAAATTGTAAACAGAAATCATAATTATACACACTTTTTTATATTTTATATTTTATTAGCTATAACAGATTATATGAATATAATTTTACACATGTGTGATATTATATCCTCACTATAACATTTTTTATTTTTAATAATAATTTAATTATATTTTATATGACATGTTTATAGCTTTTAAATCTGTATAACGCTTAATGTATATGAACTCAAAGAAAAAAAACAATTATTTATTTAAATATTTTTATATTAAAAATATTGTTATTATTATACATTTATGTACAAAACTGATTAATTTATAATCAATAGTTAATATACTATATACATTTTAAATGTAATACATATTTTAATATTTTTGTTTATTATCATTAATATTTTATCATTTGATATTTTTATGCTTTTTTCACTTTTTATACAATGCTTATTTTCTTATTTGCCTAATTTTAAAATAAAACTTAATTTAATATATACATTATATATCATAATTTTACCCATTATACACACACCCAATATTCAACATTTATTAAATAGTTGATATATTATATTTTTATGTATTAACATTTATGTTTATGAACTGCTCAAAATATATACTATGCAAACACACACACACACACACAGCGCGGATATGGATTTACTGACATGTTTCATGAGTGCAAACAGTTATTTGTACCTTGTACAGGTACCATGGTAATACTGTTTTTTGGACAATGTTCTTAGATGAAACTCAAAAATTATTTTATTTTACATATTTTAATATTAAAAAATGAATTCATTATATACGACATTTTATAACATAAAATATCTAATTTTATGTAATAGATTAATATAATATATACCTTTTAATGTAATCAATATTTTAATATTTTAATGTTTATATATCAATTAAATATTATTATCATTTAAGATATTTTTATGCTTTTCACTTTTTATACAATGCTTATTTTCTTAGTTTTCTTAATTTTTTATTATTAAACTATGTAAATTAATTATATCTCATAATTCACACACCACACACACACAACCACACACACGTTTGTATGGATTTTACTGTAATTTATTCATGATGTATACCATGGTAATACTGTGTTTTTTGGACATGTGCTTAGGATTCAGCCTTTAAACATAAACAAAGTATTTAGCATGCAGACATCATTCTGACCGTAAACCGACTGTTACCAGCGGCGTAAACGCGTTTCCTTTTAAACCTTTAGCAGTGAACATATAGTTTTGGGTTTGTGTGCTGCGTTCTTGGGAAACTAATAAGGGCTCTCTGTGCTCAGCATACAGGCCTTTATTGACTCTGAACAAATTGCACCTTTTCATTAGCAGTGAAACCCTCACCTTTGTGTACCACACAGTAATTGAACACTAACACAGGCTCGCTCCATTGAGGGGGAGGGGGGGACTGCATCACAGTCTATTTATTCAGTCACAACCGAATCGAGAGCACAGCACAGTATTAATAAGGAGACTGCCGCCCGAGGCAATTAAACCAGCAGCCCAATGGAACTCTGCAGAGTCACCGAGCCGCATGTGGCTTTCCCATCAGGTTTGTTTACAGAGCCCTTGCCGTGGCAGCGCTAGCTCATATCTCCGGTAGATTTTAATAACGCCGCTGGTGTTCCGTACTCCTCCCATTCAATTAGAACCACAGGCAGGGTAAATAGGAAATGAGGGTAACAAGTTCAGACGCTCTATCAGGCTGAGATTGGATGGATCAGGGGAAGAGCTACCCTGTGTTGCATCTTTCATACATCACCTGCAAATGTTGTTTTTTTTATTGGGGGGGGGGAATGTTTTTTTTTTTCAAATAGTCATATATATACTTAGCATGTATTATGGAAGTACTGTGTAAATATGATGCGTGAATATGATAATCATTCAATACCATGAATTGCTGGATCCATTGCAAAAAACATCTCCAGGTCACTATTTTATTTTATTTGTTTTGTTTTTTTGTTTCATTCATTCATAAATTCATGTGTTTGAGTCATGTCACCCCAACCAAAAAAAGCTATATACATTTATGTGCATAAAATATTTAATTTATAAATGTAATAGATTAATATAATAACTACATTTTATTATAAACATATTTAAAATATTGATAATAAGATATATTTTATACGCCTTTTCCCTTTTTATACAAGCGTATTCATTGTTAAAAGTGAAAGTGAAATGTATCTTAATAATAAATGGAAACACACACACACACACACAGGTTTGTTTTTATGGTTTATGGGGACTCTCCATAGGCGTAATGGTTTTTATACTGTACAAACCGTATTTTCTATTGCCCTACACCATATAATATGGTATAATCTCTTATAATTTCCCAATAATCCTTAAGCAGATAATGATCATTATAAATATTCAATTTTATGTATAGAATTAATATTACATAAACATGTTTTCTGGTTTTGTGAGATTCCCTCAACCAGCTGATGCATCACCACAATTTTTTTTACCCTCCTTCTGCATCAAAGTATCAATAGAAAGGTTGCTGCTTTGATCTAGCTGTATCCTTCTATCATGTACTGCTTGAGTTTTTTGTTTAGGTTTTATATGTTGCACGTGAGATGTGTCTGTGAAAACAGTATGTGGGCAAATCCAGCTGCCACCTCACTATGCCATTTACTCATTTTTTCAAGCAGAAAATTGTCATTTTTAATTTGTAATATAAATGCACTTATGCCAAATACTAGACATGGATTATCTACATTTGAGGAGAGGTCTTGCCTGGTAAGATCTCGTGCCCATGGTTCTGCTGCTGCCTAGTTAAAGTGCACAGTTGGCATCATAACTCGGGTGCCGATGCCAAGTCTTTAAAATGGCACACGCCCTCAAAAAGCTTAATTGCATCTTGCTCTGTGCCCTGGTTTCCAATCTGTTGGCATGACAACGGTGGCGATGGCCTTGAAGTCCTCCTCGCATCCTTCATATGCTCGCCTTCACTCGCTCTTGATTCAGCTCATCACTGAAGGGGCTGCCATGTCTGAATAGCCACATTTACTCGAGTAGTAAGATCAAAAGTGTTTTTGATCTTCTTTAGATGCACCTTAGTGCCGTTATTTTAATCTCATAATTATAATAGCAAGTCATTATGTTTTGTGTAGAGCAGTTTCATGTGATGTCTCTGTGTATAAAACACATGACAAAGATAAACGCTGTGTTATGTACAGTCTGTTGTGTGTGCTATAAACAAGAATGAACCCTTAAAGTGATTATATGTTTGAATTTTCACCTCACAGACATAATATTGAGATTTAGGAGTCTCTTCAGTCACGTTTTCTATATCTAAAATATCAAAACATTTCTGAAGACTATCCTCTTGTTTTGGTTTGCAGGAGTGTCCTCAGATCCTGCCGTCCACTCAGATCTACATCCCTGTTGGTGTCATGAAGCCCATCACCTTGTTGGCCCGGAATCTTCCGCAGCCTCAGTCTGGACAGAGGAACTACGAGTGTATCTTCTATATTCAGGGGAAGGAGTACAGTGTCACTGCATTACGCTTCAACAGCACTAGCATACAGTGTCAGAAGACCATGGTAGGTTTAAACATTTGTTATTTGGTGTTTTGAGTGATTTTGTTTAGTGAAGATGTTTGTTTCTCAGAGGTTGCTCTTTCATAGTTCAGGAGATATAGTGGAGTTATTAGCTGTGTTACTTCGTTGCTTAAACCAGACTGGTTTAATCAGATCTAGCTTCCTTAGAAGAAATAACAGTAGAAACACATTTGATACACTACTGTTTAAAGTTTTGGGATCAGTACGTTTTTTTAAGAAATTAATACTTTTATTGATCAAGGACACATTCAATTGATCAAAAATAAAGACATTAATAATGTCACAAAATATCTATTTTGCTGTTCTTTTGAACTTTCTATTCATCAAAGAATCCTTAAAGTATCTTTGTTTGCACAAAATATTAAGCAGCACACCTGTTTTCAACATTGATAATAATAAGTCTAAATCTATCTATCTATCTATCTATCTATCTATCTGTCTATCTGTCTATCTGTCTATATCTATCTATCTATCTATCTATCTATCTATCTATCTATCTATCTATCTATCTATCATCTGTCTGTCTGTCTGTCCTGTCGTCCTCTGATTCTGTCTGTCTGTCTGTCTGTCTGTCTGTTTTTATGAGTCAGTTTTTTTTAGATTTTTGACTTTTGGTTGTAAACTCTAGAGACACATGAGAGTACTGGAATAGGAAACGTTAATTTAAAAGCTTTAATTTGCTCTACGTT
Organism: Sinocyclocheilus anophthalmus; assembly: GCA_018155175.1. Taxonomy (NCBI): domain Eukaryota; kingdom Metazoa; phylum Chordata; class Actinopteri; order Cypriniformes; family Cyprinidae; genus Sinocyclocheilus; species Sinocyclocheilus anophthalmus. The sequence continues at coordinate 1,101,712 of JADLZN010006541.1, read as the reverse complement.
TGATTGCATTGCTGTCTAGTAGAAACAATTGAGATGCTAATGGGATCTCATTGGGGATTTTCTTTCTTTTGGAAAGAATTTCTAGCCAAACATACTGTAGAGTATGTCATGTGTATTTTATGATCACATGGGCCAGTGGACCTGTGCCGCAGGCAAATGGACCGAAAGTCATTCTGACAAGCCGAGAGCCCTTAAATCGTCACATCTCTGAGAGTTGTTTAAGGGCCATTATTGGTGGAGAAACGCTAGTCCAAATAGCTGGCCATTTTCTTACAGCACTGCTGACACAAGCCTCCCCCTCATTACCTTTTGGCCAATCAACGTTTTGTCTGGCTGTCAAAAATCCCATCAGGCACTGGGCAAGGCACTGGTGGACCATTAGGGCCTGATGAAACACGTGCCACTTGTTATCGTTTTAACAGACTGCTTTGCAAAGGCAGTCATTAGTGGCAGAGAGAGGAAGCTTGGGTATTTGATGGCACCGTGACACTTCTCACCATGCCTTATTGACGGCCGTTATAGGACGCAGCCTCTTTCTCTTTTGTGTTGAGATTCCTGGTGTTACTGAGGGGGAGCTAATTACACGGCTAAGAGTTTGCAGAGAGCTGTCTCGCTAAAGACTTTATCGACTGTTTGCTGTCGCAGCCGTTTCAAATCAACAGTGATTGGCGCGTCACTGATGAGAAGCTATTCCTCTGTCTCCACTAGCTGGAAGCATCAGCCAGAGTGATGTTAACTTTAACAGTCAACGAGAGCGAAAAACAGCCAGCTGATAAGCGACCTGTTCTCCTCTGATTTTGCAAAGGAAGGTGGAAGCGATAAAGGTGCTTTAGTGGTGCCTTAAAGGGATAGATCACCCAAAAATTAGAATTCTGTCATTTATTCACCCTCAAGTTGTTTCAAACCTGTAAGAGTTTGTTTCTTCTGCTGAAAACAAAAGAAGATATTTTGAAGAGTGTTGGTGAACAAACAGTTGATGGTAGCCATTGACTTCCATTGTATGGAGAAAACAAAATGCTATGGAAGTCAATGGCTACCATGAACTGTTTGGTTACTAACAGAAGATATAGGTTCAGAATAACTTGAGGTTGAGTAAATTATGAGAGAATTTTCATTTTTGGGTGAACTATCTATTTGTTCTGAATGAGTTTCTCAAAGGTAGTCTAAAGTTCACTCAAAATGACAATTGTGTTATGTCTTTCTTTCCTCTCTGGAATACAAAATGAGAAATTCTGTTGGTTGTATTAGTCACTCATTTATAATGAATGGGGACTGGAGCTTTTGAGTTTCATAAAAGGACTCAAAAGCACCATTAAAACATCATGAATGTGGTCCATATGACTCAGTCTTCTGAAGTCCTTTGATAACTTTGTGTAATGAAAAGACCTAAAATTAAGTTGGATTTCACTGATATGCTTTCCCTTCAGTGAGCTGTTAACTTCTACAACTGGATCATTGAATCAGTAAGTTGTACTTCTGTGAACCAGATCAACCGATTCATTGAAAAGATCCAACTCAAAGAATGATTCATTCATGCATTGATTCAAATGAACATCAGTCTTAAAGGACTGAATTTTTTAAATAATGACTTAAAGTTTGCTCTGTTCCTCACGGGAAGTTATCACATGACTTCAAAAGCATTGAATATAGCAAATGAGTCATTTGAACTACTTTTATTTTATTTTATGGTGCTTTTGTCTCCTTTTTTAGCCCCCTTAATTTAATGAAAAATAGCGAACTTATAAAAAAAAAAAGACTTTGTTCTCAGAAGAATCAATTAGAAAGTCTTGTTACTTTATTCTAATTTCGGATATTGTGGTTTAAGTACAAAAAGTAGCTTGCTAATTTACTAAATACTTCCTAAGCTCAGTCTGATTGTATAGCTGATGTTCTATAACAATGATGAATAGCAGTAGGTCATCTTTATCTCAGTCAAAGCTGTAAGAAAGATGGTTTTCCTTACTTTTACCTGGTCATCTGCAGTTTATGCCTTTGACGGAACCACGCCGGGTATGGTTCTGTGCTGCTGGGTATTCAGACAGCCTGTCACTCCTAATGAGAGCCGCAATTACAGCCGTGTTAAGATCCCACTGCAATTACACCATTAAATGCCAGCAATTATCAGTTACTTAGCGTGCAGTGATTTTAGCATGAGTGCTGTGTAGCCCTGCGTGAGAGTTCCATTACCACAAGTAGGAGCATGTTTAGAATGACAGGCTTGGGCATAGACCAAGAGTCACTATTGTTTTAGTCATTCACAGAGTCATTCCTTACAGATTAAATGGCTGTTCATCAATAGGCTCTGGCTGAATCGGTCCGGGAACATTCCAAGGACTTCCGTGTTTGAACACTCTTTGGCTGAGCTGACGGCAGGTCGCATATGAATCACCCGCCAAAGCCCCTGCAGTTCTTTTCATTCACGCCGCAGAAACTTTTCCATCTGAATGATTAATTATGACACTGACTAACGGTTCTGTTGAATTCAGAGGGATTTGAACTGTTTGGTTTGCCATAACAGCACTGATTCTGAGAAAGGCAATTTTAAGGTCATCGTCGGCAGTGTTAGGGAGCAGCATATTACATAATCAGGTTACTTTTCGCTTAAATAAACTAACATGTTACTTTTGTGAATTTACATCATAATATCTGAGTTGTTTCATTTCAAATTTTTTTTAATATTTAAGACACGCTTAAAAATTTGTGAATGCGTATGCATTAGATAAAATATAAAAATTATGCTAGAGCTTTGAACTATATTCCTTTTCTTGAGTCCGTTATTTATTTTTAAATAAAATATTTTAACAAAGATTGTGTCAAGATTTATATAGATATATAGAATAGATATATATATTATATATATATAAATATATATAGATATATCTATGTTGTGTTTTGGTTTGTAAATTTTATGAAGTAATTTCCTTGTAGGTGTAAGTTTGATAGTCTGTGCCCACATGCTTGTTGAACACTATTGTTTTATCACTTAAAATGTATAATTTAACCTTTTTTGGGAATGTTTTGCTACTTTTTAAATTGCTTCAAAAAGTGTTTGAGCATCAAAGACACAAAAAATGGCAGGATGTCAAATCATTAGATAGGAACAATATAAAAATTATACTAGACATTTGAACTATATTCACTTTTTATAGTTGGATTCAAGTTCTTGTGCTTGTTGAACACCATTGTTTTATCAATCAAAATAAGTTCAAATAAAAAGCATATTGCTATCAATTCACAATATTTATTTTTTTCAAAAATTACTTTTATTTGCAAAATATAAAAATATTTGTTAACTAACCAAGTGATTTTTGCAAATTATACAACCTCATCTGTGTTTGCTACGTAGATAAAGTTATCATGGTGACAGATTTGAAAGAATTTGCCAGAACAATGTAGAATGCGTCACAAAACCAAATGTTTAAGATTGCATGGCACAAAAATAGACGTACAAGATCGTGAATGTATTTTTCTCAGGAGTCACAGAATAATACAGCAAGCGCTGGTCGTTGGAGGTCGAGCGCGTGCCAGGTAGATCCGGGGCAACAGCTGGCAGGTGGAATCCCAGGCTCACAGTGGGCAGATGGCTGGTGTAGTATGATTAGGGAGGGGGAGCTGATTGTGTTTGCCTGAGATTGATCAATTCGATCCTTTGTCTCTCTGCTTAAGACAATAGAGAAGACGGGTTAATAAAACACGACGGTGTGTTGGGATGCAGAGGAAGCGGGCAGTCCTGACTCAATCGACTGAGTAAACAAAGGATATAGAGCTTAGGGTGAGATGTGCTGAGAAGGAAGAACATCACTGAGCATTAGCAGGTTGATACTGAAGAGGAAGAACTTATAATCTGAGTTTGGCTTGTTCAGATAGCCGTCTGTCGAGATGCCGGTAGCAGATTCAGATAGCCATGCATTTGTTTATTTTAAAAGAAATTCGAACTGGACAAAAGTAATGTGAAATGCTTAAGAGAGTTTGAGACTGATGCAATGAATTCACTTTTTTAATATTGAGCCAATCTTGACATCCTGATTGCAGTGTTTTTAATCATAATATATATATGTCACAACTCCGCTTTCTAGTCATTTATTTTTTACTGTGGCACATTGAAAAATGCTGGATGGAAATGCTAGGATAAGATAAAAATGGAGTAATATTTTGCAACAAGGATTTATATGTTAACATTAGTTACCACAATACCTAGTCCGAACAAACAATATGTTTACAGCACTTTTTAATGTAGGTTATTGCTCATTTCTAAATTTTTGCTCATTCTCTAACATATTGAGAGGCTAAAGATATTCATAAAGGACAAAAAATGCTAATTTCTGATACAGTTTTAACATTTCATGTTGTATCAATTTATTTTAATTTGTGATAGAAAATAAGTAGTATGTTATAAATTAATATTATTGAAGAATTAATAAATGCTGTCATTCATTGTTAGTACACAATACTTACAAAAATACCATACTTTATATGTAATTTATTTATTTATTACTTATTTTTATTATGCTATATTTATTTTTATTTTTTTAGTAATAAAATTGTACAAATTTACAATTTGGGAGAAAATATAGCTACAGTGTTTATTGTGTGGTAATAGTCAAAACCTATTCTAGTGTAAAATCCTTAAAGGGATAGTTCACTCAAAAATGAAAATTTGTCATCATTTACTTACCTATTTACTCATATGTTGTTCCAAACCTGTACAACTGAACTTTCTTCCACTGAATGCAATATGTTGATAAATGTCTTCTTTTTTGTCCACACAATGAAAGTCAATAGGGTTCAATGCCATTTGGGACCTTATTGACTTTCATTGTATGGATAAAAACAGTTGAAACGTTCTTCAAATGAATCTTGTGTGAGAAGAATGTCATGTAGGTTTAGAGGTAAATGACAACAGAATGTTCATTTTTTGGGCGAACTGTTCCTTTAAGACTCTTAAACAAAGGCAACTATATGTTTGTGGGCAACTTATGCAGATTTTGCCCTGGCACCAGCTCAAATTTGGTGGAAAAGAGGTAGAGGAGAGGAAATCAAATAAAGGAGTGAAGATGGGTGTATAAAAGACGAGACAAGAGGCCTAAAGTCACTTTCTCTCTCTCGGAGCGCCACAGCTCAGGACCCAGGAGATGAACAGAACAGGCTGATGCTATCAGACTCTGCTTTACAACATTACCTTCAGCTCAGATAAATGACCGGAGAGAGAGAATGAGAGACTGACAGAGAAAACACAATGATGGAAAGGAACGGAGGTGGGAAAGGGAAGAAAAATCTCGGCCAGAATCTCCTCTATGCTGTCTACAGCAAAATGAGGACTATCGGGAGAGTTTGATAGGATCCAATTAAAAGCCGTCGTAGATAAAATGATGATGAATTGCAGCCGTGCAGCAGAGAGATGGTTTGCATCAGACACACCAGTTCCTCCCCAAACACTTCGGTGGAAGGGAAGGAGGGCAAATGAGCTGAGGAGCAGGAGGAGGGTCATCATTTTTGAGGAAGGGAACGGGAAGCAGCTTTCGTATGTTGGGGTGAGAGGGAGAGGAGAATAACTGAAGGAGTCTCAGTTGCTTCCCACAGCGGGGTTAAGAGTGTGTCAGACGCTCCTGTGGAGCCGAGCTCCTGCTAGGAAGAAGATTCACCATGAGCTCCGAGCTTAATTCAAGAGCTTCAGCCACTTGACGAAAACACTCTCATTGTGAAAAACAACACAGCAGTTGCACCAATAAACCAACTCTGCATAATGAGCTACAAATACATGAAGACATAAATTTTTTCCCCTCTTTAAAAGTAGTTCTGTTTAGAGATTTCAGCAACTTACACATCACTAGTGTGCAATGTGTAATGTATAAAAATATATTCAATTTATATTTATTGGACATTTAATCTATTATAACAAAAATATGGTTTATTTATTATATAATTGCAGTCAGTGGAATATTTACAGTTTTTTTTAAATACAGGAATGTTCCTTCTTAATTCCTTCATATGTTTTTCTATTTTATTTTTATGTAATTTTTACTTTAATTTAAAATGTCATATCTATAATTTAAAAAGCATGAAAATAAATACTGTAGGTGTATATGCAAGTAAACGTATGAAATTTAATGTGTAGTTTAACATATGAAAAAAATATTTTAATTTTTAAATATATTTATAAAAAGATTAAATTATTATTATACAATTCAAATAAAAATAGGAAAACATACGTTGTGACTTAAACAGTATAATATAGGAAGATGTAATTTTTATTTTATGTATATTTAAAGGCTATATATATATTTTATATGAAAAACTATAAATCTTTTTTACCTTGACCCAAAAACAACAACAGTATTTCATACGATTCTTACTGACAATTAACAATGACATTGTTCGTTCTGAAGGACCAAAATAATACATTTGTTTGTGTTATGTTTCTGTGTGTGTGTGTGTGTGTGTGTGTGTGTGTGTGTGTGAGAGTGTGTTAAACCCCCTCCCGATGTGCTGATGTGTTATTTTTACCCAGGCGCACAGGTATGCTATCAAAATGACTAATTATATAAGACTGACCCACACAAAAGGCGGCGTTTTTTCTTCCCTCCCTCCTCACATTTCAGCAGCTGCTCTGATTTGTTAACATCGGCACTTTCCAGCCCCATGGACCCGGAATCTCCTGCCTCACCCGCACGTATCCGTACGCTCCCTCCTTCCCTCCTCCCCCTGATCAATGGGCTTGCCAGCAGAGGACGGGCGCAGGCTGGGGAGATGCCCAGTGTGTCTCTCTATTTCTGGCCTCCATTCATTTTCCCCTGTGAGGGTAATTATGCATTTTGAGCATGCAGGTGGAGAGAGAAAGAAAGAGGACCTATGCAACTCATATGGTACTCTTTTCTCAGACTATTGTACATGCACAACTGCTTACAGCTTTCATAGGTTTATTATAACTGGATGCATAATGAGTGGAGTTCTACTTGTCTTTTGTCATGTTCAGAAGTTAGTTTCATGCTTGCTTGTTCTCTTTTAAGGTCAGTGTGTAGTTCCAGCCCCTGTTCTGCAAAACAGCTTTACTTTCAGTCGTGTAAAAGCAAAGTTTTGCTTTTTGTTAAATTTTCTTTTTTCCAATGCGGTTTACAAAGATGGCTTTGCCATAAGTGGCACCACAAAGACCTCAAAGATGCTGCAGAAATAGCAACAAAGTTATTGACAAAATGGTCTGTCACATTTGTCAAGATGTTTAGTCTTAAAGAAACTTCAGATTTAAAGGAAGAGAGCTTTTATCCGTTTTTCCCTTTTGTGAAACCATATTTTAAGAATGTTTTAGAGTTGTTGTGACATTTATTTTTATGATGATTAGCACATTTGTCTCTGCAGTGGCTCACTTGTAATATAAAATGTATTTAATTATTTAAAAATCTGCTTTTAGTAAGTATATTGTGACATTTATTGTCATTATTACACAATTTCTCTCTGCAATGCGCAATTAATCAGCTAATAAATAAAAAATTGTATGACTATATTTAAGTGTAATCAAATTAGTAATAACCTTTGAGAATAATGGTAATTTATAACAAATTAAAAAATAAATAAATAAATAAATAAACATACTACATACATTAATAAAATGTCCAGACGATGTGCATTATCGTAATTAGATTATTTTTGTCAGGGGGAAAAATTGTCATGAAAAAATAAACAAAATAAATAAATATGATTTTATAGGGTATAAGCTTAATTTTATTTCTGTAAGTTTTATTTTCTGTCAATGTTTTATTATTTATTTATTATCTTTTTAAGTAAAATGTGAGAAATTTTTAAACCACTGATATATATCAATTAGTTATTTATCTTTTAGTAAAATGGGCAGAATATTTTTTAACCCACTTATCTATTTATTATATATATATATATATATATATATATATATATCTATATATACATATATATATATAAATATATATATATATTTTTTTTTTGTTTTTTTTTTTTTTTTTTTACGTTGAACTGTGGCTTGGTGAGGGGTGTGTGTGATACAAGAGATGAATATATAGAGAAAGTCACAGTCTAGCGGACATTGACATTTATCAACACCTGTCATGTCAGCTCAGCACCCGAGGGGCTTTTTTAAAGACTGCGTGTGCATGTGTGCGAGGTTTGGCGCGTATGGAATAAGTTGCCGGATCATGGTTATTCTTAATTGGGTCATGTGCGTGTTTCTCCTCACCTTGTGTTGGAGGCCTCCATCGGCCTCATGGGAACTCACACTTACACAAGCAATTAATTACTCTCCGCCATGTCTCCACGATGACCACGGGCTGAATAATGAGCGTTATTATTCATCCAGTCTGAAGTAGACGCACAGTTCTCCCCGAGCTCCTCTCACGCTGGCCTTTCTCACGAAACAGAGCCCGCTGTTTTCAACCACCTTTTCGATAAATGCTGCATATGTGACCTTTTGGTAAAGAACAATACGCCTTTTAGTTGTTTCCAGCCATTCTGTGGTCACCAAAAGTCACATGACCTCAGTCACATGATCTAACCGCCGCGATTAGCATCGAATCCAGCGATTGTCTGAGGTGAGCGTGTAGTGTAATGTCAAAGGCATGTTAATGATGATATGAATAAATCATATCTATGTTTTTGGACGGCCCTCAGAGAACAGCGACGGCCATTGTTAAGACGCGATGTATGTGTGGGAGGACTGCTGGAGCTCTTTAAAGTTTAATGGAGCTGGGACGCTGGTGAGGAGACGTAGGCAGGAGGAGTGTGAGGGTTCACGTCTGCTTAGGGAAAAATGTGTGTTTGGAAGCGTGGAGGTCATCTGCGGTCTGCGTGGAGGATGTGTTTGATCAAATCCAAGCGTTGAGAGAAGCTGTCAGTGCTTGTCAAAAGAAAGGCCTTTTGACTTGGGTGTTCAGCGGTTTACCCTTGACCTTGCGTCTTTCAAAGAGTCGTCAATTGACTCTTTGGTTTTGTTCAGACAGGCAGCAAATATCTTTTTTATGCGTATCCGACAATGTTTTTTCTGAAGTTAAAAGCTAAAAAGCTGTTTACATTTATATGTTGTTTGAAATCTGACTAACATAATTCCCAAATTCAAGTGATAAAGCTTTCTTTCTTTCTTTCTCTTTCTGAACCAACCAATAATAAATCTAATTACAGTGACATTCATATGGTTTGTTATTTAATTTAAATTAGATTTTTTTGCTATGCAGTTCAGTTTTAATTGTGAGACTAGATTTCTGCTAATTTTTATTATGTGATTTATGCCATAATTAATTTGTTTACCTTTCAGAAAAGAGTCATCTATGTATATGTATCTGTATATATGTATATGTATATGTATATGTATATATATACAGTGGGTACGGAAAGTATTCAGACCCGCTTAAATTTTTCTTTGTTATATTGCAGCCATTTGCTTAAAATCATTTAAGTTAATTTTTTTCATCATTAATGTAAACAGCACCCCATATTGACAGAAAAAAGCAGAATTGTTGACATTTTTGCAGATTATTAAAAAAGAAAAACTGAAATATCACATGGTCCTAAGTATTCAGACCCTTTACTGTGACACTCATATATTTAACTCAGGTGCTGTCCATTTCTTCTGATCACCTTGAGATGGTTCTACACCTTCATTTGAGTCCAGCGGTGTTTGATTATACAGATTGGACTTGAATAGGAAAGCCACACACCTGTCTATATAAGACCTTACAGCTCACAGTGCATGTCAGAGCAAATGAGAATCATGAGGTCAAAGGAACTGCCTGAAGAGCTCAGAGACAGAATTGTGGCAAGGCAACAGATCTGGCCAAGGTTACAAAAAAAATTTCTGCTGCACTTAAGGTCCTAAGAGCACAGTGGCCTCCATAAACCCTAAATGGAGGACATTTGGGACGACCAGAACCCTTCCAAGAGCTGGCCATCCGGCCAAACTGAGCTATCGGGAGAAGAGCCTTGGTGAGAGAGGTAAAGAAGAACCCAAAAGATCACTGTGGCTGAGCTCCAGAGATGCAGTCGGGAGATGGGAGAAAGTTGTAGAAAGTAAACCATCACTGCAGCCCTCCACCAGTAGGGGCTTTATGGCAGAGTGGCCCTACAGAAGCCTCTCCTCAGTGCAAGACACAATAAAGCCCGCATGGAGTTTGCTAAAAAAAAAAACACCTGAAGGACTCCAAGATGGTGATAAATAAGATTATCTGGTCTGATGAGACTAAGATAGAACTTTTTGGCTTTAATTCTAAGTGGTATGTGTGGAGAAAAACAGGCACTGCTCATCCCCTGTCCAATACAGTCCCAACAGTGAAGTGTGGTGGTGGCAGCATCATGCTGTGGGGGTGGTTTTTCAGCTGCAGGGAAAGGACGACTGGTTGCAATCGAGGGAAAGATGAATGCGGCCAAGTACAGGGATATCATGGACGAAAACCTTCTCCAGAGTGCTAAGGACCTCAGACTGGGCCGAAGGTTTACCTTCCAAACAGACAATGACCCTAAGCACACAGCTAAAATAACGAAGGAGTGGCTTAACAACAACTCTGTGACTGTTCTTGAATGGCCAGCCAGAGCCCTGACTTAAACCCAAATTGAGCATCTCTGGAGAGACCTAAAAAAATGGCTGTCCACCAACGTTTACAATCCAAACTGACAGAACTGGAGAGGATCTGCAAGGAGGAATGGCTGAGGATCCCCAAATCCAGGTGTGAAAAACTTGTTGTTTCTTTCCCAAAAAGACTCATGGCTGTGTTAGATCAAAAGTGTGCTTCTACTAAATTCTGAGCAAAGTGTCTGAATACTTAGGACATGTGATATTTCAGTTTTTCTTTTTTAATTAAATCTGCAAAAATGTCAACAATTCTGTGTTTTTCTGTCCAAATGGGGTGCTGTGTGTACATTAATGAGGAAAAATTTAACTTAAATGATTTTAGCAAATAGCAATATAACAAAGAGTGAAAAATTTAAAGGGGGTCTGAATACTTTCCGTACCAACTGTATATATATAATTATTATTATTATTATATATAAGGTATGTATACATAGACAGATAGATAATCAATCATTGTTGTTGTTGTTATTATTATTTATTTTTTACACATCTTATTATTATAGCAAGACTGGATAACTTTAATCAAAAGTGACAAAGAAATGTATATGTTACAAAACATTTCTATAAAAAACAGCTGTCCTTTCTGAACGTTCTATCATATTTTCCCCCAAAAATAGCTGCAGCAACAAACTGAGTTCACCATTAATAATAATAATAATAATAATAAAGTGTTTTTTGCACACCAAATGAGCACATTAGGATGATTTCGGAAGGATCATGTGATACTGAAGATGAGTAATGGCTGCTGAAAATTCAGTTTTGCATCACAGGAATAAAGTGACACTTTTAAAAATATTAAAATAGAAAACATTTATTTTAGATTGTAATAACATTTAATAATATCTGATCAAATAAATGCAGCATTGGTGAGCATGTTTTTATATGTTTACTGTTTTTAAACATGAAAAAAATCTTATCGACCACAAATGTTTGCACGTGAGTTCAGATGTGGCATTCATCTATTAAATGATGAACGAGTGAACATGTGAGATGTTTCAGACGTGTGTAAGTGCTGTAATCCCTCTGATGTTTATGTCGTCTGATGCGCTTCGTGAGTTCGTCATGGCGAGATGTCGTGATGGACATGAGCAAAGGCAATTTTCAGTTTTCCGTCCTCGCTTTCCACGGTGACAGCTACTCAGTTATAGTAGAAGTAAGTCTCTCGCCGTCGCACTGACACTTAAATCAGTGCTCGGCATCCGATGTGGATGCACCGGATATTGACTGCACTGTCAGAACAAACAGACCTGATTTCATCACTTGTAACTTGACAGACAGGTAAAGTCATAAAGATCAGATTTGAGAAAAAAATCGGATTTATGTGCCATGTGAACAAAGCCAGTCCTGTATTCACTTGTCCACTCTTTAACACTTATTTTGTTGCGCTTAACCAATTTTTTCGGTTGTTTCCAAAATATTATTATTGATGGATAATTCAGAATGCTTTTCGTAGTTTCGAAAGATAACAAATACATATGTCTTTGGAAGCAATCCTACAATAAAAGATGCTTATTTGGAAGTGAACAAAACATTCAAATTTTTTTTCATATTTTGAAAGCTGGTTGTTATTATTAACTAAAATGTAAATGATTAAGAAATATTTTTGTTAAATAAAGCTGAAATAAAATCAAAATATTAGATGAAAAACATAAAATGTTATTTGCATTGTCAAATAACTGCAGTTGAAGTACTGAAACTGAAATAACATAAATCTAATTTAAAAATATTAAAAGAATGAATAAAAATTACTAAAGCACTTAACGAAATTGCTACAACTAAAACTAATAAAATATCATTCAAAATAAAAAATACTGTAATAGTTTATAAATAATTCTAAAATAACACTGGTGAGAGCTGATAAATAAATAACACATGACTGACTGACAAATAAATAAATAAATAGAAAGTACGCATAATGAGTCCTTTTTTTATAGCTTTAAAAATTCAGTCCTCCTTATTTGCATGAAAAAGCATTACATTCTTCATAATTTCTCCATTTTTATTCCACAGAATAAAGAAAACCGTACAGGACTGGAATGACGTTGAGGGTGTTTGCAAAAGTTTCTGCACAAAAACGCTGTTCTAATGTTACATTAAAGATTGCATCAGGATTTGTACACATTTGAAATGCACAAAAAAAACTGACTTGACATGTAATATGTATGTTCAAGTAGTCTTTAAAAAAAAACGACCTCAGTTTCAGTGGTCACTATTATGTGTGTGTGTGTATGCATGTTTATGTGGTTTATGAGGACACAAATTTGTATAATAACATGGGTATGACATAGGTATTACAACGAGAAGGTGATTTATGAGGACATTTTCAGTGTCCCCGTAATTCAAAAGGCTTATAAATAATTCAGAATGAGTTTTTTTGAAAATCTAAAAATGCAGAAAGTTTCCTGTAAGGGGTAGGTTTAGGGGTAGGGTTGGTGTAGAGCAATAGAATATACAGTCTGTACAGTATAAAAACCATTACGCCTATGGAGAGTCCCCATAAACCATAAAAACAAACCTGTGTGTGTGTGTATATGTTAGAGACAGTTGAAGCCAAATGAGATGTGTAGAAAGCAAATTGGAAATGCCAATTTCACTTAAGTCCAGGCAACGCGCTTCACGCCTAAACTCCACCACTTGTTTCATGTGTAAATTAATGGCTTCCGCTCTGCAATTTAGATTTTTGAGCTCACCAACACACCCTTGATCTATTTTGCCCCATCTTCCTCCCCGTTTCTGTCTCGCTTCCTCTTTCCCGTGCACTCCCCGACCCCTCCGATCATCCAGAAACGGTCGAGCCCGTGCAGACAAATTGCATTTCTCTCTGCATGCTGGTTCTGAGTCAGTAGCTCTACTTGATGAGACTGTTTCTGATACTAGAACCTCGTCTGTAAGTGTGCTGAATATCTGCTGCTGTTTATCAGGAGTGTGTGTGAATGAGAGGGGCCATAGAGAGGAGGCTGCTGTCAGGGTGGAGTGTTTTCACCTCCCCCCATATTGATCTGACAGTCTCACAATTGCGTGATGAGAATCCTGACTTGTCTCTCCTTCGCTGTCCGTCTCACTCTGTTGCTCTCTCTCCGTTTTATCCGTCTCACTCTCTTTTTCTCTCTCAAGGATACACACTTAAATGGCAAGATTTACATGGAGCGAGATAAGCCAGCATGTTTCATTCATTCGCTGCCATTTCAGCCGGGCTGAGCTCGAGCTGTGCACCAGAACATGGTTTGTGTACGTTTTCCTGAGCGCTCTTCATCCCGGCGGCCCCCAGTTGCATGTCAGGATCAGTGCAGTAAATCACTGATGCACTGCACAACAATATGGTCGTGTCGAATTGGCAGAATGTACACTTAAACATAATTGTGGGGGATTTGTTTGTTGTTTTGTCTAGTGTTTTTTGTTTTGTTTAAGATCATTTTAGTGGATGGACAGATACTGTCGAATTCAAACTCTCATGTCTTGCATGAGCATCACAGCTCAATGTGTCTAGCAAGTTTATTTAGGGTTGTTTTGGGCATTTGTAACAGATTTTACCTACACTCATAGAGAGAGGACAGGAAAAGATGGTGAGATGCGAGAGCAATAGGAATCGAAAAATGTTGCGAGCCAGATTCAAACTCCAATTTCCTATATCGACACTAAAGCTGAATGTATCCAGCAATTGTTTTATGTTGTATTGATTGTTGTATTATTAGTATTTTTGGCTTTTTAGTATAGGGAGAACCAGGGGTGGGTGATATGATCAAATACATATATCACAATATACAGTATATCATTTGATATCATAGAAGTTTCATATTTCTTGTCACCAGTGTCAATATCACAAAAAACTAATACTAGCCTAAAACAAACTCAAGCTCACTGAAGACAAGAAAACAGTCAGGGAATAAATAAGATACTAATTACAAGCAATAGGACAAAAAACTACAGTAGAACAAATAAATAAGAAATGCTGCATACATTCTAATCAAATGTATAAAAACACTGCATATTCTTCACTGTGTAAATTAAATATATATTTCTTCTTATTAAAGTTACAAAAATGATTTAGTCAAGAACAATGAGAGATTTTCTCTTATGTTGTTTGATTAACATGAACGACAGACAGTAGGAATATTAGACTGCTGTCACTTTAAGAGCTGCCCGGTTCCAATGTACTGTTATACTTGATTTGTTTCTCGTCTGTTTGCTTTTACTTACTGTGTTTGTGAGGATACTTGCAAAGACGGGAATTTTTACACATACAAGTGTGTATTTAACGGTTCAAGGCATATAATAATGCAAAAATAACTCAAAACTCTGATAGTTCAATACTGCGCATATAGTGAAAAGAGTTCTCTTTCACTGCTGATTGCATTTTAATGGCTTAAAATCACTTGTTTTTAAACTGCAATGCTTAAAAACAGATGCAAACGATAGGTTTTTGTGACCACGCAGCACAGCAACGTCATGTGAGTGTGTAACAGCGATAGACACAGTGAAATTTCTTTCTACGCTTTTCGTGTCTTACCAGGGAGAACAGGAAATTCTATTTAGAAAGAATGTGTGGTAATGGGATCAAGAAATCTTGCGAGCCAAATTCAAACTCACATTTGCTGGCATTACACTACAAGGTGAATGTGTCCAGCATTTTTGCCATTTTTGTCTCAAGCAAAAATAAAAAAGTTTTCAAAAAAAAAAAAATCTGATTCAAACCTGTGTTTACCACATAAGCACCACAGCTCAATGTGTCAACTTTTTGTTTTATTTTAAAACCGTTTTGTCTTTTTAGCATATTTTACCTAAATGTAAAGAAAACACAGGAAAAGATGACGAGAAGTGTGGGTAATGGTAAAGTTTGAATCTGCAAGTTGCTGTTGTTTTAGGTATTTTTGTCTTTTTAGTAGACAGAGGGCATGGCATTATGGCTAAAAATAAAAATAATTGGTTCAGAAACAAAACATATTTCCTGATTTTTTTTTTTTTTTAGTGGGTGGAAACACAATAGAGAGAGGGTAATGGGATTGAGTAATGTTGAGAGCCTAATTCAAACTCATTTTTCCCACACTTTTTTCGTCTTTTTAGTGGATAAACTGTAGAGCAAGGACAAGAAGTGATGATAAGAAGTGGGAGTAATCGGATCTGAAAATGTTGCGAGCTGCAGTGGTTCAGTGTGTCATTTACTAGTTTTATTTTCTGCCTTTTTGTCTTTTATGGTGGATATGCAGACTTTAGAGACAGGCAATGATGGTGATAAGCAGGAGAAGTCAGATTGGAAAAGCCGTGACTCGTATTAAAATCCATATTTCCCCACATGAGCACTACAGATCAATTTACAATCTTTTTTGCAGGTTTTAAAATGTCTATAAAGTATTTATTGGAAATTGTTTAAGAACACCTATTACCTGTTACAAAACATAACCTTTTGTGGCTTTTTGCTTTATTTTATGACAGGATTTCTGCTTGATGGGGCCTCATACTGTACAAAAGAAAATATCAAGTGTGAAGAACAGCATGGAATCATGTCTATCTTTCTTTTTTCCCCCTCTATCTCCAGTATGACTATGAAGGAAATGACATCAGCGACTTGCCGGTGGATCTCTCGGTTGTGTGGAATGGAGATTTCGTCATTGACAACCCCTACAATATCCAAGGTAAAAGTCACATCTGTTCCTCTGTAGTAGCTCTTTTTGTGTATCCACACCTCTCTCCAGTATGTCAGTTTTATGCCTGGCTGCATGTCAGGCCTTACTTCTCTCCATACAGCTTATCTGGTCCTTCCTGAGCTGTGACTGCAGCTCGCTGCTGCTAAACAATAAGAAACCACGTGAAACCATCATTCGGAAAGAATGAAAAGGGTGGCAGCAGAGAAAGTGTGGTTTTGGGTTCACATCTCGATGGCTATCAACCTGACTCTCCAAATAACTCAAGATGACCGCTTTGGTCATTTTGGGTCGAGTCCAGGTCCATTTGTTGCTAATATTTCAAGTGTCAAGCTGATAAAGAGCTATTTAGAGAGAGCGGTGAGTGAACAGTGACTCCAGAGGACCATTCAATTGATCTCCACACCTGGGCCAAATCAAGATCTCAGCACCTTGACTGATGGTGACGCATATCACGCGTTTCCATTCTTCTTTTTCCCATCTCTTTGCTGTCTGCGAAACATAAAAAATGCTACTTTTCAGGTCCAATGTTTGTGTAATATCCTGTCTGCTCGGTTTTTGAAGGTAGCACAGATGTATGCTTCACTTTGGTTGGATGGAGTGGCAGTAAATAAATTAAAGTAAATTAATTCATAAATGTCATTTCAGTTTATGATAGCATTTCTGTACTACTTTTCAAAAGTTTGATCAAAAGTGACAGCATAGACATTTATAATGTTCCAAAAGACTCCGGTTTCTAAAAATGTTGTTCTTTCGAACGTTCTATTTATCAAAGAATCCTGAAAAAATTGTATCACAGTTTTCAAAAATATTAAGCAGCACAATTGTTTTTAATACTGATGATAATATATATTTTTTTTTTCTTGAGTACAAAATCGCCATGTTAAAATGATTTCTGAATGATCATGTGGCACTGAAGACTGGAATAATGGCTGGTGAAAATTGAGCTTTGCAATCATAGGAATCAAATTTTAATGAAATATAAAGAATTAAAGAAATCACAAATATTCGGTTTTTACTCAAATAATGTTCTGTTTTTGATCAAATAAATGCAACTTTGGTGTGCATAATATACTTCTTTTTTCTTTCCTTTTTTATTTATTTATTTAGTTAGTTAGTTAGTTAGTTAGTTAGTAAATATAAAGTAAGCAAGTAAGTCAGTAAGTAAAAATCGTATTGACCCCAAACCTATGAATGGTATATAATAATAAAAATAAATTATTATTGGTGTCTTAAAAGGATGTCTGCACAGCAAAAAATATTTTCTTAATCATTTTTGTTCTTTAAAAATGCATAGAACAAGAAAACAAAATGGGGTTAAAGATTAATTCAAAATATATATATATTTTGAAAACTACTCTTAATATCTTTCGCAACTTGCAAATTTTCTTGTTTTCAGGATGCTGAGATATGGCCCAAATTTTCCTCTCTCTCTCTCAGCACTGTCTTTATAGCACAATAAATGTATCCATCTTCACCACGCTGCAAGAGAAAAAAACCCAGCTTTGCCCTGCTGTAAAATGGAAATGTTAATGTAATTAAATCATTCATTTGGTTCAGTTTAATTAGCGCAGCGCTACTTTTAAGCTTAGCCGTGGCTAATCAGATTAGCATGAGGCTGAGACGGATGGATACACTGTCTCCTTTGAAGTCCGGCGGCAGTCTAAGACGCCCAGCCAACAGAACATTCACCCAGTCCCCTGAAGCTGCTATCTTTCTCTTTACAGTGGGAATTTAACATCTGTAATTCGCTAATTGTTAGCTGTAGCTGAGGTGATACCTTTTGTTTCATACATCATCCAACTTTTAATCACACTTTCTGTCAGTTTACAGTCAAAGGTAACTAGTTAAACATTTTAGATTAAGCAAAATGTACTTGTGCTCTCATTTTTTTAGTTTAGCAAATCACATCATTACCGTTAACAGGTATTGGTTGCGTGGATAAACTCATCTGTGACCTTGGACCACAAAACCATTCATAAGGTTCCAGTTTTTTAAATTAAGATGTATACATCATCTGAAAGCTGAATAAATAAGCTTTCCATTGGTATATGGTTTGTTAGGATAGGACAATATTTGGCAGAGATACTATTTGAAAATCTGGAATCTCAGGGTGCAAAAAAAATCAAAATATATCGCCTTTAAAGTTGTCCAAATTAAGTCCTTAGCAATGCATATTACGAATCAAAAATTAAGTTTTAATATATTTACAGTAGGAAATTTACAAAATCTCTTCATGGAACATAATCTTGACTTAATATCCTTATGATTTTTGGCATGATTTTTTTGCATAAAATTTGGCATGATTTTTGGCATAGAAAAAAATTTGATAATTTTTACCCATACAATGTATTTGTGTTTGGCTTATTCTTAATATATAATATTATATGACCCTTTACCGTCTGATACCATTAGTTTACCTTGGTACTGCTTTTTCTGTTAATTAAACAAGCCACTTCTAAAGTTTTACACGATTTTACCACATTAAAAGGGGTGTATTTAGGCAGATGCAGGTGGATCACTGTAACTCAAGCCTAAAACAGTAGCAACAGCAATATGAAAAAGACACACTGGTGTTTAAACAATAATCACATTTATTAAGTCTAATAATGATGATAAACACTTCTTCAGTCGAGTAATATAGTTCATTAGCTCAACTGTAGAAGATTTATGGTTGCCAAGCAACTTGGCTCATTAATATAGAATTCATCTGATGTGCGGTCGCAGGTTTTGTCCTCTGCTCTGCGTGCTTATTTATCCCTGTCTTTATCTCTCTTTCTCTCGGCAGCGCACCTGTACAAGTGTTACGCCATGCGGGACAGCTGTGGGATGTGTTTGAAAGCGGATCCTCGGTTCGACTGCGGCTGGTGCGTGCAGGAGAAGAAGTGTTCTCTGAGACAGGAGTGTGCTCCTCCAGAGAGCATCTGGATGCACCCCAGCGCTGGAAACAGTCGCTGCGCGCACCCCAAAATCAACAAGGTAGCACCCGCTCCCATTCTGTCACACCCCATTTAACACATTCAGTATTTACAAGGCTGTCAAACACACTTTTTATTGTGTTGAAAGTTCTTCAGTGGTGCTTTGCGTCTTATGTTCAGCAAAGAACCTATTAAGTAAATTCTTTGACTGTATTAGGTTTTTAAGCAGCTTTATGTTTCCTTTAAAGATTATTTTTACATTTGTGTACCTAAAATGTATACATTATATACAATGTATGACATCTTTGAGAAACAAGAAGTCCTCCGTGAG
Source organism: Sinocyclocheilus anophthalmus (assembly GCA_018155175.1). Classification (NCBI taxonomy): domain Eukaryota; kingdom Metazoa; phylum Chordata; class Actinopteri; order Cypriniformes; family Cyprinidae; genus Sinocyclocheilus; species Sinocyclocheilus anophthalmus. The sequence goes on along the minus strand of JADLZN010006541.1, from coordinate 1,082,239 downwards.
CACCATGTTTTTTTGTTAAAAAAAAAAAAAAAAACTCTGGATTTTAAAGAAATAAAATGAATTATGCATTTGTGGCATAATGTTTCCACAAAAAACAAAACAAGTGTTGTCCTTCAAAATCAAGGCTATGGTGAGGCACTTACAATGGAAGTGAATGGGACCAATTTTCGGAGCATGTAAAATCAGAAATGCAAAGCATCTATAAAAAAATGTAAGCACTTACACTACTGTTCACAATTCAGTTAGATATTTAAAATGTTTATTAATTTTAGTTTATTATGTTTTTTAAGTCTCTTTTTCTCACCAAGGCTGCTTTTATTTGATCAGAAATACAGTTACTATTCTTGGCGAAATATTATTGCAATTTTCAGCATCATTACTCCAGTCTTCAGTGGGCAATGACCTTCAGACCTCCTTCCACTAATAGCGGAGTTGCTGCTCATGAAACATTTTATATTATTATCAATGTTGAAAACGTTTTTTAAGCTTAATATTTTAGTGAAAACTGTGATGCATTATTTTCAGGATTCTCTGCTGAATAGAAGTTTCAAAAGAACAGCATTTATTTGAAATAGAACACTTTTGTAACATTATAAATGTCTTTACTGTCACTTTTGATCATTTCAATACATCCTTGCTAAATAAAAGTATTTTCTTTCCCAAAAATAAAAAATTTAATAAAATAGAACTTACTGACCCCAAACTTTTGAACGGATTGTAACTTCACACAAACAGGTTTAGTGTGTGTGTGTTTTTTTAATGTAAATTGTGTTTGTCCTGAGGCTATGTAATTGAAACTATATAATTATATAATATGATTAAGTTTTTAAACATGTATGATTTGGCCCCATTTACTTCTATTATAAGCTGTTGTACGTTTAGTGTCATATTTACTAAACACCACTGTTTGTCACATATAAATTTAGAAGGTTTATTATAAAAGTTTTTTTGAACAAATTTGTGTCGTTTCCCTCTTGACGTCTCATCATAAAAGTCCATTCATAGAAGCCATACGTACTTCCTGTATGCTAATGATGGTGTACTGTTTCTCCGTTTCTATAACCCAGACGCTCTTCGTCTAAGAAAAGAAACAATAGACCTCCATTTTAGGTTTTCTACAGCAGCCGTGCCAAACAAATCCCTCGCTGTGCTTTTATTGCCGTGCAGCGGTGTATTGATGCTAATATACTGTGGTGTGCCAGTGCTGGCAGCTGGCAGTCTGTGAGACAGCGGTGTCTCTCAGTAAGATTAGCCCCTGATACTTGGTAATTGCCAGTGGCACAGTTGCTAATCCGTTAGCTCATGCCTGTCTCTCTGCTTACTTATCGCTCTATAACCAGAGCTGAAAGCTTGAATGAAGGAAGAGGTAGAGACAAAGAAAGGGAATGGTGTATGCTTGTTTTCAGTTCACATTGAATCAGCTGATCGGTTTGAACCACCGAGTCTTCTGAAGTCCTACGATAGCTTTATGTGAAGAACAAAGTCAATTTTAGTAGTCATCCACAGATTTTCCTCTCCAAAGTTGCTCTCAAATCAGATATTTGTTGTCTTTAGACACATGACATTAAGCATTGTAAATTCTATCGGTCTCGTGACTGAACATCATTGAAAACGGTGCCATGTTTGATTTAGAGTTAGTGATGAAAATGAAGTTGTGAAAGATGGAAATACAATGCATTTAATGTGTTCAAACCAACGGAACTCTGTAAAACAGTAACACGGGCTGAACTTCCTTCACAGACTCATTTTTGGGCATTTGTGGTATAGCTCTGATGTTATTAGAGGGAATACAGAAGGGTAGTGAACAACGTCCAAAATAAACACTCGCCAAATGTGAGTAAAATTGTCTTTGTGGAGTAAAGGGAGTTGGTAGCCAGTTGGCCCAGTATTAGGCACTCAATGGCTTAATTCAAATTTTGAGAATGATAATTTGATATTTAGCAATGCAAATCAAACCATCCGCTAAATAGTCAGTGGGGATATTTACCATCATTAGTTTACGTAGCATACTTAGGGTTTTATTCCTTCTGAACTTAATGTTTTTATCAAGATATCAGTGTTAGTATTATTTAAATACTATTATAGTTTTTTTGATTTTGTATTTAATTTGTTACATTTTTATAGCAATTTTGTTTTGTGCTTTTGACATTTTTATTTTAGTTTTAGTGATCCAGTTAGTAATTTTAGTACATTAACTTCAGTGTTTAAATGTTGTCTTGTTTAATTGAAATAACTTTAAGCTGACGTTTTTTATCACATTTCAGCTTTTTTTGCAATTAACAGTTAACTTTATTAAATTAATTTTAGTTAACAGTACAAATCATTTATTGGCCCAGAGCATTACGTTTATATATAATATCCTAACTCAAGTAATAGTATGCTATCGCTATATATATTCTTGCAGTCTGTCCTTTCCTACCATGCTCATTCCCTTGCTTCTCCTCCATTCACGTCAGAGTCATGTGACTTAGTATATTAGCCTGTGGATAAGCTTCTAATTTCATTTGGAATAGAGTATTTAAAATGGGATTTTCTGTCTCTGTCTCCTTAGAGAGACCCCTGGGTATGTGTAGTAATTGAATTTGCTTTATGTCTGTCTTATTGTCTTCTGTTTTGCGTCTCAGTTGAAGCTGTCTGCTGACGTCAAAGTTGTGCTCTTTTTTTCTAAGGGCCATAGAAGTTTATAATACCTGGATAGAGCTAGCCGTTAGCTTTCCCATTCATCTCAGTGGCAGTTACCATAAGTTTTGCAACATACCGAGTAGACAAACCCTTACAATCATGGGGAAAATACCTTTCTAAGCTGCTCCCTAGCTCTTGTTTTTCCCAAAATGCACCTCTTTGGCATCGATATCTCATTAGCTTGCTCAGAGTGTAGATTTTCTCCATTCCTAATTACAGCAGAGGAAAACGCACCTAACCAGGGGCAACAGCAAGGTTTCTTCTAGCAAACAACCTTCTCTTTAGCTTGGATTTTCTCTCTCTGTCACACACACACACACTTATCACCCTCTGTCAACAGTAAGCAGCTCTGATAAGCTTTGACACTGAAATATGTAAAATATACATGTTGTTCTGCCTTGTTTTTCATGCAGCAAGATTAAGTCAGACAGGCAACGAGAGGCCTCTGATTGGATGATTTGGTTTGCGTTCTCCTCATGTAGGTAAAATAGTCTTAAGCCTCACGTTCCTTTAGGGAGACGGACTTCTGCTGCCGCCCATCCAAGTCTGGCCATGATTGGACACCACCAAGCTACATGTAAAACAACCCCTCTGAAACCAATTACAGGCCGCTTTCCCCTCCTTGTTTCGTTATGCTGTATTCTTTATTGGCATCGTTCTGTACAAAAAGCCAATTTTTTGACTCTATGGTCTACACGAGGCTCTAAGATTGGCTTAGGGGGAGAGGGATTTGAGAACATATGCTACAAACTAGCAATATTGGATGGGAAAATAGGGAAAAAAGGAAGCAAATTAGGGCCCCGGAAAGCTACATAACTGAAGCGACAGATATGGCAGACCTTTGATGCATTTTTCCATTCTTCAGCAGATTGGTGGAGGCTCTATAAATAGGAGGTTTTCTGGATGAAATCCCAAGTGAAGCTGTTGTACCCGTAAGCAAAGACACTTAACCTCAATTACATCAGGAAGCATGCAGCTGTAGACGTACGGAAAAGGGGGTGTCAGACAGAGCTGTGTTCCATGTCTGGCTGAACAGCGCAAGTAGATGTTTCAACCAGTGGAATTTGACTGCGATTTGTTGCCAACTGTTTTTTATTCATGCTACATTTCTGTGTTTGCCAAAAGATGAAAGACACCTTGCTGATGAAGATCAGGGAAAGACTGACAAACAGACAGACAGCAGACAAATGCAACATCAGGAAAGCGTTAAGCCTCACATACCGTGCAGGTGGCTTGTGGGCGGATGGGATCTGGAAGACGGGGGTCTTCAGACACCCCAATCTGCCTCTATTCTTTTCACCCGCCGTCTTTTCTGAGTCCTCCCACTCTCCCGCCATTGTCATCCTCCCACCTATTGGCGGAGGGCTGGGGGAATACGACATACAAACAGTAATAATCTCGCAACTGGAAACCGGCAGGAGGCTTGATGCATTCTGGTGCACTTTAATCTCAGTAATTGCATATCTTTTTTGAAATGTATCGTTACCCAGAGCTGATAATGAAGGGAGATTTACTTAACTGTGTATAATTTAACAAGGTCCTGGGGGAGAACGTGTGTGTATATTAGTGTTCTCCCACTTGTGTTGAGAGATATTATTTTTATCTATCATTTCGCTCTAAGGCTGATTTAATTAGAAACGTATAAATTGTTTTTTTTTTTACATAATAAAAGACATTTAGGTTAATTTTACTGTAGTCCCGAGCGACAGGATTCAGTCCAAATTCTGTGATTTTCAGGTCAAGACAACTGTATTACAGTACATGCTCTATCAAAACAGCTTGGATTTAATTTTGCTTCTCAGGCTATTGTATTGGCATTGCAGTGTGGACTGAGGCATTATAACTGTACTGACCGGTTACTGGAGTTTTGCGAGGCCAGACTTGCATTATGTTGGCTCTACATTGCAGCTCATTTTGATCAATATGTGAAGCAACCAGCCTGTGCTGTTTATGGAATTTGGCGAATCCAGTGAATTGTTGTTTCTTAAAAGTGCTCATTGTATCAATACTCCCAGCCTTGTTCCAGGCATAAGGAAGTTGCGTGTAGTCAGCCAAGCCAATCTGAGTTGGCCAGCTCTTGCCAGTTATATATGCAACAGGTTTGTACACCATTCAGAACTGAATTGAAAATGCCTCTCACATTCCATCTTTGAATTCAAGAATGTGGAATTAAAATTACTTGAATTTCAAAGAAATGCATATACCATTTACCATTTTATGGTAAATGCTTCTTTGACAAACCAGGATAAAGAAAGGTCAAAAATGTAAAAGCCGGGTGGTTGCATGGATGGATGGATGGGTTGATTCTACTAATAATAGATATATACATAGATAAACAATTATTTTATTTTATTTGGTTTGCTGTTTTATGGTCAGTTAAATCTTCTGCTCTATTTTATTTAATTTTTTTATGCACCAAAATGAAAAACATGTAACTTACCAGAAAACTGTGTTGAATTTCTTTCAATTTAATTTTTTTCCGCCATTCCAGATCAAATTCTACTTCGACTTCCTGTGTTGTGTGGCCAGTTTAATTTAGATTCCAGTTGAAAGGGAATTATTTTTCAGTTGTCAGTGTGGCTGAGGCACTATCAAAATTAAAAACAGAATTTCATTGCAAATATTTTAATTTCACACTTGTTGAATATATGGTTTGCTATGCTACATAATTTTCCACAAAGGGGTCCCCCAAGGCTCTATTCTAGGCCTCCAGCCATTGTGGCAGTGATGCAGTCGAGGCCTGGCTCCAGGTTTCTGTGGAGACCTTGTGATCGGGAGATCAGGCGTACAGAGTAACTGTAATTACCTCATGATGGCTGTTACGGAGCGCCGTCCTGCTGTTACCACTGCACATCATTCACCATATTTGTTTTGTCATGCCATACCTGTACTCGTTACGGAGAATAATCCAGCTAAATAAATCACATTATCCTACTGCCTTGCGCCATACGGCTCTGAAGCGTGGATCCGGGAGCCTGGGTAATAAGTTTCAATTAGAGGATGGATGGAGGGAGGGTTGGAGGGAGGTGTCTCACCAAGCCCAGCATCAGGGGCTTCTGCTCCCATGCGCCAAAGGGTGATTTGTCTCCATTAAAATGCAAGGCATCTAAGTTTGTGTTGTAACTGCGAGACTATAAGGAGGTACAGGGTTCAATGCCAAGACCTATCCACTGACCAGAGGTCCATTATATGTTCTATATGTTTAAAAAATATATATATTTTTAAATGCCCAGACTATTTTTTTTCTACATTTCCTGGTCTTGTTGTCTGCTCTTCTGCCCATCATGGCACTAAGTCCAAAAAGAAAATGTGGTTTGCTGTATAATGGTCAGTTAAATCTCCTCCTCTATCTCTAGTCAAACTAATGTCTCTATTTTCCTCATTGTACAGCTGTTTCCTGAGACCGGTCCACGGCAAGGCGGAACCAGTCTCACCATCACCGGAGAGAACCTGGGTCTGCAGTTTAGAGACATCATGACAGGCGTTCGGCTGGGAAAAGTACCCTGTGTTCCTATTGAAGAGGAATATGTTAGTGCGGAAAGGTGGGTAAAAGTTTTTTGGCTTCAATTTGTCTGTCCTGTTTAATACTGTGAATCTGCTTTGAAACAATCGCTATTGTATAAAGCACATAAAAAGTGACTTGACTTGATTACCGCCATATTTAATTTTTGGCAGAAATGAAAACGAGGCTTTGAGGAATAGAAATACAGTGTGTTCTGTGCATTCTACAACATGTCAGTTGTTCAGAAGATCTATAGGTCTATAACACTCTTACGTTTCACTGTATAATCTGTCAAACTCAGTCCACAGAGTGCATTTTTAATGCATTGTTAGTTCTGGTTACTGATTATTCTTTCAGCATAAGTGTCTAGTAGTTCCATTTAACACATTTTACCACATCTAAATCAAGAATCCTTGCAGTGTAGAAAATACAGAAAAAAGTCTTCCATCTGGGCCGACTAATAAATCAGACACAGATTAATTATAGGAATAATGTTTACTTGTGCTGTATCATATAAATCCATCCATTCACCTTCGTCCCCTTGAGGACTTTGGTAACTTAGCGGTGCTGTTAATCACAAACCCTAAAGAGGATTCCAACGTCTCTTCTGCAGGATTGTGTGTCTGCTGAATGATGCCACAGGATACCGCGTACAGGAAGCCCAGGTGGAGGTATGCGTGAGAGACTGCCTGGCTGACTACAGAGCCCTCTCACCCAGGGCTTTCACCTTTGTGGTGAGTGTCTAAGAGTCTGGAGACACTTAATCCTACAGATACATTCAGATCTGCCTGTCTTTTGGATAATTTAAATGCAAATTGGATGCATATAATTCCAAACTTGCGAATAAATGCACTACCTTTATTTCTAACATTCTATTAATCAGCTTTGTCATTACAGGAATAAATGACATTTTAAAATGATACATTTAAAATTAAAATTATTTTCACCTTCAAAATGATGTATGATTTGTTGAAATCAGACAAAAAAATGCCTGAGCTACACCCGTTTGAAGTCGATGAAGTCAGCAAAGTCAATTCTGAGAAAAATCAAGTAAAAGATTTTAGGTTCCAAAGCAAAATCACCAAGCAATCACCTAGCGATGTTGCATTGTTTCCTCCACTTCCTTTCTCAATAATAATTACTATATTAATAAATCACAATATAGCCATTTTTTTATTTTATCTTTGTCATTAACTCTTTCCCTGCCATTGACAAGTTATCTCGTTTTTTAGAAGAAAACGCTTCTCCGCCAAAGACGAGTTTTTACGGCTTTTCGTGTTTTCACTGTTATACACTCGGGGGCGCTATTACACATCTTCTGAACAAGAACAAAACCTCCCGAACAAAAACACACACATGAACAGGATGGAGAAACTAGCGATCTCTTATTTAAACAGATGCATATGAAAAATAATGAGATCATCAGCAATAGACAGCATATAAATTAAAACTGCATAATGTTACAGAGTAATGATGATCCAGGAAGTGGTATATGTCTGCGCAAGTTTTGGAGGTGTTGATGGAAGAGATTTACTGGATTTATGCTTTGATAATCGTACTGAATATTATCAAGATGTAGTTTTTGATTAAAAAAAAAATTCTCACCCTTTTGCTCAAAATTATGCATTTTTATGAAACCTACCTATATTCAAGTGTTTATAAAGTGTTGATAAAAAAGAAGCTTTAAAGGTCCCCTATGGTCCAAAAAACTGAAATTTCCTGGCTTTTTTCATGATAACTGAGGTTCTAGGTACTACCAATAAGTTTCAAAGCAGTCAGTCCACAGTAAAATGCACACAGCCTGCATAAAGTAGCTGTGATTTTCACGAGCCGCTGTGACTTCAGTAAAAAGTTGACATCAGAACTACACAGTCACCGCCTTCAGTCACCACCCCGAGCACCGCCCTCAGTCCCACTCTCCTTTTGCCAAACCCCCAGACAACATCGCGTCCATGCCATTACTGAGCAACGACAACACGGAAACATGTCGAAAAGGTTAACTTTAACCACGAAACCAGATCGGCCGACCTGTAACGTTACACTCTCACTCAAAGGATGGACGATCTGACAGGATTGTTACTATGAGGTGGATCACATCTAACGTGTATAGTAAAGACAAACTCACCGTGTCTATCTAGTCATGATGAAGATGTATATACATTTCAATTTCAGCAGGCAACTATTTTTACAGCTACATTATTGTTCCAGCCACAATTAATCACAACAATGTATATACAATTACAAATGATTATATATGAATCGTCAGTTTGTTGTTTTACACACATGCACACAGACATTATTTCATACACGTCATAGTCATGAGATGCAAGAAACATATGGCAAGAAATCTGTAGACGCGCCCATAACAACAAAAGACAATACTTTATTGAACCTTTTCTGATAAGAAGTGTGAGCTGCAAACGTGAGCATTTTTGACGATCGTTTCTGTCCAGTCTGCTCGTTTTATTGCGTTTAACCACAGCTGTCGTCGTTTTTTTGTCTGGCAGTGGCAGCAGATATGTGACCGTATTTCTAATTTGAGGCTGTATTATGTTGATTCTGGCACCCAACATCACAACAAGATGATATTTTAAGCTCCTTATGTAGCTGAATCTCCGCTGGTTTGAATGGGCAGCCTCCAGTTTCCCCTTTGTTTTGCTGCCTCCAGCTAGCGCTGTGACGTTGGCTGACCCTAGTTACCTGTGGTTGGCCTGGCCGTGCGTCACTCAGAAAACAACAGGCCAATCAGAAGAGAGGAATATTAATTAGACAGGCCAAAATCGACCTGTTCTCAGCAGAGCTCCTGAGAAAGGAGCTGTCAAAATATATTGAGATGGTTTTTGGTACTTATACAGCAAATATATATTCTTAAGGACATCAAAACCTAAAATAAAACTCCAGAAAGGTGTAAAATATGTGACCCTTAAAAGAATAAAAATGTTTTTTTTTTAAAGTAGAGGCTCTGATCTTTATTTTGGTGTATTGCATATTCAAATATTCATACAGCAAAATATACTGGAGGCCATCAAATTTTAGTGAAAATCATCAAAATCGCTGGCGGTGGCTGGCAACTTTTTTCAAAAATGCTGGCGGGGAAAGAGTTAAAAGTAAAAACAGATGCAAAAAAAACAACAACAGTAGAAGAAATATAAGAAAGAAACAAATAGTGCATATTTTACATCTAACCAAAAGCATTCAAGTAAGAAAAACAAATAATAAAATGCAAAAATCACTTCAGTGGGCTATGGGCGAACATAATAGACTTCTTTTAAAAACTTTAAAAAAAAATTCCAACCCAAAACTTGTGAATGGTAGTATGTATATCAGTATTGAATGAGGTTCTACTTGCAAAGAGTTTGTGGCTTTATACATTTTAATAATAATGTTTGCAGTAAGATGCCAATAACAAACAATGTGCTTCTTCAATATGTAATTTTCTTCCTTAGACGCCGTACTTCACACGTGTTCAGCCCGGTCAGGGACCTCTTTCAGGGGGAACCAGAATCACTATTGAAGGAAACCATCTCAACGCTGGCAGCTCTGTTGCGGTCAACATTGGGCGCCACCTTTGTCACTTTAAAAAGTAATGCTTTTCTTTATCTCTTGTTTATCTTTTTGTTGGTGCCATTGTTTAGCAGTTTCCCAATACTGAAAAGAAAACTCTAAATTGTGAGATATAAACTAGCAATTGTGAGAAAAAAGTGAAGTGGAAAAATAAATCACAATTTTGAGATGTAAAATCAGAATTTTGATAAGAAATTCTGAGAAAATTGAAAAATTGTGAAATGTATATACTCATTACGAATTTATAACTGGAAATTCTGAGGAAAAAAAGTCAAAATTGCAAGATGTAAACTCACAATTGCAAGTTTATAAATGGAAATTCTGAGAAAAAGAAGTCAAAATAGCAAGATGTAAACTCACAATTACGAGTTTATAACTGGAAATTCTGTTGAAAAAGGCACAATTTCAAGATATCAAGTGTAGCGTTAGTTCTGGCAGGTCACGCTAGTCAAGCTCGCATCAGCTGACTCTCAGCTGATCCTCATCAACCTATGGGAATACGACACCTATCTAAGTATTCATATATAAGGTCCCGCAGTAGTATCAGCAGTTTTCGCATTGCTCAATAGCTAATTACCCTCCTCCATCCCCAGCTCCTCCTCTGTCAGTCAGGATTCAGCCTTCTGATTCTCCTTTGAATCAGACTAATTCTAAAATGTGTACATAACATTATTGAACTTTAACGATATCTGCAATGCATTTATGTTGGTTCTGTTCTGTTTACCCTGGGGGAGTTATCGCTGCTCTCATCCGTGCTAGGCTGCATGGATGCGCAGGGAGTTCTTGCCCAGAACGGAACCATACCGCCAATCCAAACTGTATGCTAATTGTTAATCATCTGTGACGATAGTGGTCCTGACAGAAGTAAACTCACAATTACGTGTTTATTACTGGAAATTTACAATTGCAAAAATGTAAAACTCGCAATTGCGAGATATAACCTTGCAACTTCTATCTAAAAAGTTATAATTGTGAAATATTGTGAAAAAAAAAATCTGATTTGTGAGGTAAGTCACAATTATCATTTTTTTTATTCCGTAGCAGGAACAAGCTTCCATAGTTTAATAATAAGGCAAAAGCCCCAAACTATGAAAAAAGCATACCGTTGTCTGTTTGGCTGCCCTTCTGTCTGTCTTGTTATCGTTTTATCCCTCCATCTGTCTGGCTTTCTTTCTAACTTTGTGTTTCTGTCTGTCATATAGTTTCTGTTTGTTTGTTTGACTGTTTTATATGTTCCATAGGCTCTGTGCCAGTCGTTTTGATAGTTAGCCTGTTGGCTGTTTTGGTGTAGCATTTGCCAACATACAGTCTCCACTCGCTTGTTAATGTGGTCCTTTTTCTCTCTCGCTCTCTCTGCTTATTCGTCTGCCAAGTTGTCTCCCTCTGTCTTTATCTGTATCCTTCCAAAAAGCTGTCTTCCGGCTTCTCACCTTAGCACGTCCACCTGTCATTCCGTCAGTCAAAATGCCCAGGCCCAGTTTTTTTTTTTTTACCCCTCGGCGTGTATCTACAGCATAAAGAGACACTTTGAAGGCAAGAACATCAGCCACGTTATGGCACAGGCAGTCCCGGTCGATTGTGCGCTTCCGTTTGTGGACGGGGACAGTGAATGAGTGTCCCTGCCGTCCGCCTGTCTATCTGTAGCACCAGACCGCTCTGCATTGCAGCGGAGAATAAAAACATTGTCTCGCTGCCAAGTCTCAGACTTGAGAGAGGGAGAGAATGAGGATTACCGTGGTTCTCGCTGACTGAGACGTCAGCCACACCTGGTCTCAGAGCCAGGGTTCACTTCAGAGAGAAAGTCCACTTCCTGTTAACCCATTGTGCGAGAGTGTTAAAGGGATAGTTCACTCAAAAATGAATGTTCTCTCATCATTTACTCACCCTCCCATTGTTCCAAATCCAAACCTGTATTTCTTGTGTGGAACATAAAAAGAGACATTTTGAATAATGTTCACGATGCTCACTTCAGTGAAATGAAAATGGATGGAGGTCGAAGTAGATTCATGCCCCAAAAAAGCCACAATTAAAGGAATTGTCCACCCCAAAATTAAAAATTGGTCATCATTTACTCACCCACGTTGTTCTAAATCTATATGACTCTCTTTCTAGTACAGAACACAAAAGGAGACATTTTGACGAACGTTCACACTGCTTGCTTTAACACAAAGTCGATGGAGAATAGGAGTGTTCATGGCCCAGAAATCAATAAAACAATTAAAGGGATAGTCCACCCAAAAATTCTAATTCTGTCTTTATTTACTAACCCTCGTGTCTTTCTAAACCTGTTTGACTTCCTTGTGTGACTTTCATTCTTCTGCTCTGAAACACTTGAGAGACATTTTTCAAAATAACAACTTTTATAAAGACAGAAAACCAAACATTTTGGATCAACAGTAGGGTGAGTAAATGATGACTGAATTTTTGCCTAGATTGTTCCTTTAAAGGATTATAAAAGTCGGTGCCGATAGCCTTGTGGGCAGTGCACCGACATACAGCGCTGTTGCGCTACGGACGTCCCGAGTTCAAATCTCAACTCGAGGACCTTTCCCGATCCCGCCCCGCTCTCTCTTCCACTTTGCTTCCTGTCAGCTCTGATCTGTCCTATCATAATAAAGGCAAAAACAAATCTTTAAAAAAATAATTATAAAAGTAGCACGTATGACATTTGCATTATATTTTAATCCATAAAATATCATTGTATGAGGACCAGTCTAAATTTTAATAAATTATTCACTGAAAGTAATAACAAGCACCTATTGCACTTTCATTGCATGGAAAAGAGCAGCTTGGACATTTTGTAAAACATCTGCGTTTATGTTTTGCGGAAGAGATAGTCAAACAGGTTTCAAAAGACATGAGATCTTCATTTTCAACTCAAACATCCCTATCATATGTTCTGCTTCTTTTTTCATGTGTGTTTTCTGTCTTCCATTCATAATATCCAGTGAATTCATATTCAAATTTATTCTACATGTCTGTAATCCAAATTACATATTTAAAATGCAAAATCTCTAAAAAATATCCCAAAGCAATGATTGCGTTTTGCGCTTCATTCCGTTGAATGTCTGTATATTTTACCTTTGAGGACATTTCTGGCTTATCCACTCCACAACTCGCACTCTTTGCACTCTTCCATCTTTTTTCTTTTTCTTTTTTGTTTGTGACAACCACCTTGTCAAAATATGTGCAGTCTTCAGAGGATTTCTGGGGTGTGCATCTTGAAAAGTGTTCCCATGGCAACGTGCTAAGGGGACGTGCATGGAGATTGCAGGCACGTCTCCAGTACAGGAGGAGAGAGTAAAGCAGACAGACAGACAAAAACAGAGCCCAATTCTTTGAAACCCATATGGTTGTTAACACAAATGATGGAGCTTCAGCAAACATACTTAACTCTGAGTACAGAATCTGTGTTACGATGAAATAGGAATGTGATGACATGCTTGCACGGCACATGCTCTGATTGTGATGAGAATTACAGTAAACATTTCAGTTGCTCTTTCTCTAACACACCTTCCTCCATGACTGTAGGCGGAGCTCTAAAGAGATCGTGTGCATGACCCCAGCCGGCGTGAATGTGGGAAGCACTCCAGTTATGGTGGACATTGACTCTGCTGAGCTGAGGAACCCTGAGGTGAAGTTTAATTACACAGAGGACCCCACCATCCTGAAGATAGACCCGGACTGGAGCATTGCTAGGTAGGCGACACAACTGTTACATGGCCCATTGTTTGAGTTATTAAAATTGAAACATTGTGACTTCAGAATAGAATGGAAGCCTGACTACAATGTTGTTTTATTGGAACCATGGCCTAGAGGTTTGTTTATGTGCCCTAATACATTGATCAGTGGGCAGTCATGGAGGAAACACGAGTTTGAATCTGTTTCCTGATCTTCTCCGCTTTATTCCTTCATTGTCCTACATCTTTAAAAAAAATACTTTTGTTTGTTTGTTTGTTTTATACTTTTTGTTTTTATGAAGATGGAGAACAATGTTTCGGTAACTTTAAGGTAATTTTAAGTAGCACACATTAAATTTATTTTAACTATATTGTAGATTTAAGGCCTGTATAAATCAAAGATGGTAACTGTAACAATAATGATAACTATAAAGTTTTAATAATCATTCAAATCCGAGATAAAAAAACGAGAATAGGGATGGTCACACCACAATTATAACGATAATGACATAGAGGAACAATACCTTTGATTACTTTACTTCACGTTTAAAAAATGTTTGCTTTTTTTTTTTTGTGGCATTGTGGTTAGCATATGTGCCCCAAAACATAGTGTTATGGTGCTCATGTGGTAGTCATGGGTTCAAATCTGGCCCACTTTGCATCCCAGTTCACCTGTCATCATTTTCTGTCATCTTCCTACTTTCTCTCTTAATAAAAATGGCAAAATAAAAAAACGTAGCAATTCGTTCTACCTCGCTGAAGGAAGTTGGAACAACAAAGAAGTAATAAAAATCAATACGAAGTCATTTGTTTAACACTTTCTCTTGACACATGAGCAGAACTCATTAAGAGGTTGAAAAATGAGATTCTATTAGGCGTCGCTCTAGAGTCGCTCCCTTCACGCCATCAGACGTCTGCACCTGCGAGCAGAGCTGCTGTCAGGTGGTGTTTTTGCAGCTTTCCAGGGAGAAGCAGCGATTTGCACTAAAGCATGTCTGGTCTGTCGTTGTCGGGGGTGAAATAAAAACAAGTCTATAGAAACACCATCAGCGGTATCAGATGGGGCAGGCAAGATGGAGCACTTATCACCTGCAACTTCACTGCTCCTGCGGGTTATAGAGCGAGCTCTTTAAAAGCCTGTAGATGAAAAGAAGCTCTCAACACTCCCTCTCTTTCTTGCTCCCTCTCTCTTTCTATCACTCACTTTCTTATTTACCTTTGTGTGGTGTCAGCGGTACGCTCTCGGAGAGCAAAAAGGTGAAAAATGTAAAGCTATATAGCGAAGCTATTGACTTTATGCACTTAGCAGGCATCTGTGTATAACAATTGTTAGTTTCTTTTTGCTTTTAAAGCGGTATTTGAATGACTTCTGATGTTTCGTCCAGGTTATGTTCCTAGTTTCGTGTAACCAGACCGGTGACTAAACAGAATAAGGTCTGGTTTGGTTTATGATGCAAATCCTCAGACAACATACAAAACTACCAAATTTTGCTATAAGTTTGATTGCAACATATAATCATTACTGTTAAGAGTGTTCACCGTCTGTTTGATTACATGACATTAACTAACTGCTTCATTTTTACCGTACATTTCTGGCGTATGGACATCAACTTGAGATAGTCACCACTGATAAGCTACTACTAAATATAATGTAGAAACTTAAATTTTCTGTAAAGCTGCTTTGCAACGATTTGCATCTTGAAAAGCGCTATACAAATAAACTTAAATTGAACTGGTTTACATTACGGCTTAATAGCAGCCAAAAAAATCCCGTCTTAGAAAGAGATTGTCTAAACATCAACACAGTGATATATTTAATTTGGCACAAAATGGTATATACGTATTGTGTTGTAGTACTGTGTGCATGTAGACACGTGTATGTGCTGTGTGAAAAAAAAAAGTTGTTTTTTTTATATATATATTTGTATATATATATATGTCGAATTTATCCTGTAATATTGTTTTATCTGTAATATATATATATATATAATATATATATAAATAGTATATCTATATATAGTGTTGTGTGTACAGCTAATTAAACATTAATCGTCTTTACATTGAAGTTCCTAGAAAATATATCTGAAACAATACATTACAATATATTACCACATTGTGCTTAATTTTTGTCAAAAGTGTTTGTTTCATGTATTGAAAGGAAAAATATTGTTTTTATATTTAAAATGATTAATGGTATACAAATTTTTTATGATATGTATGAAGTGCCAACCAGAAATAATTATATAAAATTGGATATATAATGTAAATTGTGATATATATAGAAGTGAATAAAATTAAAAAACTATATATTCAGATGTACTTCTATATATTCAGGAGTCATTTTTATGTTACAATTTGTATCGTCTAGGTTACTTGTGTAACCCTAGTTCCCTGAAGGAGGGAACAGAGACGCCATGTCGGTAATGACTGACGAATTGGGATCTCGCCCGAGAGCCCATCACCTTTGAGTGTTAACTAAACAATCCAATGACAGTTGGCGTGAGTGTTTCGCCACGCACACCCCGCCCCGCAGCGCGGGTATAAAAGGAGAGCGCGTGCAAACGCACATCAGTTTTTCGCTGAGAAGCCGAGACTACGTGCCCCGGCCGTACAGCGTGGTACAGCAAAGCTGTGGCGACGGGACGTGACGTCTCTGTTCCCTCCTTCAGGAAACGAGGGTTACACAAGTAACCTAGACGTTCCTTTTCAGTCAGTCACGTTCTACGTTACTTCAGTCGTGACTGACGAATTGGGATCGTATGGAAAACGCCACTATTGCTGACCCCTCCAGTGCCCTGCGGAAGCCGACAAGTCCCCCACACCAGCTGGGGTGGAAGATAGAACAGCGGCTAGGCAGAGGTGTCCGCCAATGCTGTTCCATACATTGGTACATTGGATAACACTGGGAAAGAGTACCCAGTTGGGAACGCTACGGAAGCCACATCCCGCACATAGGAGGTATCATGTGGCATTACACATATGGACTGGCCCAGGGCAGTACAACATATGGAAGTCTCTGCGGTAGACTCAACACGCCTGGGGTGAGACGACTACACAACAGAGATGGCAGAGAATGACTGCCAGGGAAAGGGTGGGGGGACAGCCTTACTGTGAGGGGAGCCGTACCGTGGAAGAATACACAGGTGGGATCACCCGAAGGGGGAATCACAACACACGGGCACCTAGCACAGCACAAGAGCTGACCTTGGGCATGCACACGAGTGCTGAGCCTGGCGTCTGGCGCTCCGCCACGCCTGACCGCCGAGGGTGCGGGAGGAACTCCACCAGGGTTCGCCATGGGGAACTGAATGAGGAGCACAAGAGCGCCCGTATCCGGTCCGTAGAGGGGAATGGCCGCAGCAAGCGTGATCGACACAGAGCAGATCCGGTGTTACTGCCTACCTGAGGCAAATACACGAGAGGACACGGGCTCTACACAAAGATTATAGAATCTCGCAAACGTGTTAGGCGTCGCCCAGCCGGCAGCTCTACAGATGTCTGCTATCGAGGCGCCCCGCGCCAATGCCCAAGAAGATGCCACTCCTCTCGTAGAGTGAGCTCTCACTCCGAGGGGGCATGGTAAACGTTGGGCCTGGTATGCCAAGACTATAGCCTCCACTAACCAGTGGTCAAGTCTTTGTTTGGAGACAGCCTTTCCATTCTGCTGACCTCCAAAGGAGACAAAGAGCTGGTCTGAGATCCTGAAGATCCGCGTACGGTCCACGTAAATGCGCAAAGCGCGAACGGGACAGAGCAGAGCAATGGCTGGGTCTACCTCCTCCCGGGGCAGCGCTTGCAAGTTCACCACCTGATCCCTGAAAGGCGTGGTGGGAACTTTGGGCACATATCCGGGCCGGGGTCTCAGGACAACGTGAGAGTTACCCGTCCCGAATTCTAGGCACGAATCGTCGACCGAGAATGCCTGCAGGTCCCCTACCCTCTTGACCGAGGCCAAAGCGGTGAGGAGCGCTGTCTTTAATGAAAGAAGAACCTTAAGCTCTATTGACTGCAGAGGCTCGAAGGGCTCCTCCTTCAAGGCCGTCAGGACCGAGGTAACAGGTGAGGGCGCGGAGGATTCAGCATCCTTGCCCCTCTGAGAAACCTGATGATCAGGTCGTGCTTCCCTAGAGACTTACCGTCTACTGCATCGTGATGTGCGGCAATGGCGGCAACATACACTTTCAGGGTGGAGGGAGACAGCCTTCGCTCCAAGCCCTCCTGCAGGAAAGAAAGCACGACTGCGATCGGGCATCTACGGGGGTCTTCCAGGCGGGAAGAGCACCAACCGACGAACAGGTTCCACTTCAGCCTATAAGCGTGTCTGGTAGACGGAGCTCTAGCTGAAGCGATGGTGTTTACTACCGATGGAGGTAGCCCACCTAGAACCTCCGCGTCACGTCCAGGGACCATAAGTGGAGATTCAACAAGTCTGGACGCAGGTGCCAGAGGTTGCCCCCTCTCTGAGAAAGGAGATCCCTCCTCAGAGGAATTCGCCAAGGAGGGGCTGTCGCGAGGAGCATCAGTTCGGGGAACCAAGTCCGACTGGGCCAGTATGGCGCCACCAAGAGGACCTGCTCCTCGTCCTCCCTGACCTTGCACAGTGTCTGTGCGAAAAGGCTCACTGGAGGAAACGCATATTTGCATAGGCCCCGAGGCCAGCTGCACGCCAGTGCGTCAGTGCCGAGGGGTCCCTCGGCCAGGGAGTAAAACCACTGGCAAAGGGACGTGTCGGAGGACGGCAAACAGGTCTACCTGCGGGCGGGGGGGGGGGGCGTTCCACAAAGGTCTCAAATCCGCTGGACTTGTCTCGGGGTGGAGTCGCCATTCTCCCGGAAGGGCGGGCTGACGTGAGAGCTCGTCGGCTGCACGATTGAGCTCGCCTGGGATGTGAACGGCGCGAAGCGACCTCAGATGCTTCTGACTCCAGAGGAGGAGATGGCGGGCGAGTTGCAACATGCGAAGGGAGCGTAGACCGGCCTGGTGGTTGATGTACGCAACGGTCGCAGTGCTGTCCGTATGGACCAGTACGTGCTTGTCATGTAGCAGCGACTTGAAGCGGCGCAGAGCCAGCCATACTGCTTGCAACTCGAGGCAGTGGATATGCCACTGCAGTCGGGGCCCCAACCAGAGCCCCGCAGCTGCATTCCCACTGCACATGGCACCCCAGCCCCTGCGGAGGCATCTGTTGACACAACAACATGCCTGGATACTTGCCCAAGGGATACTCCTGTCCGAAGAAAGGCAAGATCTGTCCATGGGCTGAGGGTCTGACGGCAGAACGGGGTAACAGAAACACGGTAAGTGCCGTGTCGCCATGCCCAACTCGGGACCCGGTCGTGAAGCCAACGATGAAGCGGTCTCATATGAAGCAACCCAAGCGGCGTGACAGCGGCTGCGGATGCCATATGCCCCAGGAGCCTCTGAATTGTCTCAGTGGAACCGCCGTCTTTCACTGGAAGGACCCCAGGCAGTTCAGAATCGACTGCGCATGCTCTACTGAGAGAAGTGCTGAGAGGTTGACCGAGTCCAGTTCCATGCCGAGAAAAGAGATCCTCTGCACCGGAGGGAGTTTGCTCTTTTCCCAGTTGACCCAAAAGCCCAACAGGCTGAGGTGTGAAAGCACCAAATCCCTGTGTTCGCACAACTGCGCTCGGTACTGGGCCAGTATGAGCCAGTCGTCGTGGTAGTTGAGAACGCGAATGCCCGCTTCCTTCAATGGAACGAGGGCTGCCTCCACGAACTTGGTGAAGACACGAGGCGACAGGGATAGCCCGAAGGGGAGGACCTTGTACTGATATGCTCGCCCTTCGAACGCAAAGCGGAGAAACGGTCTGTGTCGAGGGAGAATCGAGACATGAAAGTACCTTGAGGTCGACCGCTGCAAACCAATCGAAAGGACGGACGCATTGAAAGATGCGTTTCTGCGTCAACATCCAGAACGGGAGCTTGTGAAGGGCCCGGTCCAGTACGCGCAGGTCCAGGATCGGTCATAACCCACCGCCTCTCTTGGGTACGATGAAGTATGGGCTGAAAAAACCTGACCTCATCTCGGCAGGAGGGACCGGCTGCATCGCGTCCTTCGCCAGCGGGACCGCGATCTCTGCACGCAAGACAGGAGCATCTTGTCCGGCACAGAGGTGAACCGAATGCCCCTGAACTTGGGAGGGCGCCGGGCGAATTGAATCGCGTAGCCGAGTCTGATGGTTCTCAGGAGCCAGCGAGACGGCCTGGGGAGGGCTAACCAGGCCCACAGTGACCGAACTAGCGGGACTAGGGAGACCACAGACGTACCCGCAGTGGGGCAGCGAAGTGGAACACAGGGTCCCAACCCGGGAGGCTTCCGTGCGTCCAGGGTGGGGTCTGAGTGCGCGGCGAGCCACTTACCTGGCTCCACGGCTGGGCAGGGGGATCGTGAGGAGGCATAGCGTCCTTGAACTGAACCCTGCTGCCCACTAGCGAGGGGAGAGGGGGCCGGCTGTGTGGAGACGGGGTCTCGTGCACCGCCGTCCTCACCCTCTTGGGACCCACCACCTTCAGGAGGCAAAGGAAACTGCTCTTTTAATGAAGTTGTGGGTACCACTGGCTGAGTAGCCAGTGGAGGAAAAAAAACAAAAGGGAACATAAGATTCTCCACCCGGCCCTCCTCCGGGGGAAGGAGTGGTGCGGTCACCATCTCCTGAAGAGCAGGATCTAAGGGCTCCGGGTCGCCCGTCTCAGGGCGCCGCCTGCTTTGGCGCTTCACGGGCTTGGCAGCGGCGGAGGCGGGCTGCGCCGGTTTCCTGCGGCCAGCTCCACGCTGCGGCCGTTGTGAAGGCTGCTGTTGTGACCGCGCCGAAGTGGAGGTGGAGTCCGCAGGAGGGCGCTCTCGGCGACGAGCAGACAGAGGGGCTGCAGCTGGCGGTGGGGTGGCTACAGCAGCCGACCGCAGGGGCAGGATGTCTATTGGGCAAAGTCCTCCACCGCTTCGCCGAATAGGCCGCCCTGGGAGATCGGGGAGTCCAGGAAGCGATGCTTGTCGGCCTCCCTCATATCCGCCAAGGTCAGCCATAGGTGGCGCTCATGGACCACCAATGTGGACATCGTCTGACCCAGGGCCCGCGCCGTGACTTTCGTCGCCCTAAGCGTGAGGTCCGTCGCCGTGCGCAGTTCCTGCAGCACACCTGGGTCAGCACCACCCTCGTGCAACTGCTTCAACGCCTTGGCCTGGTGGACTTGCAGGATGGGCCATGGCGTGCAGGGCGGAAGCGGCACTGTAAGCCTTAGCCGTCAAAGCGGACGAAAACTTACAGGCCCTGGACAGAAGGCGTGGACTACCTCTCCAGGCGGCGGCGCTTTGCGGGCAGAGCTGCATGGCAATAGCGCGCTCGACTGGAGGGATGTCTACATACTCTTGGGCTGCCCCCCCGTCGAGGGTGGTTAGGACGGAGGAGGCACCAAGTCTGTTTCGGGCATAAAAAGTGCCTTCCAAGACTTTGTAACCTCCTCATGCACTTCCGGGAAGAATGGAACCGGAGGCGGCTGCCGACGCCCGGCCTGCGCCCCCAGGAACCAATCATCCAGCCTCGAGCGTTCGGGAGAAGGCGGAGGCCTCCAGTGCAGCCCGACACTCTCGGCGGCCCGGGAAAGCATAGCGGTCAGCTCTGGATCTGACTCGGGCAACGCCATTCTTCCTGACAGAGGTAGCGCAGCCGAATACTCATCTCCAGAGCCTAGCTCGCCCTCCAATTCAGCGATTGACATCCTGTCATCCGCCTGTGCTCCACACAAGATGCTGGACCCCGCCCTGTCCGAGGAACCAGCAAACTCGCCGGAAGCACCAGGTGGTGCGACATGCTCGAGGAATGAGAGGCCCGCGGAGACGTACTCGACGGGGAAGCTCTCACCGTAACCCTCAGGTCCCCCTGACCATGAACCGAAGTAGCCCTCCGAGAACCAGAGGAGCTTGAGCGGGGCATGGTAAGGGGGATACCCCCCCATTTAATGAGGAGGTATCTAGACCGCAACGTCGCGAAGGTCATGTTCCCGCACTGAGAACATGACACATCCATGAGCGCTGCTTCAGCGTGCGGTAAGCCCAAGCACGAGAGGCAGTGATCATGACAGTCAGATGCAGGCAGAGCGGAACGACCCGCATCCCAAAAAGCACGAGGGGAACCATATCTTTAAAGCAACAGAAGGCAACTCGAATGCCCGTCGCTCGTGAGCTCCTTGCAGTAAATATTAGAATTTGCTCTTTCAGAAAAGGAAAAACACTCTTTTAGAGAGAGTGCTGAAGCACCCAGGGGAGGTTGCGGCGTGACTGCAGAATGGAAGCTGCAGCCCGCCGATGTTTCAGCAGCCTGGATGGCAACCCCGCTGATACGCCGTCACACCAACGCCAGCTGTTTCTCGAAAACTCGCGGAGATTCGTCCTGTAGAAGACTCGGCTCCGAAGCGAAAAGCTGATGAGCGTTTGCACGCGCTCTCCTTTTATAACCCGCGCTGCGGGGCGGGGTGCGCGTAGCGAAACACGCACGCCAACTGTCATTGGCTTGTTTAGTTAACACTCGAAGGTGATTGGGCTCTCGGGCGAGATCCCAATTCGTCAGTCACTGACGTAACGTTGAACGTGACTGACTGAATGGGAACTACTATATTCAGATTTATACTAGATATTCGATTTACGTTTATAATAGCAGATTTAGCACATATATCCTGAATTCTATATATATATTCAGTTTATAAATATAATTGTAAATTTACCTCTAGATATCAGACTGTATAAATATAATTCAGATTTACTTTCCATATTCATAATTTACGTTTATATATTCGATTTTATATAATTATTTCCTGTTTAGCGCTTCATAGATATGGTATATTTTAAATGTGTGTGTGTGTGTGTGGCATTATATTTGAGTTTGATTGAAGAAGTTCCTGGCTTTTTTCTCTACTCACAAAAGAGTTGTGAGTCGGTTATGTCACGACACACACATACTACAACTGTGTCTGTGTGATTGTGTGTTTTGTTGCTGACCCAGGCCGCCACAGTCAAGCATGCACTCTCTCCACCAAGCCCTGCTTTGAACGGGGCCATTATCCCCAAGGAGTGTGTATCGTGGTACCTTTCCCCCCTCCATCTGCTTCAGAAAAACAAACACACACACTCAGGGATCAAAGCAGTACCGGAAATGACTGCGCCTGTGCAGAAGTCGCCCCTAGCTTGAACAGACATAACTGGAACCCAAATGTTGTGGCCCCAGAGCCTGTTAGTGTGCGCCGACTGAAGCTGTATTGATTTGAGCTGAAAATGCCCTTCAGGGCCACGGCGCAGCAGGTGTCACAGAGGCAAACATGCAGAGACATCAGCGGCGGTACGGTGCGAGACTCAAACTCACAGACCGCCTATGTTAACAAGCTTGTGAACACAAGACGTCAGTATAGGGAACCCTAGGCAAATTAGTATCTTGAAACGATTTTGTGTTCAATAAGTCTAAAAAACAGGTGCTGAAGGTACATATAGCATCATCAAATAAAGATTGATGCCAAGAGATCAAAAGTTAGGACAGACCAGAAATAAACCAAGAAAGGTCAGGCCCAAAACTAGCTATGCTAGTACATATAGTTGAAATAAGTTGAGCTGTTGACATATTTTCAGCTAGCACATCTGGTTTAATGTCGTTTCTAAGGTGTCCTCTTGAGTACTGAGGTCGGTTGCTGCCACAGTAATACAATAAGAGGGCTGCATGCTTGCAATACATCAAGTGTACAGTTGCATACTTGCAAGCATTGTGACTGGAATGAGATATCTTTTCAGATAGTGGTAGGCTAAGGATCTATTTGTAGGCAGTGTGTCCTTTTTCTTGTTCCCTGAAGCTTGTACCTGAGTTAAGAGGGATTTTTCACTGAGACAGCCAGAGAAAAGAGAGACTGAAAGAACTCCACACATACAGTGTGCTGTGAATGAGCAGGTCTCCAAAAACATGGTAAGACAAGCCGAGCTCTAGGGTTAACAGATTTCCTATTGAAACAGGACATTGGGACAGGGCGAAGTCTCTTTTTCTAAATAGCCAGTAGCATTTTGTTTACATCACAGCCTGGCAAATTGTACTTGAAATATCACAATTGATTAAAAAGAGGCATGTACATTTGCGGGAGGGACATTCTCAGTCTAGATGTAGATTTCTACCCACCAAAAATCTCTCATTTAAAAGCATTTTTGGCTAGAATTGAATGAATTTTAAATAAGTACAGAAGTGCGCTAGCATATAGTTAGCCTTGAAGCTAACAGACGCTGACTGAAAGCTATAAAACTCTTTTTGATTTGATGGGCTCTGTGAATATCATCTAATCTGTTACGACTTATGAAATGGGTGCCGCATATGTAGAGGTAGAATGTCTTTAAACGCCCGGATCTTCACGAAAATCCTTTTTGTGTCTCATCGCCAAAAGTGATTATGGGATATATTACCTCTGCTCTGTTTTGCCTCCCTTTGGGATAAAAAAAGCTTGATAGACTGATATTTCTTGAGATTTCAAGGCCAAGTGTTGAGCTAGACAGTATGATTGGGTTATTGTGCGAGATCTGTAGCCATCATGTTTCGATGATGACTTCCTGTTTCTCTTCCCAGCGGTGGGACTCTGCTGACGATCAGCGGCACCAACCTGGCCACCATTAAAGAGCCCAAGATCCGTGCCAAGTACGGCTCTGCCGAGTCCTTCCATGTAAGTATCCTGTTTCCTTGTCCTTTCCTGACATCTATAGGCTCTTGTCTTCCATCCGGGGTGGTGGTGGGTTTTCTAATTGGTGGGGGGTGCAGTCGGGGTGCTGACAAAATCTTCCACCCGTGGTCCTGTCGGCCGGTGCTTGGGGCGGGGGGGGCTGGTTGGGCTTAAGGACTCCTGGTAACAGGCTGACGGACAGCGACAAGGTACTCGTGGGGGTTGGTTATCTTGAGAAAGGTCACTCGGAAAGGTTGGTGTCCTTTCACTGGTGGGGGGGGGGGTGGGGGTTGTGTGTTTATTTTCTATTTAACAAAAATGTTCTCACAGTCTCAGAGTTTAAATGACCTCTGTGTTCCTCATAATCACATTAACAAAATGTTTTAATGTAGCATTAGAATGATCTGACATGCCTTCTGCTATTACAAAACATAATTTTGTCCCATTTAATTGTAATTAGGGTCAACCAATTAAATATTTTAATCAAATTAATTAACTCAAAATAGGTAATCAAAGAATTTATCTACTACAGGGGGTACGGAAAGTATTCAGTCTCCCTTAAATTTTTCACTCTTTGTTTTTTTGCAGCCATTTGCTAAAATCATTTAGGTTAATTTTTTTTCCTCATTAATGTACACACAGCACCCTTATTATATTGACAGAAAAACACAGAATTGTGACATTTTTGCAGATTTATTAAAAAAAAACTGAAATATCACATGGTACTAAGTATTCATACCCTTTGCTCAGTATTTAGTAGAAGAACCCTTTTGATCTAATCACCATGAGTCTTTTTGTGAAGATTGCAACAAGTTTTTCACACCTCATTTGGGATCCTCTGGCCATTCCTCCTTGCAGATCCTCTCCAGTTCTGTCAGTTGGATGGTAAACGTTGGTGGACAGACATTTTTAGATCTCTCCAGAGATGCTCAATTGGGTTTAAGTCAGGGCTTGGCTGGGCCATTCAAGAACAGTCACAGAGTTTTTGTGAAGCAACTCCTTCGTTATTTTAGGTGTGTGCTTAGGGTTATTGTCTTGTTGGAAGGTAATCCTTCGGCCCAGTCTGAGTTCCTGAGCACTCTGGAGAAGGTTTTTTCGTCCAGGATATCCCTGTACTTTGGATTCATCTTTCCCTCGATTGCAACTAGTCGTTCTGTCCCTGCAGCTGAAAACACCCCCACAGCATGATGCTGCCACCACCATGCTTTCACTGTTGGGACTGTATTGGACAGGTTTGTTATGAGCAGTGCCTGGTTTTCTCCACATTATACCGCTTAGAATTAAGGCCAAAAATTTATATCTTGGTCTCATCAGACCAGAGATTTTTATTTCTCACCATCTTGGAGTCCTTCATGTGTTTTTTTAGCAAACTCCATGCGGTCTTTCATGTGTCTTGCACTGAGGAGAGGCTCCGTCGGGCCACTCTGCCATAAAGCCCCGACTGGTGGAGGGCTGCAGTGATGATTGACTTTCTACAACTTTCTCCCATTGCCCGACTGCATCTCTGGAGCTCAGCCACAGTGATCTTTGGGTTCTTCTTTACCTCTCTCACCAAAGGCTCTTCTCCCCCGATAGCTCAGTTCGGCCAGACGGCCAGCTCTAGGAAGGGTTCTGGTCGTCCCCAACGTCTTCCATTTAAGGATTATGGATGCCACTGTGCTCTTAGGAACCTTAAGTGCAGCAGAATTTTTTTTTGTAATTTTGGCCAGATCTGTGCCTTGCCACAATCCTGTCTCTGAGCTCTTCAGGCAGTTCCTTTTTACCTCATGATTCTCATTTGCTCTGACTTGCACTGTGAGCTGTAAGGTCTTATACAGGTGTGTGGCTTTCTTAATCAAGTCCAATCAGTATAATCAACACAGCTGGACTCAAATGAAGGTGTAGAACCATCTCACGGATGATCAGAAGAAATGGACAGCACATGAATTAAATATATGAGTGTCACAGCAAAGGCTCTGAATACTTAGGACCATGTTGATCTATTCAGTTTTTATTTTTAATAAATCTGCAAAAATGTCAACATTCTGTGTTTTTCTGTCATATGGGGTGCTGTGTGTACATTAATGAAAAAAAATAACTTAAATGATTTTAGCAAATGTCTGCAATATAACAAAGAGTGAAAATTTAAGGGGGTCTGAATACTTTCCGTACCACTGTATCTATCTATTATCTATCATCTATCTATCATCTATCTATCTATCTAATCTGTCCTATCTTCTATCTAGTCTGTCTGTCGTCTACATCTGTTTTTGTCCGAGAATTGATCAAATGATCAATAAAATTTCAAAAGACAGTTCTGAAATCACCACCCAAAAGTAACAACAATATTAATAATAAATTATTATTATTAAGTATAGTCAATTCAAATGTTTAAATCAATAATTGCATAATATGTGGTAATGCAATAATGCATGCATTTATATTATTTATGTTTATTAGTGAACTATGTTTTAAATAATTTATTTTTATTATTTCTTCTTTTTCCTTAGATTGACCACAGATCGAGCTCACTAAATGCTTACATTAGTTTCAGATAATCAAAAATGCCAAGAAGTGGTTTTAAAATTATTATTATAATAATAATTAAGAACAGTTTCTTGTTAATAATAAAAATGGTTGTTTTTGTTAATAATTCAAATAATTAATTACATTATATTGCAGATGAATAAAACATTAAAAAGATTAAAAGTGGTTCATAATAATGTTTTTGTTCTTTATTTATCAATGGATATTGTTTTCATATAATTCTGATTATTTCTTATTATTAAAAAAATAACATTTATACTTAATTTGTATAATGAACACATTAAATTGACACTGTTGTTTAAATTCAGTTTTGTCTCTGTTTTCCTATTCTACTCAGAACTGCACGGTTTTCAACAACTCTGTTATGGTCTGTCTGGCCCCGTCGCTGGCTGATTCGGATAGAGTCTTTGCTGAGACTGGCAGCGGACCGGATGAGATCGGCTTCTACATGGATAATGTCCACGCCCTTGTGGTCGTCAACGAGAGCTTCAGCTACTACCCGGACCCCGTCTTTGAACCCCTCAGTCCCACAGGCATTCTGGAGCTCAAACCAACGTCGCCCCTTATCCTGAAGGTACACATCACTAGCTTCAAGCAGTTGATGAATTTGTGGTTATTGATGTGAGGTTTATGTGGCCAATTGGAGTTTGCGTCATTTGCTGATCACGTTGCCGCTTCTTCTGCCCATATTTTCCTTACCTGAATAAAAACTGCAAAAGGATACCGCAAAGTGGCTACAATAATAACTAGAAACTGTCCAACTCTCCATACGTACCACTTCTTCTTCATCCCTTCGTTTATAAACTTCAAAATGCTGATCACTGGCTGGTTTCTCCTGTAATGAAAGCTTCTCTTTTCTTTAAACCAACTGAGGTGAGAGTCGAAGCATGTCGGGTGATATTTCTTTGTTAAATGGAAATTTATTAACGAAACCTTTTTACTTAATGCCCGATCCCCCGCCTGGCTTATTGGAGGGGGGGGGAGAAAACAACCCGGTGCATTAGCAAAGCGAAGGAAAATACGAAAATGCAATTTGGTGAAATAATCAGGGATATTCTGGAGATGCATCACATTCTCCACGCAATTAATTTCTCATCTAATTTGATCTGGGGTTGGCGGCGCGGATGAGATGAGAGGGGGAGAGGGAGCAGAATTTGCATTAAAGAGCGTCGTGCCGTGGCCTCGCTGAACCCTGAGGAACGGGGGGGAAGGGGGGGGCTGTTGGTGCTTTGCTGTTGTTCATCAACATTTCTTTTTCCCGTCCCTTCTGTCCATGTGGCCGCAGAGCATTCCGAGAGTATTCTGTTTATTTCCTTTGAGGAGATCAGTCGCAGGATATGTTCATATCTGTTCAAGCCTGTGGGGTTTTCTTTGCTTTTTTAAAATCAGTATCTGCATGACCTTTACGTGTCCAAGGTTATGTGATGCTAAATTTAATTCAGACAAAAAGAGACCATTACTATTATCTTGAAAATCCATTCCAGCATCTTAAAGGAATATTTTAGATATCTATAGACATTCTATAAACATTTTCCCTGCCAACATTTTCACTGTTGCAACACAAAACATTTTGATTATTTAAATGTGTGATTTCACAGTTTTTATTATAAATGTATCATTTTCATATGTAGTGTAATTTATTTTTAATATGAATTACATTTTCTATTGTATATTTTATAGGTTGTGGTGTGTGTGTGTGTGTGTGTGTGTGTGTGTGTGACGACACATACAAATATAATAATACACAAATGTAATATAAACTGTTTTATATTTTTTTATTTTAAAGTATAAAATGTTTATTTGCAGTAATAATGATACAATTCTAAACTTAATGGATATTTGTTTCACAAATACACTCAAACGCAGGAAATTACATTAAAGTCCCAACAAATATTTGTTTTTTTTAACAAGAATACATATAGACTATAATAGACTAGGTTATGTATATGTAGGTATCTGTATATTAATATTATTAGTATAGATATATATAGTATATATATATATTAACCAGACAATATAAATTTTTTAATTTCAGAAATGTTTATTAGTATATTATGATAATAATCGTAATAATATAATACTAACAATGCCCCTCTAAATTTAAAACCTTAATTCATTTTATGTCTATTTATATTATACATTTGTAACTATATTTGTATTCAAATATATAACATGAAATATTCAAACTATATTTAAAAAACTTCATAAATGTTTATGATGATGATAATAATAATAATAAATGCAAATCTAAAATTATAACCTTACATTTATATTTTATGTCATAATGTAATTCCATTTATATTAAATATTATACTTTCACATAAATTACTTGTTGCCAACAAATATTGTTTTCTTTTATATTGTTTATTGCAACAGTATTTTTTGATGGAAATTATAGTTATTAGCATAGTTGATGCTTTTAAATGTTACATGGCAAAGCCCTGTTGAGAATCATGAGAAAAACATGATTTATGTTAAAACGATTCATGTTAGTTATATTTTATTGTTTCTTTTCATATCTGATGATATCTTTTTCTATTGTGTTGTCATTACAGGGTCGTAATTTGATTCCTGTCGCTCCCGGTAACTCCAGACTTAACTACACAGTGTTTATCGGAGAGACCCCGTGCATTCTGACGCTCTCTGAGACCCAGTTGCTGTGCGAGTGGCCCAACCTCACCGGACAGCACAAAGTGACGGTATGTACTTAGATCCTCAAGTTCACATTGACCAAATGTCAAAAGATTGGAAATGACAACTCGCAGCCAGGAATGAACTTAACACCAACCGAATGCCCCGCTGAAGGAAAATGTCTTGAAAGGACGCTCTTTATCTCGCCGCAGCTTGTCATTCGTTGTGATGGCTCTAAAAGCGAAATGCTCAGAGAAGAAAAATATTTACGCCTGTTTTCTGCATTCGTATTATTTTTGTCGCAAATGTCACATTGAATTCTGAGAAATTGTGTGAAATATATGTTTGTACAAATGCTCTTTGAAAAATGCTGGTTCAAAAATAGACGTGTCTCTTTGCGTTGCCTTCCCGTGCGGCACTCAGAGGCGATGTGAGGCGAGGCCGGGGAGACGCAGACACAGCTGTGCTCTTGTCCCATGTACAGTGACCTACTTAGGGGCCGCCCTTGGTGCATTGGATCACGTCTGGCAGCTCTCAGTGTGTGTGATTTTTGTATCTTTTGGCCTGTATGTGAGAATTAGAGAATGTGTGTGTATACCTGTGTGATGATGTGAGTGTGTTCGTCACACAGCTGTGCATTGACCACTGCGACCCCTGTTAGAGAGAGTCTCTCTAGGAGATTTTGCATGGCTGCGATTTTTGACCCCATGCCTTCACAGGGGTCCCTGTAGTTTTGCAGACAGCCCACAATGCCTGCGGTGCAGTACATACGCTCACATAATGTCTCACTGGAGTTCCAAATATTTATGTTAGCACGGTTTGCGAAAGCATTTTACTGTATTTCTACACCTCTAACTCGATGTAATGAACTTTGTGCATGATTTGTTTTTACATGAATGATACCTCACATTGTGTGAGTTGTTGAAGAGGGGTGGGATTTATTTATTTTTTTTAATTAACTATGATAAGTCATTACTGGAATTTACGTTCAGGTCAGACACAGGTTAATTGCTTTATAAAATGTATCAATAATTAATTATACTAAATGTATATTTTAAATTGATATATATCAATATATCAATTATAAGTGCTTGTCCTTGATTTTCGTCTACTGGATGATAAAATGGACAAAATATCTCATAGACGTTTTAATTGAAATTATGCCCTCTAAGCAGTTCTGGGTAGATTACTGTACTTGCAAATTGTAGTCCATTACTGATTCTAATTTACATGACGTGTTGTTATTAGCAATGAATTAATGCATTCGTTGTTATTAACAATGTTATGAACAATAAGTTGTTATGAAGTGCATTAAACATTACATTACATCAAGGTTTCCCAAAATGGGGTTTGTGAGTTTAATGAAAAGCTAATAATGAATTAAATCCATAAAAGGTTTACAATTTAATAATCTTTTTTTAAAGTACATTATGCACAAAAACACTTACTAAAAAAGGTGAAATATGATGTTTGTTTACCTGCATGTCATGTGACCATTTGAATACTATGTAATCATGTAATCAATAAAAACGTAACTGTAATCTGATTATGAGATTTTAAAATGTAATTTAACTCAATTTAACAAGTACTTAAGGATTAGTTCAGCTTCCAGAATTAAACTTTGATACTTTACTCACCCCATTTCACCCAAGATGGTCATTTCTTTTCTTGTCTTCTTTCTTAAGTCAAAAGTAAATGAGATTTTTGAGGAAACATTCCAGGGATTGCTCCATATTGTGGATTCATGGGAGCAATTGGTTAAGGTCCTAAATTGCGTTTTCCAAGGCAAGCTTCAAAGGGCTCTAATCACATTCCCGATGAGTACTAAGGTCTTACTAGCAACACGATAGGCCTTTCTAAAAAAAAAAAAAAAAAAATATATATATATATACTTTTAACCACAAATGCTCATCTTGCACTAGCTCTGTGATGCTTGTCTGCGACTTCGAGCATTATGTAATCATATTGTGAAGGTCACGTGTGACGTAGGTATATATACTTTGTTTTCAATCTAATCCTTTAATTTTTAGAACCTGATTACATAATCAAGGTTACATGCAATCAGTTACTACCCAGTACTGCATCTAAGATACCATACAGATTTTGCAAGGGCTAAGCAGTGCCATATCATATTGTTGGAAGGTTTTATTAGATAAACATCCTCACAGTTTCTTTAGAAAAAATAAATGATCTTCATCTGATAAACGTTTAACTGTTCTGTTGTACAAACATGTTTATGGTTAAAACAAACACCTTGACACTGTGTGGACTGATTTTTGCCAAGATAGAGCTATGTAAACAATCACACGGTTCCTTGTTAAATTTTCTATTTTCGAAATACAAGCTTGAAATGATCCAGTAATAATAGGACATTTCAAGCTAAATGGGTTTTCAATCTCTTAGCTTGTCTCACAAATGTGATTGGCTCATAAAGTTTTAATTTGGGTCTTTGTTTAAAGCTGCTGTTGCATTCTTGACGCAAAAAGCTGATTCTCACAAATGAATTGCCACAACAAATTTACGAATGCTAATCGCGGCTATTTGCAGATCGCAGACCAGTACACAAGATTTGCTTCCTGCACCTCGATGAGCCAGGTCTCCTGTGCCTCTGTTACAGATCCGGGCAGGAGGGTTCGAATATTCCCCCGGCACGCTGCAGATCTACTCCGACAGCCTTCTCACCCTGCCTGCTATCATCGGGATCGGAGGAGGGGGAGGTCTCCTGCTGCTGGTCATCATCGCGGTGCTCATCGCCTACAAGCGCAAGTCCCGCGACGCAGACCGGACTCTCAAAAGACTCCAGCTGCAAATGGACAACCTGGAGTCTAGAGTCGCTCTCGAGTGCAAAGAAGGTGAGATGAATTATTAGTAAGTCATATATCATTTAGGGTTTGCACCGACTGGTCAGTCTGTTCACAAACTGTATCCAAGTGCAGCTGCGTGTTACTCTTTTTAACAAGCTGTCAATCAATTACATTGTTTAACCACATTAATTGTGTGATTTTAAGTTGTTGTGGTATTTATGGACTGGTCAGACACAGGCTAATTGCTTTGTTAAGATCATCTGTAATTGTTTATAATGAATTAACATTAATTATATACATAGGGGTGGGGTGTAACGGTACACAAACACGACGGTTCGGTATGTACCTCGGTTTTGATGTCACGGTTCGGTATGATTTCGGTACAGCAGGAGGAAAAAAACTAAACATTAATTGCTTTTTTTTAATTTAACAATGGTTTACTGAACAAACTGCTCTTTCTTTGAATAAATTCCTTATAATAAAAATTTTATTATGGATAAAAATGAATGAATAATTGAGTGATTACGTGAGGGGTGATAAAAACTAGTAATAATGTACTAGTAATCACGCTCCCGCACATGCCCTGCCAAACTGAGGCCGTTTTTTTAGATACTCTTGCCATGCACGCCACATCAAAGAGCATCAAAACGCCATTTATTGTCCCCCCCCCCCCTGATTTGTCAGAAAAATGCAACGATTTGTTTTGTACACATGCGTACCGAACCGTCAGACCTGTACTGGGAACTTTTCGAGTATGAATAGTGGTGTATCCGTTACCCCCTAAATAACTATATATGTATATAATATATTTAATATATACAACACACACAAACGAATACCTACTTTTTATAAAAAAAATTATATAAATAGAACACAATAATATTACTATAACTAAATTGATATAATATTGAAGATATTTTGACATTATTTTTTACTTTGGAAAATGTATTCAAAAATTACAAATAAAATTTATAATTATATAGGAATTTTGTGTCTTTATGTATAAATGTACACTTTGTTACAATACAATGATATATATTTATATATTATAATGCTATGTTTATTAAGTTCATAAAATGTATAAAATTAAATCATGTAATATTATAATGTATATAATAAACTAGAAATATATAATAGATATATAGATTGAAATAAAATTTATATTTTATGTTACATCAAAAAAATATAAATGGTAACCTATATTATCTACTTTGTAACACATAAAAGCTTTTACACCCTAACTGTTTCTGCCTATACATTTAGGAATGTTTTATATAAAAGGCACATTCTGTGATAAACGTCCACATTACAGAACGTGAATTTCATATAGAATTTAAATTGCTGTTGAAGTGAAACCTGCAGGTGTACTATCAAGCTCCACATTAACGTCTTTCCAATCTCTTGTCGCCATGGTGTCACCACTATGGTTGTTAGCATGTATTGGTAACAGATTGGTGTTAGTGGGCTGCGCTGTTATGGCATTCCGTCTTCCGCCCAGTTTGAAGTGCAGTTTCCATATGCCGTAAAGGCTCCCGATGCCACACTCTACCTGGTCTCGTAGAGATGCACCGGGTCTAATTGGCCATTATCTTAGAACTGTTGGCCCTCCTGGTCACAACCCTGTCAGGAGGATGAAAAACCGTGGTGTGGCTAGCTAGCTAACAAACAGTCTTTTTCACTGCAAAGGGGGAGATGGCTGAATGGCAGAAGGAGAATGATGAAAGAAATTTACTTCTTGGCAAATGGGTGAAGGAACTGGTAGGCATTGATTAGCTGTCACGTTCTTTAGCCCTGATTCTCACTGACTGGCCGACTGCCTTCATTAGTGGACAACCTGAACGGTTTGTTATCAAAATGCCATTCAATCTGCGCATCAATATTTTATTTGGATCATATGCGCTAACATTATTTACAACCTCAGTAAAATATATATGACCTTACCTTGGTTATTTCTCATTTGGGCTGAGATTAAATTTGCTTGGTAATGACCCGAAGCTCTCAAACCCGGGGTCTGTCCAACCCAGGGTCAGATAATGGGCTGCAAAAGGGTTAATCTCACAAAACCTGTCAAGAAGTGTCATCATTTTATGCCATAATGTGTTGGGGATACAAGAAGGTTTTTTTTTCGTTACTATTCATAAATTTTTTATGGTAATATTTTTTATACAATATCATTACAATAAAATCAGTTAATTTAGCATATTTGCATAATTACACTGCATTCAGAAGCAATGAAAATCACATTGGAGCAGTACAAGTTTTTTTGGACGGGTTGAGAACATAATGGTCCAATAATGTTTTTTGTTTTTTGATATAGCTATATAAACTTCCATTAAATATAATTGTTCCTCTTTGATTTTTGGCTAATAATTCTCTATATGACATCATCCATGGCAATGTTATTGAGTGTCAACCTCCTCTAAGCTTGAAACCACAGTGATCCACCCAGAGCAGTCAATAATGGGCTACCAAACGTGCTGAATATCACACAATCGCATCAAGAAATGTCTATTGTACAAACACCAAAATCACAAGAAAAAAAATAGTGTTTTGTATAGAAAGGTTATTATGTTATAACCACTAAAATGTTTTAATAGTAATATAAATAAACTATGATTTGCACATTTTCTTCCCAAATTCTCATTACCAACATGTAAAAAAGGTTCTCATACTCCCATAAAAAAAACGTTATATATAAGCAATATCACACGAGTAGCAGTGCTATATGAAAACTCTTAAAACTGCATTCCATGACAAAAAACAGTATTATTTATAAAATGATAGTGTATTTGGGCATCTGTCATGACACTCGCTGTGAGAAATACGGCAGGAATGATACAAACAGTGAAACGGTTGGAGTTATTTTATCACTCTAATATCGCACTCTTATCAGACAATCAGATTCGAGGACCAGAAAGAAATACACACACACACGCCCTCTAAATGCTTACAATCATCAATCCCACCTCTTTAAACCGCTTCACCCTCTAGTTTGGCCCTGTAGCATAGAGTCGTGATGGCGCTGCGTGTGCACAGTCATGGGGTGTGGACGGGCGAGAGTCATCCAGGGACATGTGATTCACCATGTGCAGAGGCTTACTGAGCCATGATGCAGCCCATGAGAGAGCGCAGTAGTACAAACAAACAAAGGCACGGCTAATGGCTAATTGGCGAGCTATCCAGCGCCGGTTTAGATACTGGGAACGCTCAGAGGGGATATCAGCTTCGCCTCTCTGCTTTACATTAGCCGAGAAATGTTAGTGCAAGCGTGTGTGGACATGACGGTAATTGGAATGGCTTCACTTTGAGTGCTTTCACAACTAAAGGAACGATTTCAGAAAGAAACGCATTATCAGCAGTGTACTAAACTTTTCAAACTTGTTTTGGCAAACAGCTTCAGCACTAAAGGAAATGTTTTGCTGGCTGACCTTGCCAGGACTGCTGCTGCTTCCTGAGAGGCGTAATGTTTTGACCACTACAACAGGAAGCCTTTAAAAATTCACATTCAAGTTGTCTGTAATGCCTCCTCGTGCTTTACGATACACGCGCCTCTCCAAGTAATGAAGTGAAATTGAATTACAAGGCCATCCCTCATGTTGGAAATCTTTGTTGGGCCTTTCAAGTGCACTTTGATGAGAAAGACCCATTGAATTAAAAGCTCTTTAGGCCTGTCACTTTCTCTTCTTCTTTTTTTTTTTCGTCGGGAGACTGAAAATCCCGTTGGGCAGTTCATCTTGAATAATATTTGTATAGTATTTTTAAGATGAAAAACCCTCACTTAGAGTAGGAGCTTCTTGCTTCAGTATTCATATCCCAGCGGACAACGAGGAGGAACAACAGCTGGAGGAAATTATGCATGA
The DNA here is from genome assembly GCA_018155175.1 of Sinocyclocheilus anophthalmus. Taxonomy (NCBI): domain Eukaryota; kingdom Metazoa; phylum Chordata; class Actinopteri; order Cypriniformes; family Cyprinidae; genus Sinocyclocheilus; species Sinocyclocheilus anophthalmus. The sequence goes on along the minus strand of JADLZN010006541.1, from coordinate 1,046,289 downwards.
AAAGCTCCGCTCCTTTATTAATTACCCACTCATGCAATTAATTGACTTTCTTTTCCTGTGAACTTTGTCTCTCTTACGTCTCTTCGCTCCCGCTCTTTTCGAATAGCAAAACCAAATTAGTCATAAACCGAATAAACAAACAGATTGACAGACTTAGCATTGCTTCTGTTTACCCAGCAAGTACCTATTATAGCACGAGGCTCCCAGTGACCATGTTTTCACGAGTTCCCAATCAACTGCTTTATTTAAAGTTCATTTTTATTCGTACTTAGGGAAGGCTTAAAGCAAATCTAACTTCTATTATGAGATATTTTATTATAACCTGGTTGACATTTTTATATATAGATATTATATTATATATAGCTATAAATATATATTATATATAACAAATACTAAATAAATACAAAATTATATCATTTTTTGTTAATCTCTAGAACTGTCAATCATTTACTATTTCATGTTTTTGTAATATATATATATATTGCTATGTGTCCTTTGTTAAGCTACTGAGACGTGGTCATAGCACTTGCATATCTTGCTTCGATGAGTGCTTCCATTTGTCCTCTTGTAGCCAAGTTGCACATCTGCTAAATGACTAATGTAAGATATATATATAGAATATATAATTATATATATATATAATTATATATATATATCTAGTGCTGTCAAACGAGTTAATCACATCCAACATAAATGTTTTTTATTGTCCATAGCTGTGTATGTCTGCTGGGTATATTTATTAGGTTATATACAACTACACACAGCGCCATGTGATATATTTCAAAAAATAGTTTTTGATATATTAAATATATATTTATAATATAAATTTACTGTAAATACAGTGGTGGTGAAAAAGTGTTGCCCCCTTCCTGTATTTTCTTATTTGTTTTCAGGTGGTGTTTGTCACATTTAAAAGATTCATATCATCAAACAAATTTTAATATTACATTAAAGATAATGCAAGTAAATACAAAATTTAGTTTTTAAATGATGATTTCATTTATTAAGGGTAAAAACTGTCCAAACCTACCTGGCCCTACGTGAAAAATTAATTGCCCCCCCCCTCCTGTTAAATCATGAAAGAACTGAGATTAACCACATTATTTTAGCAAACTGAGGTCAATTTCTCTAGCCACACCCAGGCCGGATTACTGCCAGACCTGTTGAATCAAGAAATCACTTAAATAGAACTTGTCTGACAAAGTGAAGTATGCTTAAATAGCAACACATCATGCCTTGATCTAAAGAAATTCAAGAACAGATTAGAATCAAAATAGTTGACATGTATCATTCTGGAAAGGGTTATAAAGCCATTTATATGGCTTTGGGACTCCAGCGAACCATGGTCATAGCCATAATCCACAAATTGAGAAAACTTGGAACAAACCTTCCCAGGAGTTGCCGGCCAACAAAAATTACTCCAATAGCACAACGACGACTCATCCAAGAGATCATAAAAGAACCCAGAACAACATCTAAACTGCAGGCCTCACTTGGGGGGGGGGGCCCCCTCAATTAGGCCAGTGTTCATGATTCAAACATAATAAAGAGCCTGGCAAAAACGCATCTGGAAGTTTCAGCAAAACCACTGCTGACCAAAAGAACACAATGCTCGTCTCTCATTTGCCAAAAAATATCTTGATTATCACCAAGGCTTTTGGGCAAATATTCTGTGGAATGATGTGACAAAAGTTTAACTTTTTGGAAGGTTTGTGTCCCGTTACATTTGGTGTAAAACCAACACAGCATTTCATAGAAAGAACATCATAGCAACAGTCAAACTTGGTGGTGGTAGTGTGATGATCTGGGTTTGCTTTGCAGCTTCAGGACCTGGACGAATTGCCTTAATTGATGGAACCATGAATTCTGCACCCTATCAGCAAACCCTAAAGGAGAATGTCCGGCCATCAGTTTGAGACCTCAAGCTCAAGCGCACTTGGGTAATGTAGCAGGACAATGATCCCAAACAAACCAGCAAGTCCACCTCTGAATGGCTAAAAAAAAAGGTTTTGGGAGTGGCCAAATCACATGCCTTACTTAAATCCGATCGAGATGCTACAAACAGTCATTCCTTGCTCTGAAACCCTCCAATGTTGGCTGAATTAACACATCTGCAAAGAAGAGGGGTCAAATTCCCTCCCATTCAAACGGCGATGGAAAGCTTTTGCCAGTTATACCAATGCTTTGCTTGCAGTTGTTGCTGCAATCGGGGCACAACCAGTTTCTTTAGATTTAGTGGGCAATTACTTGTTTCACAATAGGCCAGGCAGGGTTGGACAGCTTTTGTTTTCCCCGGTTAATAAAATAAATCTCATTTAAAACGGCATTTGGTATTTAATTTGCATTATCTTTGTTGTATATAAATTTGTTTAGGATCTGAATCTTTTAGTGTGCAGAAATGCAAAAATAAAAAAAACCGGAAGGGGGCCAACCCGTTTTCACCCACTGCTACATTAATATTGTGTAAAATTATATGTATGTGTGTGGTAAAAAAAAAAAAAAAAAAAAAAAAATTTTTATATCTACAGACTACATCTCCAGCACACACACATCTCTTCCCGAAAACAACAAAGTTTTATTTTGGATGTGATTAATCGCGATTAATTTTTTGACAGCACTAATATATATATATATAATAGACATTTTATCAAAATGTTTAGAATTTTTCCAATTAATTAATTCATTATTCAGTTAAATAATTAAAAATGCCTATGCATTTTTTCATAATCATTTTTCTTGTTATGCTGTGATCTAAACTCTCTCTTCAGCTTAGAAATGACTCTTTATGTGTGTTAGCTTTATTAAATTATTTTTATATAGTCAACATACAACTGAAAAAATCATGGAACATAATTGGTCAGATGTGGAAACTCTACTTATCTTTTCTTTTCTCCTCACAGCTTTTGCCGAACTCCAAACTGACATCCATGAACTAACCCAAGAGCTGGATGGAGCTGGTATCCCATTCCTGGACTACCGAACCTATGCCATGAGGGTCCTGTTCCCTGGCATTGAGGACCACCCGGTGCTCAAGGAGATGGAGGTACGGGTCAGTACATCGCCATCACCACGGTTACCCTAGAGCGGAACTAACAATGCAATCAAAAATCAGCAGACCACTACTAATACTAGAAACTACAGCATAATGCTGAGATTGTATAAACTACAATTGTGCCTTAGACGCCTGATCAACACTCTTGAAAGGTCATAATGTATACGGTAAATTCGGTTACCAATCTTTTTGACATCACTTGCTTTTGATAAATTGGGTTGGTGACACTCTCGGGAGTGGGGGAAGAAAAAACCTTTGAACCTGCAATTTGGAGTTTATAAGTTCAATACGTTACAGATTGTGACCTCTTGTACAATAAAGCCAGACACTAATGACTGACACATAATAGCACGAGCTACATAAAACAACTCAACTAAACGAGACCAATCACGAAACCTGAAAACGCACTGGTCAGCGCGATTAAATACTCCATTTCTCCGACATGCTACGTCCACCGGTCTGCGAACGGCAGGTCACGCTGTTGGCTTGCGCAGGGATCGTATGTTTATTATTTCATCTGGGGTTTGTTTTCACTGTATTTGCCCCCGAGTCCCCAGCGTAATCAAGTGCCTATGCGCACGGCTCAGGCCCTTATTGCTCTGTGTAGCTTCTCACCCCAAAGCAACCTACAGTACAATCGGCCTCCCCGAGAGGCTGCAAATTTCATTCGGCTCAGCAGAGAAGAATTGAGGCACTTTATTAATCTGTGTTGTCGGAAAAAAATGCCTTTGTCAGGTTACATAGTACATAAGGTGCTGAAGGGGACAATAACAGACGCCGGTTTGCTTTGAAGTCTGATTCCGGCAGCCTTGCTTGGAGATTCGTTTTTGTTTTTCGTAATTTCTTTGGATTATAGCGCTTTGTCCTAACTAGCCGTGAAAACTTTCCAGCAACAATGTGAGATAATTACAGCCAAGTTTTATATGTCGAGCAGGATTTTGCACCAATGAGATTTCACTGTGGGCGGGGCTACTCAGTAGACACCAGTGTTGGATAGTAACTTGTTACATGTAACGGAATTACGTAATTTAATTACAAAATAAATATAACTGTAATCAGCTACAGTTACTGAGAAAAAAATGTTGAATTAAATTAGTTACTTGTGAAAATGTTAACGATTATAAAGGGTGTAACATCTGAATATTTTTACACACGCTCACATACAGATTTGATTGATTTCTTTCCCAAATTGCATTGACTGCTCTAAAATATGAGACACCAATGTTTCAGGAGTTTAGGACTTGTTTATTACGATTAACCTTGTTATTTCCTATTTGGGTTTATGTATATGCTTTATTTTTTTAAGTTTAAGGGCCAGATTTACTAACACAAACCGTCTTTTGGCACAAACACCATTATTTTTGCTCTAGATTTTATTGAATATGCATTTGTGTAGTAGTTCCCTCGTCAGAACGGCAAATTTTGGGATGAGAGATGATAATTTACTAATGTTTGCACTCGTCAAATTACTGGTATTTGCGCCATTATTAAAAATGTTTTTTATTTATTTGCCCTGTTTATTAGGGATGCAAAAATGTGCAACATTTCCAGTAAATTTGGGAAATATCCAGAAATTTTGGAAACTTTCCAGGATTTTTTTTTTAATATTCCAGGGATTTTTGGAAATTTTCCGGAAATTTACCAGAATTTTTCCACCCCTATGCAACCCTACTGTTTAGTAAATCTGGCCCAAACTGTTAAATGCCTGTGTTTCCTGTCATAGTTATGCTAAGATTTGATTTCAAAAACAGAATCATAGCTATTCAATTATTTCTTGCTATGGTTTTAAATCTGTATTTAACCTCTGAATGATCTCAAAGGAAAAAGAGGTTCTAAAGTAAGATTTTGTGGTGGCTGTGCTTTAAATTAAATTATTATAATCTTAATTAAATGGTGAAGGATTCTGAAAGTCTGACAGTAATTAGTGTTGAGTGCTACTGTAAGGTTAACCCTGCCTGGTTTAAATGTTTGAAAACATTCATTAGAAATTTAGAAAAGCAATCAAATGTTATCAGTTACATTACTTTAATAAAGTTATTGAAATAGTTACACTACTTATTACATTATACATATACTTGTAATCTGTAATCTATTACATTTCCAAAGTAACTTTCCCAACACTAGTAGACACTGCTGTGGAAAAAGCCACATACATGACAATGTCCAGTAGCTTGTCACGGCTAGTTTGGACACATGTAAGATGTTGCTTTTGTTATGTTAGTATAAATATGTGGCTTCAAGAAATTGTGCAGGTTAGATGTGTGAGAGAGAGTGAGGCAGATGAGAAGTGACAGGTGCGGCTCGTGGAAGGACACATCGCCACCTTTCACTCCTGGACTCCGAGGTCACGTCTGCTTCCTGCTGTACTCTTTCTCTCTCTGTCCTTCCTCGCCCTCACTCTGCATTTCCTTCTGTTGTGTTTTGAGCTGCTAGCATATTGGATTCCCTTTGATGCCAATCAGAAAGCTGCGCGTGCCTCATGAACGCTGTTTACTTTACTAAAGGGCTTCGTCATTGTGTTTCAGAAAGGCAGAATACGTCAATCAGAAACATTAAAAGCTACATAAACTTTCTTTAAAAAATGTCCCTGGTCTTACTGTGCACAATTGATCAATTGAAAAAAACAATTAAATAGCTCATTTTTTTACTATACAATTAAATTAAGTCTGTTTATTTTGCAGTTAATTATCAGTTTTAGTCAGAAATATCTCGAAGTACACAGGCTTAATGTGAATATTGCTTCATGTTGTCCTCTTCTCTTATTGGCCGATTAAAATAGATTGTCCCGCCCCCCAAATTCATGCCATTTTTTGAGCCATTGTTGTATCAAGACCTTAAACCAGGCACACAATGGGCTTCAAACATGAAACACAATGATTTCTATTTAAAATAAATACAGTTTTTATGCTTTTTATTCATCAAAGAATCCTGAAAAATGTATCACGGTTTCCACAAAATATTAAGCGATGCAACGGTTTTTAACATTTATATGAAATGTTTCTTGAGCAGCAAATCAGCATATTAGAATGATTTCTGAAGAATCATGTGACACTGAAGACTGGAGGAATGATGCTGAAAATTCAGCTTTGACATCACAAATAAATTACAGTTAGAAAACAGTTATTTTTAAAGTATGATAATACTTGCACAATCCTCTTTTTTACTTTATGTTTGATCAGATAATAGCAGCCTTGCTGAACATGAGAGATGTAAACAATCTTACAGACCCCAAACTTTTGATTCATTCTCCTCACGTTTCAGGAATAAGACCCAAACTTGTGAATTAATTTAGAGCCTTTAAAATAATCATTATGAATCCTGTTGCAATTTCATTTGATTTGACCTGATAATTTGATCTGTTAATCAAAATACAACATAGCTGTCGTAATTTATTGTACACTGTATAATGAGTTGCTCTGTGTGTTTTCCCACAGGTGCAGGCTAATGTCGAGAAGGCCTTGACTCTGTTTGGTCAACTCCTCACCAAGAAGCACTTCCTGCTGACATTTATCCGCACGCTGGAAGCTCAGCGCTCCTTCTCCATGCGTGACCGTGGCAACGTGGCATCACTCATCATGACGGCTCTACAGGGAGAGATGGAGTACGCTACAGGAGTCCTCAAACAGCTGCTCTCTGACCTCATCGACAAGAACCTGGAGAGCAAGAACCACCCTAAACTGCTGCTCAGGAGGTGGGAGAAAACACACACACAGAGTTAATGCCCGTTCACAACAAGAACGATAACTGTAAACATAACTATAACGATAACTATGTTAGCATCCATACCAATGTACAATAACGTTTTGTATATTATAAGCACGCACTGTAGTTTTGTCATCTGCTGCTTTAAATGCTCAAGCTCTTTAAAGCAGGATGGATTCTGATAGTCTGTCAATGGTTTTATTATTAATTGTTTAATTATTAATTAATCTATTGTTCCTCTGTGTTGTTATTGTTATAGATACAGTGTGAACTTCCGTATTCTAAAATAATTATAACAATTATTAAACTTAATAGTTATTGCTACAGTTATCCTTTGTGTGAACAGGCTTTTAGCCAATCAAAAGCAAGGTTGTTTAGTTACAGCACTCTTAATAAAGGTACAGTAGCAAAAACAGCCTGTTTAAAAGGGTCATTGAGAGGGCAGAATTATTGTAAAACTAAATCACGACTTCTGTGCAAGAAACCTTGACTAACATAAGTAGACTTATAATTTCACAAAAATCCTAGCTTGGAAATACCACCTCAAATTTTCTTAGAAATGTATGCAAGTCGATATCCTCCATCCCAAATGTCGACCCTGATCTAGCGCACTTACTGAAGTATGCTAATGAGCTATTCGGGACACTTCCCACTCATGAAATACCTGTTGTCCCACTCCTTTCGCCTTATCTCCCCTTCACCGTTTTATTAATGAGCATATAATTTAATAATAGGCCCTTATGTAGGGAAGTAATGGGAGTTGGTAAGTCTAAGTGAATGCATTATTGAACAGCAGAAAAGGCTCCTGGTGGGCCTGAGGGAGGAAGGAGCCGCAGTTAGAAGCTCACGCTAACAGTCACTCTCGTTTGCCAGCTACAGATGAATTAGGAGCATTGAAGTCCATTAATTACAGCATGCTTTAATTACTTCTGTTCTGGGGAAGCTTTTGGGGGTCTTCGGCTGGCGACAGGTTGGCCATTAATGGAAGATGTCGCCCAATTACTGTAATTGTCTGGTCTTAATGAAGATTGGTCATTTGTTTTGAAAAAAGTGTAGTTTTTTTTAATTGGAAGGAGTTTTTGGTTTATTTGTTTGTTTGAGAAAGCTTTGATTCACTTTTGGATTGCATTTGTGTTTTTTTTCTATTTTCTCATTCTTTCCTTTTTCTCTTTTAGGACCGAATCTGTTGCTGAAAAGATGCTTACAAACTGGTTCACTTTTCTTCTGAACAAGTTCTTAAAAGTAAGTGTGTATAGTAGTTGTTACTGATAAGACAGAATTGTGTACAGCATTGATAATGAAAAGAAATGTTGGTTACATTTTATTTTAAGGTGTCCTTGTTACACTGTAATTATACATTTAAGTACAATGAGTAATATTAATTAACTACATGTACTTACTCTATGGTTAGGGTTAGGATTAGTGTTTGGCTTAGGGTTACTTGCATGTAATTATTGCATATATAAGTGTTATTATAATAGTAAGTAAATGTAGCATCACAAGGACACCTTAAAATAAAGTGTTACCGAAATGTTTCTTAAGCAACAAATCAGCATATTAGAATGATTCCTGAAGGATTGTGTGACACTGAAGACTGGAGTAATGACTGCTGGAAATTCAACAAAATGACATTTTCAATTATATTAAAATAGAAAAATGTTGTGTTAATATTTCACAATATGACTGTTTTTGCTGTAGCCTTGGTGAGCATAATGAAAATCTTATTGACCCCAAATTTCTAAATGGTGCACCATTGTATCACCAGCATCACAGGAAAAGGAATTCTACTCTTACTGATTTGTGAGTTTTCACAGTTTGAGTCACAATTCTGATTCACATGCAATTGATTCTTATGAGCCAGTTCTTGTAATGAATCTCTCTCTCTCTCTCTCTCTCTCTCACACACACACACACACACACACACACAAACACAGAGAGAGAGAGAGAGTTTTGAATCAGTTTGTTTAAATTAGTCTTACTAATAACTCTGAATCCAAATTTGTGTTTTTAAGGGATATTTCACCCAAAAATGGAAGTTATGTCATTATTTTCTCACATCTATATGACTTTCTTCTGTGAATCACAAAATATGATATTGTCTATATACAATGAAAGTTAATGGAGTTGTTTTAGACCCCATTTAGTTCAGTTTTATGGACAAAAACATTTGAAGCTTTCAAAATATCATCTTTTTTTTGTGCAGAAGGAAAAAAGTCATGTTTGAAACAGCATTGGGGTCAGTAAATGATAACAGAAGTTTTCATTTTTGTTAAAGTGTGTAATTACTCACTCCTGAAAAACAAAAATGCACCCAGTCACATACAAAAGCACAAAATTGAACTTGCCTTTATTCTGCAAGAACAGAGAGACCAGAGGGCCTTTCCACAACTAGGTCCAACATGATGTGACAAATAATGAGACAGAAGCTGTCTGTCAGTGGTCGGGCAGGTCAGAGGCCATCCCTACAGGCACCTCTGCATCCTAGCCTCCATCAGCTCTTAGCTCTGTCTCCTTTTATATATTCCTATCCACCCACCCCCTCCTGCTCACTCCATGACACCACTCACAGAGCGTGATTGAGCTGCAGGAAGTCGGTCCTCCCCTGTCTGTCTCTCTCTCACTCTCGCATTAGCAGCTCTCTAGTTGTATTAGTTCAATCATGCAAGGCTCAGCATGCAATGGAAGAATTTTAATCAACAGGAAACAGGAGTCTAGAATACTTTCACTTCATAGAGATTCATTTAACGATGACACAAATTGAACAGGCTTTTGCATTATTCGAGAACATCAGATGTAGTTGCTTATACAGGAGTAGTTCATCCAAAAAATGAAAATTGTCATTATTTATTCACATTACTATAAGTAGAGATATATATATATATATATACATTACTAATAATGTATTATATCGATCATATCTATATATTTAGTATATATAGTATATATTAATATGAAGTTTTTTGTGCTCACCAAGTTGCATTTGTGCTCAAAATCAGGAAACACACTTTGTGTATCGACCTAGTATTGCGTTTTAAATAATTGTTTTCTTTTTAATATATTCTAAAATGTAATGTATTCCTTTGATACATAATATTATATTTATGCCAGAAACCATGATATACACCATTCAAATGTTTATTTCTCTCTCTCTCTGTGTGTGTGTGTGTGTGTGTGTGTGTGTGTGTGTGTGTGTGTTTGTGTGTGTAAAAGGGTATCTGTGTGTGTGTTGTGTTGTGTGGTGTAAAAGGGTATCTGTGTGTGTGTTGTGTGTGTTTTAACTAAAATTAATGCTTTTATTCAGCAAATATGCATTCAGTTGATCAATATTGACAGTGAAACATGTGTTACAAAAGATTTCTATTTCAAATAAATGCTGTTCTTTTTAACTTATCAAAGAATCCTGAATGTTTCCATAAAATGTTAAGCAGCAAAAACTGTTTTTAACATCGATAATAAGAACCATTATATATAACTGTGCACCAATAATAATTATGCAGCAAATCAGCATTATGATTTCTGAATGATCATTTGACACTGAAGTAATAATGCTGAAAATTCATCTTTGCATCACTGGAATAAATTACATTTTAAAATATATTCAAATAGAAAACAATTATTTTAAATTGTAATATTTCACAATACTGCTGTAATATTTACTGTATTTTTATCAAATAAATGCAGCTTTGGTGAGCATAAAATACTTCATTAAAAACATTTAAAAAGTTATAGGCTAATATTTCCCAACTTTTATATATGAAGTAGGGCTAAAAATTATACATTTATGGTGCTTTTTGTCATTTATCATTGGAGAAGCAAGAATATTCTGCCTAATACCTTTTATGAACTATGGAATTTACAAAGATTTACAACGACATGAGGGTAATTTTGTATTTTTGGATGAACTCATCCTTTTCAGACCAAATAAGCCAATTCCGATTTGCTCATTTGAAGTCTGTTTCAAGCTTTGACTGTTTACAGGCCTTGTTTGGCTCCTCTGCTAGCTGACAAAAGTTCAGAAGCAGACAGTTTGAGATCGCTAATTAGCATTAGGAAAACCGGCGCTGTTTTAGACGGATGGGATTGTGGTGTGAGTTAGTGGAACTGACAAGCTGTTGTCACCAACACACAGCTTGTAATATCACATATGAAGACACAGCTCAGACAGCACAGTTGAAGCAAACTGACACGAATCTAATCTTTCTCACAAAGTGTGTTTTTTTTATCAACATTCTGGCCACAGTGGTGCTTTTGAACAAGGTCTGCTCAAGGCTGTGATGTGGGATAATTGATCTGCTAGCTCTATATTTCAACAGGATATTTTCCTGCTACTGTTCATTAGCCCTATGGGTGGGTGAGGTCTGGTTATGTGGTCTGCACTCTCTCGCTCTCTTTCTGTCTCTTTCTTTAATGAAGCTGAAGCGTGGGATGAGGTCTGGTCTCTCGGCCGCACGCGCTGCAGTGGGGGTCTCTAAGAGTGATGTATTCGCACTCCCTCTCGTTAGCAGCTGTCGGCTTAATTAGCGCAGATGCTAACGAGACGTTAACAGCATATGGTGGGAGGGTAGGTGGAGTAAAACAGGATGAAGTGATGGAGAAAACCAGAGGAAACTGTTTCGTGTGGGTATGTGTAAGGCGGAGGGAGACGGTGGGTTTCCGAGTTTCACCGTGCCCATCATAATCACTTCGGTCGGGGGTCGGTTGAGGAGGGGTACATGCCTGACATGTCTCGCATGTGACAGCTCGCTGCAATTTTTTTGGTTTACAAGTTTCCTGCATTGAACCTTATCAATCTTCTGAAATTATCTTAGATTTTGACTTGGAACGTTTGAAGCTACAATGAGTAAACTTAGTAATCACTAGTTTCTGAGGCAGAAACTAGCGATTAGTAAGGTTTTTCCCATAGTAACACAAATCTGAAGCTACAATGAATAAGAATGCTAATTGCTAGTTTCTGTCTCAGAAACTCATCACAATTCATTGTAGCTTCAGATTGTAGCTTTGGATCCTTTGTAGCTTCTGCCTCAGAAACTAACGATTATCAAGTTAATTCACTGGAGCTTCAGATTTTGTGTAAATGTGTAATTCACACAATATTTGCTATGTCTGAGTCTACAATGATGAATAAACTTGCTAATCACTAGTTTCTGAGGCAGATTAGAAAGCTTTTTCACATAGTACCACACAAAATCTAAAGCTACATTGAATAAGACTGCTAATAGTTTCTGTCTCAGAAACACATTTCAATTTTAAATTTCAAGTTAATTCACTGTAGCTTCAGATTTTGTTAATGTGTAATTCACACAATATTTGCCATGTCTGAATCTATTGAATAAGATTGCTAATTGCTCATTTCTGTCTCAAACTAATTACAATTCATTATAGCTTCAGATTGTAGCTTTAGATCCTCTGTAGCTTCGGCCTCAGAAACTAGCGATTAGCAGGTCTATTCATTGTTGCTTCAGATTTTGTGTTAATTCATACAATATTTGCTATATCTGAATCAACAATGATGAATACGTTTGCTAATCACTAGTTTGAGGCAAAAACTAATGATTAGTAATCTTATTTTCATACCGCACAAAATCTGAAGCTACAAATACTGTAAGACCATTCATTGTTAGTTTCTGTCTCAGTACAGTTCCTCAGATTATTTGTAGTTTCCTCCCCAGAAACTAGCGATTAGCATGTTTATTCATTATAGCTTCAGATTTTTAAAATATGTAATTCACATAATATTTGCTGTCTGAAGCTACAATGAATACCATTACTAATTGTTCATTTCTGTCTCAAACTCATTACAATTCATTATAGCTTCAGATTGCCGCTCAGATCCTTTGTAGCTTCTGCCTCAGAAACTAGCGATTAGCGAGTCTATTCATTGTAGCTTCAGATTTTGTGTGTTAATGTATAATTCACACAATATTTGCTGTCTGAATCTACAATGACTAATACGTTTGCTAATCAGTTGTTTGAGGCAAAAACTAGCAATTATAGTTTATTGTCATACCTCACAAAATCTGAGGCTACAAAATAAGACTACTAATTGTTAGCTTTTGTCTCAGTATTCTTCAAATTATATTTTTCCCTAGAAACTAGCGATTAACATGTTTATTCGTTATAGCTTCAGATTTTGTGTGTTATAATTCACACAATGTGTGCTCTCTGAAGCTACAGTGAATAAACTTGCTAGTTTCTGAGGCAGAAACTAGCGATTAACAAGCTTATTCACATACCATACAAAATCTGAAACTTCTATGAATAAGACTGTTAATTGCTAGTCATTGTAGCTCAGAAACTATAGCTAAGCAAACGTATTCATTGATTTTAAAATAATTTCTCATTTTAAAAGTTTTATTTGTATTTTAAGCATTATTTAGTTTTTAGTTTTAGCTGGTAACTTTACATGTCAGTCAGACCAAGTCTTGCTCTCTGAGTGGATGCTATTTGTCCAAAATAAGTGATATGAACCATAAACCAGACTATATAAGGCTAGTTAACTGCTAATGGACATCTAATCAGCCAGAAACATAAATATAAAGAACTAAGAAACTGAAAAACATAAAGTTGTTTGTTAGTCAGTGAAAGATGTTAATGCTAATGCAGAAAACAGCCTATCAGTCCACACACCCAGCAATCACTCTTTCTCTCCACACCCATCCGTTCGTTTCACAAAGGGGTTTAAGTGCTTCCTCCCAATCGTTAACCTCCATCTATCGCTCTCTCTCTCCCCTGCGTTTAAACTGTTTGTCTTTTTCGAGAGGGGCTTTTTGAGGGTGTGAGAGGCTAATGGTTGTATTGATTGGCAAGTCCTTGTGATTATTTGAAAGCGGTGCATCATTATAGCTGCTTGTTTTTCACATCTGAAGTGACAGTTTATCAGTAATCAAGTTTTGCTCAATATACATACCTGAAATGCATTTTATGTCCATGTGTTACTATGAAAGGAAAGAAGGGCTATTGATTGCGTCATCTTTTTGCTTTGTCTTCCACTTTTTATGAGGTGAAAAAGTCACAGTGCATGTATTCATGACATCGTGGAGTCCTAACACACTGTTGTTGTTTCTGACACTCTTTCTCTCTCTACAGGAGTGTGCAGGTGAGCCTCTCTTCATGCTGTACTGTGCTATGAAACAGCAGATGGAAAAAGGCCCTATAGATGCCATCACTGGAGAGGCCCGATACTCCCTCAGTGAGGACAAACTCATCCGACAACAGATTGACTACAAGACACTGGTCAGTGCAAGTGCACAACAACGAACTCATCTGATGTTTCTTTATGTCTCTCCATATTTGAATTTGCATAAAATCAGGATTAAATCCAAATGTATCTGATGATCTCAGGTATAATTCATGTGCACAATTCATGCACATTATTATAGAAGAAAAAAAAATCAGCTTGAAGTTATGTTAAAGTGTCATGCTGTTAGCTTAGCAGCATGCTAACACTAAACCCTGTTGAAATTAATTGAGTCAATCCTCTGTTCACTTCATGTAAAGAGTGTTATGCATACTCCCTGCTGATGGATTTCTCAAATGTAGAGTATTTCGAATCAGTCACTTGTGAGCTTTTTAAGAAGGCAACTGCCCTTACAAAACCAAAAATATGTGGGAACATACCGGAAAATATAATGTGATTATATTACAGTTCTATATATGGGAAACTAGTGCTATATACTGCATTGGTATATTGATCCATATAAAAAATCTATAGAAAATAAGACAAACTGCACCACATTTTTACATGTAATAGAAATATTGAAACACTAAATTTCTCTTTCACGTGGGTTTACATAAATCTGAACACACAGTATTCATAAACATATCTAACTTTATTATTTGCATCTTTACACATTTCATATATGAAAATATGTGGGATGTATATAAGAAAAAAAGTATTACATTAACATTTTAGGACATTTGGACAGTTGGATTACTACATTTATAACTTAATGGATTGATTGCTATAATAACATATATATGTTGCCATGTAAATATAGAAATATATATAGTACATATGTTCAAGTATTTATACACGCAGTACTACATTTTATCACATGTACATCTATACATTATGAAATGTATTACTGAAAATAAAAAAAATACTGTCACATTTTTCAATTTTTGAAAAGTGACGTTTTCTTATGTATTATTCAATATATTGAAATATATTTACACAATATATTATTCTGTATATTTTCAATATACATTCAATAATTGAATATATTAATCATTACTCTATAAATAAATGTTTTCTTTGAGAGGGGTAGGCAGCTCACTGGTGTTTTCAACTTGATTTTACAGTGCAAGAGTGCTTTAACTGTTCAAACTAGATGCTAATAATAAATTGCTCAGACTGATTTATCTCATCTCCTTTTAGACACTTCATTGTGTGAACCCGGAGAACGAGAACGGCCCAGAGGTGACTGTGAAATGCCTGAACTGTGACACTATCACCCAGGTGAAGGAGAAGCTTCTGGATGCTGTGTATAAAGGAAGCCCATACTCCCAGAGACCCAAAGCAGGAGATATGGACCTGGGTAAGAACTCTTGAGAAAGATAAGGAAGGAATATGACGGAAAGGGATTTTCACACTTGAAATTGTTAACGCAGGGTCATACGTATAGATAATCCTGGGTTAACTTGTTTCATGTTGCACGCTATTTATACTTTGCTCTGGATTTGTAATTAATGCTGGGCAGTTGGGTTCATACTCTACATTTGGAAACCCTGGGTTAATATTCCTATTTGCATATTTATGAGGTCAATAAGATTGATTGGCAAATGACCCATTTTAATAACTGCCTGTCCATCTCTGAAAATGTTTAATGTTAAAGTGGAGGTTTCTGTGGCAAAGCACATGAATATAGAATGAGGTGGTTTATGATTGTTTTTCTGTTGATAAATAATTCGCTGTAACATTCTGGCAACACACTGTATAGCGTATACCTTTGCTTCTGCAGTTCGTGAGGGTTTCATAACCTAGGGTTAAAAGCGGTGCTTAACCTCTTCTCAAAATGACTTCTCAAAATAAATAAGTGAAATGTTGCATAACCCAGGGTAAAGAGTGACCTTACCCGGGGTTAAAAAGATGATAACCCAGGGTTAAATACAGTGTGAAAATCCCTGAAGAGATTTGTGGTTTAGATTAATGCGTGGAAGAGCAGTTATGCTTCAAGATGGATACATCAATGAAATATTACATATATGTCATTCTTCAGGAAGTTTCATAGTTGACTGTCATTAAAATTAGTGATCAATTATTTATTTTAATTATTCATTTTAATACCACAAAATGAAGTGGAGAGGCAAAATTCTCTCCACACAACCTTCCTTATACAATTTTTCTTAGTATTTCATTCTAAGATTGAATATTATTTGTATCGATTTCTATGGGAGCCTGATAAAACTGCTCATTTTAGAAGAAAATTTCAGACGGCACTTAGAGGCTTTTGCAACTGAACTCTTCCATATATACAGTGATATATATATATATATATACAAACACACAAATGGTGCTGAAATAATTGACAATGGTAGCCTTAATTAAATGTTAAAACTCAAATTATTAACATCCCGATTGCATGTTCTTGTAATCAAATGTTTCTGTTCAAAGCAGGTATTGTCAGCTGATACAAATGTTCAGCTTATCAGCAGCTTGATTTAAATGGATGCTGAAGTCACCATTGTGGGCACCAGGGAAATAGACACTGAACCATATCATCCACAGCAAGATCCCATTAGCTCGAGCAGTTCCCAACATGATTGTCATCTGGCTCAGACTGAGTGATGCTACAGTATCAGCTGCAGATCTCATCTGGCTTTGCTTTGCTCCTTGGCAGTTGTCTTTCAGAGCCTGTTTCGAAATAAGAAACTGCGACTTCCTCCGGCAACAAACAAGCAGGGAGGTTGTTTATTGGAACGGTTTGCTTGTAAGAGGCTTAGAATAGTCATTCCCATGACCTTGATCAGATCCGTAATTTAGATCTGACCCAGACTATGACTTCCTAGTTATGTCGCTCACCTCTGGTAACAGCAAATGCATGTTTTCATATCTGTTCAGCTTGGAAAAGCGACCTCACTCTGCACAGGGAGATTCCAGACAAGGTCTGCACAAGGTTATATGCTCTAAATGAAGCCTTTCTAAAGAGGAAAGCTTCCCTCAAGTGGTCAGTCGTCCTTGCTGTGGGAGCAATGTGCGTGTTGTACACACATAGCTAGAGTTTGAGCACAGACTTGCCCCCAAAAGTTAGTTAAATTTGGCAAAACTTGCTTTGAGAGCCATTGGGGCATCCTCAATTGAAAAATCTATCAAAGGGGTCATATGATGCGATTCAAGTTTTCCTTTCTCTTTGGAGTATTACAAGCTCTTGGTTCATAAAGAAGACCTGTAAAGTTGCAAAGACTAAAGTCTCAAACCAAAGAGATATTCTTATCAAAGTTAAGACTCTGCCACGCAACGTCTCGTTCTAACACGCCCCCACATACCTACCTCACTATGTGGAAATATTTGCATAATGCCGCCCAAAGGCGTGGTTTCAGTAACCGCAGTTAGTGTTGAAGCAGCCATGTCAGGGAGACGCTGTGTGACCAGTCACAATGCACTGGGTCAGCTGGCCAGTCAGAGCAGACTGCGCTTGTCGGAAGGAGGGGACTTTGTAGAAAACGAAGCGTTTTGAGAGAGGCGGGGCATAGAGGACCTACAATAATGTTCAGTATTTGGAAAATAATGTGTTTTTTGAACATAAAAAGCATGTCAACATATTCTGTTACAAATACACAAAATAATTATCTTTAAAAAAAATCATCATATGACCCCTTTAATGAATAAGTACAAATCAGTTTAAAAAAAAAACATGAAACATCATTCCGTTCTTATTGACACACCAAACTCATCTTGTTTTCTGTTTCAGAGTGGCGGCAGGGTCGATTGGCGAGGATCATTCTGCAGGATGAGGATGTCACTACTAAGATTGATAATGACTGGAAACGCCTGAACACACTAGCTCACTATCAGGTACAGTTACTGTCCACACCTGAGCTGTTACCATGAAAATAAACAGCCAAAATAAGGAAAATAAAGGTGTTATGGACAGAGATGGTATGAACCGTAAGGTCTGGGAAATTTAAATGGTTAGTTCACCCAAAAATTGAAAATTAGCCCATAAATACTCACCCTCAAGTCATCCTAGGTGTATCTGACTTTCTTCTTTCAGACGAATACAACCGGAGTTATATTAAAAATGTCTTTGACCTTTAGCTGTTTAATGCCACTCAGTGGGTGTTGCATTCATCAGTCCAAAAGAAGTTAAATAAAAAGCGCCCATCCATTTAAAAAAAAGTGTCTCACACGATGAACAAAGGCCTACTGTAGCGAATCGAGGTGTTTTCTGTAGAAAAATATCCATATTCAAAACGTTATAAACACTGTAAATTGTAGCTTGCTGCAAACAGTTGTCCACGGAAGCAGCTCTGGGCGGAGACGTATGAGGGCGTTTGCGCATACGCCGTCAGAAGTGATGAAGCGGAAGGGCAGGGGAGAGATCAAAACAAAACAACGGTCACTTATTAGAAGTGCAAAACAAGGATTTGTGAAGGAAAATGTCAGAGGATTTCGATATAGGGCAAGAGGAGACTGGTTTTCCTTTGCTATAGTAAGGAAACTTTGCTTCCTTTACTCCTGTAAACAAACGTTGGTTTTCACAGGACTCACGGCGCATGAGCAACGCTGAACTCATACGTCATCTGCCTGGAACTGCTTCAGTGTACAACAGTGAGTGCAAGCTACATTAAAATGATTATTACATTTTGAATATAGATATTTTTCTTACAAAAAAATGCATCGATTCGCTACAGGAGCCTTTGTTCAACCCCCGGAGCCGTTTGAGACACTTTTTTTTAATGGATGGGCATTTTTTATTTAATTTCTTTTGGACTGAAGCATGCAACACCCTCTGAGTGGAATTAAACACCTTGAAAGATCAAAGACAATTTTTAAAATAACTACGACTGGATTCGTCTGACAGAAGAAAGTCATATACACCTAGGATGACTTGAGGGTAAGTAATTCATGGGCTAATTTTCATTTTTGGGTGAACGCAACCCTTTAATATAAGGTTATTTATTATATAGTATATATATATATATATAGAGAGAGAAGAGAGAGAGAGAGAGAGGAGAGATGAGAGAGAGAGGAAGCTTTGTTACACAAAGGATGTATAATTAGTCCTATATTCAAGTATTTTTACCTGATATAAAAGGGAATGATTTCCAGTAATCTCTATGAATATTTGAAAAATTCGTATGATTTATCATGAAAGACTGCTAAAGTCATGGTAAACTCAATGGTCAAATAGGTGGGAACACATGAACAAGTTGTTTATGGTTGACTACTAACCATTGAATCAAGAACATTATTAGGCATTATATCAAACACAACAGTGAAAAGTTTGGAATAATAATATGTAATATTTGTAAAGAAACTATTAAGATCACCAGGCTGCATTATTTTATCAACATACAGTAAACCCGCCATATTGTGAAATGTGTTACAATTTTTTATTTGATGTTAATGTCATTTTTTCCTGGACTGCAAAGATTAATTTTAACATTAATCCAGTCTCAATATCACATGATTTTGCGAAGTAATTCTATATGCTTATTTGGTGCTCAAAAACATTTAAAAAAATCTCCAAACTTGGAGCTTAACCATTAGTGTAAATATTGTGATTTTTTTTTTGCATCTGATTCTCAATGTACAGTTTGATCTGTGAGCTTTGCCAAGTATTGTTGCATAATATATCTATGATTAGCAGAGTCTGCTAATGTCTCTATGATTTAGTTTTTTCTGAGTAATTTGTGGTAATGTTGTGTTTCTCACTGTTCTCAGGTAACAGATGGGTCTGTTATCGCCCTGGTGCCAAAGCAAAACTCTGCGTACAACATCTCAAACTCGTCCACCTTCACCAAGTCCCTCAGCAGATACGGTACGAACTCTGTCTCAACGTCTTGTTTTGATTTTCTCCGCAGAACTTCCAAGTCTCGTCTCCTCAGAGACTTTCATTAGAGGAGCGAGATCACATTTGCCATATTCAACTGAAAGATTTCTATGTATTGCACCCAGAGCTCACTGGCCTCTATTTTTCCCCTGAAAATGAGGACTCGCGCTAGTATCGTGTCCTCGTGTCTCGATTTCAAAAAGCTGGTAGACTTGATGTTTTTCACTGTTCTTTGTGATGATTTTGTTTTGTTTTCGGAGCACTTTGGCTGTTTGTGCGAATAAGAGGTGATGATAGCACAGAACTGAAGGTGTTTTGTTCCTCAACCCAAAAAAAGGGAATGGGGATCAGAGAGAAAAAGCTGTTTAATGTTGTCTGTCCTCCTCAGAAGCGAGTATCGGTGATTGCCGCAGAATTACATGCACTCAAGCCATGGCTCTCTCATGGCAGACGTCCATTATATTTCCCTTTGAGAGGGGGCTTCATGTCTGGAATAATTCTCTGAGTGCTCAAACACTGGACACACATTCGTATTGTTGTTCAAGTCGTGTTTCGCTCGTTGCCATAGAAATGGCAGCGGTTAGCGCAGTCACTGTAGTGTCGGAGTGATGCCGGTGCAGATCGTGGTCATTACATGATCTGGCTCTTACGTTTTTTATTTGATTTCCTGGATATGTAAGCTCCAGAAAATACCTTTGAACATGGTTCCAAATCCCTTCACACCCCAGCACAGGAAGTGAATTCATATCTTCAATACCCTAAGGAACGTTCCTCCCCAGCCTCAGAATGGACATGGCGATAAGAGCACCAGACAGATATGCATCTCCCTGGGCCTCCGTAATGAAGTTTGACACTCGTACCATTAATAATGAACGATGCATTCAAGGGCCACGGAAGAGAACAGAGGAAGTCTTATTTCAGACTGCTCACAGAGTATTTTTATATATTCGTGTCATCCTTTATTATCCTGAGCTGAACATTATATGCGATTTGTGCCACATTGAGAAACGAGATACAAACACTTGTGCGTTGCTAGCACCAAGCAGGCGCGGATGGCCTGTTTGGCCAGAAACATACTCATAAAAATGCAGCTGCAAGTACACAAAGGCAAATGTTTGGCCAGCGATCATCCAATATGGGGGTTTCTATGGCTGATATCAATATTTAGAAAGCATGGTGATTGATATAATGCTGATATATACAGAAGCAAATAAAATATATTTTTATTTTGAATAGTTTGTTCAAAAGTTTAGGGGTTGTTAGTTGTTGTTGTTTTTATTTGATCAAAGATATTTATGTGATACAGTAAAATTGTGAAATAATATTGCAATTTAAAAGAACTGTTGTCTATTTTAATATATTGTGAAATTGTATTTATTCCTGTGGTAATAAAGCTGAATTTTAGCCACCATTATTCTAGTCGACAGTGTCCCATGATCCTTCAGGAATTATTTTTAATATGCTGATTTGGTGATCCAGAAACATTTCAGATGATCAAGCTTTTGTTGTTTGTTTTGTTTATGTTTGTAGGGCACCATAAGCAATTATTTCAGATGTTCTTTGATCTAAATTTTCAAATAAATTCTTCATTAGTAACATTATAAATGTCTTTATTTATACATTTATAAATCAATTTAATGCAAACTAGATATTTTATAACTTCTCTTTGCACTTGCTGCATCTGTGGTATACATGAACTAAAAACTTGACCGTAGAAGACCGTTTATGCTAATTCCCATCGTTGCAGCAACACTGTGAAGGCAACACACACTCGTATTGCTTTATGAATTGCCTTCTGACACATTTCGGTGCCTGAACGTCTGCATTGACGTACTTGCACAGAGTAAGTTTCAGCCATTAGTGTTTATCTCCGCTATCTTGTGGTCTCTGTGTAGCTTAAAAATGCTCATTCCCTGGTTTATTTATTCCTTTATTTATTATTAATTTGCTTTTTTTTTTTTTTTTTTTTTTGTTTTACTATTTATGTTTTTCTAAGCCTTGACTTTTTTATGCGGTGTAATATAAAAGCGCTGCGAGGAGCCGAATTAAGCTTACAGTGGCTGTTTCTTTCAAGCACGCCGGCCTGCCAGTCTGTGACTGATTAACTAGAATCCAGATGCGGGACTCTATCTTTCACTCCCACTTGCCACTTAAGGATAGAATAAACCTGAGGGAGTTTTTGATGGATTCTGCAGATGCAGTATATTCATTGTAGTTTAGGGCATCCACAGGAAATGATCCTTACCCAGAATGCCTTATCCTCAGACAGATTACTGTGCTTAACCATCCATTAACCAGAGCTCAGCTCCTCTCTGCTCTCATCTTTGATGTGTAACTCCTGGGTATTTAGCAGCCGACTGCTCATCAGATAGAAGAGACTGCCGGACCCGATTTACAACCGCCGATGTGACTGTTTTATGCTGTTGCATTGCTAGTAATTGGGTTTGCTATATGGCCTAGTCATTTGTATGATAGTGACTTGAGGAGAGGTTCATCGTCTTACCAGAGTATCTCCCCTCGAGAGATTCCTCTCACCACCACCGTCCACCTAACTAGGCCTGCTATCACGACTATGATGAATATAAATACATGCAATATACGCCTCGTATTTCTTCGAGGCCATGCGTTACAGTGATTTTAATGCTGTACGAGTACCTAAAACACCCTTGACTAAGATAAAATTGCTGTCAAATTGCTGCCGCATTGCTTTTATAAAATGGCGGCAGTATAAGGAACATGATAAAAGATATCAATTTGTACTAGATAGTTTGTTGAACTTTAACATTAATCAGAATGAACAATTCTTTTGGCAAGTATTATTGTTTCTCATCCTAGCAAATGTAAAAAGTGTGCTATCCGTGTTATAAAATGCTAGAAATCTTTTGATGATTGACTTTGTTTTTCTCTTCAGAGAGCATGTTGAGGACAGCCAGCAGCCCAGACAGTCTGCGGTCCCGGACGCCCATGATCACACCCGATCTAGAGAGCGGTACCAAACTCTGGCACCTCGTCAAAAACCACGACCATGCAGACCAGCGCGAGGGCGATCGCGGGAGCAAGATGGTGTCCGAGATCTACCTGACACGACTGCTGGCCACCAAGGTGAGCTTGAATGAAGTTTTCTCATTTAATCCTGCTAATAAGATGTGTTTTGGTCGATTGGATCACGAGGGAGTGGTTGGGGGGTGCACATTCCAGTTAACATCTGGTGTCTCTTTTGTCCATTTCCGACCACTTTCCTAATTTCTTTGAAGGGCAGGAATATGTATGGGCTTTTTCTGATCTTTTAATCTAATATTGTGAAATGTACTTATTGAACACAAAAAGAGGCAACGGAAAACCATATTTAGAGCAGCTTCTTTCATTTCTGGTCTGAAAGCCACAAAAATACACAGAACACTGTGGGTTTGTGTTAGAATCATGAGCGGTAAGAGAACATTTTGCTTTTTGCTTTTTTTTTTATTTGCCTTCAAACCAAACTTCTGATTTCAGCAGCAAGGTTTAAATCCCGTCTTGCTAACTTTTCGGACCCCGTTTACATGTGTATTTAGCATTGTCTATTTGTGATTGGATCAACAATAAGGCATCTTAATACCAGGTGTAAACAGGGCCTAAGAACTGAGATTAATTTTCACTTTGTCAATCTTTAAGTTTTGAGGATGATAAAAGCAAGGCAAAATTGTGCTTTTATCCTAACCAAATGCAATAAACATCAAATATGTTCTGATTGGCTGTAATTGTCCCACATTCAAATTCAGTGTTGACAGAGAAATCGCTTGAATTTGGTGGCATCACGCCTGGTTGGGACACAATATAATATTCCTGCTATCTTATTTCTAATCTTCCTCCCCCATTCTTGGTTAGCTTATTGCTTTGCCTCCTAATTGTTAGGCTAGGAAAAAAATGAAATCAGAATATGTTTATAAGCCTCTCGGGTGGTCAATTTTGATACATAATAAAAAACGATAGATAAATGTAATGCTGGAGCGGAAGAGAACAGCAGGAGACAGGTAATTTGTTGTGGATCGAGTGCTTCATGGTGCGTGGTGACAGAGCACGGAATGAATGCTGGGGAAACCTCGCGGACTGGTGTCTGTCTTCTGCGCACACCACACACACACACAACACAAACACACACCACACACACCAGAATTCTAATCAACACACTCCATATTATCTGAGAGCCACTGCTGTTCTCCTGCTCTCAGACATGATGAATAAACCGACATCTCCTTTTCGGCTGCTTGAGGCTGTTTAGCGATTTTAGGCCTTTAGAAAGTTTTTGCAAGTAGCGATTTTGTGCAAGTAGCTTCGAATCATTACGTTTTCAGGCTTTTATGTGTGTAAAGTTCCTGTAATACAGTGGTTGTCAGCTTGTGGGGGGAAAAAAAAGATGTTAAATGTAATTAATAAAATGCACCTAACCATAATATTGAGCATTAAATAAAATAAAAAAATGTAGCTTTTGAAACCGACAGGAAAAAATATACATCAATATTGTGTTGATGACATCAGCAGTCACACTCTAATGTTTAAGTCATGCTAATATCTAAACAATTCCAGTATTTAATGTTAAGGAGAATTTATTTAAATTTTGTATTATATATTTAGGTAATTTTACTGTTACACTTAGTGTTTAGTCATAACCAGTTGAGAACCACTATTTCATATTTATTGTATATGAAAAAAAGGACATTCGACAGTCATATTCATTAAGAATCTCAGACAAGATCTTTCTGTTTTCTTCTTTCTCTACAGGGTACTTTACAGAAATTCGTTGATGATTTGTTTGAGACGATATTCAGCACGGCTCACCGTGGCAGTGCCCTCCCTCTCGCCATTAAATACATGTTTGACTTCCTGGACGAGCAGGCAGACAAACATCAAATCACAGATTCAGATGTTCGACACACCTGGAAGAGCAACTGGTGAGGAGCGACACCGCTTAAACATTTCATTCAAGATTAAATGTTTTATGAAATCAGTTGGATTTTGTTCTCATTATCTACCGGTTTTCTTCCACTCGTTCTCAGTTTGCCATTGAGGTTCTGGGTGAACGTGATCAAGAACCCTCAGTTTGTGTTCGACATCCACAAGAACAGCATCACAGATGCGTGTCTCTCCGTAGTGGCCCAAACTTTCATGGACTCCTGCTCCACATCTGAACACAAGCTCGGCAAAGATTCCCCTTCCAATAAGCTGCTCTACGCTAAAGATATTCCCAACTACAAGAACTGGGTAGAAAGGTAAGTGGACTAAGATCTTGCTTAGCAGAAAATATTAGTCGCTAATTATAACCTTCAAAGACCCCGAATCATCACACTCATCTGGACCTGCTGTTATGCTGTCCTGCAGGTATTACTCAGACATCGCACGCATGCCCGCCATCAGTGATCAGGACATGAGCGCTTATCTCGCGGAGCAGTCCAGACTCCACCTGAGCCAGTTTAACAGCATGAGCGCCCTCCACGAGATCTACTCCTACATCGCCAAGTACAAAGATGAGGTGAGAAACAGAAAAGCTGTGTTCAGAATGGAATACTGGCATACTGCACAGAGTGCATACTATTATTTATATATGCTAAAGATGCTAAATGCAGATAATAAAATGCAATTTTACTGTAATATTGTGCATTGAATAAAATGAATGTAAAGAATAAAATAAAAAATAATTAAGCGGAAGGGAAAACATTACCCATATCTTTGTTGACAACATCAACAGTCAAACTCTACTGTATATGTCATGCTAATTTTAGTATATTGTATGGTAATGGTAACAATAAACCATGTCAATATTTAATAATAATAAAAAAAAATTTAATGTAGGTAATTTTGGTGTTGGGTTGCAACTTTGTTTTTTAGGCAAATCCAGTTGAACCATATATAATTACTGTTGTTGTCATTAATATGCATAGGATGCAATAAGTAACAAACATTTCACACACGTTGTCACATGACCACATATTTGCATGTTTAACTCCACAAGTTGCATCTAGGTATTTCAGAGATTAAGTAAAAAACTGCATAAAACTTAAAGAAAGAGTCAAGAAATAGATGTTTGAGCAATATTAGGGCCTGTTTACACCTGGTCACTTAATGCATTTTCTCTGATCGGATAGCTAGCGGAAACGATTGCGAGACATTTAAAATCTGATCGCTCAAACCACTTCAGGTGGTGAAACTGGACAAATGTAAATGCATCTGGTTGTTGAAACCACATATGTACATTTTACTCCTCCCAAAATAATAAAAAATACGCATGTGAGAGAATGTTATAGGCTGTTATAGTCAGAAATGACAGCGTAATGCAACACGCATCGCCACGGATGAGTAGTTGAGTATCTCTTCAGTAAGCCGATGTGCAAACTGCCGCAAATGAAACTGAAAGTAATACGCAGACAGTCAACACACAATCATCTTCATTAGAAGTAGTGAGACTAACTTATCTTTCCAGTGCTGATGCCGCGCTCTCCCCTGTTGCGGTCTTTGATCTTGAAATTAGCTGATGATGACTAAAATGCAGCACATTTTTGTTGCTTTCGTTGACATGAACTCCATTAAATTTGCATATAGCGTGAGAATTAAAGATTGGATTTAGATCCGTTTTGCAAAGACCAAGTGGAGCCATTGTAACAAATCAGATAGATATCCGATCAGAGAAAACACATGAAGTGACCAGGTGTAAACAAAATCAGTTGATATCACTTTCAGTTCATTTTGGAAATAGAAGATCAAGTTGAGCACGTAGCATCATGTGAAACACTATTTCATACAGTGCGCTTTGGTTGCACACTTAACGATTCAGCAAAGATCTAGTAGCTATTTCATGCATGCAGAAAATGATTTTGCTATAAATAATGCAAACTACTTTCTTTGAAAAATAGTGTGTAGTATGCCATTCTGAAGATATTTCATAGAGGAAAAATTAAAAAATATGGCAGCTACTCTGACTAGTTCAGATTTCGACCGAAGCAGGCCAGAATAGACTGTTAAAATAGCAAAATCTGAAATCTAACACTGTTAATACATGGCCATTCAGATACAGTATTATCCATGTAGCCCTTCACACGTAACGCCATCTGACAGCACACACGAGATCATGTGTCAAAAGCAGTGACTCATTCCAGCCAGGCTGGATAAATGGAGAGATAATGAGCCACCGAAGGAGACCATTTAGTTCTACCTCACACAGAAATGTGTGTGTGTTTTAGTGAAAAGAAAAGAAATAGAGACAGTGGGTCTGCATAATTATTCCTACATTTGCAACTGTGTTTCTTCACCCATTAAGCAGATATAAAAAGGTGTCCATAGTTAGCACCTAGCCTTGTTTCTTTCTAAGCGATTTCATTTCCGTCTTCCATTTTCTTACCTTCGGGAGAGTTTAGTCTAACACAACTCATCAAACATCATCTCTGCTCTCTATGAAACCGCTCTCCCTCTCTCTGTCTGACATTAATACACTGCAGCTGGTTGCGTTTTAAACAGCCGTTTATGTTCATTAGTCTTTATTATCCAGATGCACACGTGTCCACGTGAACACCCTCGCTGAACCTGCGAGAAAACAGGAGGGAAATTAGCAGTCCATTATCCGACGCTGAGGGTGTTGGAGATTCTTTTCTTTGCCGTTTCCTTACATTTAGACACTTGCTTTTGGTTAAACCAAGCAGATGGGTGTTAGCATCACACGCTGTTTCGCAAACAAGTTCTGAGCGGCACATTTGCATCTCCGTCAACAGTCAGACACATACCCTAAGGAAGCGGTGAAGCCAAGTGGTTAAAGATCTTGACTGGTAACCAGAAGGTTGTAGGATGGAACCCCACCTTCTTTAAAATCAACATTATTAAATTTAAATTCACTCAGCTTCTGAAACGACTTTTCTTTTCAGCTGACGTCATCAAGCCCTTCTATTTTTAGCTCCTCCCTCTGCAATTTTTCATCATCCAATCAATTCCCATTGCATTAAATTGACAAAATCAATCATAAAATCAGCTCATGCTGTCTTTAAGTTCTCCTAGAAGGTTTACTTGCTAGTTCAGAAATACTAATGAGTGTTTTGTGGTGACTTTGGTGTCATTTTTATATCTATTTGTATCTTTTTCTACATCCTAATCAACACAGGAAGCATCTTTAAGCACTTGCGCAACAAAATAAAGAGCAAAAATCCATATCAAGTGTGTAATTAAGGCTTTGTGTATTTTATCATTTTTATGCTGAGAGTATGTACAGTAATTTATAATTTTGTCACACAAGCCTTTGGCTCATAAACCAACTAAAATAACTACATACTAAACCGTTGAAAAAACTCTAATCTGAGGTCATTTCCTCTCTAAAGATCCTGTCCGCATACAGAAGGATGAGTTAGCTCTGACGACAGAGGACTGCGCCAGTAAACTGGAACAGGTTTCGGCGACACCAGGCTCGGAACAAGCTGAGCCTCCTCCCGTCTCTCCACCACTCAGCTGGCTCCCTCTGAACCCTGAAACGCCCCGAGCCTTGCCCACAGTCAACCCACACACACAACACAACACACACACACACACACACTCACTCTCATACATACACACAACACACACACACACACAACACAACCACCTAAGCCTAAGCTAATGGCTGCAAGGACAGACAGCAGTACACTGGAGACCCCTCAGCCAGGGTGGAAATCCTCTATTGTCTATCACTTCCTGTTGAATCAACACGCACCAGAAGTCTTCCGGGACGCCAGTCCAACCAATAGGACTTCATTTTTGGGATTTTTATCATTTGGGTGTGTGTGAGCCAGCACGCTTGTGTGTTTCGACTCCACCAAGGTTGTCTTGTATTCTGAGGCCAGAAACTTAAAGCCCTGAGGATAAAACAGTTTTTACCCCCCCCCCCCCCCCCACACACCACACACACACACACAAAACCGAATTTGTTTTAGCGCTTACTTAACACTTTTTTTTACGCTTTGGGTTTGATCAAACAATCACTCCTCCAGTCTCTTGCACTTGTGTACGGCTGATATTTGCCCAATGTACAGGAACTACAACAAAATGAAAATGTTATACATATATATAGAAATGTGTATAGATATATAAAATACAACTGCATTTTTATACAAAAAGAGTGAAAAGATGCGTACAAAGTTTTCCATTTTAACATAGAAAAGAATAAGATGAATTTGATATGTGAAACAAAGACTGAACTATGAAAAAAAATATCGAAAAAAATGTCCTGTGCCATGTTTTATTTGAATGTTGTTTAGTGCAAAAAACGATTTTCTTTAGATGAAATGTGCTATGATTTAAATGTTGACTACCCTAGTGACTGAAGAACTGAGAGTGAAAAAAATGTGCAAAAAAGAACAAACTCAGACAAATGTGTTCCCATGTGGTACCTAGTGTTTTTTGGGGAAATCGTCCTCACGAAAAACAAAAGGTTCATTGTTTAGTTGGTGGATGAATCTGTGTATTTAGTTTGTACACTTTTTTCAACCTTTATTGCTATTATGGTTTTAGTCTGAAAGCCACTTGAGGACATATTCTTTGCTATTCCGTGTGAAAACTCAATCGATAATTAATAATTGGCCGTTTTCATTTTGTGTTCCTTTCTCATATTCAGACGTGAGCACTCTAAGCCTCTATAATTTTTGCACAAATCAGTCTAGAATGAAGGAAAACTTGAGATTGAAGAACTGACGAATGTGTTCCGTTACTGATGATGTCACAGTGTGGCATTCTGAGAAGGTTCAGTGACATCACGAGATGGTCCTCACTGCAGAACACAATATCCAGGGGGAGTGGTTGGATCCAGATCCAACTCCTCCCACCTTACATACACCAAAACCTACCCGTCTCCACCCCCTGATCCCTAAACCCACCCATTTCCACCCCTAAACCTACCATCTCCACCCACTAGATGTGGATCCAACCACACCCCTGGATCTTGTGTTCTGCAGTGAGGGGCTACTGGACATCACAGTAAATGTAGCAAATGTTAATTCCATGCAGTTCCACTTCTTTTTTAGCAGCCTCCGTTTGTTAAAAGCTTAACAATCAAACTGTTGTGCACAGAGCGTG
The DNA here is from genome assembly GCA_018155175.1 of Sinocyclocheilus anophthalmus. NCBI lineage: Eukaryota > Metazoa > Chordata > Actinopteri > Cypriniformes > Cyprinidae > Sinocyclocheilus > Sinocyclocheilus anophthalmus. The sequence continues at coordinate 1,016,481 of JADLZN010006541.1, read as the reverse complement.
TTTTTAAGCTGAATAATTGTATGTGAATGCTACCCATTCACCAAAACTGATACTTAAGCTAAGTTGATTTGAATTCATCTCAGAAAGGCGGTATCTATTGTGTCACGTTCTTAAACACCTATCATGTCAGCAGTAGATACTTTTTTTGGAAGTAGAATCTTTGTATGAAGTATTTGTATTTATTTTATTTTTTGTTGTTCAATTTTGAGCTCATAAGCTACATGGCTTCCTTGTGCCATTTTTATTGGATGTTTTTGCGCTTTTTCTCTTGATTTTCAACTCGTTTCCATCAAGATTGGTGATTTGCAGTGTTACAAATACAAATGTGAAGCGATTCTCAAACCGTTTCAGGGGTATCAAGCGGATGAAGTCGAGCTCTGCTTTACTTTTCTTCGCCATCTTGGTTGTTTTGGAGTTTCTCTTTATCTTCTCTCTTGCGAGCGTCGGTAACTCTGCGAGGATGTGTATTGCAGTGACTTGCTTTCATGTGCTGCAGCAGTTCTCTTAAAGTCAGTCATGTTCAAACAAGAGAAAGCCTCTCCTCCTTTGGCTTTCCACTGAGATTAAAGCAGAAGTAGACTTTCTGAGATGCGATAGAAACGTCTTTGAAAGATTTAGGTCAGAAACCCATTGAGAGAAAGAGCGAGGCGCACCAGCCGAACGTTTGACAGGATCTCGCTCGCGTTACCTCAGCCATACATCAAGGTTCATTCCAGTTGGGGAAAGTAATATTGAATCACTCTTTACACATTTATTTATTTTGGGATTACGGTTTACGTTATTGATTCCATGCCATTGCGATTTCTCCTAATCAACCCGGAGCAGGCCTCCACAACTCTCTACAACGTATATTCCACGGTAAAGACAATCTCCTTAGACTCGAGATGTTCACCTGTTAGGAATTGCCTTCGTTTTCAGTCTTCGCACAGGTGTTTACGAATTCGAAAACGAATTAGTTCGATGTTGGATTTGCTTGCTTGTTTGTGTTTAGCTCTCATAAACTCTTAGCGATCATTTCTGGCAATCTTAGGCCTATGTGGAAGGAAGCGTCAATGAAGTAGATGGATAGATAGACTTCCTAACATACAAGACACAGCTGTCGGACGTGTATGTCTTAATTTTAAGAGTAGAAGGAAAGGGCTAGACGTTTAGCATTGCAGGTGATTTAGACCCCTCCGTCTGGCTTTCCTTACATTAGTATGTTCAGTTCACTTTCAGTAGATGAGTTTCTGCATGCTTCGACATTACAAAATGATTTGAGAATACAAGCATGCTGTTCTACTTTCATTCCAAAGGCTGATAATGTTCATTCTACACATCATAATGTACGGTCTAGCCATGTTTTTTTTTTGTTTTGTTTTATCGTTGATGGAAAATCTCGATGTGCTTTGCTTTGTGCTACGTTAGCGGGACTTTGGTGATGGTGATTGTAAAGCAGCTGGTTGCATTGTAATGTCTCAGGACATGTGTTTCACTTTGATGTCGTCTTTAGCTTTCTTTTCATGCGATTTATTTTTTATGACGAGTGCCATCTTTGATTTTCAATCGTTTTTAGATGTTGAGTTGTGGAACATGTGGAACTCTTCAGAGATATTCTGACATTTCAAAGACTTCGCTGTGTAAAGTATTTGAGTGATGCCTCTCATTTTACGACACTTGTTTTGAGAACTACTTTGAGTACAGGAACAAACAAACAAAAAAAGAAGTTGTAGTAAAGGGGGAAACAAGCCGAACATAAGGTGTTTCAGACTCTCAGAGCTTTCGTTTCGCACAGAGTGCCTTGTCAACTCCTCTCTCATTTTTCTCGACCTCCTCTGACCCTTCCATTTCCCACAATCCGTTTCTTTCCATACGCCTCTTTATCGTTGTCTGGCCACGCCCTCTTTCTTACACTCCTCCTCAGTCCAAAAGACCAATCCGGGTTTTGATTTCCGCTCATGGTGTTTCTAGATTGAAGAAAAAATCCTTTTTTGGAAGGATGAATTAACTTAAGCGTAGGAACAAAATGTGAGCATGTAGATTTCAAAGAAAACGAAAACTAAAGAATTTTAATACTTTATTAATTCTGATACCTTTTGAAGAGTTTCAGACTTGAATCAACTGTGACAGGCTGGCTGTTAAATGCTCATTGTGTAAATATTGTGCTCTTTCCTATTTTGCAAATTTATTATGTGTAAATAAACACGTGCATCAAGGAGAGATTAAACATTTTTCGCTAAAATTGCTTGTGTCCCTGGTCTTCTGAGTTTCACTACATCATGTATAATAGATGTTTTTTTTTGGTCAAATCTGATGGCAAAAAAAGGTCCATTGTCAATTGTATAGCAATGCCATGAGGGTCACTTTTCAACCACGCAACTTTTTGTTGGTCAAAATAGTGAATTTGTGTGACCTTCTTGAACACAATACAAAATTCATGAGGAGAAATTTCTACGAATTTGAAATTTTATCTACCAACAATAAATATGTCCGCACCTTAAGAGCTGTCGCATGAATCCACAGACCTGGGATGAAATTGTATGGTTGGGCCCCTATTATGGTTCCTAAGGAGCCATTTTGTCACTTTAGCATATAGATTATTCTTTATTGCAAAATTATGAAGCGGCATTTCATTTCAAGGCAATCCTAGAATGCATTGGGATGAACTGAAAAAAGAAGAGAACATATTTACAGATACACATTTATTAATAAATAATTTCAAATTGTTAGCATAGCACCATCAATCTGTATTCATATTTATTGCTTTAGTTGAGCTGCTGGCGATAGATAGATAGATAGATAGACAGATAGGAGAAGATGATAATATACTAACATAATCAAGTAAAAGACTAACAAAATAATGATGAAAACCATATATAGCTTAAGTATATATATCTGATAGATATAATATAGATTATGATATTTATAATTTTTATTTATGCATTTAGCAGCAATTTGATCCAACGTGGAATTACAGTATGTATACTGTATATATTTATTTTACAACACACATACACATACAAATACAAATACAATCAATCTTTACATACATTTAGTAATAGCAAGTAAAGGTGATCAAATCTTGAACGTAAAACAATAACAGGAATAGAACAGGTCCCATTTCAATAGTTTTTTTGATGTTGTCAGCTGCCTATGTAGACAGTAGCGCTCAAACTAGGCATTTTTCGCGAGTGAACAGTATGTGCTAGTGTTTATCTGATAGTGTCCTGACATTTGAATCCCGGTAATGACGGAGGAACTGAGATTTGGCTCTTTATTCAGCTCAGTGAGCCCCGCCAGATGAAACTGCCCCCATTAGTTTGGAGCATATAATCGCTCAGACTAATTCAATTAAAACTCTTTTTGAAGGAAAGCTCAAATTGCCCTATGATTGCGAGCCCACCGAGTCTTTAAATGATTCTGTCAGACTCAAATGTGCATGTACCAGTAAAGCTGTGATTTATGGCTGCCTGGCAGTGGATGTGATTTTCTTTCCTCTAAGCAGTTACAGTCAATGACGGCCGCCGCGAACGGCGAGAGCAATTAAAGCTCCATTCCACTTTTGTTGCTAGATGAGCGTCTTGAGCGACACAATGATGCTCTGATTCTCTCAGTGAATAGTTTCACGTGCGTCACTTCTTGTCAGGCACCTTTTCCTTCCCTTTTCAAGAAGTGTTCGTTTGTCTGTACTAGTAGCTAGACTGCTTTCTCTTCAAATGTTTGCAGGCCTTGTGTTTTGACTTTTCTTCAGTGGGTGGGGAGTAATGAAAAACTGTCCTTGAAGGAAAACCAATCAAAATGCTTCTAAGACTGTATTTATAGCATCAAACAATTTTTATTTATTTTTTTAAACTAGCAGTCAAAGTTTGGAATAATAAAGATTTTTATTATTTTAAATATTACAATTAAATGTTAAAATGTTAAATGTTAAATATTACATTACTATTTGAATATATTTTAAAATTAAATTTATTACTGTGATGCAAAGCTGAACTTTCAGCATTGTTACTCTAGTTTTCACTGTCAAATGATCATTCAGAAATCATTCTAATATGCTAATGTTATTGTGAATGTTGAAAACAGTTGTGTGTTAATATTTTGCGGGAAACAGTACTATTCCAAAGGTTTGGGGTTAAAAAACATATGACAAAAAAACAAGAAATAATTGATTAACAAAAATGCCTTTATATTGAAAAGTGACAGTAAAAGACAATTATAATGTTACAATTTTTTATTTTTCAAATAAAAGCTGTTCTTAGTCGGGGGGGGGGGGGGGGGGGGGGTGGGGGTGGGGTGGGGAGTATTACGTTTCCTCAAAAAGTTAGCAGCATCAAATAGAATATTTAAAAGATTGCTGAAGGATCATGTGACATTGAGGACTGGGGTAATTCAGTAAAAGACTGCCTATAGTGCATATAGGCAGGGTATTAATGTAATCATTAATGTTAATTTTATTAATATTACTGTTTTTCAACCAGAGGTTGATGGAGAATAAAACCAAAAATTATATTACATTTTTATGACATTCCTGAATTCTGACTGATGTAATGAGTCTAATCTATTCCTGGTGTATGAGGGGTCCTTGGGTCTTAATGTAAACAAACAAGTCCAATCAAATGTGTCAGAATAACAGATGTGTTCATTAGGACTTGCAGTGTAAATGCAGCCTAAATAAAGGGGTACTTTTAATTTGACATGTCTTGACAGGAACAGATGTCATCATTAAAGACTTCTGGTCATTGTTTCCCTGGAACACAAACTGGGAGGGCTGGGAAAATGATGAACGACAGCTGTGAATGGAGGTAGAGTCTGTAGCTCCTCATGCAGATTTGGCACTGGCTTTCCAAACACATTTCTTCAGGTGTCTTCAAGCTGGTTTAAATGAACGGTGAAGAGTTTTGATATTTATTTTCACATTCTGGTTTAGCTCACAATGAAGTGCCAAATATACACTTGGAATTTGGAGTTTATGACTCTTTGGGAAAAATAACTATCCACCTTTATCTTCCCGTAAGAGCGGACACAGCCATTTGTAAATTTTGTGGGTCTGGCTTCCGGTCTCATCCACATCCAGCTATTTAAACTGTATAAAACAGCTTGTTTTGTGATGTATTGAAAAAATGGTGTGTCGTACCGAGTCAATTGTAATGTATTGTATCTTAATTATGAAACACAGGTTGTAGGCAACACGTTGTACCGTTTACGGCACATTGTTATTCTTCTCATTATTCCCAATAGCGGGCTAATAAACTGGACGTCTCGCCCATATGATTTACTTCCCGCGTTGAAGAATAAGTGGCTCTACAGCACAGTTGTTTAGGATCTGGCAATTTTTATTATCTTTTAAGAGGGGTAGTTCCACCAAAAATGCAAATTAGGCCACAAAAAATTTACAGCCCCCTAGGTGTGATATGATCCAGTCGGAGTTATATTAAATATTGTATTTGATCTTTCAAGCTGTTTAATTCCACTCAGCGGGGTGTTGCATGCATCCGTCCAAAAGAACTTAAATAAAAACCGCCCATCCATAAAAAAAAAAGTGTCTCACACGGCTCCAGGGGGTGAACAAAGGCATCCTGTAGCGAATCGATGCGTTTTTGTAAGAAAAATATCCATATCAAAATGTATAATCACTTTAATGTAGCTGCACTTGTGAATCGTCCTACACGGAAGCCAGCGCCGGCCCGGCATGACGTAGGAGGTCAGAGTGCGCATGCACGAGCTGGTGAGTCTCGTGAAAACCAATGTTTGTTTACAGGAGCAAAGGAAGCAAAGTTTTTAGCAAAGGAAAACCAGTCTCCTCTGGGCTTATATCGAAATTCCGACCAGTCTTCTTACAAATCCTCGTTTTGTACTTCTAAAAGTGACCGGAGTTTTGTTTTGATCTCTTCGCTGCGCTTCCGCGTTCATCACTTCTGAGCGGCGCATGCGCAAAGCGACCTCATATGTCATCCTCCCGGAACTGCTTCCGTGTACAACTGTTAGCGCAAACTAGATTAAAGTGATATTAAGTTTTGAATATGGATATTTTCTTACAAATAATCAAACGATTCTCACAGGAGGCCTTTGTTCACACCCCGGAGCTGTGTGAGACGTTTTTTTTTAATGGATGGGCGCTTTTATTTAACTTCTTTTGGACTGATGCATGCAACACATGCTGAGTGGCATTAAACAGCTTGAAAGATCAAAGACAGTTTTAATATAACTCCGACTGGATTAGCCTGAAAGAAGAAAGTCATATACACCAAAGATCGCTTGAGGGTGAGTAAACCATGGGGTAATATTTTTTTGGGTGAACTATCCCTTTAAGTACTCCACGCTCTATTGGGATGAATCTCATGAATAGTGCCAAGGCCAAAAATGAAATAAAATCAAGATTTGTTTAAGATTTAGTTTTATTTAAGAGTAGCAGAAACTCAACCTCTAATTAGAAAACCATTTAAGTAAAAAAAAAAAAGTTGCTTTTCGGACAATATATATTTAAGACACTTCCTCCCATTTCATGATTCTCATGAGGTACTTCAGAATGACATTTTTGGTGGACAATAAAAATAGTTTTATGCTATTACCATCACATCACAATGAAGATACCACAATTATTCAATTAGAGATACTTAACCTTAATATATGCTTGTTGCTTCGAGTTATTAATTATTTAGTTCAGTAAACTAAAATGGTATACAAATATATTCAATTATCGATAACTTAATAATTAAAAATGTATCAGATTTTATATACAGTAAAGATAAGACTTTTGTATGCTGGTAACACGATTTTGAGGGAAACCTGTTTCAGTGCAAAGAAGAATCGACTATATGATATACGACTATAAAATGAATAATGCAAATGCGAAGAAGATATGAATGAATTATTGTACGATAATGTATATATTATATATATATATATGAAGTTATATGAATATAAATTGATGTCTTTTGCTTTGTGTTCTTGGCTAGTTTTGTTTTGAGATTCGCCCGAATTCAACCTCAACCAGCTCCATTTATCTAGTATCTCCCTTACCACCATATTTCCCCCTATATTTTCATACAGTCATTCTTCTGCTTTTCCTTGTTTTTTGTTTTTTTTCCCCCCCCTCTTTTAAGGTCTCTCCTCTGATCAGGGCCTCCACTGACAGACAGCTTCTGGAATGGCGATGGTCAGAATAAAGAGACACAGTGGGGATCCATTATCTTGGCGCTCACTCATGCGCGTCCGCACGCATCCATCAACGGGTCTCTGAGGACAGAGGCCGCTGATGAAGTCATGGGATTGCCCCCTGGAAATGATCACACCTGTGTGGAGGTAATAAGATGGCGGTTTGCTGAGAGCCGGTTTGATTACCGAGCTCGGAGATGTGGAGTGTGATTGGCAGTGGAATGTAGACAGTGTGATTAGGAGGGACGGATCTTGGCTGTTACTTCTCATGGAGCAAAGGTGTAGAGCGTGAAGATGTTGGAAATATGTCGAAGCATCAGTTGTAGCTGAGTCAGTCGATTATGAGGCAGTGTTGGCGTGCGCCATCTGTATATCTTAGCGATGAGTTTTGTTCAAAAATCTCCAAAAACAGACTGAATGACATCATTAACAAATTTTCAGATAAGATTAGACAGAATGCCATCAAAAAAACCTATATATAGCCTATATTTAGCCAATATAAATTCTATAAAATTAAATAAAATTGAAATATTTGTAACATATAGCCGATATATTGCCTATCTCAAAAGTTTGGAATAATTAAGATTTTAAAAAATCTTTGCTCACCAAGAACTGCATTTATTTGATGCAGTAAAAACTGTAATACTGTGAAATTTTATTACAATTTACAATAACTGTTTTCTCTTTTAATATATATTCTCCAATGTAGTTTATTCCTGTGATGCAAGTTTGAATTTTCACATCATTACTCCAGGCATCATGCCCATGATCCTTTCAGAAAATCCTTTTTCAATTTGCTGGTATGTATGCTTAATAGAAGGCTTCCTATTTGATTAAAATGTTGAAAGTATTTTTGCGCTTACTTTATACTACTCATTCAGATTTTTTGAAGTAATATTTCTAAAGAAATTAATTATGTACTTTTATTGACAGATAATGCATTAAAATTGAATCAGAAGTCGAAGAATCCTGGGCAAATAAATTATCATGGTTTCCACAAAATTATTAGGAAGCACATCTGTTTTCAATATTGATAATAGTTTACTTTGTCTTACGTCTTGGCAAACTCTTCTTGCTTGTTTCAAGCACAAACACCATTACTGTTGTTAGATTTATGCAGAGGCTTTTGTAATCTTTTACATTATCCTCAAACTTTCTGGCATATGTACAGACTTTAATACAGCACTTTAGTCAAATAGTGAACGTTTTCAGTGACATCATTTGGCTGTGCACTCTTTCCCAAATATTCTCTCAGCAATGGCTCTGTTTTCAATAACATCGAAAATTTCATCGTAAATTTTAAGGCAATCCTTTTAAACACTTAAATATCATCCACTTAAAAGTAGTTTTAAGGGCCAGACTCACTCAAACAAAGGCGTTTAATTATTTAGCCGAGACATAAATTCCATTACGCCTTAAGAAAAAGTGACAAGTAAAATAAGGTCACGTAAACCAATTTGTTTGAAAAGTTTTCGTATACGAGGCTCCCATGACTTTAAATCTCAATGTGTAACTAACAAAAGACTGGCGATGATGCAAATGAACCGAACTTAATGAGAGCAATGAAGAGGGTGCAAGCATTTTGCAATCTTTCAATTTATCAACGGGGGATTTACATGGTGGTTCTTTATGGTTTGCAGAGATAAGGGAAGCATTGCATTTTGGGATGTGAGCATGCCAAACCGGATCTTTGAAGCAACAGAGAACCTTTCTGCGGATCCAGAGATAGTATGTTTGCGCGTGTGTGTACGTGTTTGCGGGGAGGGGGTCTCGGTGCACTCTAAACCCTTCAAAGGATTGATAAAGCAAAATGATTTAACAGCAGCAACACCGACCCCTGCGACCACCGGCGTGTCAACATTGATTGCAGTTATGGTGATTTGATGTGTGGAATTCAAATGCATGTCCCCTCAGCAGTCTGTCCACGCAAAGTTAGAGTCAAAGCAATGAAGGCCAATGTTTAGAGGACGTTTCAGCTCCACGACCCCCTGCCGACAAATACAAGCATGACATTTACAACAAAAGTCGCATGTCATGTGAGCGAACGCATGAGTTTCTTGTGGGGAATTCACAGCACACGCTTTGTGTCTTTCATATCAAAGAACAAGTATAAAAACCCACTTTTTTCTAAAGAGAAAAAAATAGTACCAAATAAAGTAAAAAAATACAAATAAAATGAGATTGTGTGTATAGGGGTTGCAATTGTGAGATAGCAGTACTGTAGCACATATAAAAATAAATGACTTATGAGAATATAATCATTGTGATGTATAAAGTCATAATTACAAGAATTAAAGTCACAATTGTGATTTATAAAGTTGCAGTTATGAGAAATACAGTTGAATGTGTGATATATGTAACTAGACGTAAGACAAGATAATTGTGTTGGCCTACTTGAATCCATTAACTTACCTGGACCTGCTGACCCCCTGCGTTTGCTTACCGCGCCAAAGGTCTTTGGATGATGCCGTCACTATTGGAGTGTGCAAAATAATCCTCCAACATCTGGACCAAATCCAAGGGATTTTATGCAAGGATCTTGGTTGGACTTCAGCTCCGCGTTCACAACACCCTCATCCCCAAACACACTTCAATAATTCACACAGCGCTCTGGATACCCACCTCCATACTGTCAGTTAGATCACGCACTTCCTGCGCAGACAGGCAGCAGCTGGAGGATGAAACTCACATCCCCCACTCGCACCCATCGTACGTAGCGCTCCTCAGGGCTGCTTTCCTCTCTCCCCTGCTCTCCTCCCTCTACAACAAATGCCTTGCACCTTACTGACCCCTCGTCAACTCCTGACGTTTGCAGATGAACACTACACCTCGGTCTCATCCCGTTGGAGACAGTCGCTTAAGACATTGGTCTAGAGTTGGTTGTCTGGTGCAGTCACAACAACCTGGAATTGAACACGCTCAAAACTGTGGAGATGACAGTGGACTTCAGGAGAAACCCCCCTGAACTCCACCCACTCACCATCATGAACAGCACTGCGGCTGCAGTACAGTCATTCAGATTCCTGGGCACCACCAACTCGCAGGAACTGAAGTGGGACACTCACATAGACTTCCATTGTGAAAAAGGCCTAGTAGCAGTAGGTTGTACTACTCGCCTTCGTCGTCTGACAAAGTTCAATCCTCCTACAGGCACAGTATGACACATTCTACTGCAGCTATTATTGGTCGGTTCTGGGGTTCTGTGCTCTCTTCTATAAGCTGTCGGGTTTGTTAGGTACAAAGGGCAGAAAGGATCATTGGTGTGTCATCGCTGCCAGTCTTCAGGACTTGTACTAACTTCGCAGAGTGAATAAACTGGGGGTCAGGTAACATCATTAATATAGACAGTATCGCCTCACTCCATGCTCACACCCTGACACACACGTCTGTTTGGGCACTTCTTCCTTCAGGCATGATGCTACAGATCTCTGTCGGTCACCTTTAGAACATCATAGAGCTCTAAAAAAGTTTTACCGGCATAAAGCCTTCTCCAGCTTAAACAGCTAACATTTGAATCATTACCTGTGTTCTGTAATTCGTTTCCGTAATTCATTCTACATCTTTAGTTATTGCCTTTTTCTCAAGTATTTTGTAAATACATATGGATATCTCTTATTTATACAGTTCTATACAGAGTGCAAATGCACAAATCTGTACATAAATCTACAGTTTCAGATTCATACACATTATTTATTGTTAAATTTTACTTTACGTCTTTAGAAAAAAATAGAAAAATGTTCTCATGTCAGAATCGTGTATGTATGTATGTTTGTATGGCATGTGTGTATGTACCAAGGAGGAGCACCTGGTAAAAAAAAACAAAAAACACAACAAATTCCTAGTGTGTTTGCGCACACCTGTCGAATAAAGCTAATTCTGATTCTGATATATAGTGGCAATTTTTAAAATATGACATGAGAAATGAAGTCGCAATTATGAAAATATAAAGACAGTCGTAATAAATGAAGTCAGAATTACACAAAATAAAGTCACAGTTGTGATATATAAAGTTGCAATTGTGATATATAGTGGCAGTTTTTAAAATATGAGAAAGAAATGTACAATTATGAGTCAGTTGTGAGATATAAAGTCACTAATACAAGAAATAAGGTCACTAGTGATACATAAAGTTGCAATTGTGAGAAGTACAGTTACAATTGTGAGATATAGTGGCATTTTTTAAATATGACTATTATGAGAAAAAAAGTCACAATTATGAAAATATAAAGACAATTGTAATAAATAAAGTCACAGTAGTGATATATAAAGTTGCAATTGTGAGATATAGTTGCAATTGTAAAACATTACTATTATAAGAAATAAAGTCACAATAATGAAAATATAGTAAAAAAAAACATTATTATATAAAATACAAGGTCAATTGTGAAATATAAAATCACAATTACAGGAAATAAAGTCACTATACTGACATGTAAAGTTGCAATTATGAAAACGTTATGAAAAATAAAAATGGCAATTATGAAATATAAGGTCAATTAAAAAACAAGGTCACATTTTGAGGTATAGTCCCAATTGCAAGATGTAAAGTTGAAAGTTTTGAGAGAGTTACAGCTGTGATATATAAAGACACACTTTGAGATTTAAATTTGCAATTAAGGAATATGAAGTTGGTTGTGTAAGCCATTGCGTGAAAGTCCCAATTGTGAGATGTCGCAAAAAGACAAACATTCATTACTGCCTTTAATAATTTTCTTTTTTACCTAGAGAAAATGGGCTTTCATGCACGTTCCCCATATGATAAAATGCACTGAAATTATAAAATTTCATTATAATCTCTTGTACGAGTTGAGATGTTGCAATGAAGTTGCATGTCATGTGACGCAGTTTGGTGTGAGGTTTGTTAATGAAGAAGTCTAACAGGGTGAGGAGAGCCTCCCCAGTGCCAAACACAGTTCACGAGCGAGAGCGCTTCGGTGCAGAATATGTGCATTCACTGCAGAGCGTGCGGTAGTAAACTGACATCGCAGCTTTCTATGCATTTTACATGAGGGTTGTTGCCTGTCGAGGCCTTTCTCTGTTCATGGCTCATCACGACGCATCTCATTCGGGCATCTCTGTCGATGATTCTCGCGCATTCCGTCTTTCCTCTAAGGAAGCTGTTCTGTTCACGGCTACACCTACTGTCTCTAGACAGACAAAATTGAAAGTATCGAAGTAAATGAAAGAACGTGCTGTCTTGCATTGTCTGATCAATCAAGCGGGCTATAGGAGGCATCATGTCCTATTCGATGCGACAGTACTGGCAGAATTCATCATGTCTGGCAGAGAAAACGATCTGGCTAATATGCTAGTGTTTACAAAGGAAATGTCTTTGGAAGTGTCCTTTTCTGGTTGCGGGCGTCAAGCGGCTTGTTTTTTCTGCTCAAGGCGCTTAAAATATTTAGCACGTCTTTAATAATAAAGCTGAAGTAGCATTAAAATGAAACCTGCAATGGCAATTACGTCTCGTGGCGTCGTTCAAGAATTTTCATACATTTTCTCCGGGGTCACTATTAGCACCATTCATGACTCGTGCTATTGGCGAATGATAAGGCAATAACGGAAGACGGCGAGGCTGTAAGAGAGCAGGACGGCTCGTGCGACAGAATAAAACCCTGTTGGCGCTGCCCACACGCCTGCGGAGCGGTCATCGATTAGCGGTCACGTCGTTCATTTTCAGGCAGTCTGACTCGCTATGTCAGCTCCTGACAGGTGGTCATTAACCTACTTTCGACATCTCATTTCCTCATTGCATCTGGCGGCTCAGCTGCTGCCTGGGTCAGCGACTGCCTGCTGGTGTTAGTAAGCCGTCTCTCATTTACCGCCCACCGTCGTGGCCTTGACGTCTGATTGGGGTCATATCCACATATGGGTGGAGTTGTCTCGCTGTCTCTTTTGTCTTTTGCTGGCGCGCAGCTCCTGATCTCTTCTTAAGTCGAGTCTGCGGAATCGATTGCGTATTGTAGATGAAGTTTATGGTGCAATTAGGCAGAGTTCGGCAGCGTGTATTTCGTCAACCGCGCATCTGGAGAGCCATGAGCTTCTACTTCTGCGGCCCCTTACGCGCCGAAAAAAAAAAAAAAAACCACAAAAAAAAAAAAAATCAGGCTTAACACACAAACCTAGGCCGTATGTATCCAGGTTTGATCCAGCCCCCCCCTAGCAACTGCATAATCAACTCACGCGTTATCAGTGCCTGAGGAGTAGAAACAATCGCGAGAAAAACTGGAGCATTCAGTAGCCATACCAGCTGTCCAACTGTATCTTGTCTGCTGTAGCATGGCACTGAAACAAAGATTCGAATCATTTGTATTGATCAATTTGTTATGAATTAAATGAAATGTTATTTTTAAATGCAGTTTAAAAAGTTAGGCTCCGGATAAAACAATTTAAATTTCTTACATTTCTCACACTAATTTTTTCCTGCCTTAGCTGTTAATACATTGTAGAAGCTGAACTTATTTTGATATAAAATATACTATATTATACAATAGCAGTATATATATATAAATATATAGTATATATAATATATATAGATCTATTATATACCTATTTATACTATATATATACACTGAATTAGAAAACAAAATATTATTTATAATATATAGGTATACTAGCATACACAAATGCACACCACCCACACAGCCACAGAAATCACATACATACACATATATGATATATCGAGTAAGGCCCAGGCTACACATCAACTGTATTACACATATTGTAATAAGATATCGCATATTTAATTATTATATATATATATTACTACACACACACACACACAACACACACAGCACACACACACTGTATATCTATATATATTATAAATACTTATATGTGTCAGCGTAATGTCACATTTATCTCAGAAAAACATATTCGGTGACCATAACTCGTTAGTCAGCCAGAAAAATAAACTGTAGAGAGGGGCATTTTTGCTAAATATATGCACCATATAACATTTTCATTATACATTTTACTGTTCTTCATTGTTTAATTTATGTTTGAATAAATCCTCGTTCCAACAGTCTTTTTAAGACAGGCCACAAAAGTGGCTCTATTGAGGAGATATTATCCTCTTTTTGTATATATATCTATATACTTGAATATAACTTGAAGTAATGGTAACTGAATATTATAAAACCTCGCAGTTAAAAGTGCTATTTTAAGCAGTTGTACAGCAGCAAATCTATCATTTTAACCTTCAATAAATTATAAATGCCGTACCAATCTTTCCATGACTGGCTCATGTATATTTTAGCAAACAAGTCATTATGTTTGAGTAGGTTTTTTTTTTTTTTTACTCGCCTTGAGAAAATGTGGCCTGTAGCTAGTAGCCGAATATGCAAATCCAAAATAATAGATACTTGATCGAATCGAATCTCGTGAATTCTGTGTCAAACCCTGTATAGGCCATACTATATATATATACTAGATATTGATACACAAAAAACGAATTGTTATAAGAAATATAAATGGATTATTATGGAAATATTATGTCTTAATGAATAGAAATGTCAATGTGCTTGACAACTCTTTACTTAAAATTATAAGATTATATAGATATTAGTATTTTTACCTATCTAAATTTAAATGCATAAATTATTGATATTGAATTTCAATAGGAATATAATAAAGAACTGGAAAGGTATCAGAGTAGTGAAGAAAGTATCAAAGTATCAGAGTAGTCCAAGCAGAAGCCTAAAATCTGATTGGCTGATATGAATGTTGTTTCAGAACTAACAAACATGTTGACTCAGGAACACATCGTACTTGAGTAAATCAAGTTACGCAAGTAACTCAGCCATAAAACATTTCCCAGTAATGCACATCTTGTCAATAGTGTCCATCCTTTGTACTACAGCCAGATCAGACAGCTCCTGTAATCCTCTGTTTATGCATTAGTGCTGGTAACAGTCGGGTTAGCTCTGCTGCTATCGACCGACCCAGTCCAGCGGCCCTCTCTCCTGAAAGAACGGAACATCTCGCTGCACAAAACAAGAAAATGTCTGTGCTGTCCTCCATCGACTCAGCTCAGAGCTCCGGATCAATAACACCCTGCATGACTGTAATCCTGGCCTCTGAATTATACTAATCTCAGGCTAAATGATCTATATACAGCATCAGGAGGCTTGTAAAATGATGTGGCTGTTGGTGCTTAACCAAAGCCTTATTAGAAAGATTAATTAGATGATAATTGACACTGTATTTGTTGGCCAATATAAAAACGCAATACAATTTTGTTATAACAAAGGCACCGCGGGGATGTGGGTTTATTTGATGTGATAAATTATACATGTATGAAGTGCGTTGAGGATTTCACCAAGCTGCAAACAATCAATTACATTGATTTGCTCACAGCCCGCCGCATTGCCATTTGTTTATCACATGATAAAGTATCACTCCTCAGTATAGAATATTCCAGTCTGGATTCTTCATGTGCAATGCAGCCCTTCAGATTCACGCTGGCGGTTCCTGTATTATATTACAACATGTCAGTTCACCAATTAGATGCAAGTCTTGTCTAGACAGTCATGCAAAACAGTTCTGGGAGTAACGAACTAAAAGTAGCAACGCTGTTAACTTTACCTTTTTTTCAGCAGAGTGACATTAGCTCAGCTAATAGTAGCTTTTCTGAAAATAAGCAACTTTTTCAAATGACAAAACGCTACATTGCTATTTTTTATTGTATTTTATCATTGTAGTGCACATGCAACTTTACAGAAAAAGTCTATATATGTCATTTGAAATATTGTTACAATTTAAAATAGCTGTCACTTACGATCAATTTAATGCATCCTTTATGAATAAAAGTAAATTCTTTTTTGTTTTAATAAATCGTACCTAGCCCAAACTTTTGAATGGTACAGTATTATAGTTTCCTCAAAAATATTAAGCAGGAAAAGCTGTTTTAGAATATATGTCTGTCTGAAATTTGTTTTTGTTGCTATTCACAGAAACTAAATTACCATTTGAAATATAATTCAAAAGAAAACAGGGTTATTTCTAGAATTCAATAAATATTTTAAATGTTGCCTGGTTTTAGTGTATAGATTTTAAGATCAATTAAATTCAGCATCTTTAGACTTTTTTTGGGTTTTTTTTTTTTTTTTTTTCAGAAAAAACCTTAATTATTTTCCAAAAAATTCAGTGTTCATTTTGACAATATTTGGGACAGTTTTAAACCATGATGAGCAACAATAAAATATTTGAATAAATAGGCATTTAATATATATTAATTCTCATCTAGGTTTGCAATTTTAAACAATTTATTATTAGTTAGCAATGTGCATACCTCTAGAGCGAATATTATATATACTATATATATATATATATATATGACTATGCTGTGTGTGTGTAGTGTGTGTGTGTTGTGTGTATATAGATGCAGTATATATATATTATAATATACTATATATATATATATATAAGTAATATACTATTATATTTTTTTTTTTTACAATTAATATAAATTTACAATTAAGAGTCTTTATATTTGTTAACTTTAGTAATATTATATATAATATAGTTTTTTTTTCTTTTCTTTTGGCATTTCACTCAATTAATCAAACTTACTTCACTTTGACAGTATTCCGATGCTAAGAAGTGATACACCTCACTTTGATTTTCCAAGGGGCTAAACATTTTAGTATAATCCTTCTCTAAGGGACAATACTATAGTAAATTAAACTTGGATATCATCGCATACGAGTAGTACAATGTGCTGTTGCTGTATAGGCCAGTACAGATTTAGCTGTGCGCTCTGAAAATAACTCAACATACAGTCCTATTATTGTCAAAATAATCTGGTCAGCAAAAATGAGTACAAACCTCACTAAGTGATAACCAGCTGTATGTCGTTAAACGCAGGCAAGCCAACGATGCTCATAACTTCATCTATTTCTGTTTTTGTCTGCTTGACAGGAATCCTATTACAAATTTGTGTATCTTGTATTATACAGCAGTTAAATTTGTTGCTCTGAGTACAATTCTCTCATACTGACCAGCAGGATGTTCAACATGGCACCGTTGTGGTCATGGTCAAAGACTCTCGTGAGGATTTGAGATTAGAATTGTTGCTCAAAAGTCAACCAAAAATGGCCTAGGCTATAAAGAAGATCTGTAAGCCACCATTTAAACTGAGTTGCAGTAGCAGTGGCGCAGGTCATACAAGAGGTTTTTAGACGAGTTCGCACCAGCGACCTGATCACGCCGGAACAGGGCCTCGCAAAGGGTCGATCAAAGAAGTTAGTCCTCATGCTGTGGGCGTCAGGTACAGAAGGCTGTCTTCAAAAACCGTACATCATGAGTGTCTGCAGCCATTGCTCAAACATGACACCGGCACACTAGCACATAGTCGGCTTTGCATGGCCGTCAATCATCGCAGAAGAAAGTCCTCTTCTAAGCGGCGGCACAAGAAAGCCTGCAAACAGTTTGATGAACAATCTGTCCAAGAGCATGAATTACTGGAACCATGTCCTGTGGACTGATGAGACATGGGTGGTATAAACTTGTTGGGCTCAGATGGCGGTCCAGGGTCATGTGTGTCGACGCCCTGGTGAAGAGATACCAAGTGAAAATGTGTCTTGGCTCTGACCAGTCAAGGCATGGGGTGGTAGCCAATCATTGTCTGGGGCTAGCATGAGTGCTGCTGGTACTGGGAGCTGCGGTTCATTGAGGGAACATGGATTCATAGGCTGTACTGTGACACTTCTGACAGAACATGATGCCCATCGGGGGCCTCCTTATAGGAGCGCGGGCTTCAGAAACTGGGTAGGCCGAAAGAACGGGTCAGTTTTTCAAACATGATACGATCCGTCCAAACCTAGCCGCCGCAACACAAAGGAGAAAAAAAAAAAAAAAAAAAAAGGAAAGCCAAGAGACCACTTGGCCCTTGGCTTTTCTGAGAAAGGGCTGAAGGTGAAGGTGATGGATGGTCAAAGTATGCCTCCAGACCTGAACCCTTTGTAGCACAAAACTGTGGGGTGGGTCAGTTCTCGAAGCAAGTGCGGGTAAGGTGGAGAAGCGCGCTGTGTCTAGCACGCAGGTCAGTGCTCCGTGATGTCTATGGAGGAGTGGAAGATGATACCGCAGCAACAACGCTTGCCATGCTCTGTGAATTCGCAGGTCCCTATGGCAGCCAATTCAGATCTAAATCATGCTAGATTACAGAATGGTCGCTGCACACAAAATTATTGATCCACTATGGGACCCTGTTTGGCATATTGCACAAATTAGGGTGTCCTGCACTTTTGGTTGTCTCAGGTATTTAGTCAGCAAATCAAAGTGGCTCGTATGGCTGAGCTTATTTTTAGAGACAGTAATGGCTATTAGGACTGGCTATAACAAGGCTGGGCACATTGCTAGTCTAAAAAAGTATATCCATTTTCATGCTTCATATAAGTCTATGTCCCATTGACAATCTATATATATAAATGGTTGCTGAAATGTCAGGGGTCTGTTTTGTGAGATACTGTAAGTCTTAGTTGTCAACTTTAGTTTATATGGACAAAATCATTGATTTCACAAAATCAACAATACTTATAAAGTATTTATTAATCCAAGTTAATGTTAACAAATGAGACCTAATTACAAAGTGTTAGCATATATTGCCTATATGTATATATTATCTACTTTCTGTTGGTAGCTTGACAGTATTTTAACTAGAGTAACTTCTGCATGGGAAGCTACAAAGTAGCTCTGCAAATCCATACTGGTACTTCATGTTCGCAGCACAGAATGAGGAAGAGAGAGAATGTGATGGAGAGGAGCAGTTAGATAAATAATAAAACAAAGATCCTGCTGTTTTGTCTGAGAGCAGAGCAGTTCACTTTAATGCACATATGTGCACACACAAACGTGCACACCGACACTAACACAAACTTACTTCCCAATGTCAGCAGAGCTGCACTCGGAGCTGCAACTTCTCTCTAATTAGTCCCAGGGCAAGCACTCGGAGCACTGAAAGAGATGGAAAGGTGAGAGAGGGGTGAGGGGGAGAAGTAGAGTCTGCGGTGAGTTGAGACTGGCCGAAGAAAGGGAAAGCAGAGGAAGTCAAAAGTGCATTAGACATTATGAAAGATACCGAAACACATGATGTTACATCAGGAAGAAGTGCGGCTCGACGCCATGATGGAGGGACAACAGAAATCCAGTCTTTGAACTTTTAGACCACATTCTTGTCAGTTTATATCAAAAAATTATTTTGTGCAGCTTTGCTTTTTACAAGCACATTTCTGTAATCATTTAAATTTCAGTCTACTCATCACACTTTGAACTAGGGTGACCACATGTCCTCTTTGTTACAGACAATTCCTGGCCGGGATTTTTTAAATTGCTTGAAATTTCTGTTTTTTTGGCTTTGTATTCCTACTGACGTGCTCTCTACAGTCCACACATATTTGTAACGGAGCCGACGAGACAAGAGACGTGTGGATCCATCTGCAAAATTTTATTAAAGAGACGTGGTAAACAGTCAGGGTCAAACAATGGCAAAAAGGTATATTGAGGGCAAGACACAAGAGAAGTCCAGTAAACAGGCGTGGGTCAATCGATGGCGAACGTAATCCAACAGAGGCGAGACTAGAGGGATAAATCCAGGAAACCAGGCAAGGATCAGAAACCGAGAAAACAGACAAGGCAAGACTAGGCTAAGGCAGGGAAACTAACGAGGGCTCTGTAGTGTAGCTATCAAATGATAAGCGCTAAACAATACTCGGCCGAGGGAAGGGATCAGAGTGAGTGTTAAATAGTGAGTGGGTGATATGAAACAGCTGTGTGCAATCAGTGCTGTGTGCAATCAGTGCAATGAATGATGGGATATGTAGTCCGGGGTGGTGATGTGCAAGAGTGTGTAGTGCGAGAGTCAATGAAAAATGGAAAGGGTGACCTCTGATGGCTAGCAGATGGAAGTTCATGGACCGGATACGTAATAATATTATACGTGTATTTGCATTGCTTTGACCGCTCTTTGTAGAAACCACATATACAAGCAGGATTGCGACATTCTGATTAGTACATGACCTGCACGCTATTGGTCAGACTCTTTTCCGGCATTGCTCAGCAAGATGAACAAATGTTTTTAAATTTGGTATCTGTAGAAAAATGTCAATAAATAGTAGCCAAACAATATAAAATATAATAATAATAATATAGATACAATTAATTTAATCATATCTATTAAATAATGTACATTAAAAAAGAGAACAATTATTTGATGTCCAAAATTAGGCTGTATATGTTTTTTTAAACATGATCTGTTTATGAAAAAGTTAATATTTAGTAACCCAAATTCTAGAAACATTATAATACCATAACATTATTATTATTGTTGTTGTTGTGGCTCTTCATTTTCTGTATTGCTTAATCAGTTACAAACAGTCACACAAAGCACGCAGTCGGTCTTAAGTAGTCTCATCATGAAGGCAATCAGCAACTTGGTACCTATTGGTTTGACTGAGGATTCAATGACTCGCACATAAATAAAGTATCTTGTTTTGTTCCTGAATGAATCAGCATTTGTGAAATAATTGGTTGAATGAATGATTCAATGACCTGCTCATAAATAACGTATATTGTGTCATTCTGGATGTAGTTTTGCAGGAATGGATATTAACAAGGACGCACTGCAGAAAAAAAAGCAGGCATTGTCGAGAAGCCGTATGACAGAGTTGTAACTTTGCAGAAAAGAGTCACTGACAATTGCTTAATGGGAAGAAGTATTATCTATATATATATACTGCACATGCAGGCCAATGAGGATTATCGGCAGCACACTTAAGAGTTCTTTTGCAACATCGCACCGTTCCCCAGCTACCTGTATAGATTGCTACGGGTTATGACAGTATAGCTATTGTGCAGCAGCAGTATGTCTTGAAGAATCACAGAACTTATCAGGAATGTATGGCAGTAGCGCAAGTCCTGTACTTGAGTTTGCAGCTAGAGCAGCAAAATCTACAAACAAACAGTGGCGGGCTAGTGGTTTACATAGAGGAGGCACATAATGATTGGTTCTGGGATCCCTGCGAGTATTTTATTATTATTTTTATTATTATTATTTGCTTAACCACTTTTAAATGGCTTTTTGGTTGCTTTTAGTCCGAAAAATTTAAGAAAACGACATACATACAGCAAGATATTATAATTTCACTTACCTGGCCTATCATTTGAAGCAAACATCCATCCCTTCTTAAAGTCTGCATTAAAAGAGAGCTGCCTGTTGCGCCATTAATTAAGCCGACTGCTGTAGCCTATATCAAGCTTAGGCTGTTTTCCCTAAATTTGCATATATACTGTTTGAATGACAGCTTGGTAAATCTGTTGGCGATCAAATATTCAATATCGCTACTCATCATAAGTACTTGGTACATTATCAGCGCAGTGGGAGACATTCAAACTAATATCACGTAATTTACGTGTCTTTGATGATTGGTTGATATCAGAAAGGGAGGCTAGCCTCCCCTACGAGGTTTCTTTTCTCAACACTGAAAGTGAACACTCGATGCTGAATGGCTAATTTTTTTTACCAACGGAGGCACGAGAACTCAGCTCTCCCCCGGCCTCCCCCTCACCTTCACTATCACGTAGCGGTTGTAATTACATCAGCAGATTACACACATTCGCGATAGAAAAGCGGCGCTTTCCAACTTCATTAACATGTTATGGTATTACAGCTATGAAATTACAAACAAAAAATACACATTCTGAGACATGAACCGAAATTAATTGTGAATTTTATTAACAATAAATCGTCGTCCTCCCATTTTCACCTCAAAATTTGGGGAAGCTGTGCTTGCTGCTCCCCAGACGAGCCGCCTACTGGCAACAACAGCAGTAACCAAACAGCACAATTCAGCAGCGTCGTGTTGTTCTATCATTACCATGCTAAATCTTTAGGAGGAGTTGGCATAATAGAACTTAGGAAAAGCAGGCACTGGACCAGGCTGATCTTTCTAGTGGCACATGTTCCAGCACCTGTGTTCATGCTGTATCAAAATAGAGATACTTTGAAATGTTTAATGCGTTTAAATTAAATGTTTAATTGCTAAGGTCTGAATAAAATTAAGACTTTGGCGACAAGTGGGTGATACTAACAGTGAAAACGGGGGCCCAGTGCATTGGACCTTCCGCTCTCTTGGGAACGTTTGGTCTAATACGCTCGAGGTCCCGGATCACGTTCTGGACTTTAAGAACGATTTTTGATCGTATCGCCTTCCCTATCTTCAGCATCACTATCCTGGTGGTCTGTTCCATCTGGTGTACTCGGTGTCGCCACTGTCTTCCATATTCCGCCCCGGGGGCCCGCGCCCTGGTGTGATACACGCGCGACCGCCCCCATCATTAGCCGAGTTTTTCCCGAGAATCCGCGAACCGAGCGAATTTTTAGCTTTTGCTCCACACCGCCTTTTTTCCCTTTGGGGCATTCAGCATGATATGAGGCTCCCCTTCCCCTCCCTCGTTTGCCATGTTTTTCCCTGGCCGGCCGACAGGCACACACCACTCAGACAACGCGTTGCACACCCCCCACCCCCCTTAGCGGTGGAAACTTTTCGCCCTCCCAGCGCTCCTTTCCCTCGATTAGTCCTGGTTACTTCCTCCGCTCCTTGTTTTTCCAACCGTGCAAGAGAGTCCTCCAACTCACTTCCCCTCTGCTGGGCCCCCCTTTTCGGCCTTCCCTTTCACGCCTCCCTCTGCTTGCCAAGTCTAGAGATGACACACATCGCGGGAGACCGCACGGTCAGATCCGCTTTGCGAGGCGAATGGGGTAGCTGATCGAGAGTTGGCGGACCAAGATAGGTCTCGATGAAGTCGACACTACAGAGGATAAATGAATGTCGCTGAAAATAGGATACGAACTAGGGAGTAGTCTTCCAGATGAGTCATGATCCATATCGTATTCAGTGAGAGTGATTAGGGGGGAATGGAGGACCGGCACAGGATTTCCGTAGCTGGTGTGGAAAGCAGGCTATAAATAAGGGTTACTATCACGTTCGGGGGGTGAAGGTTAGGTAGCATGTGTACCAAACAAAATAGCTGACACGCATTGTTTTAACCACTGTACACATAGAACTTAATTTGGAAATTTCCATTTTTTATATTGTTACTTTTGATTAGAAACAAAGTCTCATCTTTAAAATTGTCAATTTTTTCAGGAAATTCAAACAATAATGCTGTTTTGACACTGTTTGATGTGACACGACAGATTCATATATATAATCTCCATATTGTAATTTATAATATCAGTAAAAACATGTTTACCAACAATTTTATTTGAGAATGATTAAATTATAATTTAATGTGATAAAACTAACTTGAGATCAGTTACCATTCAGCTTTATAAAAACGAATTAAAAAAGGACTTCTAAAGGTTTCAAAGCTTCATGAAGCAATGTTTCAAACACACCCTTTATCTGATAAAGGTCTTTCAATGTTTCTTTCACGTTTTTCAGACTGTGCAACAGTATTGAAGCTTGAAACACGAGCAAACATATCTGAATGCTGCCTTTTTTCATCACAAGTTTACATTCACACTTCTAATGGCTGACTGTCAATCCATGTTTTTTTTTTTTTTTTGCACAAGGCTTACAAGAGTGCATAAAACAGCTTTTGTTAGCCTGTACACTAGATCTATCTGTCTATCAGTAGAAACAGTCTTCAGATCAAATTCATAGACCATTTTGAGTCCTCTTTCACATCAGAGAGACGTGTGCGTATAATTTTGCAGCGTTGCTACGGGAATGCATTATATTGACTCTGACATAACTGATATAATTTAGCATGAAATGGCCTCAGTTATTGCATTGATTGATCATTATGAGAATGCATCATAATTCGCAAGAGATTTTCACCTCTCCATTCATATGGACGGTTTTAGCTCTGACTCCTAGACCGCGGGTCGGTGAGAGGCCCTCATTACCAAAGACAGGTCATAATGGTCAAGTCAACGTCTCTGACCTCATTAGAGCATTGCCAGATAGGCTCAATTAAAAATATGGTGACTCCACAGCTCTGCGGCTGACAGCGAGTGCGGCTTCCTACCATGACAACCATTAGACCGAATCTAAAATAAGAACCCTCAAAATCACGGCGAGCACCGACAGCAGTCATACTCTCGGGTCCGTTCATTGTTCAGATTTCACTCCATAATACGATCTCAGCGCCTCTTCTGACGGCCTCCACAGGTTCATGTATCATTTATGAAATGAGACCTGCAGCGAGAGAGGAAAGGTACACGTTGAGGTTTGAATGAACATGGGGCTTTTCTAGAAGCTTCTCTCGCTTTGTCAGTGTCACCGCTGCCTGTCTTACACCTTATTCACACCCTTATTCTCACCTTCGATTTGAAACACTCACATAATGAGCATTCAAGTGCAGGCTGGGATCTTCAGACATGGGTTTGAATCCCTCCAGCTCTGTGTAAAACACGTCTACCATGCGCATTATTAGCCTTGCGCTTGTGTTAGGTTTTATGGTGGGTCACCACGAGACTTGATGCTTACGAGAGGTTATTTTTAGCACGCAGAGGCAACTTTTCGACTACAATATCTGTAGCTCCAGCCGTCAAATTTAAACAAACCAGGCTGTGCGTATGTGTCCAGTGCCTTTTAACATAAGAAGAATATGAACAAAGAAAACAATAGACATGATGGATGATGCAGAGAGGGTAATTATTTAAAATGCGGCAGGCCGACAGTGCAGCCAAAGCAAAGGGCTGCCAAAGTGTGATAATTCTCATTCGTTTGAATTCGTAGTAATGAGACTAAATTCTGGTAGTTTTGCATCTGACAGAATAATATGATTTAAAAAATGGGTGTAGAAACAGTTTTCTCTCAGAATTTGGTAAAGTCAACACTTAATTACAAAGCAATGGAAATTAACACATTGAACTAAACATGAAATTTTGAAGTAGAAAGACAAATAGTATTTTCTGATAAAACATACAAATCTTTTATTTACAACTTAATTTTTTTTTAATATATAAAATTTGCTTTTGGTCTCCCACCAAAACAAAATGTGACCGATTCGCTTATTAAACTTAGTAATGCTAACTTTTCACTAGCATGACAGCAGCTCTTCTGTTTACAATGCACTATAGCTAGTTGGTAAATTATTATCAGTGTAGCATAACAGACGCAAGAAGGGTTGGTCCGATTAAATTGACTGAATATCAGTATCATAGAAGATTCACTGATTCATTTGAATCCTTACTCAACATTTTACACATTCTTTTTGCCTTAACATATTTAGTATAATGCTTCTGCTCATCATTATGATTTATAGTTTTAGTAGTTGCATTTAGTGTAAATTGATCTGTTCAAATTTCAATTTTGATACTTTTAAGATTTCCTTGTGCCAGATAACTGACTACAAAAACATGCTCTGTAGGAATTTAAAATATTTATATTCATTAAAAAATGTCCTGTCTTTATAATGCTGTGCACTTTGTTTTAGTAAATCATTTATTTGGATGGGTTATGTAAATGAATCAAATCGAAAAGAGACAACAAAGTAGTTTCCTCAACACTGAAAAGCTAATATATAGTGCTTATAATTAAAAGAAAAACATATTTAGTCCAAGAAAAAAGCATAACCTCCATATTTGTCATGTAATCGTGGTGAGTGAGTGTATCAGAACACAAAGACATGACATAAAGAAACGAGAGCGATCGACGAGGAGAGAAGAGTGAGGAGAGAGAGAGAGAAGGCGAGAGAGAGAGAGAAGCGTGAAGCTGTCTGTTTTCAAGGGTTGTTGAATGTATATGTAGTGTGAGTAGTCTAAATGGGACGACAGATTGAGGTAGTCTTGGTTGTAATGAATATAGAAGCAGGACAAGATAGAAAAGAGAAACACAACTGGAGGCAAAGGGGTAAAAACGACA
Organism: Sinocyclocheilus anophthalmus; assembly: GCA_018155175.1. Taxonomy (NCBI): domain Eukaryota; kingdom Metazoa; phylum Chordata; class Actinopteri; order Cypriniformes; family Cyprinidae; genus Sinocyclocheilus; species Sinocyclocheilus anophthalmus. The sequence goes on along the minus strand of JADLZN010006541.1, from coordinate 990,472 downwards.
AGCGAGTGGAAAATAGGAGTAGGTAAAAGAGAGGAGATCTTGAGGGTCAAAATCACAGAGACGTGAATGCAGAAGGGGGTCAAGGTTGACTGAGTTAAAGCATGGTAGTGCTGGTAGATTAGTGTGTGATGTGTGTGTGTGTGTGTGTGTGTGTGTGTGTGTGTGGATGTGTGAGGGGTGTGTGGTTGTGTGTATATACAGTATATATATACAGTGGGTACGAAAGTATTCAGACCCCGTACATTTTTCACTCATTTTGGTTTTTGTGTTTTATATTGCCGCATTTGCCTAAAATCAGTTAAGGTTCATTTTTTCACCTCTTAAGGTACCGACAGACCCCGGATTGACCAGAAAAACACCCCCCCAAAAAAAAACGCAGAATTGTTGACATTTTTGCAGATTTATTAATAAAGAAAAACTTAAATATCACATGGTCTTAAGTATTCAGATCCTTTGCTGTGACACTCGTATATTTAATTCAGGTGCTGTCCATTTCTTCTGATCATCTTTGAGATGGTTCTACACCTTCATTTTGAGTCCAGCTGTGTTTGATTATACTTATTTGACTTGATTAGGAAAGCCACACACCTATCGATATAAGACCTTACTGCTCACAGTGTATGTCAGAGCAAATGAGAATTATGAGGTCAAAAGGAACTGCCTGAAGAGCTTAGAGACAGAATTGTGGCAAGGCACAGTTCTGGCCAAGGTTACAAAAAAAATTTCGCTGCACTTAAGGTTCCTAAGAGCACAATAGCCTCCATAATCCTTAAATGGAAGACATTTGGGCCGACCAGAAACCTTCCTAGAGCTGGCCGTCTGGCCAAACTGAGCTATGGGGGGAGAAGAGCCTTGGTGAGAGAGGTAAGAAGAACCCAAAGATCACTGTGGCTGAGCTCCAGAGATGAAGTCGGGAGATGGGAGAAAGTTGTAGAAAGTCAACCATCATGGCAGCCCTTCACCAGTCGGGGCTTTATGGCAGAGTGGCCCGACGGACGCCTCTCCTCAGTGCAAGATGAAAGCCCGCATGGAGGTTTGCTAAAAACACGATAGGAATCAGAATGGTGAGCATGAGAAATAAGGATCTCTGGTCTGGATGAGAGAGCAGATAGACGTTTTGGCCTAATTGATACAGCGGTATGTGTGGAGGGAAAACACAGCGCACGGACTCAATACCTGTCCAATACAGTCCCACCAGTGGAAAGCTATCGGGGTCGGACAATGGCAGCATCCTGCCGTGGGGGCGTTAGTGTGGTTTTTCAACTGCCAGGGACTAGGACGAAGTGGTTGTCAACGAGGGAAAGATGAATGCGGCACGACAGCGGAGTATCCTGGACGAAAACTTCTCCAGATGACTCAGGACCAGGGACTGAGGCCGCGAAGGGTTTACCTTTACACAATCAAAGACGCAATGAACAGAAGCACACAGCTAACAGAACGAAGGAGGGGTCACAACACTCGGGACTGTTCTTGAAGTTGAAGCAAAAGGCCCAGCCAGAGCCCTGACTTAAACCCAAATTGAGCATCTCTGGAGAGACCTAAAAAGGGCTGTCCACCAACATTTACCATCCAAACTGACAGAACTGGAGAGGATCTGCAAAAAGGAATGGCAGAGGATCCCCAAATCAGGTGTGAAAAACTTGTTGCATCTTACCCAAAAAGACTCATGACTGTATTAGATCAAAAGCGTGCTTCTACTAAATACTGAGAAAAGGGTCTCAATACTTAGGACCATGTGATATTTCAAGTTTTCTTTTTAATAACATCTGCACAAATGTCAACATATCTGCGTTTGCTGGAGTCGCAATATGGGGGCTGCATGAGTGGTCCCATGAATGAGGAAAAAACAAAAGTTATAGGCTTAAATGATCTTTAGCAAGGTGGATGCAATCTCACGAAAGACCTAAGTGGAAAAAATGTTAAGAGGGGTGTCTGAATACTTTCCGGGACCGCACTGTATGACTATATCATATATTATAAATAGATATACCCAAAAGCGTAGCCAGTTTTGTGATGATTGTTGGAGTGGTGTGCACAGCAAAATAAAAATGATAGAATAATTTCATTTTGAGCCGTGAATTTTCAGCAGCCATACTCCAGTGTCTTCAGTGTCAAATGATCCATCGGGAAATAATTCTAAGGTAAGAAAAGACTGCTCACGGAAACATTTCTAATGTTATCATGATTAAACCGTTTTCTGGAAAATGTTCACGGATACTTGGATGAAATAAAAAAGTGCAAAAGATGAGGGAAAGTTTTATTTTTTTTTTTTTTGGGTGGGGAAACACGAAATCTTTGACATATTAAAATTCTTTACCTTCCTTTAAGGTTGTCTGGCGGATAAAAAAATAACATTAACTAGTATTAAAACATCATTTGTATGGGTAGTGGCTATCTAGCAGAGAGCTGCGTATTGGAATAATAGTGAATGCTATGGCTAGCTGCATCGCGTCAGATATTAAGAACTTCCCAGAGGAAATATGAGAGAGAGGACACATAGGAACACAAAGATAATGGGAAAAAGGAAATTTAGGCGGCCGAGAAGGTATTAACGATTACAGGATGAAAACGGAGAGATGAGTGGCTGGGCAGTGAGGGTGGATGTGGAGCACGTGCGAGGGGTTTGCAATTGAGAATGGTACGCGAGGGTGAGATAAGGCTAGTTTGTTGCCACACTACACGAGAGAGGTTGTGGCAGAGGGAGGGTCGGCGAAACTGGCTATTATGGTACAGCGGAGGTGCACAAGGGAAAATTAAGGCAAAAGAAAGAAAGGGGACTGCCAGTGCAGCGAACTTCTCTGAAAAGGGATGAAGGGGAACTTAATGGGTTCCCGAAAGAGGAAATAGACTTGCCAGAACAAATACCAGACTGAATCACAGTGAGCATGTCAGGTATTGTGTACGATTTATCCCACCATACAGAATCACTCTGCAGGGTCGGTGTACACGATGTAGCGCTAGCGAGGAATGAAGCTTAAGTGTGATTACTGTAGAGAGTGTCCCCATGTTATGTTAAACAGAGAGCGGTATATGAGCACGGGTGGAAGTGGAAAGGTTAGCGAAGAGAAATGACACGTAGAAATTGGAGAAAGAAGCTGGTGGCGTGTGTTAATGAAGTCATGCTGTGTGGGGGACTTTATAATGATAGGGATAATACATTCTCACTGTAACACCAGACAACCTCCAAAACATTCCCACTTTTAAGCCTGAATGCCACGAACAACCTTCTACATGTTGCTGCATGATAAATGGAAGACCATGATAACCATAGTTTCTACCAAAATACCAGTCTCAGCTTCAGACAGACCACCCACAGTCCCTTCACTGACCATCTGATGCAAACTGTGCTGGATTTGGCATATGCTTTTAGCTATTGAAGGTATACTATAATTGTATCAGTTATTGCATTCCCTGATCATAATTTTTGCTGTTTTCCAGTCTATTCTTGTGGATAAACAACACGCAAACACTAAACAGACTCTTTTTGGTCACTGTTCATGTGGTTTTGGGCTAGACACTGCAGAGTGAACTATATCTTGTGCTACAAACCAAACATCTAGCTACATGAATACCAAAATTCCAGCTAACAGGGAACTTTCTTATTTGAATAACCTTCTGGTAAGGTTCAATGTTAACAGGATGTTCATTCAAAGATATCCGGTCTTTAATGCTCTCCAAACTTTTACAAAAACATTATTTATACCTTTTTTCCAAAACGTTTTAGTTGAATATTTGACTAGCATTTCTTAAATGTGACTACTTATTTCAGAATGTTCAGAGAATGTTTAAAAGTAACATTCCCATGAATTTTGAAATTATAAAATGGAATGTTCACATAAAAAAGCATTTTTAAAAACTCGACATTTTGAACATTCACAGCATTCAGAAATACATTTTCATAACATACTGAGAACATTAACAAATCTTGGAACATATTTTTGTTAGCTGGGATACTAGTTTATATGATTATTTTTATACTGTAAAACTTACCAAAATATTCTGAAAGCTTTTTATATGATTTGAAGGAGATCCATATTAATAACTACAGTACATTTACAATTATGCATTTGGCAGACATTTTTATCTATATCTGTTTGTATACATTTTATCAGTAGCAGTAATAACTGTGGTAACTATGGTATTTTTAGAGCACATTTATCATGTTTATCATATCATATTTTATCTTGAATGCAATGCAAGTTGTGTATATACAATATATCTTCCGTTTAACACATTCTTTTATGTATAAAAAGTAAATATGCTAGAACAAGTAATATAAAAAACTAAATAAGCTATAAATAGGAAAGCTTTTTTGAGCGACCTAAGCAGTTTTTATTCAGTATAAAAAAAGCACAAAGTTAGAACTTTTTTATATGTCTGGAGCTCCATTTTTTTCCTTCTTTCTTTTTTTATATGTCAGAGTCAACCAAAGGTTACAGATAATGATGTTTCCATGCCATCCTCGGCTATCCATCTTATGGTCATAGCTCACCACACCTGAAAAAAAAAGACAAAAGAAATCAATAGAAAGAAGCTGTCAAAGACCCAGTGTCACAGATCCTTTTGAGTCTCACTTCACAAGACCTGTGTACTGGGGAAAACTCGGTGTCTGGAATTCCAATGCACTTGTTTGGAGCGAAAATAAACAGAAGGTGAAAAGGGCACGTCCGCTTCAGTTTCTGTTGATTTTGAAAGTGCATTTATTCATTATACAATACGACTGGGAGACCGAGAGTCACATTAAAGAGCTATTAATGCAGATGTGTAACCGTTAACTCTCGACTCCCGCGTGTATGATACATGCATGATGTTCTTTCGCTGTCATAGTCTTTCCGTCTCTTCTTCTTTCTCATGCACAAGGTAATGCCACCGTCAGGGCGTTTAATGCATGCATCATGGCACTAATTTGCTCGTCCATAATAAATGAGAGCACTCACGTTCTCTTCTCTGTGTAGTAGAGTAGCAAACTGGAGCTCAATGCATCATGGGCAGTCAGGGGAGAGGAGCCTGCCTCACCGGTACTCACTGGAGAACTGCGGCCCCAGGGCCCCCAACAACCCCCATACCGGCAGCAGCGGCGTCCGCCTGCCCTACATTGTATGTCCTCTCATTATCCCAGGGCTTATTCATCACTATATGGCAGGGATGCCCAGTGGGACAGGAAGATCACTGCGAACCGAGGACAGAACGTCCTCTAGTAAAAGACTCATGTGTGCAGTGATTTTGCGCCTAATAGATGGTCGTACGTTGATAAATGTCAGTTCTCCTCTGTCGAGAGGAGGCGGGTTTTGATGATCCGTGAAAGTGTCAAACTTTTCGTCAATGCACTGAAAAATGTAACAGTGAGTGAGTCGCTTTACGTCTGCGCTTTAAGTACGGGAACAGGAGTGTGAAATAATAACACTCTTATTTCAGGAAAGCTGGCCTCTTTTAAAATACATAAATCATTACTTTAAATAGTAATGCAAGCGCATATGATCTCTAAGAATGCACCTGAATCACTCAAACTAGCTCATTAGCCTCCTTAAAGTCAGCATGAATTGGCATTCGCAATCCATTTTGCTCCGTAACATGATATTTCTGAGTGAAACAGAATATTTAGTGAGAAAAGATGTTACTTAACACAACATATTATTATTATTATGTAAAATAATATCTATTTATTTTGATTTAGAAAGCATGAAAGTATCAGCGTCACTGTTCTGTAATGCAACTATGAAGAGGTATTTTTGAGTTGAAAAGGTATTAAAAATAGCAAAATAAATTGTAAAATGTATGTTTTAATTATATCTATATATCATATATATCTATATATATATAGATATATTCATAAAATATATTTCATATATATCTACATATATATATATATATAATACAGTGGTACGGAAATATTCAGACCTACCCCTTAAATTTTTCAGTCTTTGTTATTTTGCAGCCATTTGCTAAAATCATTTACGTTAATTTTTTTTCCTCATTAATGTCCACACAGCACCCCATATTGACAGAAAAAAAAACACAGAATTGTTGACATTTATTAAAAAAGAAAAACTGAAATAACACATGGTCCGTCGTCCTTCCGGCCAAACTGAGCTATCGGGGGAGAAGAGCTTTGGTGAGAGAGGTAAAGAATAACCCAAAGATCACTGTGGCTGAGCTCCAGAGATGGAGTCGGGAGATGGGATAAAGTTGTAGAAAGTCAACCATCACTGCAGCCCTCCACCAGTCGGGGCTTTATGGCATAGTGGCCCGACGGAAGCCTCTCCTCAATGCAAGACACATGAAAGCCCACATGGTGTTTGCTAAAAAACACCTGAAGGACTCTGAGATGGTGAGAAATAAGATTCTCTGTTCTGATGAGACCAAGATAGAACTTTTGGTTGGCCTTAATTCTAAGCGTATGTGTGGAGAAAACCAGGCACTGCTCATCACCTTGTCCAATACAGTCCCAGCAGTGAAGCATGTTGGTGGCAGCATCATGCTGTGGGGGATTTTTTCAGCTGCAGTGACAGGACGACTGGTTGCAATCAAGGGTAGATGAATGTGGCCAAGTACAGGGATCTCCTGGACGAAAACCTTCTCCAGAGTGCTCAGAGAGACCTCAGACTGGGCCGAAGGTTTAGCCTTCCAACAAGACAATGACCCTAAGCACAGCTAAAATAACGAAGGAGTGGCCTCACAACAACTCTGTGACTGTTCTTGAATGGCCCATCCAGAGCCCTGACTTAAACCCAATTGAGCATCTCTGGAGAGACTAAAAATGGCTGTCCACCAACGTTTCATCCAACCTGACAGAACTGGAGAGATCTGCAAGGAGGAATGGCAGAGGAAATCCCCAAATCCAGGTGTGAAAAACTTGTTGCAAGATCATGCATCTTTACCAAAAAGACTCATGGCTGTATTAGATCAAACGGGTGCTTCTACTAAATACTGAGCAAAGTGTCTGAATACTTGGGACCATGTGATATTTCAGTTTTTTTTCTTTTTTAATAAATCTGCAAAAATTTTAACAATTCTGTGTTTTTCTGTCAATAGGGGGTGCTGTGTGTACATTGAGGAAAAATTTAACTTAAATGATTTTAGCAAATGTTTGCAATATAACAAAGAGTGAAAAATTACGGGGGTCTGAATACTTTCCGTACCCCACTATATATAATATAAGATATATATATATTATATATATATATTAGTGTTTGTCAAATGCTGTAATTGCGATTAATCACCTCCAAAATAAAAGTTTTTGTTTAGCCTAATTGGTAGCGAATCGCTCATGGAAATATGCATAATTAAACCTAACTAGTTATAATTCGATTCAATTTAGATCCCTGTAATATTTATCTGACGCAGCACATTCAGGGTCAACAACCGTCTTGTCAATTCTAAGACGTAATTTCTGGTTAAAGGAAATAACTTTCTACGTACAATTCTATAAGTTTTGTAAACGTAAATCGGCATGCTTAGTTACTCCGGTATGGTAACAAATGAACACAGTCAGTGTGATACAATAAGGTTTTATTAACTACTAAAACCTTAAACTAGTCTAACCAGACTACATAAACACATTAAGCGCCGGTCTAACTACACATCCACACACCCACACACAACAGTTGGTATAGGAAAGGGTTAAAGTTTAACTCAGCATAGAAAGAGTCATAAAGAATGGATTTTATGGAACACTTTGAATGTATATTCAACAGATCAAAGCCTTCAGGGATACATCAGATTCTGAGTTCAAACACACCTTTTAAAAAGGTGTAACTGATACTTAATGCCTCAATTAAATCGACTAAGTTTGATACTTGCACGTATGTATGAACAAAGATTCCCTGATGCGATCTTAAGCCCCAAGATCTTTGCTGAAGTTGGTTGATGAAAAAGGACCAGTTTGAGTCAGAGTCACTTGATAAATGGAAAGGACTAGGCCGAAGAAAAAGCCTGGCACAAATGCTTTGGTATCCTGAAGCATTTTTTTCACATCTTCTTAGCTTAAGACCGAACCACCGACTGCGCGGGTCACATGGGTGTCAGCTTAAGGTCTGAGAAGATTCACGCCTCTCAAGATTGGCTTGTCCAGTGAGAAAGGCCGGAATCCCAAGTGGGCGTTTTGAGATCCTGTGGAGTTTATGGCTCTTTGTGTGGAAACATGGTACTTTAGTATCTGAAACTTTGATTGAAAATGCTAAAGGTTCTCAGGGCACTAATATATTGCCTATGTACCAACATGTAATATACACGCTCGTTTAGATCATCATAAGGTGAATTCATAGATACTAAACATGGTATTTGTAAGGTTATATGAATTAGTGGTTTATCGTAAGCATGAATAAATATAGTCTATAATACAACAGATTAATAAAAAACAGCAATAATACACACAATGGCCTGAAGAAAATGTGTGTTCAGTCAAAGAAAAGGTTTTCCTATGAATTAATTAGTAGAACAGTCCATTTCTCCTGTGCATTTGTACCCCTTGTTTCTGGAGAAAGCAGAATGAGAGCCGGCTCGCATTCCACAAGGTTGTAAATGTATCGGGTTACCATGAAACCAGGGTCTTGTTCGGCGTTCTGGGGTGTTACAAAGTATTTGTGAATCTAGCTAACAAAATATATATTGTATGTTTGATTGGTCCAGACGCTACAAAATACATGTTGTACGTGTACGTATATTTATTATGTATATAAATACACACATACAGTATATTTTTTGAAAATATTTACATGTATTTATATGTATATATTTATATTCATAAAATGTATATTATATATAAATATATTTAATAAATAAACAACATATTTTTCTTAAATATATACATCCCGACCAGATGGTGGGTCAGCACCTAGAGATGACCTCTACAGCCCTGAAAGACAGCGGAGACCTGGACAACTAGATGAGCCCCAGATACAGATCCCCTGTAAAGACCTTGTCTCAGACGACCACCGGGACAAGACCACAGGAACCAGATGAGTCCTCTGCACAATCTAACATTGCTGCAGCCTGAAATTGAACTGCTGTTTTGTCTGGTCAGAGGAGAACTGGACCCCCGACTGAGTCTGGTTTCTCCAGTTTTTTTCTCTCTCCATTTCTGTCACTGATTGAGTTTTGGTTCCTTGCCGCTGTTGCTTCTGGCTTGCTTAGTTGTGGACACTTCATTTCCAGCGATATCATTTACTTTATTGTAAATGATTGCAAAGATACTATTTAAAACTGAACTGAGCTGGATGATGACATCACTGAATTCAATGATGAACTGCCTTTAACTGAAAATGAGTGTTTACTATTGTCATTTTGCATTATTGACACACTACTTTCCTAATTAATGCTGTTCAGTTGCATTGACACAATCTGTATTGTTAAAAGCAATATATAAATAAAGGTGACTTGACTTGACTTGACATCTGTGTGTCAATTTATAATCCATCTAAATATACACAGTCCACACACCTATTTAGATAACAAAAACTTAAACAAAATCTTTTTTTTTTGGATGCGATTAATCGCGATTAAATCGTTTGACAGCACTAATATTAGATAATACATAAAACTAATAAAATATAAACCAAGAATCCAAATATCAATAATAAATAGAAATAACAACAAAAACCCAAGATCACTTTTAAGAGCATACTTTCCTGAGGTGAAAAATCCATGTGTGGTGAGGGAGTATAAGAAGGTATCTTTGATATTTATGTGATATGAAAACAAATGCATCCTCCATCTTCATAACATAATCATGAACTAGCTCAAGCTAGCTTGTTTTAACTTTTTTTTTTTTACTTCAGCAATATGATATATTTCTGAGTGAAACAGGATATTAAATAAGAAAAGATACATACCAGAATGTAGTCAGACCAAGTTTGCAAAAACAAGCCTAAACAGCTATTTGGTTATTGGTTAGGCTAACATAATCTAAAAACCTGCATGGCCTAAATGACGTAACCAAAGGAAGAAACATCCAGTGAGAAACTAAATAAGGTTAGTTTCCATTTCACGAAATCAAAGTTACTTGAAAACAGCATGACAGAATGGAAGTGTTTTGCATTTGTCATTTTCCACCTATTGTTAAAGGCCCTTGAATCTAATCAGACTGGCTGGGTCTGTTTGATTTGGATCACATAGGTATTCGCTTACTCGCAAATAAGGCAATTCCCCTCTAAGTTCACTGTAACCTTAGGAGATCAATGATTTAGTTATTGGCAAACTACCTAGATTCCCCTTGGGCTAACCTAGTCCAATGAAATGAAGCCGAGTGATATTTTATTGATATTTTTTTCAACACACCATCCCATAGGCTTTTGAGTCACCTTATGAATCTCATTTTCTACTTATAAATAAGAGATGAAAATGAATTAGAAACTAGTTGCAGATTCAAATTCAAATTTCAAGAGAATCTGTGGGCCAGAAATTGACATAAATGATACATGTTTATTTTGCTTTTTTTGTTAATTATGCATGCAGTGTTGACAAAACATCTCAAATACGGCATCATCTGATTATGGTGCAGTTAGATCACATTTAAAAGTCATAAAATCATATGAAATCCTTTTCTTCACATCTACAACAGCATGGAAATTAGAAATATAGGCCTACTCAAACTGACTGGATGTCAAAAGTAGCCGGATGTGAATCTTGTAATCATTATACATTATACATAATCATTAACATTAATGTTTGTTAACAGTTTTATAGCCTTTTGCACAATTAGATTTAAGTAATCTCACAATGGACTATAAACAGGATGTTTACACCTTTATAGCAGGAAGTCTTGTTTGCAGTTGACAGACACACACTGGCAGGGCCGCTGGCTGGTCCTTAGCAATCCTTGCATGTGGCATTTAGGAAAGAAATGACGGTGAGTTATTCTTATTCTTTATACCTTGCTTGTGGCCAGTTGAGTAGCATTTTGTTACATAATGTTTGGAAGAATTGATTAATTTAGTTAGCATCTACCTATGAGCATATCTAACAACATTGCCTAGATTGGCATTGTTGTTATTTGAAATTTGATGTTAAATGCTGTTGGATTACTTGGATGTTGATTCATAATAAAGTTATGGGGTGACAGATGCTGTAAATCACTTTTAGATGGCTAAAAATTCAATGCACAAACTCATAGAAAATATGTTTTAAAATGCTTTTAACTGTAAACTGTAAAATTTAACTATTTAGATTTCGAAACTTGTCGACAATGTCACTGTTCTCTAATGAGGTATATTTAGGTATGTATTAAAAAAAAGATTTGTTGCAAAATGTATTATTTTAATATAGTGTATGTACAGGACTTTTTTATTGTAATTTTTTTTATATGAGACACTTCGTGAAGTGAAAGATCATGTGTGGTGAGGGGAGTATCTACTGAAAGTTTCTACTAGGGCTGCACGATTAATCGAATGCGATTGTCATGCGCATTTTGTTAAAAAAAGCCGATTCTGTAATCAGCAGGAAATTATCATCACGTGCTTTCAGATGGAGCAGAGTTTACTACACATAGCCGTAGTTCACTAACAAGTTACGCAAAAAAAATCGCAGACGATTTTAGTGCACGATTGCTGAACTCGATGAAAGTCGTTCGCGATATGACAGCTGTTTGCGTAATTTGTCAGTGAACTACGGCTCTGTTTAGTAAATGCTGCTCCATCTGAAAGCATTTGAAAATACCACATTTAATAACATATTTTTACTCCAAACTCACTTCATAACGTCGGTCGAGTGTTTGAAATAAATCGATGATGTGGCTTCTTACACAAAAAAAGGTACGCAACATATTTCATAGTATTTAAGCAGTGATAAAGGCATTGCATTATAAATACTCTTTTTAATGAAAATTAAATTTTTCGGGTATATTCCTGTATTCCGGTTTTTATCTATCACTTTGAATCATGAAAGCCGGTTGAAAATCTTCTGTTATTATTCATCCTGCAGTCATTTCTCTGGGTTTCTTCTGCGAGGCGTATTTGGAGTTTCAGTGCAAGAGCACCCTCTGGCCTTTGGGATGGATCTGCTGATCACCAGAACCGTGCTACACTGAAAGATACGCATGACAATCGCAGCTTCTGTCGAATCACGATCTCGTATTCCATTTCGATTTATCGTGCAGCCCTAGTTTCGACATGTTTTTATCGGAATATATATGTTTTTGAATGTCCATTATAAAATAGCAAATGTTGTTGAAGATATCTTTAACCGTTATGTGTCATGAAATCAGTAGTAACGTGTTTTGTAATGGTCTCACCCATCTTGAACAATCATCAACAGTTTATTTGTGGTAGTGTTACTGGCTTCTGTGACTCATCGACAAAATAGCAGTTTGTGGTAAAACATATATATTTAATCCCACGCCTATACAGTTAGTATGACCTTGTATAAAATGAGAAAGAAGATAATGAATATTGCACCGTAGGTGTAATATATTATTGATGAGATTCATTTTCAACAAGAAAAAATCAGGTGGAAATGTCACTGCAATTATAGAACGACCCCATTGTTTTTTTAACATAAATACTGCATATTTTACTTAATATCTTAGTGTGTATTGTATGTGAGTTATGTTACAGAGAAAATAAGAAAAATAGATATTAATATGTGATTGTTATAAATCAAACAATACTTTTGCAGCTATCAAAAAACTGGGGAAAGCCATGTTTTATATATGGTAGCCTAAATTGTAGCATACTAAGGTTACAGAACTGAAATGTTCAAAGTGGTGTTGTTTTTGGTTGGATAAAGATTTGATCTGGTAACTTAATTTTGTTGGTTCAAATCCATCCATTTTGTTCTTTTTAGTTTTGAAAATTAAACTTAAATTGAATAATTCAGCGTTTTGTACCATAGAAAAGACTGTTTCTGCAAGGATTTCTCTTGTTGTGAGAACCAAAAAAAGTCTTATTTTAACATGTCAATAGCCAGTTATTATTTGACACCAATCAATTATTATTAAGAGCAATCTTCTTTTCTCTTGGGGTCAGTTTGGCGTTACCAGAAGTGATGACTTTCGATTCAGCGTGTGAGAGTGTTATTAGCTCAGTAATCTGACCGATTGATAACGCATGAGTTTGATGCAGGCCAATTTGCAAATCGGTTCTATTGATTCATTAAAAACAACCACTTTAAAGAACAATTAGCTTGTGAATCTGACAGTCATTAGCTCTGTGGTGTCAGAAAGCTTGTAGAAATCCAAATGATAGCTTCGGTATGTGGTGTGTCTTCGTATTAGATCTAATGCAGGTCTTGTTTTGTAACTGCCCTTGTTTGGTATTTTATTGTATTTTTTTCAGTTCAAGAGCATGTAAAGAGTGCATTTCTACTATATTTTTTTTATATCTTTTTATAGATATTAAAATGTGTCTATTTTGTCTATAATGTCTTAAAAGTCAGTCTTTTTTATATAGAGGATATGTTTCTATGTGTTAAGGGAAGCCCCTGGGAATGAGACATCAACAATATGCTGCCTGAAACACAAAGGGCTTTGCTTGTTTTAAAGGATTACAAACTACTGCCTCATGTTAACTGTATTTTATGTGGCTGTAACAATGCCATGAATCTAATGTTGAGCTCATTTTGTAAAAATTGCATCTCTTGAAGCCGTGTCATGGTAGCTTGCTACTATGACTCATTGGTGTTCACACTTTGACTGTTGAGTTCCTGTGCTGTTGATAGTTTTTGTTCATACTCGACTGCTGTATCCAGCATTATCAGATGGTGGATCAATATCTGCACTTGTTTGTAATCTGTGCATGGAGAACAGTCACTGTTGTGTATATATATATATATATATATATATGTATGTGTGTGTATATAAAGGAGTATTAGCACTTATAGTGATTTCTAGCGAGAAAGCCAGAAGTTCTGTTGCACTATGCACTTTAATGTCTAGAGTATTTATAAGGTTATTTTGTCATTCAGCATCAGAGTTCAGGAAAGCTGCAACAGTTGAGTGCATTAAAGGGCTGGCCACACTACACTTTTCAGTCCATTGACTTCCATTTATACACATGTGAATGTGGGAGACAGGAAACACAAAAACATTTTTTGCTGCATTCTTAGTTCAAGTTTGGTGAACTTTGACCTGCAAATTCATATCACATGAAGACGTTTGACCAGTAGAAGTTTTGCATGATGTCTAAGCTGAATTCAAAGAAAGTCAACTTTGAATCTGAAAAATTGCTGCATTGCTGTAAAGTGGAGTAGATGTTAAATCATGTTTTTTTTTAAAAGATACCACAGAGTTTGATGTCATATTACAATTTTTGCAGAGTATGTAGAAATTTTGCATGCTCAAAGTCTAATGTGACTGTGACTTACGTGTCCAACATTACACACATAATTTGTTTGCTTAATTAAAGACTAAGTCAGTTTTTAACCAGCTTTGTATTGTTACAGTGTGGGTAGTGCAAGCAAAAATGTGTATTATTTTTCTTGTTTATTTGACAGCTAAACTCTACGAAATGACGTAAAATGCATTGTCTGGTGGACTTCAATACTACAAATCATACTTTGTATCCCAACTCACAGATAGTCTAATCGAGCCCAGTTAATTTTGGGTATAGAAGTTTTCCTACCTTTTAATTTTTTTCTAAGTAGTCGTATAGCACAAAAAAAACCCCGCATAGATAGTGGTACTCTCAAAGACTGATGCGGAAGAGAAGAAATTGCTGAATAAAGTTTCAAAATTTTGTTTTCATTGTGCACAAAAAGCATTCTCATAGCTTTATAAAATTACAGTTGAACCACTGATGGACTAATTTAACGATGTCCTTACTGCCTTTTTGGGTCTTGAACGTGGTAGTTACATTGCTGTCTATGCAGGGTCAGAAAGCTCTCAGATTTCATCAGAAATATCTTAATTGGTTTTCTGAAGATGAACAAAGGTCTTACAGGTTTGGAATGGCATGAGGATGAGTAATTAATGACAGAATCTAAGTTTGTGTGAACTTTTTTTTTTTTTTTCCCCCCTTTTTTTTTAAAACACCCCATCTTGTCAGCTTTGAATAATTGTGATACACCTACAGTAATAATATTTATTTATTTAATTTTTAGAGTTGGTGATTTGAGGCAGAAATAACAACAGCAAAAAAATGAGCAAAGTCTCTTTATGCAAATTAACAGTGATGCAGTGCAGTAATACGAATAGGTGCAAAGACTCGCATGTAGTATGCATACTGTGCACAACATGCAAATTTTATAGCAGAGCGCTCAACTCTATTTAAAGTAGTTAAAGTGATTCATGATTTGACTGGATTTTTAAATACAAATTTGAATTGAAAATGCAAAATAGCCCTTACTGTTTTCAAGAATATGGTGCCACTCGGAGGAGGTTGGAAGACAACAATATTGCATTGGCTTTTTTTGAAATGCTGATCATCGAATAATGCCTGCGATCACAGTAGATATTTTTAAAGAATAAGAGGCATTATACTGCTAATACTAAGCTAGTATTCCATTCTGAACATATAGCTTCTGTTAGGGTTAAATTCTAGACCTACCAAATCTTTCTGTAGGCCTGTTTTGATCGACTATGACCCTACAGTTGTTAATAGTTGTTGAAGGGAATGGTTTGAGCTGTTTCACTATTCTCATTTTATGTGAATAGCTTTGAGTTTGGGCAGATCATGCTGATGAAGGAAGAGGTTTGACATCTGTGAAATGAACAGCTCCTGGCTCTCACCGACAACTTGTTCCTCATTAAAGGAACAGAGGTACAGTTCAAAACTTTGTGAAATTTGGAGGATGAGGATATTTCACAGTTCAAAAAGGAAGACCAGTTACAGAATTCTGTGGTTACGGACTGAATGCTAAAGGTACAGTACCTACCAATGCTAGTACAAACCCACTTACAAGTGAATAAACCGCATTCAAGGTCATGTAGAATATCAGATATATAAACTCCACTTACCATAAATAAAGTATAAATAAAATGAAATAATAAAAAAAGCATCTCACTTATACAACGTCACATAATCAAGCATCATTCACAACATAATTGCATAGTGACGGCGTTTAATTTTTTAAAAACAGTTTCTGCTATTATATAAACAACCTTCTACATATTTAATACTTTTGTAAATATTATAATACAGCTGCGGCTAATCTAGAATCTAGGAGGCTGTGCTGCATGTCTGAGAAATTCAAAACCATTTTGTAGATAGACTTTAGATTTGTAGTTTGAACTTCCCAATTACACATATCCTTAGGCAGTTAACTTGGGCAGTTTTGGTCAAACTTTCTGAAGGGGGAATGGGGAAAAAAGCCTCTGCACTATAAGGTTTGCAGATCATTAAGAATGAAAAACACAATTACTGCATCCAGTTGAGGGCGTCTCTGGAGTTTAGAATGCCAGAGCATGTGTCAGGCTTTCACAGGCTAAATGGTAACTATACGCACCGCTTAATAAGAGCATTATCTGTAGTTTGGTAATAAGATCAGTCATGCAGGCCCAGCTCTACTTTTTACACTGACTTTGGAGTCTGTTGTTAAACTAAAGCAGGAATGGAGTGGCCGCAGGGAGCACCAGCACTTTTCCTAGTGGGAAAGTTGTTGAAACCAATTTAAATATACACAAAGGGAGAACATTTTAGAATATCTTCAGGTAAATGCCTTAGACCACAGTGTTTTTTTAAGGAAAATTTATTACAAACGCATTCAAATATAGTGAAAACCAATAGGCCTATGCTTATATAAAATGCATAGCATTTTTTTAAATTGTAAAACATTAAAAAATGCTTTAAAAACATTCAGACCTTGTATAAAATAAATAAGAAACACCATGGCTCATGTAATATTTAGTTTAGCTTTTTGAGGACCAAGATCAACATTTTGCTCTTCATGTCAGGACATCTTATTTCATAAAGTATCTTTAAATAAAGCAGCTAGCAATGAAGGGACAATGTACCTGTGTTTCTATGGTTACCTCATCATGATCACGCACCTATTCACTTGTCATTTCCTTTGTGATTATGTGATTATAAGTTGTTAGATGTGAACATGACATAGCCTCCGCAAAAAAAAAAGAGGTGGGTTTTTCACACCACTGCTTGTGATCTCTCTACACCTTTCACATGTGTCGGAAGGATTAACTGCAAACTTTTCTTTCTGATGGTCGTAAGTTTGACGCTCTGCTAGTATGGTGCTCTAATGACTGGTCTGGCGGGTTTAGTTGGTCTTGAGAGCCGAGGAACTTGGAGCCCTGTGTTTGATATGCTTTAGAGCAGTGGTTCCCAATCCTGGTCCTGGAGAACCCCCAACACTCCACATTTTAGATGCCTCCCTATTCAAACACACCTGATTCAACTCATCAGCTCATTAGTGAAGACTCCAAGACCTCAAATGTGTGTGTCAGATAAGAGAGACACCAAAAACATGCAGTGTTGGCGGTTCTCCAGGACCAGGATTGGGAACCACTGCTTTAGAGGATGTGAGTGTGTCAGAGGATGCTTAATTAAGTATTTCTCAAAGGAAGTCCACCCTCATTGGTGTCCCTCTTACCCGCACGTCTCACTCCTGCAATGACAGGTACAGAAACCTCCATTAAGTTCATCTTTCATGACAGTCTCTTTTATTTTAGTCTCTGGCACCCACCTTGTATCTTAGAGTAACACTTCACCACCTTGATCAAGCCCACTGGGTATGAGCCACAATCTTGTGTTAGGCATCTGATGCAATAATAATAATACGCTACTTTTCTTTAGTTGTTCATGTATTCATTTGGCTAATAGAAAATGTGTGATATCAAGCTTTACATTTTACATCTCTCAAGCTAAAGATTGTAACAAAAAGGTTAACAACAAAAATCTGTAAAAGCATTGCCATGTCATGCATTGACTCTTCACACATTGTCCTTCACCATACAACTATCATCAACTAACTAGAGATTAAAAAAAGACATACAACAAAAACTACTTATGTGTGTGCATGTGTATACATATTCCTGTCATGACAACTCTCGGAGGGATTGGCATGGTAATGTACATGTCAATGTTAATGGATTTGGTCTTAGCGGAATAGATCTGCTACACTGCTGCTGCTGCTGTGAGCATGTAAGAAATACTGCTGCTGCAAATATAACATATATGAAATAACCCCCATATAGCATACGTGAATCACCTTGTAGCAGATCTATACAGGTGGATCTGGGGAAGGTGGAGGGTTTATGAAGCAAGCTGCAACTGCTACAGCTAGCACTAGTCATATATTGGAATGTTGAGCAGCAAGCTCACTGGCTACCGATACAGGAGAGAACCAATCAGCTATGCCATGTGATGATGTCATTAGGTCATATTGAGTTAGACCTATTGGACTGTGCCATCTAGAGTTTCATGCCAGAACTCTGTATTAACATATTTATAAATGATTTCAAAATATTAAAAAAATTGGCACAATATTTGTGAAATCTGTTTCAAAGTCCATTTCTGCAATACCTTTTTGTAAAAAAAAAAAATATCTATTATATATATATATATATATTATATATATATTAATAGAAAAACCACGAACACGTATGAAATTCTAACAATTGATCGTAATCAACAAGTACATCAGTCAAGTAAATCACTTACAGTTCCAAAAAACAAGTAATAAAAGAAAATACAAGGATAAATGAAAAAGAAACTAAAGCAATTTAGGGTACTTTAAAATTGAAAATGTTATTGCCCTGAATGTTATATTATTAGATTTATTATTAGTTTATATTATTATTTCTTTATTATTTATTTTTTTACTTATACATTTATCAAAACTATATAAACGTATAACATATAAATTTATAATTTGTATAATTTATTTTGAGCTTCATATTAAAAATATTTAATATAGATTTAAATTTTTGAAAATGCTCCAGTAAGATAATAATGTCTTTCAAGTCTTTCAAAAGGACTTTAACAAAGTCTCTGAATGCTTAAACAAATCATTGACTCCATGAATTGATAATGCATGAAAATGATTGAAAGAACACCCATCCCTAGTACGCCTTCAATACATCCTGCTTCTCTGAAAAATTAATGCGTTCTGAGTCATAAAATCTATAAATCTGTAAAGTTTTCCATAACCTCGCTCTCACCCAAACATTGAGACCAGGCGGGGACAAATATATAGACTTGCTGTCATCTCCGCGAAAGCGCTTGTGATTGACAACCCACCCTATTACCAAACACTGCCTGCAGGAAGTGTCAGTCTTTAAGCTATACTCCCTGTTAGCAGGCAGGTCTCTGAGAGCACTAACAAAAACAATTCTTGAATGATGGCTTTCTGTGACCGTAGTATGCTCTGAATAATAGAGCATTTTATAAGGAAATATAATGTGGTAATTATATAACTATTCTGCATTCCTGAATTTCTTGCATTTTACAGTCTTTAATTTTGGCCAATGCCTTACTATTCGTTCAGTATTGAACTGAAGTGAACAAGTGGAATGTCTGATTCTCTCTTAACTGACTCTTACATAAAATGAGTTAAGGCTTCAAATGTATGTGTTTGGAATGGAATACTACTATACTTCATACTTGTTTTGAATTGTAAAGCGGTTACGATTTAGCTGGTAAATAGTTATTTAACCCCTGCATTTCCACATGCGAAGCCCTCCAAAACACTGACATCTAATATAATGTTATTGTATTTCAAACCCATAAGGCTTTAGTTAATCCTCAAAGCACAATTTAAGATTTTTTGAAGGTAACCAAAACTTCCAAAAAGTTAATTAAAGCATCGTAAAACAAATTCATATGAACCAAGCGGTTTAATCCAAGTCTTGTGAATACAATCTCTTTATCTCTTAAGACCCCGCGGCCTCATACGAGGACATTATATTTTTGTGAATTTCTCTGAGGCTGTACATGCCACAGTTTTAAGTCTGGATGTCCTGTACAGAGCACATTCAGGGCATTTCAGAGATACCAAATGATTGGATGTTCACATGACACCCTCTCCTTGGTCTTCAAAAATGTCTGAAATTAATTTAGTGACATACAATGTGATAATATTTTGTAATTATCATTTAAATCTGACTCATTTTTAAACTGTGTGTCATAAATCAACATCTCAGGAAAATGTTATGGGGTTTCAAAGCAAAATATGACTTTCTGTTGCGAAACAGGACGTTGATTTCATACATGTCCTCATATGAGGACACCGGGACTAAAAGCATGTTTATTACCCATTTTGGGAGACATAACAAATGAACAGGGAAAGAAATTATATTTCTATATTCTATGAAATATTATATACTATTATGAAAATCTTGTCAATTATTACACTTCTTCTTTCATTACACGTTGCCCCAAAAACACATTAATATGCAAATTAGATTTAGTTTATAGATACATTATATATAATGAGAGAACCTGTTTATGGCCATTTTACACACAATTTGCATAAAGAAAACTGTTTTTTAAAAATATCTTTCATAACATAGCTGAGAATCATCTTTATACAAAGTTTGATAAAAAAAAAAATCTTGAAAACTAAAAATGTATTGGTGATTTAAAAAATCAATTGTTTTTGCCTATGCATGTTCATTCATGTCTTTTTTTTTATTTTTTTAAAGAAATTCAGTCCCGATGTCCTATACCGAGGACATGAATAATTATGAATGAAAATATTTGTTATATATATTTTTTTTAAATTTTTTTATGCTCTAAACAATGTAAAGACATGGAAAAAACTAACTTTTTCCTAAAACTGTTTTCTCGGGTCTTAAGAGGATAATGAATGGCTTTAGCTTTTCCTTTAAGTGTAGTGTGAAAGTAGCTCAGTTGTGAATTTTTCCTGTATCAAGCTACTTTTTCCCATGATTAGCAAGACAAAATGTTGCCCTGCAGTTGTAATGTCATTTTGTTTGCATGCAGCTGATCGATCTGTATAATCATGCACTAAACTGTTTCCTCATTTATGATTCATTTTAGTAAAACATTTTGTTCAAACAGTTTTTGTAAGCAGTTCACTTTTGTGGGCCATTGTGTGAATTGTCTGAACAAACTGATTCATTATATCATTATAGTCAGTTCATTTTAGTGAATCAGTTTGTTCAGACAGTTCGTGTAAATCAAGCGGTTCATTTTTAGTGAACCATTTACATGAATCGTCATTAAGTGTAATGCTGCCATCGTAATAATTATTGACGTTGCTTTCATGTCAATGAAGAAACAGATGGTCAATTTGAGCACATTGCATTATAGAGTATACAGTATTTCTCACAGTACACCATATACATGACTGTATTCATTTTTATTTTTTTTAAAGTAGAGTAGAATGGTGTCTAAACGTACCATATGTGCCCAAATCACATTATGAGCATCCAAAACTTTGGCAAACGTTTTTCATTGAACTCGACACCAAATCTCAAAGTTAAGTTTTACACTTTTCCATCTTGTTTTAAGCTACTGTTTTAAGGCTTAAGTGGAGTGGTGAGCTGAATATGTGAGTGTGTGTGTGTGAATGTGATTAAGGCAGAGATGGACAGAAAATAAAAGAGAACTAGACAGACAAAGAGAGTGAGAGGGGGGATGGAGAAGCCACTAGTGAATGTGCAATAGTAACCAGTGCAACGTGATCCAAATCACAGCTTCTCCGCAGTAGACTCCCTCTTTCTCTTCTCGTTTCTGTGGTTATTTGGCTGTCCACGGGAGTCATCGGAGCAGAGAAATTGCCTGTTATCTGGGGGGTCGATTTCTCATGCGCCCTTAAATTGCTTTGTATTGACACTCTGTCATCGTGTGGATCTTGCCGTTAGCCCCAACAATCTCCCCTCAGGTGTGTGTTGCACCCCTCCTTTAGACACAAAGTGCGGTGTGTGTGTGTGGTTGTGTGTGAGTGAGCGAGTAACTAATTAATGTCTAATAGGCTTTAAACATGATTGTGTATCGTTTATAGGGGTGCTTGGCCTGCTGTGAGAAGGTGCATGAGCCTTTGGCCCACGAGAAGTTGGCATGGGCTTCTGAAATCCATACGGGCTGTTTGGTACACTTTGGTGTCCAGTTTTTTTGGATTACAAAACTATTATATTACCTAAAATTGACTTGGCATGAAAAGTAGGTAGTTGTCAACATCAGATTTATTTATCATTCTCATGCAAGTTGTTAAGTTTTTACACTTGGCATGAAAATAGGCTAGTGTTACTTTAACTTTATCTTTATTTATCAAAATTATAAATATATACATATAATAGTTATAATTTTTTTTATATATATATATATATATATATATATATATTATATATATATAGCCGCTATTTGTACATATTACAGGAAAGTGCTGTAAAGAGCTTTCTTGTCTCACTACATGCAAATACCGTCTACTTGAGAACTTTTTCCTGAAACTTGTTTGTACAATCATTTCATTCAGTTCATTGCCGTCACAGTGGCATGTGTGGCTTTTTAATGTTAAAAGGCTTCTTTTGTGCTCAAATACACACCAGCTACATCGCAAAGTGACACACCTTGTGAAGATGTAAACGGTCTCAAGGACAGAGATGAATAATCGTGCTTGCATTGTCTGCTTTTGAACATCTTTGTTTCATCACCTTCTCATGACTAGATTATAGGCTGGTGAAATATTTTTTTTTGCCTATGAATGTTGCTTAATTGTAAACATAAGATGATTGTCATAGCGAATAAAGCACGATGATAGCAGTTAAAAAAACAAACTAATTCACACTTGCATATAATAAACAATACTTTTGTATTGTCTGATGTGTAGTGCATGTTGTGGGTGGTTGCTAGGGCATTGCTATGTGTTGTTTGCTAAGTGTTATGGCTGGTTTTAGGTGGTTACGTTCTATCCCAAGTCAAAAAGTCTCCATACACGATCAGAGAAAAAGGTACAAAAGCTGTCACTGGGGCGGTACCCTTTCAAAAGGCACACCTTTGTACCTAAAGAGTACCTTAAAGGTACATATTAGTTGTAAATAAGGTACAAAGGTGTACTTTTTAGTAGTGCTGGGTGGTATACCGGTTCATACCGAATACCGGTGTTTATTTTTGTTATGATATGAATTTTTAAAATACCGCAGTACCGGTGTATGTCGCTTAAACTCTGTTCGGAATGCGACACTGTTTGAAAGGGGTCCCTTTTCACTGTTGAACTTTGGTGAGGGAACAGCTGTATGTGTTACTAAGTGTGAAAGTTCCGAAACTGAAGCTGTAGAACTAATAGAAAGTGATGACACAGAAGAGCTCATCCACAATATCCACACTGACCTCCACAAATATCCACCGCCCCCTGCCATCAGCTCCCGCGTCTCACACACACAAGCGCGACTTTAGCACTAGATTTTGCAACTTTCACACCCTTTTAGTGGCTTTTTCCCATAGAATATTCATACTGACAAACATAGCAACTTTTTTTGGATAAACCTTAGCTATGGCTCAGTTGGAAAATTTCGCCAGTGCTGTCCCGTGAACGCGAGGTCTGACTTTCCCAGAGAAGTGTACCTCTCTCGGCGTCTGTTCTGTACAGTGAGCGGCAGAGAAGCAAGGCATTCAGTACAAAACAGCGTTTCCTAGCACCTGTCGCTTACTGATTGTTTGGAATTATAAATATGAGCGTAGTTCGTCTGTTAATATCACATGCACTTTTTTGTTTGTTGTTTTTTTTTGTTTGTTATTCAGACGCAGGCAGTGCGCTGTATGAGACAAAAAAGTAATATAGCCAAAACAACCGCATAGCCACTCTTTAGTGTAGATGCATGTTGATTTTATCAGATGATGCCACGATTATAAATGAGAGTGACTCCTGGTTAACATGTATTAAAAGGGGTCGTGTTTAGTCACTATTTAGTGTGGTATTTTTTGACAATATTCACTCATCATGACAGTAAAATAGGGCATTCTAAGTCAATATACTGCAGTATTTCCTCTCTCAATCAGTAGAAAATATGGTTAACACCCGGTCATGCATGAAAAAAAAAAAATACCGTCATGTACCGTGAAACCGGTATAATTTTGAAAAATACCGTGATATAAATTTTTGGTCATACCGCCCAGCACTAGCTTTTAGTGTAAAGGTGTGATCACATTCTCAAAATTTCATGTCATGTGTAAGACCGTCCATTGCCAATAGTATTGATTGTATGAAGCACTGCTCAAACAGAAGTCACTTTCAAACCTTTCTGTTGGTCAAGCAGAGAGTTCAAACTTTTTTGCCCTAACTCGATTGTGCAGATTCCTATTGGAATGACTGGATTTCGCTTGCGGAGTGGTGGCAAATGTGACTGCACCTCAAGTCTAGAGGTTTTTATGCTTGTTTTATGGTTTTCCAAGTAAAAATCATTCTAAAAAGTAATGGCACACGACTTTGAGGTATCATTCATATCCGTTGCATGAGCAATCTGGGATGAGTTACGCTCTAAAGTTTAATATACTTAGGATTAGGAGTTCGTTCAAATCCCCAACACCCAAAGTGATGCTTGCTTTAGCAAGCACTATTAATTAAAATATAATTATTTTATTTTTGCAATTGATCGGTTGAGAATCCAGGGATTATCTAAAACCGCTATTGAGCTGTATGTTAAAACTGCCCAGGGCTTTTGCAACATGATTCTTCTAGACGAGCCTTAAAAACTCAATGCAGCAGTATTACTTTTCCAAAGACTTTCTTGTGAATGTCTCTCAATATGTTTTTGGTTTGGGGCATTCTTCCATCTGCCATACATTATACTGAGAGGCTCACTTCACAGATTTCTTTGCTCTTGGATTAATTAATGGGCATCTGTATAGCATGCCAAGGCCGACAGGACTGTTTCTGATTATTGTGTCTATTAAAAATGCATAAAAAAGCTTGCAATTATTTAGGCAGTCATGTAAAAACAGTACATTTCTGGAAGATTGGTGGACTGTTGCACAACAGCGCTAGCAGCTACCATTGCGCTTTTGCGAAAGTTACTTTGTGTTGTGCGCTGCCGTCTGGGATTTAAAACCAACTTGAAGAATAGGTGCTGTAAAGAGAGATGGAGTCCCAGGTGGATTCCGCAGTTCTCCCAGTGGGAGAGTCTGGAGAAAACCAAGGATGGCTGGAGCCAATTGGAGCGAATTGATCTCTCTTGCGTGGGCTCCACACCAGCCTCCTGTGTTTTCTTTCTCCCTCTCACATTAGCATACCAAATAAGCTGCCGTTTCTCTTAGTATGCCAGCTTTCATTTGTCACCCCTGGTATAATACAACACCCGTGTCCCTTAGCACACAGCATGAGGTTCCCCCGCTGAGCCAACCGACTCTGTGTGTGCGTGTGAGAGAGCGAGCGAAAAGATATCCATTGAGTATGACACACAAAGGGTGTTTCTCTGCAGGTAGAGGAGGAGATCTTAATAAGTGCCTGCATGTGAGAGTATGAGCTTGTTTACACATGAAGTGTTTATTTGTGTTTGCAGGTGTATCCATTGCAAGGAAATTCACAAATGAGGTTTTAATGTGCTCTATATACCCTATTTGTCCTAGATGACAATGAAATTAAATGGGGATAACAGAGAGACTTGAGATTAAGGGGGACATTGAAGCAACACCTTTTTCAAATAAAAAATGGAAAACTTATTAGATGTTTTAGCTGTTAATTTACACAAATACTAAAAAGTGCAAGTTTCTGAAAACTATACAGTTATCATCTCTGTAAACTGCAGAACAATGAATGTGTGAAATTGACTACTTTTAATTAATTTTAGATTTCTTTTGACCTAACTCAGTTATCACATTGATTTAAATAGGATAATCTTGTACCACATTGATATAAAAATACAAAGAAAAAGAAAATATATGCTATTAGTGGTTGTTAATAAAATGAAGTGCATTAAACATTACGTCAAAGTTTCCCAAACTGGTCTTCGTGAAGGAACTGCAGGGAGTTTAATGAAAAGCTGATAATTTATTACATCATAAAAATGTAAAATTAAAACAAATCATTTTAAAATAACAATTAAAATAAAATGCTTACTAAAAAAGATGACATTTTATTTGTTTACCTGCATATCATGTAACCATTAACTAACGTGAACATGCAAATGTGCTACTTAATTATTAACTTTTTACCTTAAAGTATCATGTAAAGTAAGTAATGTATAACTGTAGTCTGATTACGAGTATTAAAAAATGTAATCTAATCGAATTACAAGTGTAATTTTTGGAATCTGACTACATAATCCAGATTACACACATATATTATATTTTGAATATTTTGTCAATGATATTAAAAAAATGATTGTATCTTATGTACTTAATATATAGTGCTATTCTTATTCTCTACATAACATTTTGCATATTTCTTTTCTAATATATTTATGATAAATGGTGTGTATTTGTGCATACAGTATTTTGTTCATTTTTATTACAAATAAGTAACTATTTATTTAATTAAAATATAGTATTGTATGCTCTGTATAATATTTTGCATATTTCTATTTTAATAATTTATGTTTGATTTATGCGTCACACTTTATTTTAAAGTCCAATTCTTGCTTTTAACAAACCATTAACAACAACTTTGGCCTAAAAAACTCCTAATTTGCTGCTTATTAATAGTTAGTAAGGTAGTTGTTAAGGTATTGGGTAGGATTAAGGATGTACAATATGGTCTTGCAGAATATGTGCTTTATAAGTACTAATAAACAGTCAATATGCTAATAATAAGTATGCAAATATCAACTAGTTAAAAGTGAGAATTGCTCCATATAATAAAGTGTTACCAATTTATGTTTTTTTATCACTGAGACTGAACTCACACTTGGTGCTCCCATGAGAATCACCACTCAGTATGTCAGAGCACTCAGAATGCTCTGACTTAAAGTCATTTATAGCTCTTCTTTCCATACTTGACTTGTGTATGACTACAAGTTTTACGTGCTCATACATTTGCATGACCTTACAATGCTAAAGCCATTCAGAAAGTCCAAATAAAAGCATCAGCCCACCACTATAATTCTGCCCGTCTCCAGTACAAACGGCTAATTCACATTAAAGCACAAAGCAGTGCTGTGGGCGAAAAGAAAAAGAAATGGTATGATTTGAAATGGAAATGAAAGAATCTTGCTGCAAAGAAACGGTCGAGTACGAGGGAGGCCAGCCTTGGCTGAGAGTCACAACTCTATTTGTAAAGGTCAACATCTTTAGTAGGAGGAAAACTTCCCTGCGGCTCTCTCCTCCCAAGAGCCAAGGAAATATTTAGAGAAATACAAACGGTGCTTATTTGCGTGGAGCGTCGTGTTTAACTATTCCCGACAGGTTCTCGGTGATTCCTGTGAGTCACTGCCCCCTCCTCCGGTATACAGTCTTGGCTGCTGCACTCAAAAGGCGGTGCTGTGTAGCGCTAAAGCTAGGTGTTAAACGGCTAGGCTGCTGCTACAGCTGTCCCACTCGTCTCCGTTTGGTCTGTCGGGCTGCGCAAGCTGCTGACAGTCTAATAGGAGATCAGACTGAGGTGTTACAGCTGGTGTTATGGCGGAACTCTAAAAGTTGTTTGCAATTTTGCTTGACGTTGCCTCCCGAGACTCAAAACGAGTATCCTTTTTCTTGTCAAGAAATTCAGGGAAAAATCCGCACAAAGACAGTAAGTAGACATATAAGAGGACACTGTAGAAACCGTCCCTGGAAAACATGAATGCGAGCAAGAAGTAAGACGCTAAATAAGATGACATGGCTGCATTGAGTCTCTTCGTGCAGCAGATGTGCATTTTCCCTGCTGAAAACACCAGCTTAAGTGGTCACCGGCATGTTTTGGATGCTGGTTTCCTGCATGGGTTGCCATTGTTCGGTGTCTTTTTAAAGTAGCTTAACCAGCAAGGTGCCATTTTTTTCCCAGCTAGGCTCACATAGCAGTGGCATAAGGTCGGAACTGCAGTGAAGCTCATTCTGGTCAAGAATCACTCACTTAGAGAGAAAAGGCCAGTCTGACTGGCATGTTGAGAGACCAACCACAGTTTTTGTTGTTATTTATGTGCCATTTAAGGGTTGGTTGATTGGAAATATATTTTCGAGTAGTTAATTATACACCCAAACATCATTCAAAGTTTAAGGTCGATCGGGAAGATTATAATTTTTTTGATAGAAGCCTCTTGTGCTCACTAAGGCTGCATTTCTTTGATCAAAAATACAGTAAAACACTGTAAATATTATTGTAATTTGCAGTTTTTCCTGATGTAAACTATGGCAGCAGTTTGGATAACACTTACTGTATTGAAAGTGCAGAAGGCTGCACTTCTTATGTATGCCATATATCCATTTTCAAAAGTACAAATTCACACATTGCTGTATGTGGGATATTGATTGAAAGAGACTGGATAGGATTCACAGTTACACTTTTACTAGTGGTCTGCAACCAAAAAAACAAACAAACAACAAAAAACACATTACAAAGTTATTGTGATATAGAAAAAAAAAAAATTAAATTACTAAATTACAGTCCATTGAATTTGTAACTCTTGTTGTCCTCTTTTTATATATGCTTTCCAATGTAAGGTTCATGAGATGCACCTTTGAGCAATTTCAGAGAACTGATTTATCATTAGCTTGATATACTACAGTCTCTTCATTAGTGAAAGGCAAAATTCACTTTCACAATGATGGCAAAATTGACAAAAGTCTAAAAGAAAGGTAGAAAAATATGCTTGACGAGTTTATGACAAACTAGATCAAAAAACATTTTGCATTTAATGACTGTACGATGTGGCTAATGACTAGATGTTGTTGAGGGGTTAAGACTATTGGACAGGGGACTATATATCTAATACATTTTGAGCAACCTGATATTAGC
This sequence comes from Sinocyclocheilus anophthalmus, assembly GCA_018155175.1. NCBI lineage: Eukaryota > Metazoa > Chordata > Actinopteri > Cypriniformes > Cyprinidae > Sinocyclocheilus > Sinocyclocheilus anophthalmus. Next base: position 961,759 of record JADLZN010006541.1, on the reverse strand, counting down.
AATGATAATGTAGGAAAACCGCAGACAATATGCATATCAATTGCATGAATGCTACAAAAACAATCAAACTTGTTCAAAAAAATTAGGAAACGGGGATTAGAGGTTGAACAAGTAGTTTTGATCATTTCATTTCTGATTCGAGAAACGCACCAAAGCGACTGAAGAAAAACTGTAAAATTATTGTTTTCTTTGTTAATATTATTTTTGTTAATATCATTTTTCCTGTGACGAAATGTTGCATTTCTAGCCGCCATTACTTCTTCAGTATCACATGATCCTACAGAAAACATTCTGATATGCTGATTTATTATATCTTGCCAGAGAATTTCTATTAAACTAAACATTTATTATAAATTTTTGAAAACAGTTGTTGCTGTTACCATTTAGGTGAAAATGCAATCATTTTTCAGTAGGGCCTCTTCTTTGATGTATGACAGTTAAAAAAAATACAGCATTAAAATGTTTTTGATAATTTTTTGTTAGTAAAAGTGTAATTAATTGTAATAAATTTAATTAATTAATGATGATAATTATAATAACTATAAGTTCAAACTTTAAATTTTACCAAGCTTAAATTGAGTACTGTATAGATATAGACTTTACGTTAAATTCTTGCCGTGAAAAACTAAATTGTTTAAGTGTAGAAATTCCTTTTGTTTTTTACTGTATTATTTACTTCACACAAAATCATTTTTATCGTTGTAGGAAGTTATTTCAATCATCAGAGAGGTGACTCCTCATTTATATATATTAGTATATACTATATTAAACTAGATATATTATATATATATATCTAGATATATCTATAATACTACTAATGATATAATATATCATCACGCTACATACAGTAGTCAAAACATTTGAAGGGATCAAAAAAACGGTAATCAAAGTTTGCCCTAAGACAAGAAAGGTTTTAGAAAGGCTTTGATCCATATATGGGTGCTGCTAATTATATTATATATTATTACTCCTTCTTATTCTTCTTATTATTATTATTCTTATTATTTTTGTCAGAAAGATGGTCAGAAATTATGATATTAGAGTCTATACACGCATCTGCTGTTTTTTATGTATATATTTATATCTGTATATAGTGCTATATGCATCATATGGTCAGTAAATAGACTTGGCAGTGACGGTGTTGCTTGACTAGCTTTACAGGGTACGTTTAACTGGAAAACAGTATGGATATATTGGTCCAACAGCTAGACAAGCACTTCCCAACCTTTTGATCAGGTCCCCCAGAAAACTAGTTTGGTGCAACCATTTTGTTAGCAATCACTTGACACACTCAGCTGATAATGAAATGTTCTCCCTCTGGAGAACATGTTCAAAACCGATGGTTCTTTGACCAGGGAATCATTAAAGCGCTTTTGCTTATGCGTATATGCTGCCACTGCATAAAGTTTCAACATTACCTCTTGAGGAATGGATGTCATAGGCTGCTTAAGGATCTTTAGCTCCCTGCAGAGCTCCAGAGACGAGCTGAGCTGGACTTATCAGCCGCCTCGCAGAGCATTGTGCACTGGGAGAGATGACAGAGAGAGACTTCCTCCTGCATTAATGAATCCAGTCAAGCGGGATCTTAAGGGACCTAAAGACTCTCAGGCACCAAGGGGACAGGAGTGGTTTGGCATTTTAAGAGCCAGAGAATGATTCGTACGCAGGATGTTCGACGTATTTCCTACAAGGTGCTGACTGTACGGCATAATGCGGGGTCGCTTATCTGAACTTCCCAGTAAGAACGGACTAGTATTTAAAGCAGAACAAAGGTGGTTGTGACAGGTAAATAAGAGCAAATACTTGTCGAATGGAGGAAAAAGTTAAAACCCAAGCTCTGTCTTTAACTTCTTTAGCCTTTTGTTGTAGCTAAGCAACTTCAAAGCAGCTGCGAGCTGTGAAAATCAGCCGTTAAAATTTCCGTTTACTCCGAGCTCCTCAGAGCGATCCACCTTTCTGTTGTAATTATTTGCAGCGTGATGAACTTGAGGGGTTGTTTTTTTTTCCAGCCTGTTATATGCAGTGATCAAAGAGACAGGAAATAAGTGACTTTTCACAGAGCTCAATGTGCCAGAAGCCTGTACAAGCATCTGCTTATGTGGGGCTCTGAGAGCCGGAGCTCCAGCTCTGAGTAAACATGATTGCGAGGCTCCAGCCTGAGAGCTGTCTGACAACACGGGTGTATTTAGGGCTTGTTAGCTGATAGATCCTTTTTTTAAATTATATAATGACGTTATATCTGTTCATCCGTCTTTGTCTATCCATTCATCATCTCTCTGTCTGATGTTTATCGATCTATCTGTCCATCCGTCTGATATTCTGTCTGTCTGACTTTTTCTATCTGTATATCCGTCTGTCTGTCAGTTGCTTTCTGATGTACTATCCGTCTGTCTGTCTGTGATGTTCTATCCATCCATCTGTCTATCTGTCTGTTGTTGTCTATCCGTCTATCTGACGTGCTATCTGTCTGTTTGTCATTCTGTCCATACATCCTTCAATCTGTCTATCCTTTTGTCTGTCTCTTGTTCTATCCATCCATTTGTATGATATTCTATCTGTCTGTCTGTCATTGTATCTTACTGTCTGTCATTCTGTCTATCTGTCATTCCATCTGTCCATGTATCTGTGTTACCTTCATTTTTTTATTATTTTTGATTTATGTTTTGATTTTAGGTAGTTAGACACTTTTTGTGAAAGATTCACTGTTGAAATAAAAGTGAATTAATGTATTTCTTTTTTTTTCCTAAGAATTCTTTCAGGGAAGGCTATTATTGATAAAGATGAAAAGCAAAATTAAATATAAGCCAATTATTTTAATCATTTAAATGTGTGATTTTTTTTTTTTTTTTTTTTAAGTTTTGTTGTTATTTTATGTTAGTCACAAGAAATGCTTGCTATGAAAACTGTTGCTAATGCTTGCTAATGTTTCTTAATTTGCACAGTGAGGATATTGATCAAAATTGGACTCAAGTGAGATCAGATGTGACAATAACAAGTCAGATTGGTTTGAACCCGAGGCTCAGCGCCCATGGAAATGTATTTAATTCATCTCTATCAGTATGTCTTTTATTTAATATTTACAGGAAGGAAAACTGCAATATCCACTTTGTTGTGATTGCAAATATAAATGTTTTATCTCATGAATATGTTTCCTCTCCATACTGTTTATTCATGCATTTATTCATCCATTTTTCACGCTTATGAATCTGCAGAGACCTTGTTGCCGGCGTTGCATTGTGAGAGTACTGCAGTGATAGATACACAGAGCGCTCATGATAAATGTATGCACCTTTGTTACCCTACAGAGAGAGTGTCTTTCACCTCTGTGCTGTAGATGAACAATGAGAACTTGTTGGTGTTAGAAATTACTCCACTACAGCGAGACGATATGGGGAATTTATTTAATTTGATTTAAAATACAAACCGTACATGCTCTTTATTAAGTGTACCGTTCAAAGTGGAGTGCAGCTCTTGGCAAAAATCGCTCTAAACCAAACACTGGCGTCTTTGTTCATTGTGCTGAAAGTTGGAAAGGCTCCTTTTGTTGCACTTGGAAGTAATACGGATGAGATCATTATTGTCTAATGTGTTTGAGAACTTTCCTATGCATGTCATATTTTCATTTTAGAAATAATTCACATCAAAACCCAAAAAAGTGACAGTCAGAACCTAGTTAGGAACTTGTAATTAATTTAGCAGTATTCAACCTGTATGGTCCAGACTTGCAATGACAGACGCTAATTCGCTTTGGTTTTTGACTAAGAAGCGAGGCTTTTGAACTCAGTCAATTATAGAGGCGTTAACAACTTTTTCCCACTGCGTGTACTTCCTCTGTCCTTGTTTCAGATTTTTTCAGAACTACCTTTTGCTAGTTTTTTTTATACGACTGCTTAAAAGACCATATTTTTCCTCTTTTCAAGCACACCTCTTTATCCTCATTTATTCTCACCTGTGACTTCCGAAATGAAACCATGCAATTACGAAACATCACATTCACCACTAAATCACAAATTCTCTGGGCATTTAAAAGGAATAAGCCATCAAATTCAGAGACTATATTTATTCTGTGACCTCCCTGTCTTTGTGAGAAAGTGTAAAATTGCCATTTCCAGTTGGATTAAAGATCAGATTTTCTTAATAAACCAAAAGCTGTTCAAAGAGTTTTTTTTTTTTTTTCTTTAAACATCACATTGAGGTGGCAAAAAATGCCTTTAAAATGGTAGATCTCAGAGCAGTCATGGCAACAGGAAGCAGCACCAAGTGCCACAATCTGTGATTTATCTGTGGAGCAGAACACTTGCCTTTTTCATTCCATCTGACATAAAAATAGAGGCAGAGGGAAAAACAGAAAATATATAGAGGGGTCCAAAAGTCTGAAAGCATCATATGGGATGCAAAATCCAATTTAAACCTGGAAATAATAATACATATGGGTACAAACTTTTGTTAACATCAGGTATCATGAAGAAATTACATTTTCAGTATTTAATAATCTTGGTTTGTTATATATGCTAAAACATTTTAAAATGCATACATGTTTTAGCAATTTGTATAAATAAACTTTAACATGACTTAAATTTTAACAAAAATTAACGTTAACATTAAGATTAATAAATACTGTAAAAGTGTGGTAAATTGTTAATTGTTGGTTAATAATACCCAATGCATTATCTAATGTAAACATAGAATATATAAGTGTCCTGCTGTAATTACAATACATTAGTTGACATTTTTAAATATGTCTTACCGGCGAAAATATTAGATTTTTTTTTGTTTTTTAAACCAAGTATAAGTTTAAAGGATTTGCGTATAATTATTTTCATTTATCATTTTATTTTGTTTATTTGTAAAAAAGAATATTGTTAAATTACCATATACAATTCAAGGAGTATTGTTATTAAAACTATTTTAAATATATTTTTTCAGTTTGCCATGAATATAGCCTTTGACGCTGATATGGAGACAGTGATCCTACAACACCATAATGAATTACATGAACGAATTAATGAAATAAACAAACAAACGAAAGCTTATTCTAAAGTGTCATAAAAATGTATGGAATTCTTTGAGCTTTTTGTTATTGTTATTTATATATTTCTAAGTCACTGATTAAATATTGTTAAATGACTATGTACAATTCAAGAAGCGTTGTATTAAAATTATTTTAAAATATTTTTTATGAGTGATATGGAAGGAATGAAAAATGTATGTAATTTCTTTTGAGCTTTTTTTTATTATTATACTGATTTATATATTTCTCGTCACTAATAAAAATGCTCACGCCTTCATATGCTCAATGTCACAAAAGGTCAATGAGTTAAATAAGCTGCACATTTATTTCCTAGCCTTTTTCGTAGCCAAGACTTTAAGGCATGTGTCTACACTGTAAAAATGATTATTCGCTGTTGTAAATAAAACAGATATTACTTGAGTATATTTAACAAGAAAATTGAACTTCAGATTGAACTTTTCAAATTGAACTTTCTACTTTAAAATTTTACATTTAATTCAATGTGCTACTTGCCGTATCATCTGTTCCGTGACAATTGTTTCTACACAGTTTTTTTTTCTTCAGTGCATACAGAAATTGACAACTTGCCCTGGTCTTGTGCAAACTCTCATGCCAAAGTGTGATCGGTATTAAGAGCATCACTTTGAGCTTCAAAATTTCACTTGTTACAATACTCATTGTCAGAAGTGTGGCTTGTATGTGTTTGTGTTTATTAATCATTGTATGTTGTCTCTGGCAGCATGGGATTGTGTGCGAGCATTTGCACAGATGGACAGAAGGACAGGGCAGGTGGGGCGCTAGACATACAGATGGGATGCGCATACCCACAGCCTGCCTTGTCACAAAGCTATTATCCCCCGAATCCTTTGACGCACACAGGTTATTGCTCTTTCTAAGCCTAAACGACTACAAACGGCGTATTTGTAGATGAACCTCTGCCCGTTGACAAGCGGGCGGCACTGTAAGTTTCGCAGCCAAAACATAAAAGCAATTCTAATGAAGACTTCCTTTAATGAACACACTCTCATTAAGCCGCAGCTCAGCAGGTAAAACGAAAACAAAACGAGACACGGGCTGAACCCATCCCGCCTTTGCCGTTTAAGGCGGCAGTCTTTGAGGTGGTTGAACATGTGTAGGACTGCAGGCTAACACATCTAGCCGCTGTGTGACAGCAATTACTGTGTGTTTTCTCTCTCAGGCTTCTGCCCGGCCTTTGCAGGGCGCTTGTGTGCGAGTGTAGACAAGTGACGGGGATGAACTATCTTTGCTGAAAAGGTTAGCGGATGTGCATCAGCATGGAAAAACAATCCAGGGTATGTCTCCGTGCCTCCTTCGCATGCTAGAAAAACACCATCTCCTGTATATGAAATGCCATCTTTTTCCTTGAATAAAACCGAGTTGGGGTGGGGGCTCGGGTATCTTCGCTCTTGTCTCCGAGACCTCCCTGGGGTGCGTTGCCGTGGAAACGGCCCCAGGTAAATCAGCCTCCTGAAGGTGGTTTCTTGTGGTTCCATTCCGCTTCAATAGGCCAGAGACTGTGTATTTTTCCCGACGTGGGAAACGGAACAGGCTAAATGAAGTTGACAGTCAAAGGCCCCAGGGAAGCCCACAGGCAGACTTGTGTACCAAACTCATTGGGGTGATCAGCTAAACGCACTCCATTAAGGTTGGTCTCATGTACTAGTGAGTACTGCTTGAAGAGTGCGCTGATTAAAAACAGATGACATGACCTTGAAGTCAACATGGAATCCAAATTGACCCCATTTACTCCGTACATATACCTGGACTTATAGTGAACGGTTCACTGGTGTCTGTTATTCTAAAGAAAAGAACATTTGTCTTTGGAGTTTTTCCTCAGAGTGTTTCCTCAAACAGCCTGTCATATAGAGAACACCTTTTACATCCATAAAATACTATTGTTTTAAATAGAATTATATCCCTTCAGGCCCATTTAAACCAAGAATAATAACTATGATAATAATTATATTAGCATCCACACCAATGCAAGATAACGTTCTGTTTATTATAAGCAAATGCAACAGTTTTGTCGTCTGTTGCTTTAAATGCTTGAGTTCTTTAAAGTCATTCTGATTGGCTTTAGTCAATTTTTCATTGTTTATAAGTTAGATAAAAATGTTCTTGAAAGTAATTTTAACAATATAGTGCCTTTCTGCTTTTATCGTTAGTATTTTCCTATTGTCAAATAAATAAAAAAAAAAGCACCAAAACATTTAACATCTAAAAATTCTATTTTTGGATGTTATTTTTGACGGATTTTCAACTATAAGCAGCTATAAAGCTATAAGAAGAACACTACTACAATCAATCCATTTGTAGATGTATTTCCCTGAAAGCACTGTTGAGCTTTCTAATTTCTCTCAACATGTTTTTAACCAGTGGTTTGAGTTTATGGTTGGGAAATATCCCAAATTAGTAATATGTGGTGACGCGCAGACCAATTAGACTTAAATAATTGAGTAACTTACATTTTAGACACAATATAGCCAGTTACTTTGTCTGTTTATGCAGAATAAATGGTTACACATCTGAAAGCAAAACAATAGTTTCTGAATTAATCTGTGTTTTTAATAATTTAATAATTCAGTGATTCATCATGAAAACAGTGAGCATGTTTACATGCATGCCAACATGCTGATATCTACCAGTTAACTACCAGTTTATTGAAATACATGTCTTATCAGCTTACATGCAAATGAATAACTTTTTTTTCTCCATTTGGTGGCATCAAAACAGAAGCATCCATGCATTCTATTCAGAGTATTCTATTTTTTATGTGAGTTGTGAAAAAAATAAAAAAACTCAGAGTATTCTAAAATGTTTGCAGGAAATGTACAAACTCATATTCTCTTTGCATGTTTGCAGTTTCTACAATTTTACCAATTCTCCTTCAGCTACGCAAGATGAAAACACATTTTTATCATTTCTTGAGTCAAGAAAGAGTCGCAGTGTACATTATATTTCCTTGTCCCTTACGAACACTCACTCTGGTTGGATGCACTTAAATCCACAGTAAGATTGCTTAAAGGGATGGTTCAACCAAAAAATGAAAATTGTCGTCATTTACTCACACGCCATTTGTTCCAAAACTGTACAAGATTCTTTTCTTCTGTTGAACACAAAAGAAGATATTTCGAGGAATGTTGGTAACCAGTTGACGGTAGCCATTGACTTTCACATTATTTTTTTCCATACTATAGAAGTCAGTGGCTATCATCAACTGCTTGGTTACCCACATTCTTCAAAATATCTTCTTTTGTACTCAACAGAAAAAAGAAACTCGCTGAAGGTGGGTAAATGGTGACAGAATTTTAATTTTTTGGTTAGATATCCCTTTAAGGCGTTTACATGACGGGCGAAATTGGGATAATGGGCAAAACCTAGCTTTGTCGTTAAGTTTATTAAGCCGTTTATGACCTAATGCCAAGTAAGAATGTTCATGTAAACATGCTCAGTGACTTATGTATAATATTATATATATAATAATACTATATATAAATAAAATGAATGGCTCTAGGTATTAATAATCCTTTTTTTGTTTTTAGCTGCCAGGAAGTGGTGTGTGACAGAAGCCCCTATAAATTCCTAATGCAATACATTGCATTTACCACTAAGTTGCTTGCGGGATGGCACCGCCAGTCTCCCCAAGACATATTGCATAGATTTACAGAGACATGGTGGCTGAATGCAACCGTGGGCCAATCTCCTAGACCGAATGCATGGTTTCTCTTTCTGCGTGGAGAGTGTGTGTCTGTCAGGCCTGTCACATTGGCCCTGCAGCTGTGTGACTCACTGCTCTCCCCAGAACCTCTCATGAGACCTCCACATGTCAGAACAGTCAATAAAGCCAGCGCAGCAGTGCCACGAGCCTCCAGGGCTGCCCATGGTGGAGTCATTAATGGACCTGCATGGTAACATGGATAGGTGAGAGCTGGTCAGTTATCTGGACGTACATTCATACAAGCCTCCTATGAGAATTATATAGGGCCCAGTACAAGTACTTGTGGAACTCACATTGCCAACCTTGAGGATGATGAGTTTTTAACCCACAATTCATTGCTCAGTCAGGTCCCGCACTACAGATAGGCTTTGGTCTGCTATACCGCCACGGCCCATGAATGAATAGTGTACTTCAAAGACTTTTTCTTTCTCTTTACATTTCATCTTTTGTTTGGATCACTTTTGACTATTTAGCTGTCGGCAATAGTGTTGCAATGGCGATCTTTGGACGTGAAATAAGACAAAGTCACATTGCCGCAAGCGCATTGGTGGAGATAAAAATAAAGGACTGTGGAGGGTGGGCATAGAGAGGGAGACGGATGGGAACAGACAGAATAAAAAATGTTCATTTGATTCCCTGTCAAAGACAAGGGTTCCTTCATCCTTTTTTAGTATTCTGAAGCAATGCATAGTTTGTGTTCACTGGGATCTGATTTTGGTCTCTCCATCAGTACTTCTGATGATTCTACCTTGACGTAGCAGAGATGGAAGCTCAGAACACAAGAATTTACTTGAGTTGATTTGGACTCCAAATTCAAGACATAACATCAACAACAAACTCTGAACAACAAAGCCTTGTAAATTAGTGACAAATATTTTCTTCTGTATTGTGGCATACATCTAAATGTAACAAAGTAGGGTGGTGACTTGGTTTTATGCATTGGTTGTTGATTGATTAGTGTGAGCTTGGAGTGGTGGAGGTTAAGCAGGCTAAATGATTGGATGTGTCCTGCATAGGTGACCAGAGAGACATCTATCATTTTCACTGGAAGGTCTAATTATGACATTTTTGTTAAACACTGGTCAAAAAAAAACCCTGAAGAATGAAATATACACAGATACATTGTTTACAATAAGATCTGTAATATGTGTTTAGAAAATAGATTATTTTATTTCATTTTATTTCATTTCATTTTTCAGGGAAAATCCAGATTTAGTTAGTGGCAAATTTTGAAGGCCAAAGAACAACATACTGTATTAGATCTATTTATTTTTGTTTGTTGCTACTGATGCTGCTATACCAAAAATATGCTGAAAAGTGCCATTATTACATATTATCTTACTTTACGGCCCAGGTTTCTGATCAATTAAGAAGTGTCGTTGTTTAACATGGTTGTTTTTTTGTTTTGTTTTTTGACCACTTCGGAAAGTTACATAAGTTGTTTCTGCAGCTCAGCTTGTCAGTATACTTCGTTTTTTTTAAGTTACAAAACTTCTCAAAGTACAAGCTGCTCTATCAAAAATATCAAGAAAAATTTGATTCCTAATATGCTGACTTTAACATCGGCATCACTTTTATTGGATGTTGCACACTGGAGGTGTTTGAGGAGATCCCCCCTCATATGATTGTAAAGTGCTTTGGGTGTACAGCAATACACAATAAAGCGCGGTGTGGGGGGTTGGACCTTTCTCAATACTTTAGGTACATCCCCTTGATCACGACTACCACAAAACTGTACCACAAGATGAAAAACGAACTGTCAAGGAAAGCTTCACATTGGACGCAAAGAGTGTGGGAGCAAACTGACGTGTCTATAAACATGCGAAGGGGACTGCCTTACAACAGACCGTCATCTAGAAACAAGCAAGTGTGACACTACATTTCAATACTATTTGGATGCAATTATGATTTGGATTAGTTGTTCTAATCTCACAAACTATTTTGGATGGACAGTATGTGAACAGAATGCCTTGATTAGTCATTACAGACGGTCGGTAAGCGGAAGGTACGATTCGAGACCCAGCGCATTGAAACTTTTTCTCTCTTTGTTATATTTCAGCCATTTGCTTAAATCATTTAAGTAAATTTTTTTTCCACATTAATGTACACACATCACCCCATATTGACAGAAAAACACAAAAATGTCAACAAGGAATCGTTGACACCCACTTTTGCAGATTTTATTAAAAAAGAAAAACTGAAATATATAACATGGTCCTAAGTATTCAGACCCTTTGCTGTGACACTCATAAATTTAACTCAGGTGCTGTCCATTTATTCTGATCATCCTTGAGATGGTTCTACACCTTCATTTGAGTCCAGCTGTTTGATTATACTGATTGGACTTGATTGGAAAGCCACACACCTGTTTATATAAGACCTTACAGCTCACAGTGCTGTCAGAGCAAATGAGAATCATGAGGAAAAAGGAACTGCCTGAGAAAGAGCTCAGAGAAGAATTGGGGGAAGGCACCGATTGGCCAGGTTACAAAAAATTCTGCGGAACTAAGGTTCATAAGAGCACAGTGGCTCCTAATCCTAATGGGAAGGTTTGGGAAGACCAGAACCCCTTCCTCAGAGGGCCGTCAGGTCAACACGGATCTATCGGGTGGAGAAGAGCCTGGGAGGAGGAAGAAGAACCCAAAGTCACTTTGGCTAGCTCCCAGAGATGCCGTAGGAAGATGGGGAGCACCAAGTGGTTAGAAAGGTCAACCATCAATGCAGCCCCCACCAGGTCGGGGCTTTATTGGCAGAGTGGCCAGAAGGAAGACTCTCCTCAGTGACAAGAAACATGAAAAGCCCGCACTGGAGTTTGCTTAAACAACACTCTTTTTCTCACTCTTTCTTTTCCCCCCTGAAGGACTCAAGATGGTTGAGAATAAGATTCTTGGTATGTGATGGACCAAGATAGAACTTTTGGCCTCTTACTTCTAACGCCCCCCAGGGTATGCCTGTCGGAGACCCCGCCCCGCCCCCCCGAAACCACCCCCAGGCAATTGTCATAAACCTTGTCCTTTGGATACAGTCCCAACAGTGAAGCATGGTGGTGGCAGCATCATGCTGTGGGGGTGTTTTTCAGCTGCAGGGACAGGACGACTGGTTGCAATCGAGGGAAAGATTAATGCGGCCAAGTACAGGGATATCATGGACGAAAACCTTCTCAAGGAGTGCTCAGGACCTCAGACTGGGCCAAAAGTTTACCTTCCAACAAGACAATTACCACACAGCTAAAATAACGAAGGAGTGAATTCACAACAACTCTGTGACTGTTCTTTGTTCTTGAATGGCCCAGCCAGAGCCCTGACTTAACCCAATTGAGCATCTCTGGAGAGACCTAAAAATGGCTGTCCACCAACGTTTACCATCCAACTGACAGAACTGGAGAGGATCTGCAAGGAGGAATGGCCGAGGATCCCCAAATCCAAGTGTGAAAAACTTGTTGCATCTTTCCCAAAAAGACTCAGGGCTGTATTAGATCAAAAGGGTGCTTCTACTAAAAACTGAGCAAAGGGTTGAATACTTAGGACCATGTGATATTTCAGTTTTTCTTTTTTTAATAAATCTGCAAAAATGTCAACAATTTGTGTTTTTCTGTCAATATGGGGTTCTGTTTGTACATTAATGAGGAAAAAAAAAAAAAAAACTTAAATGATTTTAGCAAATGGCCGCAATATAACAAAGAGTGAAAAATTTAAGGGGGGTCTGAAACTTTACGTACCCACCTGTATGTAGCGAATCAGCTCATGGGAAATATAAATAATTAATCATAACTAGTTATAATTAATTATAAATATTTTAGATCCGCTGTAGATATTAAGCTGACCTCTCAGGGTCAACTGTCGTGTCAATTCTAAGAACGTTAATTTCCCCTGGGTTCTGGAATAACTTTCTACTGTACAACGCTACACAGAGCTATTGTGAGCATAAAATCTGCTGATTAAGTGATCCAGGTTTATGAGCAAACCACTGAACAACGTACACAGTGTGATGCAATAAAGACTATTATTAAACTACATTAAACCACTTAAACTACGTCCTAACATACTACTAAAAAACTCTAAACGGTCCCAAACATACACATTACACAAACACACACACCAAACATACAGTTGGTATAGGAAAGGGTTAAAGCTAAACTCAGTAGACACAGCCAGTTAGACGAGAAAGAGAAAATAAGACTATGGAAGTTCCTCCTCGTCCGCCGCTGCTCTCCCCGCCATTCTCATGTGCTTTGTCCTCATCGTCCTTCAAGAACTGCCGCTGCCGACGTGCGGACTCTTCTTTCTTGACCGGTCGACACTTTGCGGATCTGCGGTCTCTCTGGTCGTCTCGGCTCCGTGCGCTGCTCGGCACTGCGCTACTAATGTCACAATTAATAAGACCAAGTTTGAAATACTTGCAAGTCTCGTCTGCGAAAGAAAGCTGAGGCAGTCAAACGGTTCAAGTTGATCTTGCTGAAGTGGGTTGCTGAAAGAAGAACCAGTTTGCGTCAGAGAATATTGGATGAAATGGAAGTCAAGGACGAAGCCTGGCCACGTACTTAAGGATGTATGGAGCCTTGTAGTCACCAATTCTTCTCAGAATTCAAACAGAACACGCACCTTGGGCGCCAGCTCACTAGTGGGGGACTTTTAAGGTCTGAGAAGATTCGCGGCTCTCAGGATGGGCTTGTCAAATGAGAAAGGCTGACGTCCCAAGTGGGGGTTTTGAGATACTGGGGGAGTTTTTATGACCCTTTGTGCGAGGGCATGGTACTTTGCAAATGGAACTTGAATCGAAATTACTAAAGATTTTCAGGACACTAATATATTGCCTATGTACCAACATAAAATATACACTCTCGTTTAGATCATCAAAAGACAAATTCATAGATACTAAACAAGGTAAGATGACATATCCTCTATGGGCAAGATGTGACAGGAAATGGGTTCCATTATAAGCATGCATAGAATAGTTAACCACCCACACATATCACAACAGACAACATAACACCATGATCTGAAGAATATGGGTGTTCATTCAAAGAAGGTTTTTCTATGAATTAATTAGTAGAAAAGTCAATTTCCTACTGTGCATTGTGCCTCTTGCTATGGAACATGCAGTGATTTTCCCTACTTACATTCCTGTGGATCATAAAACCAGTAATATCAGCATTAGTTGTCATGGGGACCAGGGGGGCCTGGTGTTGTTGCAGATATCCTGGCACCCAGTTTATTGGGTGAGGGGACTGTAACGATTTGTTAATCTAATGAATAACTGATTTGTTAAATCAAATTAAAAATTGTGTGTTTGATTGGTCCAGCGCTCATGTATTTTGGCCCATTGTGTGGGTCTCGTGGCCCGTGTCAGGTCTGCAGCCTCACACCTGACTGAGTTTTGGAGTGTAGTCTGGGGTGCACATGTAGTGTGCATGGCCACAGAACAAGTGTGCCAGTACAGATCAGTCAGCCGTGAGTGGGTTGAGAGCTGCTGCAGAGGGCCAGGTGTGAAGGACAGCCTGTGAGAGCCCAGCAGAACCAGAGATGAGCTCAGAGGTGCAGAAAGAGAAGTCACAGGCTTTATTCATCTGCACAGAAGCTGAAAAGATGTTTGTGTTGGAAAATGGGAGATTCTGTCATTTATTCATCCTCTTGTCAGATCAGACCTGCATGGCTTTCTTTCACAGAAAAATAAGTTATTTGAAAATGTTTCATCACTCTCAGTTCTCAAAAATTGCATCATGTTTCAGCTGAGTATTTGGCATCATTGACATCAAACCTGGTGCTTTGCGAAGTTCAGATATGCACTTTTGGAAATGAAATTTGAGACCCTTTTAATATTCATGTAAAAGCTCTTTATTGTTCTGCTTAAACATTGTTCTTTTTAGAAGTGGCAGTGCCGCCTTCTCACTCTCATTTCTTTAACCGTTTTGACTGTAAATACCACCTTTCTGGACATTATATACCTGGGAGCTGATGAAAGGCTTCCATGACGGGTTTATTTGAATAGTGTCAGTAGCTTAAGCATTAGGACAAAATCATGAGAAATGACTGAAAAAGGTGCGAGTGGTTGATAGTTACCTTGCAAGTCAACTAATGGAGGCTTGGGGAAAGAAACTAATTTTCAAAAGCTGTAAGAGCAGAAAAAATAACTTTTGTGTTCGGATTGATTTCTATTGACAGAGTTTCTATGAAATCAAGTCTATAGTTCATTCTCTGACTTCAGAGTTTCTGATCTAACAAATTAAGTTACTGAGGCTTGAGTGGAGCTGCACTACCTTTCAAAAGTTTGAGGCTGGTCATTTCTTTTTAAATATGTTTATTACAATTATTACATTTTAAAATAACTATTTTCTATTTTAAAATATTTTAAAATGTAATATATTTCTGAGATGGCAAAGCTAAATTTTCAGCATCATTACGCCGGTCTTCAGTGTCACATGAACCCTTAGAAAACTTTCTAATTTCTTATCAATGTTGAAAACAGTTGTGCTGCTTAATGTTTTATGGAAACCGTGATACATTTTTGTGAATAGATGAGATTTTCTGGTAACACTTTATTTTAAGGTGTCCTTGTTACACATGTTACATGTACTTACTATTATAATAACAATACATTATGCATAATTACATGCAAGTAACCTAAACCAATCCCTAATCCTAACCGTATAGTAATTAAATGTAGTTAATTAATATTACTCAGTACTTAAATGTATAAGTACAGTGTATCATGGACACCTTAAAATAAAGTGTAACCGATTTTCCTTTTGGGTGATCCTTTTAAATGAAGTTTGTCATCATTTTCTGAGCCTTACGTTGCCTAAAATGGGACATAAATATAAATACATGGAATATAGTGCATGAGCTGTAAAACCCATTTTATGATATTTTTATGGTGCTTTTTTGTACTTTTTGTAGCTTGACAGCATCCATGTTCACATACGGAAAATAACAATGTAAATTTCCTAACTTCTCCTAGATTCGAGGAAGAAAGGAAGTCTCAAGTTTGGGATGACATAAGCGTGAGTAAATGATGAGCTATATTCCATCTTCTTTTCAAGCACTGTGCACAAATGTAAAAGCTCATCTGGTATCAGCAGGTCCTTTGGACACGGTCTCCCTATGGCAGCCATGTGTATAAAAGATGGTATTTCCACTTCCTCCTCCCGTCTACTCAGCATCCTGTTCATTCTTTTCTCTCTCTGTGAATCTGTCTGTCTCTTCTCAGCTAAGCTGTTTTCACTCAAATGATTGCTTTGTAGTGAAAACTCAAAAAGCAGCCATCTGATTATTAATTAGCATGCTAAAGGATTTGTTAAGCACATTAAAGCCGCCATTACATATCACCTTAGTAGTCCTTCTCTCTTCTTTCACTCTCTATCGGTGTGTTTTTCTCTATTTTTGACATACAGACCGAGGGTGGCAGGCATCAAAGGGCAGGAAGAGAAGAGAACCCACACCCACTGAGCTAACATTTAAACTCCATCTAATCCCACCAGGAACCAAAGGCACCGCGCTGAACGTCAGATTAAACCTAGAAATATGTATGAAAAAAATCTGCTTTCTCCTGCTTTCAAAGGGGTTCAAAGGGGCAATGAAACTTCATCAAAGCACCACGTCCTTCTTTTGCCCTTACGTTGCAGCTTGGCAGAACATGAATGCAGTGTCCTTCAGATTTGAGTTTTATAGCATCAGATGACAGGTGCAAATCTATCTACAGTGTCTGTCTATCTTTACTCAGCTCATGCATAAGTGCTGTGCTGACAGGTGAGCTTCTGTACATAAACGTCCTGTATCACTGAATTTAACTGCATTTGAACAAAATATCAAATCGAGTAGGAACTGCAAACAAACATTTTTATTTTTTTATTTCACTTTAGAGGCGGTTCGCACAAAATTAGTTTTTTATTAGTTTATGTAAAAATGTGTAAAATGGGTGGGTCGGTGTGTAGTCCATTGTCTTTTATGATGGTCAAGCATGATGTTCAAAAAAAGACAGAAAACGAACCCAGAATTCTATTCCAATCAATGTAATGTTTTTATTATATTATTGTTAATTAAAAATTATAATAAACATAATAAAACAAATTTATTTAAAAAGTTTTTTTTTTTTTTTTTTGAAGTATTTTATTTTTTAAAAATACTTTTTGGTTTGTTATTTTTTATTTATTGGTTGTTGGTGTTTTTCGATATATATATATCTATATTATAATATACCTGTGATATATACTGACATGTGTTTTTTTTTTTTTTTTAATTTTTTGCTATATGAAGTCAGACAGTTCCCGTAGTCAGTTGAGTTCATCACAGGTCATTAACTATGGACATTTTCCACTAACGTTTAACATTCCAAATACTTTAGCTCTGTTCCAGTTAGTTTTTAATTAGATTTAACTTTTTAACATTTTTATATTGATTTAGGTATATTTCCCTTGACTTCATTTGTTTTGTAATCTAATGCAACTGTATTCATACATTTTAAAGAGTTGCTTAAAGTGTCCAAATTCATTCTGGGGTCATTTTCATTCTTTAGTCACAGGACCTTCCCTGAGCTCCTCGTTCAGTTCCCGGATAGCCACACACCCATTTAAAGCTCTTTCCCATGTTAAACGCATCCGGTTTTGTGTTCACTGTCCTAGTTCATGATAAATGTGAAGTTTTTCACCCCGTGTTCACCACCCAGACAAGCATGAGAAATGATGGTCCTAATTGATTCTCACTTTCAAAGGATCTGATGGGCGCACGAGTCAGGCAGCTTCTTTAAAGGGCTAATGAGCTTAATAGACGACACTTGACGATCCATTTAAACCCCCCCCGTCCTAAGAATTAAACCATTAAAAGAAAGGCTCGGATTTCTTAATCTCTGCAAATCGGACTAATCCAGCTTTGCAGAAATGCAGGCTTTGGAGAGAATGGCTTCTTAAGCCTACTACACCGTGCATAGGTGTTGCTTAGCGCTTCTGTGGGCGAGTGTGCTGTGGATCCATTCATATGATTATGAGGCGAGGGTTAAAGTCACAGTTTAGGGTGAGAGAATGAGAAGTTTGCTTCCGTTTCTCCTCCTCTCGCTCTCTCTCCGTTTCGATGTGTTCTGCCTCCTCTATGCCCTCCGGGAGCCCAGTGTTTATTGGCTGCCTGAAATACACCCATCTTTCCACCAGCCCCCGGCTAGCATTGTCTCAACAAAGCCTGTTACTTGATGGTTCAATAGGGGCTTTTTGGGTGTGATTTTCCTGCTCTCTCTCTCTCTCTCTCTCTCTCTCTCTCTCGGTCTCGGTAGCTGCCGTCTCGGCTCAGGAGCATGGCGAATGGGATCAGAAGCAAACAGCCTCACTGATAACGATGAAGGGCAAATATTGAAGCCTCATTGTTTGTTTTTTTCTAGCTCCCCAGCTTCTGTCTGCATCGTCTTTCACATTCTGATTTATATTAATCTAAACTCTGACATTAACTCTCCGTTCAGGCTTATTTTCAAATGCAAGCCTTTGACGACTATATTCTGATTAATGTGGAATTCTATTTAATACACTTTAAATTAATGATGCTTTACATCTAGTTGACTTGTGACCTTTCTCTGCTGTAGTCCACTTATAATATTAGTCCAAGTTTTTTGGTTTTTCAAGATTTTCTACCCTCTTTTCAGTTAGGCCTGTTCACACCGGTGACGTCATCTATACAATTACTACATTAGCATCCACACCAAAGGACAGTAACATTCTGTTTATTGTAAGCATGCACTGCAATTCTGTCATCTGCCACTTTAAATTTTCAAGATTTTTAAAGGTGGATTCTAATTGGCTGTCAATGCTTTTAGCATTCATCTGCTGAAAAAACATTCTGAAAGTCATTCCAACAATATCATTCCTTTGGGTCGTTATAATAGCTGTGGAATGGACTTCTCTATTCTTATAGAATTAGAACAATTATTAAAACATTATAGTGATAGTTATTGACAGTCATCATCCTTGAACAGGTCTTATGGCTTCTGTTTGCAAATTCGCTTCTAGTGATGCGATAGCTGCATTATTTTTTTGGTGGAAAACCTCTTTAGTCATTCAAAAATAACTGTAATTAGACTAAATATGTTTTGACGTGTTTTATAAGTGAGAATTTTTGGAAGGTCTTAAAAATGTGAAATGGACTCTCTCTGTCTACTCCCTTTGATGTCATGATTCATGTAGGATGGTCTCAAATTAAGTGTTTGGGACAGTGTGGGTTCTTTTGGTGCCAGCTGACAGTGTACATCACTTTCCTGACTCATTTCCAGAGTAATTAGTAAGAAATAGTAGTATCTACCCTATATAATTGCTATTACCTCACAGTGACTGGGTCCTTTTTTAACACAGAATATGCTAGCTGACAAATAAATGTGGTCATGTATGGTTATGAATAGGGATTTTCCATGTCAGAAATGTGAGGAGGAGCTGTTTTTTCAGCTTTGTTTTAATAACAGTAAGTTTTAAGTTATAGTCCAAGTTACAAGTAAAATTTCATAATGCAGTGACTTTGCAGAAGATCAAGGAAAATTTGATTAGCCATAATATGACCCCTTTAAATGGAATAAAACAAGCTAATACTGTCTTTGAGCTCTCAGTGACTCGTGCTTCATGGGATGCTCCACATTATAAGTGCAACGCAGTACCAAGTGAGCTATTGAGCAAGTTTACTAGAAATCCATATGGAGCTGATTATGTGATGAAAATGTTAAAATGCATTCGTTTACAAATCATGCACTATGGCAAATGTATTGTGAGATCATGTAGTATTGTGCAAGAAAGCATGCAAAAATAAGTCTTTATTAATCACTATTATGAGCTTGTAATTATAACTTGTGTGAAAAGGAATACAAGTTGTTGGTGTTTTACTGCTACTAGTGTTCATTTCAGCTGGAAATGCAATGAATTGTATGTATAGGTATGTTTTTTGGAGTTTTGCAAAAGTGTAGGTAGAGACACGTTTTTCCAGTTAGCCTGTGTTGGTTCTTTATGTGCAAGTCATAACCCTTTTCAAATTTATCAGGGATTGGCAACTCAGTGAGGTAGGAAACGACCGTTACATTTGGCATTTTAGCTTTTGGCTGTAAGGTTGTTTCAAGGTCAAAAGGCGGCGGCTTGATGTATCATCAACGTGAGATAATAAATGGTCTGAAGAGATAAACACTCAGTACCAGCTGGAGCTCCTAGAAGATGGTGTACTTCTTTTGTAGCTTTGTAAATGCAACTGTTATCAGAGAGAGCCTAGGAATTATGCGGACAATGGGAGGCATCGATGAGAGCAACAAAATGAGACAAGAGAGTGTGGAACACTTGGTTTGGTGAGTCACAAGTGATGGATACCGAGTACATCTGTCCTTGGTGTGTGATGTGACTGCTGATTGGTTCTGACGGGCCTTTTAGAATGGTCGTCAGTCTCAGGACTGAAACTCTATTGGACTGTGCTGGATCAGAGGGGTGTGGCCTCAAACTTTTACACAAGTTAAACTGTCATAACTTTAAAGCAGTAGTTCATCTACTAATAGTTCATTTACCCGGGTAATGTTATTTACAAGCAATATGACATTATATGGTAAACAAAAGGAGATAAGGATGTCTGTAGACGTTGTCTTTGTAAATGTCTTTGTAAATTTGTAAGCAGCATAGACGCTACACCTGCCAGCATTGTTGTAGTTAGTTAAAACTATAAAAAACAAAGTTAATTTAAAAGTTGAAATAAAATAGAATACAATGTAAAACTAAATGAAAAATTAGAATACTAAGTGAAATAAGTTTAAAAACTGAAACAAACTGAAATAAAACAAATGAAATAAATGGAAATAAAAATAAAATATTTTTGTTGTAATAAAAAGGATACATAGCAAAAGTGCTAAAATAAACGGGAAAAAAAGCCATTTCAAAATGTTAATAATATTACAGGCTAATAAATAATTCTGTTCCATTATTTATTCTATTCTGTTCCACAAAAAAGAAAGTCATGAGGTTTGGGAACTACATGAGGGTGAGTATATGATGACAGAATTTTCATTTTTGGGTGAACTGTTTCTTTAAAATGATTTATTCCTGCTTGTCCATATCCAGCAACATCAAAAGCAATCTAGATGTGAAGCGTCAAACGTATGCAGGAGTCTCTGTAGAGCGTGTTTGTCAGTAGGCCCGCCTGAGGAAATGTTCCCATAATGCGACCCATAGTCAAAGCTGTAGCGCTGCCTCATGACCTGCTGACTGCACAGTTTGGATCACACACATTTAGAAACATGTCGGTCATTAATCAAAATGATTGACAGCTCACTTCACCCTGTTTAGACATATTTATTGCCACTTCTGTGATGTATGCGTGATGTCTGTGAGATCCACGGCTGACACAAAAAGAATCTGGATATGAAAGAAACAGATACTTCATCAAATTACTCAGCGTTAGATCTAAAACGCATGAATAATGTTTTTTAAAATGCATGAATAATGTTCCCCAGGAGAGCTGGGAGATTTTTGTCATGGAGTGAGTAGAAGTGTGCCTTTTTGAAATGCTATTGTTTGGAAACTCTGGAGATTCGCCGACTAATTAGGCTTATTTGCATGAAGTGGAAGCGAGCAGCTGACAGCGTCCACTGCCGGCCAAGAGAAAGATGCTTTTAATGAGAGCTCACTGCTGTGTTAAAGGAGTCCCCTGCCTCCTCAGGCCTACACACATGCACATACACACACACACAAACAAGTTACATGTAACCCTCCTCTGAGGCTCCGCCCCCACAGCCACGTTGCCCTGGCTACATGGTTGTCACCTTTCCAGTTCAAAATCAGGGTGTTAATTATGCCGTTATCATTAACAGCTCTATTTCAGGTTGAACATGCTAAGCTGAAATACGTTTAAGATTAGCAAGTGAATTTATAAACAGAGTTGTAGTAAAGGATTCTGATGATGAACTGTTGCAGTTAGACAAAAACGCTGGTAAAATTGCTCTTAAATGAACAGTTCACCCAAAAAAAAGTAATTATGTGATAACTTACTTCCTCTCAGGCAATCTGGGATAGTGACTTACTTTCTTCAGTAGAATGTTGAAGATGATTTTAGCTGAATCTATGGTCCTTGCTAATTCACAAAATGCAAGTCATTGGGTTCCGATAGTCAAAAAAGCTGTTACAGGAAACATAAAATTAATACCTATGGCTCCTTATAATGTATTGGGCTCTTATGAATCATTGCCTTGTATTTTATGAATCACCAAGTGCAATGGATTCAGCTAAAAAGCAAAGATAATTTGAGGAATGCTGGTAACCAAATTTCTGAAGGTAGCCATTTAATTCTATTGTTGTTGTTTTTTTCCCCCATGCTATGGAAGTCATGGCTACCATCAACTTTTTGGGTACCAACTTATTCAAAATATCTTTTTTTTTTGTGCACAACAGAAGAAAAAAAAACTCACCCAGGTTTGGAAAAACTTGGGGTGAGTAAATTACAGAATTTTTCATTTTTTGTTGAACTATCCCTTTAAAGGGACCTCAAAGAAAATTCTGCATTATATATCTATATATATATATATATATATTATATAGTATATATCTACACCCTCTGAATGCTGGCTCCATATGCTTTAATTATAAGTGTAGTAAATGTAACCACCATTTTTTTCTAAGAGAAAAGGGACGAGTCTATTTTTTTCTTTTCTTTTTCGTAGTAGGCAACATTATTCTGCAAATACAGCTTGTATTGAGCCTAGCATGAGGTTATATGGAAATAAGTGGAAAACATGGCTCCATCACTTTTTGTTTTAAGGGAAAAAAGCAAGCAGCAAAGCTGATTTTATTCATATTTGCATGATTAGGAGATCAAGTGTATGGTGTTAATGTTGTGTTCCAGACATCATCTCACCCAAACACCACACAGAGAGCCACAACATCGCTTGAGATTAACCCTGAGCTCTACAGTCACCTTGAGCGGAGAGGCTCATGGGAGGTAAGTGTGTTCTGACAGAGCCTGTGGCGCTACAGGCGAGGATCCCCCTCCACACTCTCCCATACGCACACAAATATACAGACCACTCACCTGTCATTAAAGCCTGAAGCAAGAGCCCCCTTAGGGACAGAGATGGATGAGGTGTCAGTCCTGAACCTGTCCACAGAGACACAGGAACCTGTCAACCTAACCAAACCGCTCCACGGCCAACCATTAGAGCGTCACACATGGCCCACAGCTGCTCGTCATCCGCTCCGGCTGGGCTTCAGAAAGCTTGCGGTTCGCCGGAGCCTCTCATTCAGGAAGAGCGGAGCGGCTGATAGGCCCGGACAAAAGAATTGGCTCCACAAAAGTGAGCCATCAGGGAGGACAATAGGAAGCCAATTCATCAATTTCAAGAGCAGCTTCACCTTTAGTGCAGTTTAAGGTGCTGTAAATTTACAAGAACGAAGGAGTTCTGGGAGACATAGTCTAAGAGACACTTAAAGACTTGGAGAGATTTATGGTGCTCGCTGGCACAATGCTTTCACCGATACCTCTTTGTCTGGCTGTACTGCTATATTTGTAACCCCATTACAAAAATGTGTAACTAGGTTTTTGCATTCTGGAAAATCATGAAAACAAACTGAAAGTGAATATGTAGTCATTTAGCACAGGGGTTTCTGACTGGTGGGATGCTATGGAGTCCTTAAGAGGACATGATGAAAAATGACATTGCAATACTCAAATACTGCAGCACTTGAAAAGTAAACCCTGAACACTTTTATCCAAAGATCACACCTACAGTCCTACATCAGTAACATCTAATAACATCACATTTAATAACATCTAGAGTCTTGATGACACTGTTTGTTGTGTTGTGTCCATATTTACCAGGCCTTTCTCAGAAATGATCACGGAATCAGTGTTATTTGCTGTTGGACATCAGCCCTTGTGTTAGTCCATCTGGAGTGCCTTTGTCAGTGTTGTATCATCATGGATATTATTAAAGGAATCTGCAGCATTTCTCTCAAAAAGTTAATTTCCACATAAATTAGATTTATCTCTCGGTTTACTCAAAGAATGTTCAGTAAAGCTTTGGCGTGGCAGCTTGTAGCTAAAGTAAACCTTTGTTGGCCTCGTCAGTAAGACCACAACTGCTATTGCTTCTGTGCATATTAAAACTTTACTTTAAAAACATTGCAACATGCAATTTATATTTGTGCAATGTCTTATTAGTTTCATGTCTTTGCAGAGATTGACGTGTGAGACGGTTCTTTAAGGTAATTAAGGTTTTATATTTTTAAAGGAGTAGTACACCCAAAAATGAAACTTTTGCTGAAAATGTACTCACCCTTAGGCCATGTGGATGAGTTTGTTTCTTCGTGGAAACAGATTTAGAGAAATTTAGCATTGCATCACTTGCTCACCAGACTGCAGTGAATGGGTGCCGTCAGAATGAGAGTCCAATCAGCTGATTAAAACATCACAATAATCCACATGACTCAAGTTCATCAATTAATGTCTTGTGAAGGGAAAAGCTGCATGTTTACCAAATCCATCATTAATGCATTTTAACTTTAAACTGTCGCTTCTGGACAAAATATGAGTCCATAATAACACTTAATTCCTCCAGTGAAAAAGTCTATCCCCTGTTGTTCTCTCATATCAAAATCCAAACATATTTTTTCCCAACTGTTTTCACTTGCAAACAGTACTAAATCTGTGTATATTTCTTTTCTTAATTCAAACAAGACAACTCTTTCACCGGAGAAAGAAATATTATAGAGGACCCGTATTCAGGCCAAAAGTGGCGGTTTGTAGTTAAAACACCCTAATGATGATTTTGTTTCTTACAAACATGCAGCTTTTCACTTCACAAGATGTTAATTGACAACCTGAGGATGAGTGAATGTTCATCAAATTTTTAGGTGAATTACTCCTTTAAGCACATTTTGGGAATTTCTTTTGCGTGTATTTGTTTCCATCCAGCAGTTTTTTTTTTCCAAACAAGATCCCAAAAAGTATTTGGAAAGAAACCCGGCTCTATTCGCACAGTTCTAAAGATGTTTTATCATGTAGTGGAAGCTGAACTATGAGAAGTAACTGCTGCTGTAACTTTTCTCAGTACTTTTTCCCCACAATCTTGAGCTGTCTGACATTGCCTTACATTGACTGTTTTCGTGATTGGAGAACTTTCCAATTATAATCTTTCTGTCTGAACCATTAAATGAACTATATTTTTGTAAAGTCAAGTTGACTCATGTTGAGCATGCGTGGTTATATTCCTGCCACGGTCTTTCTTTTCAGTCGAGCTCCTATCACTTATTTTTTAGGTTTTTTTTATTGCTTTGTGATAAGCAAGAAAATACAAATCAATGCTGTACTTTCTGCTGAAGTGGTTTTCAAAAAATAGCTTTTTACTTTTAATTAGCATAGTCCAGAAATAAATAGTTCGGGGACGCAAAAACTCCTAACAATGACGTCTGGACTCAGCTGGAACCGCTCGTGTTATAGAGCTATTGATTTGCTAATTGTGCTCCGTCTCAGTTCTTTGTTCCTGTGGGTTGTGTTTAACCTACACGACTCTCGGAATTTCTCAAGACCGCAGCTTGTTAAAAAGAAACTCCTACACTTAACGTCTGAGAATGCATTGACTCGCTGTGCCCCTCTGGAAAAGGGTTTCTAACTTTGTAAAAAAAACTTGCAATTCTTCTTTTATCTCCATCCAAAAGATGTGACATTCTTGGCAACAATACAGTGACTGGCGGCCTCCTTGATATTTCGTTTAGATGACTTTGATAGCAGAGACTACGGAGGATCTCCAGGGACTCTGGCGGGCCGAGGCATCCATAGAGCTTGCCGCAGGTTGTCTCGTTTCTGGATCTGTAGGGTGCTGCCATGGTCCACGGGGTCATCTCGACGTGTCTCTTATTTTCTCAACACCTGGGATTATGCAGTGTCTCTTTGAGTCTTAAAGGATTTGGGCAAATCAGAAAGGGCAAGTCCAGCAAGACTGAACTGAAGCCCAGCTATGGATTCAGATAAGCCGACTTACTCCATGGATGGCGCAACTGTTCTCGGTGCAGTGAAACAGCTGCGTCCCTGAGCTATGGCTTTATGTTGGCTGCTTTCGTGCTGATCTCAGCACAGCTCTTGGCAGCCCCTGTCTGATGGTTCCCTGGTGTGGGCGCTATGAATAGCTCTCTACCCCTCTTCATTTCCTCCTGTGTCCTGGCAACACTGATCCGCTGGCTGCCGGGTGCTGCAACACTGAAGCTGACAAAGCAAGGAGTGCAGAACTATCCGGAAAGCCAGATGTGAATGTGAGTCTGTAGATATATGTGTCCAATTGTGAATGGGAGAGAGAAATACAGAAAGCAAGATGTGTGGCTTTAAATACGTAATAGATATTGTATTTCAGGAAAATGCTCTGGTTGAGCTTAGAATGCATAACAGGATGGAAATGAAGAGCAAAGTTTGCGATTGCTCAGGGAGGGATGGACAGTTAGCTTACATGAGGGTGTTGACTTCAAGTTGATAACTTCTTTAAATTGACATAAATATTTAGAAATCAGTATGATATTGACTAACACTTGTTTTTTTTTTGTTTGTTTTTTCCCAACAAAAAGACATCGCTTTACAGAGGATGATGTCATTAAGGGAATTATTTTGAGGCACAGGTAAAACCTAAAAATGAATTGCTTAAAAGCAGTAGGCTATTTATTAATAAAGCATATACATTCCCAATAAATTAAATATAAAAAACATAATTAACTGAATACTAATATATATATTTTTATTTTTATTTTGCCAGACATTATCCAGTAATTTTACAGACATTTCAAAATTAACTACACATCTAAACATGATACCCCAATTAAACCTTAAAACGTTTTTTTTTTTTTACCTGTATTTTGAATTTTGTATATCGCGTTGTTAATTAATTAAAATGAAATTAAAGTTAAAACTAATCAAAATATATTGTCCTATTTTTTCTTGTATTTATTTGTTTTTTTTTCCGTCACAGCGTATATACCGAAATGTAAAAAAATAAAATAAAAACTAAAGTAAAAATAGGACACAATATATTTTTGGATTAATTTTAACTTTAATTTCATTTTAATTAATTAACAACATGAGATGCGTGTGTGTGTGTGTGTATAAATATATATATATATATGTGTGTGTGTGAGGGGCCGTACAAGCCACACACACACACCAAAGGATTGATTGGCTCCTCCTTAATACCATAGTATTATTTGAAGTACTTTTGAGGGCCATGTAAACACCATGATAATGAATATGGCAAAGTGCATGGTATTAGTATATGATAGTATCACTGTACCATGGTATTGCCTCACTTCGGTTTTGCAAGAGATGGCAGTAAACACATGGCAAGCCGATTCTGAAATACCATTCTTTTCCAGCTTTTAAAGCTGTCGTATTCACTCAAAATGAGGGCGAAGTTCAAAAGCCCTATTGCCTCTTGCTGCTATCATTTAAATTTGGGTCAGTATGTTATCTGTCTGAGACGAAAAACAAAAATGAAATGATGAATAAAAAGACCTCTATCCTCAGACTAAAAACAATTCCAGCGCAATCGGATTAAAGTGCCCGTCGTCTTTGCATCCACAATAGTGGCGCTTCACAAGCACATTGAGGAGCAGGTGGAGGCACCGTCCAAGCCAATTCATTTGCACAATGCAGAGTCTCCCTTGCCTTGATGAGCCATTGTCTTGGTTACAAGGGAATATATAAAAAAAAAGAGGACATAACTGGCAGAAATGGGCACGTGATTCTTTAGCGCCTAAATCCCCAGCTGGCCCGCAACTCGCCAGTTGGGTGTGTTAAAAGGAGCAGATATCAGAGTGTGGGTCGCTGCCAGTCTTCTGGCCTTGAGTAATTAGCCCGTTCTTCACACCATCGCTGAGCTCACCAGAGGAAGCAGCAGTGGGTCTGGAAGAATGCATCATACACATGCTAATACACACATACCCATATACACTCTGCTCTACCTCATACCATTTCATATAATTTAAGAGCAGAATGTACACTATACAGATAATTATTTAGGCAATTATCCAAAAGTTACGATTTAGGTGAATAGTGCACCTAAAAGCTACCTACTGTAAAAAATGTTCACCCCTTTCAACTTAAAAACTTAAGTTTTGTGGCTGCCTTAAAATTTTTAAGTTAAATCAACTTAAAAGTATAAGTCATTTCAACTCACTAATTTAAATCTTGCCTAGTGCTGAATTGTTTTATTGAAGTTCATTTGACTTTACAACATTTGCTGTTTCAACTTAAGTTCAAACTTTTTAACATGAATTTTCTAGTTATGATAATGTAAACTTTATTTTAGATCTAGATAAAAAAATATACTACAACATTTGTTTGAAACATTTCAATTAGATTTTTTTCTTGCAGTGCTTATAAACAGGGTTTTAATATTAAGAACAGTACACAACCTGCCTGTGCATGCTAATGTGTGAATGCCAGTATATGTATACAACAAGGGCACAAAAGTAGCAAAAAACTGCCAAGAAACTGTCATACAAAGCTGAAAATACACTCATACCTCATGGGAAACAACCACTGAGAAAAGCTTGAAAAAAAACACACATATATGTCCATTACAGTCCTTTGTTTTCTTGAACATTTAAAGAAGAAAGGTGTCCTGCAGTGCACCATCTTAGTCTTTGTATTAGGAGGCCAGCTTGCATGCCCTTCTTGTATGAAGTGTCTCACCATGAGCCTTTAAAATCAGAAACAGTAAAAATTACTAACAGTTGGTTATTCTATATACAATACACACTGACAGACTTCAATATACACAAATTAAACACATTCAATGTTTTGAATAACAAAAAAAAAAGTGATTGTTTAAAGCAGGGGTGTCGAATCCTGCTCTGAGGGTCACTGTCCTGCAGAGTTTAGCTCCAACCCCAATCAAACACACCTGAAACAGATAATTAAGTTATTACTAGTCAACAGAAACTTCCAGGTAAGTTGTAGCTAAATTCTGCAGAAGAGTGGACATCCAGGACCGAGTTTAGACACCTCTGGTTTAAATTTTCTCTATGCTGCTTTTGTGAGTAATAGGAATGTAACAATGTACTCAAAGTCAGTAGAAAATCGATGCAAATATGTGCTGCAAGTTGATTGAGACGTTAATAAACAAGTCAAGATATGTGTTTTAAACACCAAGGGCTGCTGAAACTGTATACTGTGACCGTGCTTTACAAGCACTATAGCAGCAAACATTTCACCAAGTTAATAAATAGTAGCAAACATGATGGTGGCAGTGGCAGGGTAGATTTTTGATGAAGTGTGAGAGGTTTGGCTTTCTGACGACAATAAATGTAAGCGATGAGGTGGCAACAGACAAAACAAAAACTGTAAATACACGTACAATGTCATAAAGGGTTTGTTCAACCAAAAATGAAAATTCTGTCATCAATTACTCACCCTCATACTTTTCAAACCCCATAGCTTTGTTCATCTTCAGAACACAAATGAGGATATTTTTGATGAAATTCGAGAGCTTTCTGACCCTCCATTGGCAGCAACGCAACTAAAACATTCAAGGTCCAGAACGGTAGAAAGACATAATTAAAGTAATCCATGTGACTCCTCTGGTTTAACCTAAATTTTATGAAGCAATGCACATGCTTTGTTTGTGCAAAAAACACATTTTACCGCTTTATTTTCAAAAAATATTGATCTGCCACACGCGCTTATAAGAGCATCATGACGCATGTATGTTGTGTTCACATCATGCTAGAGTTAACATTGTAGCATGAACAAGCTTTGAATAATATTTTATTGTAAATAAAGTGGTAAATAATAATTTTTTTTGGACAAACAAAGCACTCGTGTTGCTTCATAAAATTGAGGTTAAACCACAGGAGTCACATGGATTACTTTAATGATGTCTTTCCTACCGTTCTGAACCTTGAATGTTTTAGCTGCGTTGCTGCCAATGGGGGAACAGAAAGCCCTCGGATTTCATCAAAAATATTTTCATTTGTGTTCTGAAGATGAACAAAGGTCTTAAAGGTGTGGAACGACATGACAGTGAGTAATTAATGACAGAATTTTCATTTTTTTTTTTGTTTTTTTGGGTGAACTATCCGTTTAATAGGCCAAACCACACTGACCGGTGGATCTGCATCTCCAATCGCAGCGAAATCGTTTCCTCACTCTTACATCTTCCACCCTATGACCCGGACACCGATCGAACTCAGCTGTCTAATGATCTAATGATAGAAATGTAGGGGAAAAAATTACAAGTCGTTAAAATGTTGGCTTATCTTAATAAGATCTGGTTTATATTCTTTATTTAGTACATAAATGCAAAACTTACCCTTCATCAAGTCTCAGACTCACAGTCAAATGTTTGCCTATAAAAAGAGAAAAACATATGTGAGGGGAGAAAAAAAAACTTTAAAGTGGTTCAAATATTGACTTATCTTAAATGTGGTCATATGAGCGCTAAAAATAACATATGATGTTTGTGTATTTGGTGTAATGAAATGTGTTTAAAAAAACACATTATTTTCCACAAAAAGTACATTATTGTTTCTCCTCTATACCCCGCCTTTTTGAAACGCGTTGATTTTTACAAAACTCATCGGTCTGAAAAAGCGAGGTGTGCTGTGATTGGCCAGCTATCCAATGCGTTGTGATTGGCCGAATACCTCAAGCGTGAGACGGAAATGTTACGCCCCTCACCATACTGTTGATACCATGTCCCGGCCAGAGCAACGAGACAAAAACATCAAACCCATTACAAACTAGGCTTTTGTTGCATCCAGTGGGGACATACTAATTACTGATTATAATGACTTATACTGTTTTTTTACGCGTTGCGTTGCATCGCGCCGCGTTAACATAAAACCATATCTGCATTTGTGGTCGGAGTATTGACAAACAACAAGTGCTACTCTACAACTGCTCAAAACTCCACTTTTGAGTTGGTCAAATTTGATAACAGAAAACATACTTACGTTGATTACGAATGCCTTTAGTCTACACGTTACTCGCCCAGTCAGTAACATCCTCCATAAATGATCCGGCGATCCACAGCACTACGTTGATGTATTTCTTCAGCGACTAGCACGGATCAGCTCTAAGCATGACGAAGCAGATATCGTCCTCTTTTGGAAGACCAAACAAAGTAGTTTCGTTTTGACAACGAAAAACAAAGCGGCCTAGCGTAAGCAGAAGCCCCGGCTTAGCGTGAGCTGATGCCGGGCAAGAGTGAGCTGAGGCGGCAGGGTCGAGAACGGCAGTCCCGGCGAAGAAGCGGTGAAAACGGTGAAAGCCGATCCGGCGATCACAGCACTAAGTTGATGTATTTCCTCTGCGACCAGCACGGATCAGCTCCAGGCATGACGAAGTGGATATTGTCCTCTTTTGGAAGACCAAACAAAGTAGTTTCACTTTCACAACAAAGCACACAGCGTCTTCATGACATGGCGGCAGTGGCAACAATACTACAGTGAGAATAAAAGTTACGCCTTCTTTCTTTGCGTGAACATTTGGGCGGCGTTATGCAAATCTTCCCACATAGTGACGTAGACATGTGGGGGTGTGTTAGAACGAGCCGTTTTAGGTAGGTGTGGCTGACTCTGAACTTTTATAAAGAATATCTCTTTGGTTTTGAGACTTAGTCCCTTTTGCAATTTTACAGATCTTCTTTATATGCACCAAGAGCTTGTAATACTCCAAAGAGAAAGGAAAAAATTAAATCGCATCATATGACCCCTTTAAGACATAGTTTATACTCTTTATTTGGTACAGAAATGCAAAACTTACCCCTCATCCAGTCTCAGACTCACAGACAAACAATGCCTGTAAATGGAAAAAACTATTATGTAGGGAGAAAAAAAACTTCAAAGTGGTTCAAATATTGACTTATCTTAAGATATAGTTTATACTCTTTATTTGGTACAGAAATGCAAAATTTACCCTTCATCCAGTCTCAGACTCACAAGCGTGTGCCTGTAAAAAAACCCAAAAAATTATTAAACTTAAATTTACTTGTAAACAACACACACACACAAGCAAAGACATTTCCTATACAACAGCCTTATAACACTTTAATAACCTGAGTTGCCTAAAAAAAAAAATATGGACGGTGATCCTCACTGTAATGTGCTCAGTCATAGCCTACAAAGGGAGGTAAATGGGAAATTGTTGGTTAATTGCTAATTACAGTTAAGCCCAAAGATGTAAGTTACAGAACACTTTTACAGACTTTTTGTTCATGATTAAAATATGACCGATTCATACAACATAATGCATTTGTTTGCATTTACTGTTACCTGTAATCTGTTACCAGTAAGCAATTTGCAATCGTAAAACATAATTATATATAAAATATATGATGATGGCCAATAAAATAAGGAATGGCACAGAAAACGAGCTTGTGAGGAACAGATGTAACGTTAGGCCTACAGTGCGTCCAACTGAATGTAACGTTTAACATGTCGGTTGTTCGGCTGACAAAAACGTCTTTCTAAAAAAGTAGTCACAAATGAACAAGGTTAACAATTGTTTGAATCGTGGTCTCTTAAATCATATTAAGAAGTTTCATATGTTCATCTAGTTTGAATAGAACAAACTGACAAAACTGGTGACGATTAGTTCATGAGTCGTAGAAAACAGCTCGTGCGTCGTCTACCTCAAGTTAACTTCTATTATCCTAGCTTGAACGGTTGATGATTAAATAAAAGCTTAGCTTTACTCAGTAACGAATACCAACTCAAACACACGAAAATGAAGAGCCTGCTCAGCAAAGCCAACTAGTACCCACTTTAACGGTAAAATACACCTATAATCACTCAAATTGCCCATCTTAACGATGTTTAACAGGTGGAGAAACAAATATGTGTCAAATCTCAAACGTTACATTACAATCTGCAGTGCTAATGCAGCACAGCACAGCGGCCACCGTATCAGAAAAACAAAACTTGTAAGGTAAACACAGTTCGAAAATCAATGACAGAACAGAACTAATTCTGCTCTATTCTGCTAAAATGAACAATAATCTCCCAAACATTGTGCTACAAAAGCATTCACTCAACTCATCCACGTTGACTATGCTTCTTCGCGCCAGCCCAACGGACAGCTTCCTCAAGTTCATGAGTTGTTCGTCTGAAATTCCTCCGCGGTTTAGTTAGTTCGCTGTATAGTCTGCCCGTGTCTCCTTGTTTGATGTTGCACTGCGATGTCTCATGTTTCAAACATGAGTCTAATGTCTAGATACTTTCTTGGATACTCTGATATTAAATTCATGTACAAATTTGACTCCTGCGCATGAATCCATGTTAAGAGATTTGGCCGGTTAGTGCCAATAAGCTACAACTTAAAATGTTAAGTTCACTGAACTAAATTGGGCTCCTTGAATTTCAGTAACATTAAACTGACTTTAAAAATCAAGTTGAATCTAGTATAACTTATAAAAAAAAATTTAAATTGTTAAAGTAACTTAAAAACATAAGTTGTCATGGCTTTTTCATCATATCATTTTTTACAGTGCTACAGCTTGCTACTAGCTGTTTACTAGGTCTCTTGAAGCATCTTGGAGACGTTCCTCACAGTTCTTCTGGATTTAGTCTGTCTCCGTGTTCTGTTTTATTCTTCATGTGATTCCAGGCAGACTGGATGATGATCAGATCAGATCTCTGTGTGGAGCACTGGCTGCTGTCAGACAAAAATCTCACTGGATTATTACAATTAATGACAAAATTAATGTCTGAAAATGTAAACTGTAGTTTCCTACTGACTCACTACAGCAAAAGATAGAAATAACTGATAGAAATAACTTTAAACCATTTTTTTTAGCTGGCGAAAATAGTGTTCTAATATTTTTAGCCACCACTGTATATATGTTTATGCTTATTGGCTACTGTAAATGGTTGCTGTTTTTGCATAGGAATGAGTCTGAATACTTTTAAAACTGAGACTTTACCTCATAATTTTCCAATTTCCAGCCTTTTGAGGTATGCAACATTACCAACAATAATGTAGCCCGTTTCCTCAAAAGTTGTAACCGTGTGAATAAGATGCATTATCATTAAAAGCTCATTGCTGCCTATTTAATTTTTCTTGTCCATTAGAAGTTTAAAACAGGGGTTTTCTAACTTAATTTGTTTTGTAAAAGATCTTGTTTGTGCAAAAGGTAGTCTTCTGCTCATAATTAACAGCTTCATTCCATTGTGGTGTTTCACACTATAGCTCTTAGCAAATTCTGTCATTACACATAGCGTTCGTTTGGCGGTGTTGGGGGAGATAATGAAAACATATTTTCTGCTCCATTTACCGTTTAATGAGTGATTCTGTTAACTTTTCTCCATGCATGCTGTGATTTTGTAGATAGTTGATAGCAGACCAAGTAGAAGGCTAAAATGCATTTAGAAGACATTTTTGCTCTAAGCAATCGGCTTAATAGCTTGAATTCCATAGGAATCGAGTCCATCATCAACAGGTGGTGTTGCCACTGCAATATTTAACCAGTTACATCTTGTTTTTAGATATTTGTTGTAATCATTAGGCTATTATAAGGTTACACAATCTGTAAATAATGAGTGCACTAAACAAACACAAATGACAGTCTCCAACCAATACGTACTTTTGGGCCAGAACCAAAACCAGATTCTGCTATTCTGAGTTTAGATGGCTTTGTTTTAGATATTTATAGTCAGTGTTTATTTCAAATTACACAACAAACACCAATTAAGGCCTCAGACACGATTTGACTTTGCTCCTATGCTGTGTTCCCTTGTCTGTGTGGAAAATATTGGAAGCTTGTATCTGTTCATTATCTCGTTTCTCTCTCCACCAACCCTCCCTCTCTTTTGCTATGCTCCTCAATCACTAATTACAGCTCTTTCTTTGAAGAATGGAGTCTAATTATAGCTCACTTTAGCTAAAAAAGCTGCTCATGCTTTTCTTTCTTTATGTTTATGGTTCTGTGCCAGCACTTATATTTAAATTTATATCTGTTGGCTACCTTGCCAATGGTTTTCTTAAAAAAAACAAAAAAAACGACCGAATCTGGAGTCCACGAGTGAGTTTTGGTTGATGTCAACGTAAGTGTTTAGCGTAACTCTAATACATTTTAATTATTTAAATTTTTTAGTAAAGAATTTTGATTTATGTTTTATTTTTTAGATTCTATACCAATAATTTTTAGATTTAGACATGTATACTTTCTAAAATATATTTTTAATTGCTAATTTATTTTAGTTGTAGTCATAACAAGTGATGATGATTTGGCTTATTTTGTTTATTATTATATTAATTATTATTATATTATTATAATCACAAATTTTTGTTTAAACCTGGATTTTTTGTTCTTTTTCTTTCTTTTTTAACATGTAAATTGTGATGGCTTTTTTTTTCTTTTCTTTTTCTCAGCAGATCACAAATGAAGAAACTTTGCATAATTTCAGAGCAGATTTGGAATGCCATGAAGACGATTTTCATTTTTGAGTGTACTATCCCTTTAAAAAACACACACACACAAACAGCTATTGTTACACACACAGACTGTCCACAATCTTTAGGACTGAAAACACATTTACAGTCCCAATAGCTTTACATTTGACAGCTCGAATTTGAAAGCCCCCCTCCCCATCCTATCGACAGACACTTTCCCCCCTCGAGACGCTTTTACCTAATGCTCAAACATGTCTCATATGCATCCTCACATTATCGGGGTTATGGAGGCATGAGCCCGCCTGAACGCGGCCCTCCCATTTTCCGTTTTGTCGTGCCTAACCCAGCCTCCCCCCGCCGTGCTCCAGTATGAAGTAATGGGATGCTATTGAAGACGCTGCCTTTGATGTCTGGAAGCAGATGGGGAGAGCTGCGTGCTGACAGGTATCTCTCTCGTCGTGTCTGAAGTCCAGAGGGAAAGAGACACACACTGAAGGAGACTGCACTGATTGTTCTGGCAAGTGTTTTGACTCCTCACCTCACTTCACCTGAAATTAAACCCTGCCAACGAGACATTTAGATGCGGATGTTAGCCAAATTAGCCTCCTACAGATACTGGCACTCATTTATGGCCTTTCTGCTGATTATAATTTCCCCCACTGTCTTCACTCACGTATGCCCATTTGTCACGGATTTGCTTCTTGTATGGTTTGGCATTCACGTCCAGGAGTTTCCTTGAGTCTTAAATAAAAAGTTTCTTCCACAACAAGCCCACAAAACTGTCTGGAAATAAGCTAGATATACATACTTTACTCAGTAGGCTGCTTTCATGGTTGGGAAACCTCACTTGAACATGAATTCCCACATATAGAAGTTTAACATGCTTTTCTGCATATATAAACTGATAAAAGCTAAGTCTCATAGAGATGTGAAGAGTGTGTGCTGTGCTAGCAGTGTTAAACTATATACTTTTGAGTATGAAAGAAGCCATTATGGCAATATCAACGAAAATGGTCTATATTTCAAATAGCATATTAGCACACCTTATAATGTAAGTCCCATATACATAAACACCCCCATATATATAATATATATATATAATATATATATATAATATATATCGTATATCTATTTTCTATACACACACCCCATAAAAATAATATTACAGTAGTAGTGCTGTCATGATTAAAAAAAAATTAAAACCCATTTTTTATTTTTTTTCTGTAATGTATTCTCCCTACATTAACATTTATAATCATAACTAATATTATTTAACTTATGTAGTTCAAATAACTGTTGACACAAAGACGGTATGTTTTTAAATATGTTTTTAATGGCATCTTTTTACTAAGTGTACCCGGGGGCGAGGTAGTATTTGGGGGCCCCAGGCAAACTACAGGAATGGGGCCCTATACAATTTCCCACATTTACAACCTTGAGGTTCCTTTCAATGTTGCTCGCTGCTGCACGACTGTGTCCCATAGTTGTGTCCAATCTTTTAGATTTTTCGTGTACGTGTTATAAATAAAGGATTTCTTTAATTTTGTAAATCTCTTGTTCACATTTAAACAGGTTATAAAAGTATTAGAGTAGTATTGGTGGTGCGTTGGGGTAATTTTCACTAAGCAATTGTCTACACAACGCAAGGCTGTCTAATTATAAACTTTAAAATACATTTATTTTTTTAAATGGCACATTAAATTAAACGAAGGAAATGATAATTTCCATGCTTAAGGATTATTTTCACCAACAATAAAGTGTGCCTGATGTGGAAATGAAATGGTCCTTCTTGGGTCTTCACAAAAACAGTGAGCGCCATTACAAAAAAAAAAAAGGCCCTATATATATCTCACTGTTCTTAGTCTTAAACTTATAGCTTCCGATGCAGATATTTGTAGGCCTAACTTTTTTTCCGTTTATAATTTTTTCTGATTCAGTTTTTTTTTCTGCTGATTATATTACATTTAACAAAAAACTGAAATGGCAAAATGTCTAATTAATTTAAATCATGAAACTTGTTTAATTTAACCTCAATTTAGGCCTATTAAAAGTTTACCAAAAGTTACATTATTAGGGCCCAAATTCTGCACTTTCCATTTGAATTTTTCTGTATTCCATTTTAATGTTTTAATCAAAAACATATCTAATTAATTGAATTCATAAAAACTTAATTTATTAATTTGTATACAACAATAGGGCCCTATGAAATTTAAATTTTATTTACTTTTTTTTTTTTTAAATTCTGTGTTGTGTATTTACATTTTATTTTAATCAAATGGAGGGCAAAAACATTATCTATCATTTAGTCCAATGAAATTAACAAGCCCTTTCCTTTTGTACATTTCAAAGGCTACACGCATGGGGAATTTACTGTATGACGTGGAATGTCACGGAATTTGTCAAATTTTGAATGAATAAATCAAATGCAATTCAGTATACTTCAATCAAACCGCGATATGGACTAGTGTAGTGAATATTAAATGGCAAAAATACTATTTAGCTACTACAGACGACAATCGCGAGCGTTCATTCCGTCACATTCCGCGTTACACAGTAAACTCCGTTTTTATGAATAGATTCCGTGATTCAGTCCCCATTTTCTACATCGCCCTACTTTTGCGAAGAAGCACGTTCAACGCGGACGCACAGATGGTTGTCGTGCTAATGAACACCACATTCAACCACCTTGAACGCGCATCTCGCATATAAAAGCATTTTAGGGGGCCCTTGGCTCTTGGGGGCCCTAGGCGGTCGCCTACCTTTGCCTAATGATTAAGTCCGCCTCTGCATGACTCATTCATTCTATTCTATTCTTTTATGTATTTATTATATAATATATATAGTATTCTTGTATATTTTTCATCAATTTCGGGATAAAATGAGTAAATATCCCATTCACCTTACAGTAATTTTTTTTTGCCATCAAGTTCGTTTAAATTTTCTTTTGCAGAATAATATAATGTGTAAGTATAATAGTGCTGTCCATACGTTAACATGATTATCGCATGCAATACCAAGTGTTTTGTTTACATATATATGTTTGTTTTACTGTGTGTATTTATTACATATATATCGGTAAATACAAACACATCATGTATATATTTAAGATACTGTATGTTTATGTTTATGTATCAAATAGATTTATTATAATATAAATTAGACATACGCATATATAAATGTAAATATTTTCAATATATACTGTATGTGTGTGTATTTATTATTTATATACATAAATATACACCGTATACCTACTATATTCTGAAATCACAAACTGTTAATTTGGGACAGAACGCGGATTAATCGTTATGACAGCACTAACTATAATATAGGCATTTTCGACCATTTTGGTTAGTCACAAAAAAGAAAAAATAATTGGAATATATATATTTTTAATCAATAATTAATTGTAGTATAATGTAAAAGTATATAATTTTCTATTCATTATTATTTTTATCATTATACAGATTTTATATATTTATTTTATTTATATATATTTTTTACAAATAACTTTTTCTTGATTTGGACAGACAACAGTGAAGATATAACTTCTTTTGGCCGGACATGCATACATGAATGCTTCAAAAATAAAACTGCATATAGGCACCTTTAACAGACTGTTTTTAAATCTGTGATTTGAGCTGCTCTAGTCCTAATCTACCCCACTATAATGTGTATAATGTGGCTAGTATACAAATTAGCATTCAAAAAGTGTTTCATCCTACTGTATTTAAAGCCAGCAGTGAAACTGCATTGATAAATCTCTGCAGCATGGCAGTTATTTAAATTGTGAAGAGTAGCAGACCCTCTATCCGGATCTCTGGAGGGTGATGTCAGGAGACCATGAATCCTTCTCTGCTGTCCCCCTGCAATCAATCACCATATATCATATATATTTAATATGTACAAGATTGTATTTATAATATCAATCATTTGTTATTTATATATATATAGAATCAATCATAATCTCTTATCTGACCACAGTTATGTCTACAAGAACTTCATCACTCCCATATTCATTTTTTTTGCTGTAGATGTGATCCTGGTGTAATTTATGAAGCGCTGCAGAAACACGGCTCTAGCTAAGGCTAATTGGTGAATAACTATTACCTCTCAGCATGACGTGCTACTTCTATGCCCTTGGGCTTCGGTTCCTGGATCCTGTCTGAATAGTCATCTATTACATTCAGTGCTGAGTCAGCAGCAGGACTTCTGATTCGCGGCTGTGTTAACCTGAAATACAGCTGGATTCTTGTCAGGATGTAATGGGAAATACAGACTATGCTTGTAGATAAAAACACAATCCTGCTTAAAATGCCGGCTTATATACCAGCTTCAGATGCATTGTTTTCTAGTGATACACTGTTTATTATACAATAGGGCTGTCAAAAATAACACTACACAAGACTTTAGGGCTGACCTATATACACTATACAACACACTATATATATATATATATTAGAGGCACAGATAAATGTGACATTTATTATTATGGCTTTATGTGAAGATCCTTTGAAGTTCAAGTTATCATATTTTTCAATGCTCTGTCAAAAGTTTGGGTCTATTAAATTGTATAAATGATGGCACATATTTAACTGTAATGTCGAATGGCTGTTGAAGTCATTTTAACCCAAAAATTAATTTAAAAGAGGCATATAATGGCATACATAAAGTAGTACTTCATTTAAAGATGCTATTACAATATTTTTTTTAAAAACTGTCTTTATAATGTTTTTAGAATGATTAGATTATTAGAATGATTTCTGAAGTGACACTGAAGACTGAAGTAATGCTGCTGAAAATTCAGCTTTGCCATTGCAAAAATAAATTACACTAAAATACAAAAAAAATTGAATAATACTATTTTTGCTGTACTTTTAATTTATTATATTAGATATTATTTTATTGTATTTATTAAAAAAATAAAATAAAATAAAAAGACTGAAAAACCTATGCACATCCCTGGTTATACTTTTTTTTGTATTATTGAATAACTGAATTGGTTTGAATGATTTCATTTAAATAACTAGGATTTACACAAGCTTCAGTCTGGATCCAGAACACCTGAGAAGAGATGATGCCAACCCCTCAGAGGACCTCAGATGATGCCAACCCTGAAACAACATACAGAACTACCACATTTTGCTATAAGTTGATTGCATCATATAATATTTGCTGTTAATATTATTCATCATCTGTTTATTACGTCTTATATTGAATTTTCCGTCTGTCTGTTCGTCTGGTCAGAGGAGAACTGGCCCCCCGACTGAGCCTGGTTTCTCCCAAGGTTTTTTCTCCATTCTGTCACCGATGGAGTTTTGGTTCCTTGCCGCTGTCGCCTCTGGCTTGCTTAGTTGGGGACACTTCATTTCCAGCGTTATCGTTGACATGATTGCAAAGATATTATTTAAACTGAGCTGGATGTTGACATCACTGATTTCAATGATGAACTGTCTTTAACTGATAAATTAGTGTTTACTATTGTCATTTTTGCATTATTGACACTATTTTCCTAATTAATGCTGTTCAGTTGCTTTGTCACAATCTGTATTGTTAAAAGCGCTATATAAATAAAGGTGAC
Source organism: Sinocyclocheilus anophthalmus (assembly GCA_018155175.1). Classification (NCBI taxonomy): domain Eukaryota; kingdom Metazoa; phylum Chordata; class Actinopteri; order Cypriniformes; family Cyprinidae; genus Sinocyclocheilus; species Sinocyclocheilus anophthalmus. The sequence goes on along the minus strand of JADLZN010006541.1, from coordinate 921,077 downwards.
TTGACTTGACTTGACTTAAATGATATTCTGAATGAACTGATTCACTAAAATGAATCTGAGTGGATAGAGTGAAAAAAATGCCAAAATAACTGCAGAGCACTCAAAACCATCTAAGCACATAGCCAGCGAGTGGAGGATGAGTTTCCTGTTGGACCCGTTGGGGTGTAGGGAACTTTTGTATCTGTATTAACAGAAGTAATTGCATGTGCTTGGCCATGACATCAAGGTGATTAGCCCTAGGCAAGACCACAGGCCAGGAACACCCAAACATCCCCGACAGCCTTACTGTCAGCTGTAAGGTGAGCCTTCTTCATTATCTGTCCATCAGAAGAGAGAGACAGCATGACGGAGACCATTTGGAGATAAATGCACGATTTCTATTTTTTCATATGTAACCTAATTAGCAGTGATTTTCACAGGCTGATTTGGATAATTTGTGGCAGTTTGACTTTGGCATTGTTTACACTCTGTGCTAAAGTGTTAAATAGTTGAGCCAAAATGAGATATCTGTCATTATTTACTCACCTTCATGTTGTTGTTTTTCAATAGGAACACATTTGAACACAAAACTATATAGAAGGCCACTTAATGGCTTCAGAAGACATGGAATTCATGTTTGAGGTATGACCTTGTGCAATTTATGAACCAAATGTGAAGTAATATTAACCACAGACCTTATTTTAATCTTAAATTAAAAACCGCTTTTCTAAAAAATTAGGAATTCCCACAGGAATCCATGGTGAATTAGCCTTCCGGCTTGGCCTACAAATTGACGTTATTTCTGAACAGCTCTATTGTGATTTTGTTCCACTGAAATACTCTCTGGTTTCTGGGTGAACATCACCCTTTGACATACACGTCACCCTCCACCTGCCAGTCAGCAGCCGGGACGAGAGAGAGAGAGGGGTAAATAAAGAGGATAATGAAGAAACCTAATCGGATTGATCAAATTTCCTGTCACTAATGAAAGGAAAGTGAGTCTGGTTTCTTCCCATGTCTGTGATAAAGATGATTAAGTGTGAACATCTGATAAACTTCAGGCTCCAGTGAAAGCACTGAGGGAAAGACGTGTGAGAGAAAGTCTCTAATTTTGTGGGTTGGGCCTTATTAGAGCATTTTGATGTGTAGATTGTGTCTCAATATGAGTGTGTTGGAAGTGGTTTAGATTTAGTTCTGTTCCAAAACTAGTAAGCTGCCTTCTGTCGCTATAGATGGCATTTTAAGTGTTTCACTTCCGAAGTGAATCCTTTCTTTTGGCAAAATTCTAAGGCTGCCTGCATCGCATTTGTCCTTTGTAGATAAAGCATTCCCATAATGCATTGATAGTTCAGTAAAAATAGCTAAATTTGTATTTTACTGAATTGCCCAAAAATATTGGTCAGTATGTGCTATGTATTTTTATGCTTGTTAGAGTATCATGTTGTTAACTTAGCAACATACCATGTGTCGTTCAACTGGAAATGCCTTTGAATTCCAATTCAATTTCTTAATTGAATTCAAAGAATTTGAACTAAAATGAATTGAACATTAAGAAAATATAATTCTAAATCTAACTAGAATAGCAAAAATAAAAAAAGTTCTAACAGCTTTCAAATTTGAATGTATAGGCCTTACAGACAGATTAAATTTGATTCAAATTCCAACTTGTCAACTAAATTGGTTCTTCAATTCTGAACTTTCTAAAAAGCCTAAATCCATTTTTTTGAATTGGGATCTCGCCCGAAAGCCCAATCACCTTCGAGTGTTAACTAAACAAGCCAATGACAGTTGGCGTGCGTGTTTCGCCACGCGCACCCCGCCCCGCAGCGCGGGTATAAAAGGAGAGCGCGTGCAAACGCACATCAGTTTTTCGCTGAGGAGCCGAGACTACGTGCCCCGGCCGTACAGCGGTGGTACAGCAACTGTGGCAACGGAACGTAACGTCTCCGTTCCCTCCTTCAGGGAACGAGGGTTACACAAGTAACCTAGACGTTCCCATTCAGTCAGTCACGTTCAACGTTACGTCAGTGACTGACGAATTGGGATCCGTATGGAAATCGCCACTATTGCTGACCCCCTCCAGTGCCCTGCGAAAGCCAGCATGTCCCCCCCACACCAGTTGGGGCGGAGGATAGGACAGGGCTTAGGCAGAGGTGTCCGAGGCTGCTGTTCCGTACAGTGGGATATTGGATAACACTGGGAAAGTGTACCCAGTTGGGATGCTACGGAAGCCATATCCCGCACATAGGAGGTATCATGTGTAATTACACATATGGACTGGCCCAGGGCAGTACTACATATGGAAGTCTCTGCGGTAGACTCAACCCACCTGGGGTGAGATCACTACACTGCAGAGATGGCAGTGAACGACTGCCAGGGAAAGACACGGGCTCACCGAGAGGGGAGCCGTACCGTGGAAGAATACACATGTGGGATCACCCGAAGGGGGAATCACTACACACGGGCACCTAGCCCAGCACAAGGGCTGACCTTTGGCATGCACACGAGTGCTGAGCCTGGAGTCTGGCGCTCCGCTACGCCTGACCGCCGAGGGTGCGGGAGTAACTCCACCAGGGTTCGCCATGGGGAACTGATGAGGAGCACAAGAGCGCACGTATCCGGTCCGTAGAGGGGAATGGCGCAGCAAGCGTGATTGACACTGAGCAGGTCCGGTGTTACTGCCTACCTGAGGCGAGTACACGAGAGGACACGGGCTCTACACGGAGATTATAGAATCTCGCAAACGTGTTAGGCGTCGCCCAGCTGGCAGCTCTACAGATGTCTGCTATTGAGGCGCCCCGCGCCAATGCCCAAGAGATGCCACTCCTCTCGTAGAGTGAGATCTCACTCCGAGGGGGCATGGTAAACATTGGGCCTGGTACGCCAAGACTATAGCCTCCACTAACCAGGCAGTCTTTGCTTTGAGACAGCATTCCCTTCTGCCGGCCTCCGTGACAGATAAAGAGCTTGTCTGAGGTCCTGAAGCTCCGCGTACGGTCCACGTAAATGCGCAAAGCGCGAATGGGACAGAGCAGAGCAATGGCTGGGTTTGCCTCCTCCTGGGGCAGCGCTTGCAATTCACCACCTGATCCCTGAAATGCATGGTGGGAACTTTGGGCACATATCCGGGCCGGGGTCTCAGGACAACGTGAGATTTACCCGTCCCGAATTCTAGGCACGAATCATCGACAGAGAATGCCTGCAGGTCCCCTACTACCCTCTTACCGGAGGCCGAAGCGGTGAGGAGCGCTGTCTTTAATGACAAAACCTTAAGCACTACTGACTGCAGAGGCTCGAAGGGCACCTCCTTCAGGGCCATGAGGACCGAGAGGAGATCCCAAGAGGGTAACAGGTGAAGGCGCAGAGGATTTAACCTCCTTGCCCCTCTAAGAAACCTGATGATCAGGTCGTGCTTTCCCTAGAGACTTACCGTCTACTGCATCGTGATGTGTGGCAATGGCGGCAACATACACCTTAAGTGTGGAGGGAGACAGCCTTCTCTCCAAGCCATCCTGCAGGAAAGAAAGTACGACTGCGATCGGGCATCTACGGGGTCTTCCAGGCGGGAAGAGCACCAACCGACGAACATGTTCCACTTCAGCCTGTAAGCGTGTCTGTTAGACGGGGCTCTAGCTGAAGCGATGGGGTTTACTACCGCTGGAGGTAGCCCACCTAGAACCTCCGCGTCCCGTCCAGGGATCATAAGTGGAGATTCCACAAGTCTGGTCGCGGGTGCCAGAGGGTGCCCCCTCTATGAGAAAGGAGATCCCTCCTCCGAGGAATTCGCCAAGGAGGGGCTGTCGCGAGGAGCATCAGTTCGGGGAACCAAGTCCGACTGGGCCAGTATGGCGCTACCAAGAGGACCTGCTCCTCGTCCTCCCTGACCTTGCACAGTGTCTGCGCGAGAAGGCTCACTGGGGGAAACGCATATTTGCGTAGGCCCCGAGGCCAGCTGCACGCCAGTGCGTCCGTGCCGGGGGGTCCCTCGGCCAGGGAGTAAAACCATTGGCAATGGGACGTGTCCGGGGAGGCACACAGGTCTACCTGAGCGTCCCCAAAGCAACTCCAAATAAGCTGGACTATCTCGGGGTGGAGTCTCCATTCTCCCGGAAGGGCGGGCTGACAAGAGAGCTCGTCAGCTGCATGATTGAGCTCGCCCGGGACGTGAACGGCGCGAAGCGACCTCAGATACTTCTGACTCCAAAGGAGGAGATGGCGGGCGAGTTGCGACATGCGACATGCGACGGGCGCGTAGACCGCCCTGGTGGTTGATGTACGCAACAGTCGCAGTATTGTCCAACCGGACCAGTATGTGCTTGTCGTGTAGCAGCGATTTGAAGCGGCGCAAGAGCCAGCCGTACTGCTTGCAACTCGAGGCAGTTGATATACACTGTAGTCGGGGCCCCGACCAGAGGCCCGCAGCTGCATTCCCACTGCACATTGCACCCCAGCCCCTGGCGGAGGCCTCTGTTGACACAACAACATGCCTGGATACTTGCCCAAGGGATACTCCTGTCCGAAGAAAGGCAAGATCTGTCCATGGGCTGAGGGTCTGACGGCAGAACGGGGTAACAGAAACCCGGTAAGTGCCGTGTCGCCATGCGCATCTCGGGACCCGGTCGTGAAGCCAACGATGAAGCGGTCTCATATGAAGTAACCCGAGCGGCGTTACAGCGGCTGCGGATGCCATATGCCCAGGAGCCTCTGAAATTGTCTCAGTGGAACCGCCGTCTTGCACTGGAAGGACCCCAGGCATTTCAGCATCGACTGCGCACGCTCTACTGTGAGACGTGCCGAGAGGTTGACCGAGTCCAACTCCATGCCGAGAAAATAAATCCTCTGCGTCGGGGAGAGTTTGCTCTTTCCCCAGTTGACCCGAAGCCCCAATCGGCTGAGGTGACTGAGCACCATGTCCCTGTGCTCGCACAACTGATCCTGAGACTGTGCTAGTATGAGCCAGTCGTCGAGGTAGTTCAGAACGCGAATGCCCGCTTCCTCAATGGAACGAGGGCTGCCCTCCATGACCTGTGAAGACACGAGGCGACAGGGATGTCCCGAAGGGGAGGACCTTGTACTGATACGCTCGCCCTTCGAAACGCAAAGCGGAGAAACGGTCTGTGTCAAGGGAGAATCGAGACATGAAGTGCGCGTCCATGAGGTCGATCGCTGCGAATCAATCGAAAGGATGGACGCATTGAAAGATGCGTTTCTGCGTCAACATCCTGAACGGGAGCTTGTGAAGGGCCCGGTTCAGTACGCGCAGGTCCAGGATTGGTCGTAAACCCACCGCCTTTCTTGGGTACGATAAAGTAAGGGCTGTAAAACCCCGACCCCATATCGGCTGGAGGGACCGGCTCTAACGCATCCATCGCCAGCAGGACTGCAATCTCTGCACGCAAGACAGAGGCACCATCCTTGTCTCGGCCCACGAGGGGGGACCGAGGTGAACCTAATGCCCCTGCACTTGGGGGCGCCGGCGAACTGAATCGCGTAGCCGAGTCTGATGGTTCTCAGGAGCCAGCGAGACGGCCTGGGGAGGGCTAACCAGGCCCCCAGCGACCGAACTAGCGGGACTAGGGAGACCACCGACGTACCCGCAGTGGGGCAGCGAAGTGGAACACAGGGACCCAACCCGGGAGGCTGTGCGTCCCAGGGTGGGTTCTGAGTGCGCGGCGCGCCACTTACCTTGATCCACGGCTGGGCAGGGGGCTTGTGAGGACTGAACCCTGCTGCCCATTAGCAAAGGGAGAGGGGGCCGGCCGTTTGGAGACTGGGTCTCGTGCACCGCCGTTCTCACCCTCTTGGGACCCGGAGGCAAAGGAAACTGCTCTTTTAATGAAGTTTTGGGTACAAAAACAAAAGGGAACATAAGATTCTCCACCCGGCCCTCCTCCGGGGGAAGGAGTGGTGCGGTCACCATCTCCTGAAGAGCAGGATCCAAGGGCTCCGGGTCGCCCGTCTCAGGGACGCCGCCTGGTTTGGCGCTTCACGGGCTTGGCAGGGGAGGAGGCGGGCTGCGCCGGTTTCCTTTGGCCAGCTCCACGTTGCGGCCGTTGTGAAGGCTGCTGTTGGGGCCGCGCCGGAGCGGAGGTGGAGGCAGCAGGAGGGCGCCCTCAGCGACGAGCAGACAGAGGGGCAGCAGCCAGCGGTGGGGTGGCTACAGCAGCCAACCACCGGGGCAGGATGTGTCGAAACGCCTCCGTCTGCTTCTGTGCGGCGGAGAACTGTTGGGCAAAGCCCTCCACCGCTTCGCCGAATAGGCCGGCCTGGGAGATCGGGGAGTCCAGGAAGCGATGCTTGTCGGTCTCCCTCATATCCGCCAAGGTCAGCCATAGGTGGCGCTCCTGGACCACCAATGTGGACATCGTCTGACCCAGGGCCTGCGCCGTGACTTTCGTCGCCCTAAGCGCGAGGTCCGTCGCGGTGCGCAGTTCTGTCCTCTGCCTGTGCCCCGCACAAGATGCTAGACCCCGCCCTGTCCGAGGACCCAGCACACTTGTCCGGAAACCCCAGGTGGTGCGCCTTGCTTGAGGAATGAGAGGCCCGCGGATATGTACTCGACGGGGAAGCTCTCACCGTAACCCTCAGGTCTCCCTGACCATGAACCGAAGTAGCCCTCCGAGAACCAGAGGAGCTAGAGCGGGGCATGGCAAGGGGGATACCCCCCCGTTTAATGAGGAGGTATCTGGACCTCAATGTCGCGATGGTCATGTTCCCGCACCGAGAATATGACTCATCCATGAGCGCTGCTTCAGCGTGCTGTAAGCCCAAGCACGAGAGGCAGTGATCATGACCGTCAGATGAAGGCAGGAAACGACCTCATCCAGAAACGCACGAGCGGGAAGCCATCTTTAAAAAGACGCCCGTCGCTCGTGAAGCTCTTTTAGAATTTGCTCTTTTAGAAATGGAAAAACACTCTTTTAGTGAAAGCGCTGAAGCGCCCAGGGGAGGTCGCGGCGAGACCGCAGAATGGAAGCTGCAGCCCGCCGAGGTTTCAGCAGCCTGGATGGCAACCCCCACTGATACGCCATCACACCAACGCCAGCAGTTTCTCTCAAACACTCGTGGAGATTCGTCCTGTAGAAGGCTCGGCACCGAAGCGAAAAGCTGATGTGCGTTTAAATGCGCTCTCCTTTTATACCCGCGCTGCGGGGCGGGGTGCGCGTGGCGAAACACGCACGCCAACTGTCATTGGCTTGTTTAGTTAACACTCGAAGGTGATTGGGCTCTCGGGCGAGATCCCAATTCGTCAGTCACTGACGTAACGTTGAACGTGACTGACTGAATGGGAACTGTAAATTAGCAGTCTCGGTTGATCTTAGATCTAATGCTAAAGAGCCTCATTTTAAAAACTGATATTCCCCTCACTATTCGGCGCCTAAGCGAAACACCTCGAGGCAGCGTCCTCATTTGTTTGGTGTGTGCCACCCAAGTTCCATTGATTCAGAACCTTGGAGCTTGTCGCTGTTGGCGGTTAAGGGGAAAAGAAGCACTAGAGGACCACAAAGCTCTTTTCCCTGTATCAAGGGTAGCTTGTACAAGGGGACAGATTGCTAACTTGCCTCAGCCAATGGTTGAACAAATGATCCAATGCTTTGTGGAAATTGGGCAGCTGTCCTCTTGTCATCCAGGTGGGCAGGCATTGCAGATCATGGCTTGCTTGCTCACACACACATGCACATTTTGTCTGTCAGCTGTGCTTTCTTAAGAAATGCCACAAAGAACCTTTTTTTGTCCTTGTAGGGGAGCTTTTTACATGAAAAGTTCATTTATTATAGTATATTTAAAGTGGACTAACATTAAAGCTGAACAAAAAGAAAAACTATTTTAACATTTAAATAATTTTCACAACATTAAAGAAAATAATATGGACCTGCTTAATTATATGATTCCAAGTAAAATATAAAAAATAATGTATTAGGCTTACACTGTGAATGAGCAAAACAGACCATTAATTGCCCTTATTTTATATGATATTTAATAATCAGCAAAAAATGAATTAATGTATTCATTTTTTTATACAAGTACGATTATGAAATAATTTGAAGGTAAATCAATATTTCATGTCCACATGTATATCTATTTGGTGAGTAGTCGGTAGTAGTAGTACGTAATACTGCAAGTAAAAGCTCTAAAACTTAATTACACAAGACCTGGGTTTTAATTGTGATAGAATCGCTGTTTTATTTCTTTTAATAGCAATAATCTTCAATGCTTTCGGCCTTTATCTGATAGAAATTTACTATTCAGTCACACCTGTTACAACACGGGCCTTCCAGCACGAGGTCAAAACTTTCTTTTGTGAACAGACATGCAAATGTTCGTGGTGCATTTAGAGGCAGCATCTTATGTCTTTCCATACCGCACTAATGGAATTACATGAGAGATAGTGTACAATCTGCCTCTCCCATCAAAATCAGATCCGCGTGTCGTGTCCCAAAGCAGCCCTTGCCGTTTTCGTGTAATTGGATATCTGTGGTCCATAATGAAACAGCTGTAAAGCCAGAGAGCTCAGATAGGGCGAGTGTTTCCTCTAACAAAGAGAACTGCTGACTGGAGAAGCGCAGGCAGGTTGTGTCCCCATTGTGAGCTTTTGATGCAATTTCCCCGAGCCAGTGGTAAAAAACATTCAAAAGAACTTTTAATTAAACTTCCAATTAGAGAAAATCTGATAGTGGTCTTTGCTCTCCCTGTCAAATGTGATCTCATCTTTTTAGGACCCCTGAATGTCTGTTCTTCATCTTCTGTGTGTTTTGTTTCCATGTTATGATCCAAGATATTTTTTTAACCCCTAACTCCAAGTTTGGAGAGTTCCAAGGATAATATGGACCATATATAAAGGCTGCAGTATCACGAACACTTGAAGGATCGGCTTTTGTTGACTTGGGCCCGTAAATAACCACCCAGAGCACCTTAGCTACTACCCAAATCTCTTATCATGTTGGGGATTTCTGAGAAAATTCTGGTCTTGTAACATTTTCCAGTCAGTCTTGTGTTTAACATTTCAAGACTTTTACATGGACTCAAAGAAATGGTTTTTGGAAGCTAAGTCGACTGTCGACATGACCTTGCTGGAATATGATCCTGTAAGTCTAGAAGAGGCCTCTATAGCCTGAGGGTATGGCTGCACTTTTCAAATCCATACTAAGTAAAAAATTGTCTGAAAGGAACCAAGACACCATGGACAGTGAAATACTCTTTTCTGTGACAGTTCTGTGTGTTTCACTCCTTTTTTTTTTGTCTGCCTGCTTTATCCTTTTCAAGGATATGGATGGATTCTGTAAAGTGTTTGGAAGGTAGTGTATTGATATTCCTCAAACATGCTGTTTTTCTAATTTAATTAAATCAGCTCAACACATTCAATTCAAACTTTGTTTTGCAGATAATTTTGGCCTTAGGTGTATTATCTATATTAGTTTTTTTTTTCATAGAAACTTATTAAAATGGAAAATTTCCTTTTCCCGTAGGCCCTGTCCCAAACTGAACCCTGATCCCTAGAGGTTCTCCTCCGAGTCTATGTTTTGCCACATGGACTGTTCGATAAGGCACTGAAAGTGTGCATCGAGGACACACATACACGTGAGCACCCTTCTGAAAGCTAAAATGTTAAATGGGACGCCCTGCGGTTTCTCTGAAGTTCACAGTTGTATGCGAGTCCACAAGTGCTTGATTTATTATGATTTGCATACTGAATTATGATTAGTCTTCTTGCACTTATTTGCATACTGAATTGATTAACTAATTATTGTTCTTTGTTTTTCTTTGAACTTTTAGCAGCTCTTTTTTATTCATAAATCCTATTTATATTTATTAATATTACAAAACCTTGCTTTTATACTAATTTTTGTAGTTGTCAGGGATAATCTGTTTAAAGTAAAGGGTTAATGAATTTCTTCCAGTGTTATTTTAGAATCGTTAAGATGTTAATATAGCATCTATAGTATAGTGTCTATATAGTTTTCATTAATTTTTATTTCAGTTTCAGTTATTTTAGTACAAGTTATTTTATTTCATTTTACAGTTATTTTATTTCAAGTAATGATAATGTTTTCTTAATGGCTTTGATTATAGTTTTAGTTTTAATTGCCTATAATAACCCTGGTGTCAATATATATAATCATTTAAAAAAAGTGTGAAATATTTTATACTAAATTATATTGAATATTTTTATTCTTCAACTAGATACATCATTAACATTAACAGCATTAACTAATATTAACTAAAAATGATCAATACTTTGGTTTCAGTATCTATTAATCTTTGTCAGTGTTAATTAATAAAAATACAACTGTAATAGTTAGTTTGTTTTAGCTCAGGTCCAGTAAATAATATTAACAAATACAAATTTTGAGTTTCATAGTGTATTAGTAAATGTTGAAATTACCTTTGAGATAATAAATGCTGCAGCAGTATTTTTTAAATTTTTAGTTCATATTAACTGAAGTACTTGTCAACAAACTAATGAAATCTTATTCTAAATTGTTCTTTTATCAATGAAATCATGTTTATTATATATTTTAAAGATTCAAATCATACAATTTATATTTCATTTACAGTCTTGACTGTGCTTGGCTTTGTTTCTTTGCTCTTCTAGCATTTTTTTTCGTTTGCTGTATAGGCGACAGACAATGTATGCTGTGTGTCATGACAACAGCAAAGGCTCTAACGCAGCATTTCATTTATGCAGAACCAAAGCGTATAACCTACAATTCTTTTGGTGCCTCGCAAGCACTGGTATTCCCTTCAGGAAATGCAAATCTTTACGAAGAACATCTGCAGCTCTGCACTATATATTGTGTATCATCTTAGCATGTGCTCCATCAAGAAGCAAAGCTAAGAGGGGGAAAGTATTTTCATTTTATAAAAGCCATCTGTTTGCATGGGAGGCAAAGCAATGAGATTTGTCCCTGGAGATTTGGGCTCCTTCGCTATGCTGTCAGGGAGTATTGAGACAGTTTGCAGAGTTTGAGGGGGTCCCTGGAGGAATGACCATTGTGGGCATTACATAGAAGAGAGCAGGTCTGAGCCCTCACTGCTAATTGAGCTAATTAAACCTTCTCAGAGGGGGTCCTAATGAGGCGCTAACGAGGGTTCTCTAATTACATATTTACTCATTTACCCATGCAGTGACTAGAGCTCACTCTCACTCTCATCAAACTGTTTGATTTTTCTCAGGGAATGCAAAGGTTTGACTGGGGGGTCTGTTGTAACTTTTTTTTTCTTCTCCTTTTTCTTTTCATTTTATACAAATGTGCCACCATCTTTTTGTATAAAAAGTATTATATAAAGTTTTGTAATCAATTTAAGATTAAGATAATTTAATAATATATAGATTATATATATATTTCTATATATAAAAATTAAGAGTGTTTAAAAAAAAATCATGAATTTTTGAGATCACAGGCGCTATATATAGATATATATATATATCTATAGATGTATATATAATATGTATATCATATCTATATTCAATAATAATCACTGTTTAAGTTCAGTCTGTTTTTAATCTTTTAATGTACCTTTTTCCTTTTATTACAATTGCATTTTTGTATAAAACCTATTTTTTGTATAAAAAAATATTGTATTAATATTTTTGACAGCCAAAATTCAATTATTAATAGTATAATTAAAATATGTAAATTGAGGTAGTGTATAAAACAAAAATGTCATGAGAAATCATATATATGCAATATATATACAATAATAATCAGTGTTTAAATTAAGTCTAAATTTTTAATCTGCATTTATAATCTAATCTATGGAAGGAGGTTCAATAATTTATACTAAACAATTGATCAACTATGACTGTTGTTTTTAACTATAACTTCAAGCATGAAATGAAGATGAAATAATGATTTATCAAAATCAACAACCAATTCTTTATTGGATAAACCGCTACACTTGGACATAAGTCAAAATACAGAGGACAGAAGTTTCTACTTCTGTTTCATTGCAACGTTAATGAAATACTGAATCTTTAAAGTACATAAAGAACATTTATTTCATTTCAATTGTAGAATTTAGATTTATTAGCTAATTATATTCTAGCTCACCAAAATCTTGCCAGGCTGATTACCAACAAATTACTTTATGGGACAGAAAATATCACACTTTGTGTCTGAATTTAGTGATAGAAATTTGGAGCATTGCAAGTCTCTTCAAATTTTTCACATGCCATTTTGAGTTTGTTTTATATCTTTTCTTTGTTTCTTGGAAATCCTTTTCTTTCGCCGTTGTTGTTTAAAATGTGAGATTGATGCTTCATTACGACAATGAACAAAAATAACAGTTGTTACTTAGGATACTGGCTCTTTCTTTACTGGAGAGAGAGAGAGCAGGCGAAAGACTGACAGACATTTGCTTCCACAGCAAGGTGGGAAGCAGGTGACAGAGGAATGAGACCCTGATAAGACAATGACACATCTCACTAATACATCCAGCTTCTGTGAGTGGAGGCTGCATGCTCTTAATGCTGCAGAAATCATTAAGAATACAAAGCTGTGAGTGTGTATGTGTGTGTGTACAGTAAATCGCTTCAGTGCTTCCCAATAATGTGGTGTGTGTGTGTGTGGTGTGTGGTGTGTGTTATTGGGATTAGAGTGGGATGTAGGGCTGCATGCTGAGTCTAATATGTAACAGCAGGCTGTGTCCTATTAAAGCTACTTGTTTCCAGCTAATGCTGTACTGTCCTATACCTGAATCTGTTTATTATTTTCAAACATTGTCATTTTAGCTAAACTTTCACATTTCCTGTTGAAAACAAGATGCCAAAAGTCACCTCTATGATGCTAGTGTAGGATATCAGACCGAATCAGATAATCTAAGATTTGGTAAAACATGATTGAGGCACGAGGAGTCACAAAAATTCCACAGAGGCCCAATACAACAGGATGCTCATAAATCAGACCCTAGCACTAGCCAGTCTGAAGCACGCTTCGGATTGACTTTTCCCCCCACCTCACGACAGAGAACAGACTTTCAGAGATTCCTTACAGACCTCTTAATATCTGGTCTTCATGCATTCACAGAATGGCACGGAAACGGCCTTTCCATGCACCTAAATGACACTAAAAGGACTTGTTGTGAGCAACTAATCATTTCTATGCATAATTCCATATCATGTATGTAACCCACACATCGGACTATCATGTTTTAATCATTTATTGTGTGTGTATTTTGAATAGCTATTGAATAGTTTAAGATTTGCTATTCATGTTTAGTATTTGTGTGTTTGAATCTTCTTGCTTGAAACTTTTCTTCCAATCAGTTCTTTGTCAAATGTATCATATTCTTATTATAATAAATCATGTCCAAAATGTATACTCTACTAGAGCGGGAAAAACGCAGGTCATGTGTATGATGAGATAACAGTTGATTTATGATTGGGAAGGAGAAACATTGCAACACCCCCAGCTACAATTGGTCGAGACACCATTTGGTGTGTGTTAAACAGCCTGGTTTAAATACTAGAAACATCATCAAATCACTCTCTTGGCTTTTGGTGCTCTTGTTTCTCTTGGTTCTCTTCTTCAACCCCCTTATTTGCTCTTACTCTCCTTTTTGTAGGGATAGCTTTGAGCTATGCTTTTAATCATGCTTCTTTCGTTTTGAGCGTGCTCTGGCTTACACGACAGCTCCTCCAAAACCATGAGGAGAAACACCACCTGTTCTCGTCAAACTTTACATCTATTTCTATTTCTTTAGTTTTTTTTATTTTCCGTTGAGAGTTTCGTGTTTGAGTTAAGTTTGCCTAACGCCGCATCTCCCAAAAGACTGCTGTCTAAAACTTCAACTGCAGACCACAGCTCCGCGTCGCCATCCAACGCCCAACCACTGGCTTCCCAAGACTGAATTTCCAGCCAATCAGCAACCTCGGGAAATCCCTTTCGGCAGACAAGGAAGGGAACCCCCCCCCACACAGAAACGCAAGTACTCCAGATACTAGCTGAACTGGTGTATTTAATATAAATTTGAACCTCATTGAGGAACTCAATGCGAGGGTTAATTAAGTTATTGATGGTTGTTCATGTCTATGCATTTTCATATATTTCTGTAAACTTGGGATTTCACATTTTCGTTCTCTTAAACTAATTATTTCCTCACTTTCTCTCTTTCTGCAACTTGTGTGTGAATGCGTGTGTTTATGTGTTAGATTAGAATGTCTTAGATTTATCCAATAAAGCCTTTTTTATATTGAAAAGAGAAGTATCTTGTTTTTTGTGCTCACAAGTTAATGTCTTAATCTGCCGATCTTGTTACATGTGCTAATTGATAGTGTTTTCACTATATTTTGGATATAAATATCCATTGCAGAATTGATGTCATATGGCTCGTTCACTGAATCGCAGGCCGTCTCAGTGATCCGCCGTAAAACAGTGATTCTGTCCTAATTCCCTTACATATTAATGGTGGAGTTCCCTTTAAAATCTTAAATGATTCCCTTTGAGCTAAATTATTGACCTGTTTCCCTTACACTAGGGTGTTGTTGATGTTTGCCAGTGCATTGCTGAGCAATTGCTATCTTATTCAGTGGGGTTGTAATGTGTTGCCGTTTTTCTAATAGACTGAAAAGATTGAATACGTTCAATCTTTAATCTTTAAAACCTCAAACTATTTCAAATCTAACTTTCAAACTTTTAAAACTTTCTGGTGTGGCTTTCTCAAGCCAACTTCAAAGTTTGTCTTGATTAATTTTTTTTATCTAGTTGATAAATGGATTTTTAAAGCCTCTATATTATCAACCTGACTAAAACTTTGCTGAAAACCCCATATACCTATATAATTTACTACATGATTTCTGCACTCTGATTTATTTTTATTTTTATTTATTTATTTTAAGTCGACCTATTGTTTTCCAGAAACTGATTCTTTCGGACAGTTAATTTCAATGAACTGGTTCAGTTCTTTAGTTCGTTTACATAATCACACAATGACGTAACGTATACGCAATTATCTTATTAAAGCAACCAATAAATTATGTGAAACGTGAACGTTTTACATATCTTAAGCATATAAAGTGAATAACCTTGTCGTCATCAGCTCACCTTTTCACATAAACATTGAGAGACCATAAACGCGTTCATTTCATCCCTTCATTCAATTGCTTGGTTCATGCATATCACGTCCTTAACTTACTTACTTAACTTTAATTGTATAATCAGAAATGGTATACTTTAAAAGGCACAAGAATTGTATGAATGAAAACAAGGCTCACTAGAAGGAAGAGGCAAGTTTCTTACAGCATAACGACTGTAGCTTGTGTGTGTGTGTGTGTGTGTGTATTAGGGGTTGCACCGACTTGTTGACTTCAATGCTCTGCCATGACGCTTTAAGCTTGACGTCGACTAGTTGCTGGTCCTATAGAGGGTGCAACAGGATAAGAAATCTTTGAAGGACTTCCACATTTACGCTCCGTTTCCAAGCAGTTTAAATGACAAATAAATGCATATTCTGAAAGCGCTCTACAAGACATGTGTGATTATATTACTGGATGCTCGAAATTGAACAGGAGAATGTACGTTTTAAACAGCTTATTGTACAGGTAAATTAATCGCCGTTCTAATCTAATGCACTGCTGCGCTGTAACGCACACACACAGGCTACAGACAGTAGCTCGTACATCAGGCGCACAGAATCATTCAGCACGGAAATGTATTGTCAACACTGTTCTGTGATTTCTCAATAAAATAGCTTAGAAACTGAAAAGTTCAAGCATATATTTCTTAATAATAACTAAATTCCACAGCTTCACTACTAGTAGAAAGACACTGCCAGTTAGAATTAATTCACACGCAATCGCTCGCACTAATGCATTCATATTAATGTAATCTTTACTGTGCTACTTTATCTGTATTTAGAATGAGCAGAAATATGTGAGAAATATAACGACCTAAAGACAATGAGAACTGATAAAAAAGCTGTTATAGGAGCAACAGCCATGTGGGCAGCGCTGCGTCATAGGCTATGCCATAGCTGTGCACAAGGTGTTTGTCACAGCTCCAGACTTTTGTTCATTAATGATGTCATCAGCGACTAGTCGACTTCGACTTTCATCACATAAAAGTCGACTTCAAAAAATCAGAAGTCGTTCCCTAGTGTGTTTGCATATATTTGATAGAAAGAAACACACACCAGATGGTGAATTTCAAAAGCAAGATAATTATAAAACATTGCCATTGTATTGATGGTTCTGCAGCAGAACTAAAGCATATTCTCTCTTCTCATTCACAAATGTGCGCTTCTATGATGATCCATTGGAAATTTTCCGTAGTTTTAATGTCAGCTCTGTTCAATCAATGCCACTAATAAACAAGCGCTAATAACACAAAGGGCCCAGAGCCTGCAAAGATAGAAGCTTTACTTTGATAGCTAATTAGGCCAGGCTTGCTTTCCTCATTCCGTTTGTCATAAGACTCCATGAGTCAAATAAATATCCAAGGTTGGCTGACACAATTAAAACCAGGAGACAGGAGATAACGAGTCTAGAGACTTCAGAAGAAAAAGTAGCATTTGTTGTTGTTTGTCAGAAAAGCCTCATATAGCAGCGAGAAAGTTTCTATTGGTAATGCATCTGTAAATTAATGTAATTCTTTAGAATAGCGCGTTTCATGAGCTGTCTTATTGCACCTTGGCCATGGTTTTCTCATCATTTTGCATTTTTCTAGTGATCAAGTAGTGTTTAGCCTTTTATTGAGGCCTTTCCAAACGTAATATGAAAGAAAATAAACATCAATTCCATTGTGTACATAATGTTATGGATTCATATTATACAAATCCCACAAGACTATATCAAGCGCAGTAGCCTTTGATGTAACGATATCCAAACCCACCAGGAAACCAATGGCAGGGTCTATCAAATGAAAGTCGGCGTAATGAGATTTCTTATTAATGAGGGTGAAATATAGTGTGGTCTGGTTTGAATAAAAACAGTATCTGGGGACCAAAGTGATCCCACAAGTCAGCTACACTATGGTAATGAGGTCTTAGAGAAACCACACTATTTAGAGGGACAAAGAAGCTCTTTGATGCATTAGGAGCAGGTATGCTCTTGACAATAGATTCATGGCTTCACTGATATCTTCCATCGGCGCAAAAAAAGAGCCTTCTGTAATCAGTTACGATTCTCTTTGTGTTGTATTGCCAAAAAGGCTGAGAAGGCTCCATTCATGAGGCCATTTATTTTTTGTTTGTTCAAATATGAATGTGGGCTGTAAATGTGAACGTCCAGGTCACGTTTCACTCTATAATATATATAATTCTCTCTATTATACATATAACCACAGGTAAAAATTTGAAATTATATTTTGAATATATTCATTTGTTTGTTTTACACGGTTGCATTGCAACATATTTAATTACATTTGCAAAAACACAATAAAGACGGAAATGTTACGCCCCTTACCAAATTGTGATGATGCCCTGTCAGGCCGGAGCCACAGACAAAAACATTCAAACCCATTATAAACAAGTCATTTGTTGCATCCAGTGGGGACCTAAATATGTATTATAATGACTTATACTGTCTTTTTTACACGTTGCGTTGTGTATCGAGTAAACATAAAACCATGTCTGCATTGTGATCGGAGAAATGACAAACAACAAGCCCTCCTCTACACTGCCCAAAAACCTTTAAATATAAAAAATATAAATATAAAAACTCTTTAAATATAAAAAACTTACTTACAGATTGTGAGTCAGAACAGCCAGCATTGTAGTCTACTCTACCAGGATCAGTAAACGGTCCTCTATAAAATGTGCTGCACACATCTGGATGTTTGGGTTGAAGTGTTCTGGAACATTGTTGTAAATACAACTTAACCACTGGATTTCTAGTCGTGTCCATTTTTGGCAAGCCAAACAAAGTATTCGCTTTCACAACGCAACAGAAGCGTCACACATGTTGGCCTAGAGTGACGCGGTGGCCTAGAGTGAGCGAGGCGGGGGCTAGAGTGAGAACGCCGAGGCTACAGTGAGCAGTAGCTGCGTGGTTTAAACCACGGCCGGTCGGATTCGCCGAGTAGTGTGGCCGTTGGGCTTGCGGCAACCACATGTGACGGACCCCGGGCTTGATTCCGCTTCGTCCACGGTGAAAGTCTATCCAGCGATCCACAGCACGAAGTTTTATGTATTTCCTCAGCGACCAGCACGATCAGCTCCAGGCATGACGAAGATATCTTCCTTTTTTGGAAAGCCAAACAAAGTAGTTTCGCTTTCACAACGAAACACACAGCGCCTTCACGACATGGTGGCGGCAGCAACAATACTACAGTGATAATAAAAGTTACGCCTTCTTTCTTTGCGTGAACATTTGGGCGGCGTTATGCAAATCTTCCCACATTGTGACTTAGATGTGGTGGCGTGTTAGAACGAGCCGTTTTAGGTAGGCTTGGTTGACTCTTAACTTTTATTAAGAATATTTTTTTGGATTTGAGACTTTAGTCTTTGCACTTTACAGATCTTCTTTATGCACCAAGATCTTTTAACACTTCAAAGAGAAAGGAAAATTGAAATCGCATCATATGACCCCTTTAAAGAAATATATTATAACAAAATTGCATTGTTGTATTGTATTATGAACAATGCATTTCCTTTAAGCCAAATATAATGTCTTATTTCTTAGTGTTCTTATTTCTTAGTGACAAGATTAGTGAAGATGATTTGGCTTTGTTTTTTAAAGTGAGGTCTACTTTTGGTTCTGCTGAAATATTTTCAAACAAAAAAACTTCTTCGTTTTATGTAAGTTCATAAGGAATTTCACTTGTTTACTTGGCTGAATGTACCGTGTGACACTTAGTGAATTCAGCACAGCATCCTTGAGGCTTTATCAAGAATATAATAATGACTCAGGCCCACACATATTCTGTTCTCTCACATAGACATTTGTGCTTACATAAAAACGTTTGCCTTGACCATGCTCTTACAGATCCTCTTCATGAAGAGGTGCTCGTCTAGTCTTTATCTTTCAAGGAAGTCTTGGCAAGCATCAAGGAGAAAGCATCAGGGTGAAGGCTTTGTATTATAGATATGTACATATAAATTGTAGCAGTCAAAGAGTTCTGCAATGAGTTTAAAAGAAACCCAAAGCAATTAAAATACATTTTTAAACAGGATAAATAGAACTGAAGATTAACAATATGTTCAGGCTTTGGACACATAAGTCATTTTTTCAGTAATGACTTATCAAACCTCTCTTGTTTAGAGAACTTGTTTTAGAGGTAATAAAATTCTAAGACCTTGAATCTTCTTTAAATAAATCTTTCCTTTCAAACATTTGTGAAATGAATAATTGAATCAAATTATGGTGAAAGGTTAAACATCTTTCAAAAGCAATTACAATTTTGAATTGAAAAACAGAGTTTGGTTGAAATCAGTATGTGGTGGTTTTAAATGAGAAGCCAACAATAGTTTTGTATGTTTATTTTAACATAATATTTATTAAAACTGTCACATGAAAATCTCATCATGATTATGTTTTTAATTGTATCAAAAATAATTTTTACACTAATGCAATAAAAAAGCATTTTGCATAGCTTGTTATCTGTTGCAACTAACTATTGTTCAGCAGTGTTGTTATTGTTAACTCAAATTATTGAAAATAGTTTTTTTGGTAATTGAAATGAAGTTGAAATAAAATATAAATATTAGATGGGGAAAATAAAACTTACAAATTTGAAATGTTGCCTTGGCAACTATCTAAAAAAAGTTTCAATTGAAGTACTAAGATTACTAAAACTAAAACTGAAATAAAAAAATAATTGGAAATTTACAAAGGACGAATAAAAATGACAATGCCATGCAAAATTATCAATTAAATTTTAAGTTGAGAATATAACAATAAAAGCTAATTCAAAATATTAATAAGAACGATAATAGTATATAAATGAGACTAAAATAACACTGGTGCTCAGTTATTATTATTAATAATCACCTTCTTTTCAGATCATTAGACACAGAGGTACCGATCATAGAGTTTTTCAAGTAATTTCAGTTATTTGTCAATTAGCACGTGACTGACAGTGATGCCCTTGTTTACGTTTGACCTATTCAGATTTGATACAAACATGTTTTATCGCATTTACAGGGTAATTAGCCAATCATAGTCATGAAGAGAACATGATCGATGGGCACTTCCTCTTCATATGGGACATTTGATATGACATTTAACATTTTTCTGTATTACGTTATAGGACCTCAGTGAGAACGCCATGAGCTCAAGAGATAGGGATACTCTGCTGGCTTTGCTGTTGGACTGTGTGGGTTTACATGTTATTCAATCTCATATTTTGCAATATTTGTTTTGTTTTATTTTATTTTCTCATCCAGGCCAAAGTTGAAAGAGGCACTGCTCTCTTTGCCTCCTCGAAGAAAGCGTCTTGCTCTGGTTTCAATAAACATACAAAGAAGGAGGCCAATTAACAAAACCTTCTGTATTTTTAGCCTCAGATTGAACTCAAAACATGCTAATTGTGGCCTTCGTGCGAAATGCAAATCTCTTTAAACCTAGTTTCTTCCAGTTCTCGGGTGACATTTAACCATTTCCCCATTGCCACTTGGACAATTACATCAATTGTAACAATTAGCCCGGTCTAGATTGTGTTACGGCTAAGTGCCATTTAGCCAAACAATGCATTTGAGTCAAATCAATGGCGAAGGAGAAATCGCATCGATCTCATGCGTGCAATGAGAAAATGTCTCATCTCGCAAAAACACAATTGTGTTTAATAGTGGTCAGGTTGGCCTCCACGGACACCGGCTTGGCGTCACACTAATTCCGTCCCTTTCTTCCCTACAGAGATTAATAGATTGAGTCTTTCATTAGATAAATGGTGCCCAGAGAGTTTTAATGAGGGAGGACAACTGCAACTATCTGTCTAGTGACCCATTATCATCTGTTATTGCGCAGAAATCTCATTTGACTGGATTTTTAATTAAACTGCCGCTAAGTAAAAGGCCATGTGTATTCTGCGGCACAAGTCAGGGCACCCACCGGTAATCAGAGATTGCAGGTAACTTTTAATCATCCCTGGGTGCCTTATGGGAGTCGAGCTGAAATGTTATATATATAGGAAGCATATTAACCCAGACTGTTAAAAAAAAAAAAAAATCAAATTACAAAAAGAGGTATTTCATAAATATATTCTCTCTATTTAATTTGGTTCAGCTCAAATGTGGTTGCGCTCGCTGGTGGCCTGGGCTTAAACCTTTAATTCTGTCAACTTTAGAGTTATTTGCATGAAAAAAAGATTAATTTATTCAAATAGTATCCTTCTGAGAGCACTCTGGTGATGATGCTTGTGATCTCAAGGTAGCATTGTCTCTCAAAGTCGGGTTATTTGCTGGTTAATGCAAACTTCAGTCGGACTCACAAGGCCCTGGGGAGCCCCATCCCTCCAAACTGACACCAAAGTCAAATTTTCTGCTTGCTTTTTAGCTGCCTGCACCACAGGTCTCCTGCTGTTTGCAATCAGGAGCTCGCAAAAACCCAGAAAGCCTTTGATCTGTGTGATGTCTCTCTCTTTCTGTGCTTTGCTGTTGATCTTTCTCTCCTCTTCAGTGTGGGCCAGGGTTGTATGCTATTCATATGACTTGAGATGCCTTTACATTTTTTACATGAAATTAACTAACTGCTTAATTTTTACCGTACATTTCTGCCATATGGACATTAACTTGAGATAGTCACCACTGATAAGCTATTACTAAATATAATGTAGAAACTTTAATGTTCTGTAAAGCTGCTTTGCAATGATTTGCGTCATGAAATGTGCTATACAAATATTAAATAATTTTAAAAAATAATCTGAATTTTTACTGACACTCAGTTGAAGTGACAAATAGATGCAGTATTGTCAGCTGAATTTGAATTTAAGGAAGTCAAAGAAATCAAATGGAATCAAATTCAAGGAAAATTGTGTAGTTCATTACTGTTGTGAATGTTAAATATGCAGCTTTTAATAATAAATGTTTTTTTCAAAACGATTTACACATTGTTATAGACCGTATGGGATATTTCCACAAATATTAATGATATCTAATTCATGTGTTAATAATATTAGTTAATAATTACACATAATATTTAATAAATATAATAAATAAAGAACTATTTCTTTTGAATATATTTTAAAATATTTTAGTTTTTTAATAACAATTTCTTTACCAATTTAATGCATACTTGGGAATAAAAGTATTATTATTAGTAGTATTTATCATGTTTAGTGCGTCAATCAATTAATCATAAATACATTGATATTTAAATATTTCAACTATATATATATATATTTATATTATATATATATATATATATATATATAATATCTATATATAGATTATTATAGGCTGTACTTCAGTGCCAATAGCCCCTTTGCTTGGCAGTATATTTGTTATTCCTGTCACATTTCATTTCATAATTTAATTGAAAATGCTCAGAATCATACAGTCACCCAACACAGTCATTATGATGTTAATGTCCTACAACTCTTTGGCAATTCCCCTTCTTTGTAAAAGCATTCTTGATGTTTACTTGGGTTACTCCATGAAGCTCTGACTGGCTGTTGTCTTCCTCTCCTACACAAGCATTTTGTTTTACATTTCCCCCCATTCTCTTTTTTTTTCTCGTATGCAGCAGTTCAAAGTTTAGTATTTCAAAGCAGCTTCCTTTTGAAGGGAAGAGAATCTTTGAATTATGCATTGGGTGTTTAGAGCAAGCTAAAGTAGACTGGCTCCAACCAGGGGGAAACTGAGGCTTCAAAAATCAGGCGGTTAATGAAAAGAACCACGTTCTCTCTCTTACTCTCTCTCTCTCTCTTCTCCCCCTCAGTCTTCAGCCTCTTCTCTCTCTTTCTCTCTCTCCCCCCTCTCTCGCCTTCCTCCGAGCTTAACTAGGCCGGGGGTTGCTGCATCTTTCCTCTCATCACTCGCTTTTCCAGGCAGCTCCGCAGGAGCTTGAGACTGTGTTCGTCACACTTTCCACCCATTCACTATTTGAACTGAGCGTGAGATATATGAATCTATTGTGCTTCCTAACCTGTGAGTGTGCATCTGCGTTGAGGAAATAACTAACTTTAAGTAGCCGTACTGCTAACTTGACTTCATTTTTCAGTAGAGTACAGCAGCTCAGCTGTTTACAAGCATAGTAACCATCCCCCCCCCCCCCCCCTCCCTTTCGTTGCTTTTGTGTTACAAAACATTACATCACTGTTTTTTCAGTGGTTTTTATTTCTTTAATATGTTGGACATTTTCATTTGCTTTGGTGAATTGGCTTGATTCATTCATTTCATTTTTTTCATCAAAACAAAGCTTTTTCTGAGGAAGTCCTCGCTGTTCTATGCTGCCATTCATTAATTGTTTTATCTCATTTTTAGGCTTATAAAAAAAATTAATAAATCTGTGAAATCTATGAGAAACATCTTGGGTTTTATGGATTGAACTTAAATGCATACTTATGTTACTTTAACTAATATAATGTTATTATAATATAATAAATGTGTTATTGTAAAATTACATTAAATATCCTGTTGGTTTTATTACAGTTTTCCGTATAGGGAATACTGTTAACTGATTAACCATTTTATTTCTGTTATATGATCAGGTAAACTATATTGCTGCCTTATTAGCTTGAATGTAGCTTGTTGTTTATGTTAGTACTTTGTAATTCTTGTAGAAACCTGTAGCTTGTTTCCAAATAAGTAGCTTGACTGTACTACTCTTAAACTTGGTCAGTCTAAAGCTACTCATGATTTGAAGTAGCTTTTGTGCATAATGCTTTGGTGAAGCATGTGGATGTGAATGTCTGTGAAAGAGGCGATTATTGCTTGCTCTGAGAGAGATGAGCTATAGAAGCTGGAGGAGAGATGAGGGAAGGATGGGAATGAACTCCAGCTGAGGGTGGAACAGGTCTGTGGGATGTGGCATTTTGGGGGATAGGATTGTTTGATGGCACCTCCACCTGGTGATGGGACAGTACTACAACCAACTTTTTCTGTAAAGCTTGTACTGCCTCTTAACTAGGATTGGTGGGGTCTTGTTAAACGTTTTTTTTTTTCTTAGTTAAGTGTGAGTGGTTTTTGTCATGTTCGTTTCGGTTACTTGCATAGTCAGAATACAATAAAATAATCTGACAGTGTGTGTGTGTGTGTTTACAAATCAAATGATGTTTTAGAGTTGTGAGCTTGCAGTCTGAAATGAATGTGATCAGAGAGAAGGACTGAATGTGATGGATGCTGTGAAATTATACTAAGACAATAAACAGGCAAAACAATCTATGTGTTCTTGCTGCATGTCCGATTCACAAATAAATGACTTTTGTGAACTGAATTATTTTAATGAATCGACCAAAAAGATTCACAAATTCATCTCATTTGTTATAGGAACTGGCTTGATGACTTGCTCAATTACTGAATCGTTCAGAGCAGTTCTTGACTCACTCACTGAACTGCACTTGCTTACTGGAGAAAGTTATGTTTATATATATTAATGAATTGACCAAAACGATTAATACATTTGAAAAAAAAAAGAGTTTTTGGAATTGGCTTAATGACTCACTCTGAGTCACTCTCCAGTTCTTGTTTCACTCGTTGAACTGCACTGATTTACTACAGCAGTTATTGTGTTCCTTCAAAGCAAGGTGTATATATTTATGAACTGATTAAAAATATTCACAAATTAATATCACAGGTTCTTAGAATTGGCGTAATGACTTGCTCAATTACTGAATCGATCAGAATAGTTTTTGACTCACTCGTTGAACTGCACTGCCTCACTGAAGGGAAGTTATTTTGTTCCTTAAAAGCAAGGTGTATATTAATGTTAATATTAAAAAGATTGACAAATTAATCTCGCGAGTTGTAAGAATGGGCTTAAAGGGGTGCTTCATTGCGATTTCACTTTTTTAATGTTAGTTAGTGTGTAATGTTGTTGCTTGAGCATAAACAATATCTGCAAAGTTACGAAGTTGAAAGTTCAATGCAAATGGAGATATCTTTTGTCTTTTAAATTTATTGCAGTTTAATGCCTACAAAAACGGCTTGTAGGGACTACAACGAGTTATCTTCCCGGGATTCGTGGCGTAACAAACCCAGATAAACCCCCGCCCTCAGGAAAAGGCAGCAAAAGGGGCGAGGCCATGCTGCACTGCTTTAGAGAAGAGGAAGAGAAAACTAGAGGTGCACGTCAAAATCTATTCATATATGTATCGCGATTCTGTCTTCTAACGATTCTAATGGATTCACAAGTTTCAAAATCAATGTTCTAAAGCAGCGGTTCTTAATACTGTTCCTCGCGTCCGCTGCTCTGCATCTCTCTCTCTCTCATATTCAACTCAGCTCCAACAATGAACTGTTACAATTATACACTTATTTACACATAGCTATGAGAAGCGTTAAACATGTGCAGTGCAGTGCTAGGTCTGGCAGGTGCTGCTTTTTCTAGCTGATTAAAGCTTTAATCAGGATAAAACTGTACATTAAAACCTAACATAAGCAGTAGCATTTACAAAAAACAGAGTATCTAAAAGTATGAGACAACAAAAAAAAAAAACATAGGCCTACCATTAAAATCCATGCTTGCACAGGTTCTGCGCGATCCTATTCACTAATATTCTCTGCTTCTTCAATCGGGGGGCTCAAAATGAAAGTGATATTAAACGACGACTTGTTTACAATGCAACCGGAGCACATGCCGCTGAGGAGAGGGGCGGGACGGTTAGACGTGCACTAGAGACGGTTAGCCAACAAAACCCAACCGGTTGGGGCAGCAACCAGAAAGGCAGAGGGACCAGCGCACCTATGTCTGAGGGGGGGCTTCAAAAAAAACAGGAAATTGATCCAAATCGGGCGTTTATACAGAGAAGGGACAGAGCGGGTGAAATAAGGTACAGTATGTGAAAAAGAATGTGTTTTTTAAAAAACGAAGCATTAACACATGTTAGACTGCACCCCATAAACACAATCAAGCCTAGAAAAAACCACTGAACCACCCCTTTAATGACTCGCTCAATTACTGATTCAGTTCTGATACAGTTCTTGACCCACTCACTGATCATTGGCATCATTAACAAACTAGAATTGTTACATGGAATTAAAATCAGAATTATTAAATGTCATTCAGACAAAGGGCCAGATTTACTAAACAGGGCAAATTAGCGTTGGAGCGCAATTCCATAAAAGTGCCGATGGGAGGGGAAAATTCTGCGTGTGATTTACTGACAATGCGCACATTAAAGAACACGGACGCAGCCAGATCATTTCCGTAACGACCAGCGCAATCTACCAAGAGCAGCACAAATTACTGCCTGCTTTAAGACATGCTTTTTTGAAGGCGTTAAATAATGTCGCAAATACCGGTAATTTGACGAGCTCAAACGGTAGTAAATTGCATTGCGTGATTCATTTTAATACTCTACTCCCATAAATCTTGCGTCTGAAAGGGAAACTCCTACAAATGCATATTCAAAAAGATCAGGTGCAAAAATAACCGTCCACGCCTTTTCAGCGCTAATTCTTCACTGTGCGTCTTTAGTAAATCCTGACAGTACTATTTTAACGCCAAAAGACGGTTTGCGCTGGTGCAAGCTGTTAGTAAATCTGGCCCAAACTGCGTTCAGAGTCATGGCATAGCAGTTTTCCCAACTAAATGAGCCATTGAGTTCAAATACAGGTTTAAATCTGTGCTAGCCTAGCAACACCAAGGTTGTGGGGTTGATTCTTAAGGAACATGTACTGAAAAAAATATATACCTTGAATGCACTGTAAGTCAATTTTAATGAACCTATCCACCAGATTCATAAATGTAAAAAAATGGGTTCTTCAAATACACAACTACATGAAGTCACCCCATCACACTGATTCTGTTTAATCACCACCAGAGAAACGTAACCTTCAAAGCACACGCCAACAGTCTCTCCAAAAAAAAAAAAAAAAAAACTGGGTGATGTCTTTATCATTAATAAACAGACTTCAAAAGGCTGTGAATGATAGGCTGGGGGTTGGGGAGCGGGGCACATTAATTATTCTCGGTTACTGAGCGAGTCCTAAAGTGTAATGGTCTCCCTCCCCGACAAAATGACTAGGGGTCTATTTCAGCAGGGAGAAGCGTTTACGTCTTGGGGTTAATGTGTGATATCTATGGGAAAGATCATCCAGGAAGCCACTGAAGCCCGGCAGGGGGTCTTTTTCCTCTTTCTTTCCCCCATTTTCCCCTTTTCCAACACCCACTATCTTCCTGAATTCTCTTTTCAGGCTCATGCTTCATTATCCACACATTATTAATCTGAGGTTTTTCTTTCTGCGTCGGTTTGAGCGAAGGAAAAAAAGCGCAGATCGATAATTTGCAGGAAAAAAATCGTTTCAGTTCTAAATGTGTTGCTCAGGTCAGTCATCACCCCTTTTTTTGTGAACTCGAGACGCAGATGCTAACTACTCACCTGCGGTGGCAATCGATGACCAAACGCGGTACGCGAGTGGAGGAAAATGGGATCCGTCTCCTTCTCCCTCTCATTTTCTCTCAGCCTGTCTCACTTTGTTTGAGGTTTCGATTCATTGGATTTCAGGGCTGTGAGATGTGAAATACTGGGTGAGGCAGTTCATAATGATGACAACTCCTGAGGAACCCATGGAGATACAGATTTTTGACTGATAAAGGACTAGTTCATGTAAAAAAGTAAAAAAAATGTGATTGTTTACACACCCTCAAATCATTCCAAACCTGTTTCGCTTTTTCTTCTATGCACCACAAAAGGCCAGTGTCTGAGCTCCAAACTCCAAAAAACGTTGAAAAAGCAGCATCAAATCATTATAGAAGTCTTCTAAAGTGAACAACAGTCCACAATTTAAATGATATTCACTGACAATCACTCACAAATCACATTACTGCTTCTTTTCGATAAAAGTGCTCATATTATGCCATTTTTAAGGTTCCTAACATTGTTTAGGGAGTTTTCTACAAAACAGTTTCACATTGGGCATGCAGGGTCTAAACAATATCATCTCATTTCAACGATTCTCAAACGAATCATTGACAAGCAGTCTAAGGATTCAGTCTTTTTTAAAACCCCTCCTTTCCGTGAAGCTACTCTGCTCTGATGGTCAAGAGGGGCCAAGTTGGTGTGATTTGTATTAGCATGTCGGGAAAAAAACGATATGCTGTTGCATAGTTATGGTAGTTTGAAAAAGCTCAAAGAGAAAAAAATATAAAAACATCTTATTATTTTATACTTTGCGATTTGAGATTCAATGGAGCAAGCTGGTCCAATAAAATGGGTTAACTGAGCCATATTTCAAGAGCAAAAGCATTTATGAATGCAGTGGCTGAACTCCCAGATATAGGAAAGCCAGTCGTCAGTGGAAATGAGTGTATGGAGGGCAGGCAAATTGTTCGCGGCCAAGCAGCGTAGTTAGAACATAGTGCACAACATTAATGGCAAAGGTTAAACCCCGTAAAAACGTGTGCCATCACAGGGGAAGTGGGCATCAAAATTACTGACAAACTCGTGTACTAACAAGCTTTCGTTTGGACTCAATAAAAACTTTATTTTTATCATGCATTTCAGCTTTACAACCTTGTAGATCGGTTTTGGGCCTTCACATACAGCTACGTACACCCCACTCCATGGAAAAGGCACTATTTGAAAAATGGGCATAAACAGTGCTGCAACTTTTAAAATGGGGGCTTAGGACACATGGCACCAGTTTTGCGTTCATTAAGGTGCATATGTGTTTCTGAGGAAAACGCTGTTTTGATGTTTGAAATTCACAAAAAACAAACCCACTACCCAAAAAAGGATCACACCCCTATTTTTTGATTAGCTCTGCCCCCCCCCCAAATTCACAAAACATGCTGTCAAAAACACAGGCCAATTTTTGCCATTCATTGAGGTGGGACACCCCCACACCTCACTGGTTGGATTTCCTCTAAAAGTGTGTTTCGTATAACTCTACTATGGGCCGATCCACTCTCAACAGGCGTTTTCGGAAAAATCCCACCTTAAAGGCTTTTAATGGTTAACAATACTGTTTTTCCAACCCATTATATTGTGATGAGGAAAGTTTGAAAAAAATGTTGGAAAAAAGGGAAAGTTTGAAAAATGCAGTAAATTTTCCAAGAATGCTGACCAGAATATCGGTCTGTTATTCATGCAAAAATACTCGGAATATTGTGAATATAGTAGTTGTTTTGTCCTATTTTTTCTGACATTAAACATTCTGACATTAAACATTTTGCCTAACATCTCATTTTTTGTTTCACAGAAGTTTCAATTATAAATGATGATATCGTTTCCATATTTTCATTTTAAATGGTTAAAGGTGCCATAGAATGCATTGACACAATATTTTAAATTGTTCTCTGATATCTTCATATAGAAGGTATGTGGCTTAGGTAAGGTCAAAAAAAATCTCAGGGGAAAAACGGGGTATACAAACCCTAGGGATTTGTCCCTAGAATGAAAGTGTCTGGTTTAATTATTTGGGAAGGTGCATGAATAATAGGTTGAGTCTGCTCTGAATTGGGTTTCACCGTGGCTCATTTCAGAGCTTCAACCCAGCAGGGAAGGAAGGGGGAATATATAGGGTTTATATATATTTCAATACTTTCTCCCACATTTATATCGTTGTGTAATTATACTGTATATAAAATGCGGACATTAGGGAGCTGCTATTAATATGCGGGGCACTGAAAAAAGTTTCGAAGGGCCAAGGATCGCGTTTTTCGTTTTTCTTTCAACTTTCGAGAATTTGCGATGCCTTTTGTGCTGTGTAAACTACAGCGGCTACTTTTACCCCCACACATGTACAAGAATCAGATTGCTTGTCAAGTGGGGGTCAGGATCTGTAAAAATCATTCGCCATCTCCATCAGTCTCTCTCCTTACTCTGTTATGTGGTAAGTTGAAATATATGTTACGTAATGTAAACAGGCTAATGCTAGCAAGCAGGTAAACCATTGTTATTTGCTTTCCGTGACTTTCTGAGTAAAACAGTGGGGAACCACCCAAACCCCAATCATGCACTTCACATCCCCGGGAAATAACATTATTCATGATTATTGCCCATTTCGCGTTTGTCCTCGCTGTTTCTTTCACAATACCTGCAGGGACTGATGATGACTTCGGGCTGAGGCCTCGGAAACATGGGGCGGGGTTATGCAAATGGTTGGGGGCGTAACATATTAGTGATCAGACTTGTAAACGCACAGTCGGTGTTATGTCTTGATTGCCATTTTCAGTGGTCGTTGAATGCACAAAGATTTACATAAGAAGGAGGAAGGAACACAAATGGTGTTTTGGGAGGGGGCTCCGGTAATGTCATGTTCTATGACAGGAAATGTTATTATTCAAAATGTCAGGTAAAAATACTTTTTTCCCTTCTATGGGGCCACCTTTAAGAAAAGTTATATTTTTAAAAGGTTCTCTAAAAGAGATTTGAAATCAAAAACCAGTTTTTGCTGTTTGCCTCTGCCTTGCTACTATTACTACATGGGAGGTCAATTAACATATTCATATTTGGCATTTTTAATTAGCCACTGTGACTTTCAATTTTTAATTATGGCTATATCAGTTAAACACCCAACTTTTGGACAGAAATATCATACTGGTCATTAATTCCATCATGGGACATGGGTCAAAAATTGTTTGAAAATAAAGGGCATTGGTAAAAATGGATTTAACATAATATCAAAAAAAGTGTCGCAGGAAAGAATTTTAAAGTAAAATTAATTGGACTTTCCTGACTTGTCGGGTTTATGTTTCCAAACAAGGGAAATTACAGGAATGCCCCTTAAATTAATGGTCAGAAATGGCTCCCGCAGCAAATAATTGGAATTGCAGAGTCCAAAATAACTGGGACTGGCAAAAGGATTTTGAAACAAAAGATGGGGGGGGCCATGGTTACAAAAATGTAATCAACATGTTGCTGTTCGTCTCACACCATATAGTTCAGTAAAAATCCAAGATGGTAAGATCCTAGGAATACTGATCCTCCATGAATTAACCACATCTTCCAACACTTGTTAGTTTTCCCAGGGCCACCGGTTCGGGCACGGCGGCTGGGTCACTGTTGTAAACAGGCAAAATGGCCCATTGGGCACGTCTGGGGAAGGAAAAGGTCAGGGTATTGAAATAATATTCACTTCATGCCCTTTTCCCCAGCCACTGCACAGCCAAAAAGATGGGGAACATTAAAAGAAGAATTTCAGGGCTCTGACAGGGGGGCACCGGGTCAAAGTCACACTGAAGAGCGGGCTGCCAATTTTCCATTTCAAGGGAAATCTCAAACGACTTAATTTGCCTTGAGGGTTGTGAAGAGCAGGCTCTGTCAGATGTGCGTCCAGGGCGAGGGGGCTGGAGTCTTCAAAAAACCGGGAAGGTTGTTGTTTGGCAATGTTTGGGCCAGGTGGCGATGGGAAATGAGTTGTTTGGATTGGGGAATGACTGGTTTCTTTACTGTAGTGCTGAAAAAAAATAGGGTTTGAAAGTATGAGCAGTCTTGAAGAGGCTGGACTGGATTACAATAACTTTAAAAAAGAATTTATATTATAACTTACAATAAAGTTAAGGGTTAGTTTATCCCAAAAAAAATGTATTTCGTCTTTTATTTTTATGGGTCCTTCAGCAAGAAGTCTTTAGCTCACCAAGCTTTCAATTATTTGAGCGAACATTACAGTAAAAAGAGGTTTTAATATTGTGAAATATTATTATTAATTTAAAATAAAACTGTTTCTATTTTAATATATTTAAAATTTTTATTTATTCCTGCAATAGCAAAAGACGGAATTTTTGCTCTAGTTCTTTCAGAGTCATTGTTGATCTCTGGATGTGGTGAGCAAGAAACATTTTTTTCTTAAGTATCAGTGTGAAAAAACAGGGGATTACATAACTTGATACTAACTATTCATCAATTTTTTAGGTGGCTTTTGATGAATAGTAGTTTAAAAGGAAACGGTATTTACCGGAAAGGGAAATTCTTTAGAACCATTATGGAAATGATTTACGGTGGGGAATTTTGATCAATTTATTGCATCCTTGATGAATAAAAGTATTAACTTCTTTAAAACAAAACAATTTTTATTTTATTTTTTACTGATGCCAAGCTTTTTGAACAGCAGTACATTTGGTATAGAGTATCACAGCATACTGACATTTAGCATTTGTACTAAGTTTTAGCTAATGATAAGATATGCCTATAGTTATGTTAATAAAAGTTTACCACTTCCCCAAGCACTTTTACTCATAAATGCATAGTGTAACTTCAAAAGGAAGTTGAATAATTTTGTTTTACACTAAGCCATACATTTATCAATAATATATTGCTACATTGCTGTTGAATTTTCTCTTCCTCTAATTAACCTTTAACCTACATATCCCATTTTAAACGCTGTAAAAACCTCCGTTTAGTACAATAAAACTGTCATCAAAAGACTAACTAGCATTCATTTGTTGCTTTTCTGTAGATGAATGAGAATCTAATCATGCATTTTTCCTTTAAAGAGAGCAAAGCGAAGTCTGTGATTCAGATTGGATGAAGTGCTAGTTAGATATAAGGACGGTCTAAAAAAGAGTGTTTGCTAATGAGACTGGTCTCATTTAGGTGGCTCTCATAGTTGGCACTTCACAACAGTGTTTGTTTCACTCTTGAGTGTCAATTAGACGGCGCGAGGAGAACTTCTGAAAAGCAGTAATTTTCTCTCCTGGATTAGCTGATAAGGAACTTTTCACAATGGCTACACTTAGCCATTTATAGTCTAATTCGGAAATATAGTCAAACAATTGCAGCGATAAGGGTTTTTCATGTTTTTCCATCAAAGCTTTTTCATTTAAACTAATCTTCAAAGCGTATTCCTGTTTATTCGTGTTATTTGAGTTGTGACACAGAGAGCTTTGGTTTGTTCAGCTTAAACAGCCAATCATAAGGTTGGTTGGGTTTCTGATAACGGTTCAGTTGTATTGCAGCTATTTTTCACATTTAGTTGTGTTGTGGTTCTTCAGTTCTGCAATTCATCATTGGCTGTAATCAGTCATATCATGTGTATTATTTACATTTTTCATCATATGTGTCTTCAGAGATGTGATCCCAACCAAGGCCGGCTTTCCTTGCGTTCTGCTGTCTTCTTGTGAGAATGTTTTGTTGTCTCCATCTCCTCGATGGATGTTTTGACCCTGGTGTGACTCCTATCCAGATCTCAGCAGCCTTCAAACCCCAGACAATGTGGGTGAGCTGAGCACTGACCCAAGACCAATGGTACCTGCATGTATCTAATAAGGCCTATTGGGGGTTTGCTGCAAACCCTACAATGAACCTGAGATGTACAAATGGAAAAGTCTGAGCAGGTATCCTTGCACAACCTTGTCGGAATTAAAAAAAAAAAATGATGCAATGATTTGTCATTAATGAGGTTAGGAGGTATAACATAACCTAAAATGGTAAATTATAATGTCATATTTGCAGATCCTTTTTAACCCTTTCATGCATGAATTATTAAATCAAAGCAATAATTTTTAATGTTTGTTTTTATTTTAAAACAAAGTGAAAAATCATGCCATAAACTTTTTTGCCAATAAATATTAGTTTGGAGGGGTTACATATTTGTCCAACTGTAGCGGAACACCATGGATCAAAGGTATAAAAAAGTGATCCAAAGAGAATTAATGTGTGGGTTTAAAAAAAACTTTTTTTTTTTCTTACAAGGAAAAAAATGGTTATGGAATACACAAGGAAAACATTAACTAAAAACAACAAAGCTAGGTTATGGACAGGCCCACAGGAAAAGTTGAAGTGTTAAACAAAAAACAAAAAAGTTAAGAGTGGCTGTATTGGGACAGGGGGGCTGGTGTGGGGCGGGGTGGGGGATCTGGTGGGGCTATTCATACAATGTGGCACAAATACAAAACAACACACAAGGCACCCACCACCCCTCCACCACACATTGGAACACAATCATGCACACATATAATTGCCTAATACCAGTATTACATGTTATACATGGGTTAAACTTATATGGGGACCTAAATTAAATAAATAAGGGGACTGTAAGCACTGAAGATAAAATGATCAAACTGAAGATTTAATTAATATTTTTCTGTTCAAAATAAAGCCAGTTAAAATTGTAAATTATATCTAATTTGTAATTAAAAAAAACATTACCAAATAAGGCAGGAATTAATCTGATTAGGCCCATATGTAGGGAATCAGGATGCTTGCTGGGTCCAAAGGGGTGCCTAAGCGGATGGTATTTTGTGGTGCCCCCACCTCCAAAATTTACTTTGGAAAAAGTTAAAAAAAACCCCCCGCTTTACTATAGGGGTCAAAATAGAAATTTAATAAAAAAAATATAAAAAAGTAAAATAAATTAATATAAAATTGTATTATTTACAAATACAAAGTAGGGACAGTTAACTATGGGGACTATTGAATTTATTAATTAACAGGTTGTCTGATAGATTTTATAGTCTCAAAGCATGCAGGAAAAAATCACACAAAAAACAAGCACATTTTTTACTACGATAACAAAAACCATGGTCATGTTTGTAAGGGGATGTGATGGGCCAAAAGGTTTTGGTGAAAAGGAATTATAGAGGCTGTGTCATTATATATTTAAGCAAAAAAGGTGGCCAAAAAAGTTGAAAGATTAAAGGGATATTTTGAATTTAAAATGTTGGTCAATAGGCCATAAAAGAAAGGGGAATTTGAGTCCTTCTAAGGTTAGCAGCAGCCAAATCATAAAGCCTTTGGTCCCTTTGCCAGGCATTGTAATTAATTTAAAAATGTTTAATTATGTACCACAAGTTATTTGTCTGACATTATGATTTTAAAACAGTGTTAATTCAATGAAAAACCATATAATTATTTTCATTAAAACCCCAATTTTTCATTATTGCCTTGTGTTTTTTATAAAATGCAAAAGGGATTTTTGGTTTTTAATTCGTGTTAAAAACATGGTAAATTTTGTAAGGGAAACAGGAGGAAGAATAATGTAGATTGGTCCATTTGGGGTGGGTGGCATTTACAGGGAATTAAAACACGTTAATTAACGTCAAACAGCCAAACAAAAAGTGTCACAGGGTTCTGAATGTACCTGAACGGTGATTGGCGGGGCTATCGTTTTCATTTTTTTTTTTCTTTCCTCTCGGGCGGGGATTGCTGATTTGTCTTTTCACGGGGCATAACTTGTACAGCAAATTTATGATCCAGTTTGCATTAGCCGCCCAAACATGAGGTTTGGCCGGGCGTGTTCAATTTTTTTCAAAAACGGATGGTGCCCCCCCGTAAAGTATATATTTTCTGTCAACAGAAAAAAAAAATTGTAACAGAAAACAAATATTGTAAAAAAAATCTGGATATGAAAACGTATTACTGGACATTTTTCATCTTTAGATGAAAAAAATGATTTGTTGTACCTTCTCTATATATCTTAATATCTATCTATCTATATACTAATCTATTATCTTATCTATCATTTTCTTTTAAGTTATGTCGGTCTGTCGTTGCAAATTTGTGTCCATTCATATAACATTTTTCATTATCTGTATGATTTGTATTTAATAGTATTTGCTAATTATATAAAAATTATTTATTATTTGTAGGATTTACACTGAATTTTTGACACAGAAACAGTTTTTTTTTATACTCTGTATGTCTTTATACTCCATATGGCCCAATGTCTTAGCAAGACTAAAGGTAATTTGATTTATTAAATTGGTAATCTCAAGCTAAGTCTGATAATTGGTACGACTAATGGTACTGATATGTTCAATCTAGTATAGATTCATCTTTGACCTCAGTGGTAATGATGCAGAAACCCCGAATAATCCACTTGCTTGGTATCAAACACTCCCTAAAGTCTTTAGTTGGTGTTTAGCCTCGAGAACAACTAAGTTAGAAGGGTCATCGTTCTTCTGAAAACCTCCATCCATTTTCATCCCTCGCCATTTCAGGAGATGCCATCGCAGACACTTACTTTAACCACCTGTGTTGCTAACCGCTGGCCCGTTCTTGATAGAGGTGACAAAAGAGAGCGAGGTCAGGAAAAACGGAAGGAGAAAATTAGAGGAAAGGAACGATTCGCGGCAGAAAGTTATTTGGGCATTCACCTCTAAGCACTCCGGGGTCTTCTGTGTCCTTTCCATTTCTGCGTTTCATATTCCACATCCACATGCCTCACAAACACACACTTATGATTCTCCCCCAGAATCATAAGTTAACAGTTGCCATGGCACTGAGCTCGAGTTTCGGGTCTTTTCCCACAGGCACAATGATAATTCTCACAGTGAAAAAATTGGAAAAAAAAGAAAATGGGATGAAAATTTGCTTGGCCGGTGCTGTTTGGATGTACTGGATGCATGATAAATCCCTAACACAGTGGTGTAAGCTGTATGGATTGCTGTGGCATTTGAGGTGCCGCTCATCCTGGATTTGTGGTCACTACACGAGGAGTGGACGGCACCAGACCTCTCTGCCGTGAGAAGTGGATTTTCAACACCACAGTCAAATTCACATGCTTTTGTCATCTGAAAAATGTTTTTTACTTAATATGTGTGAGCTCCTCAGGTGGTGTAAAAGCTCTCCACTCCGTTTTTGAAGTGTGTCCACAACATGTACATGAGGGACATGGAGGACCACAATGGTTTTTCTGACTTGTTGTCACTTATTTGACAGGTCCAGTAGAGAGAAGACAGAGAAGTGGGGATAAAGTAGAGTCAAGGTCCTTTTGAGGCAAGTTCATTCACTATTTTTGTAGTTCTGCAAGTACAGCTCTTGGGGAAAGGCCAAAACTTTGAGTAAGCTTACATAAACTCTTTAAAATTAAAGTTATTTATTGGAATATAGTTCCATAAAGAACCTTTTACATCCATGGAATCTTTCCATTGAACAAAATAGCCTGTATAGTGGGGAAAAAAAAAAAATATTTAGGGCTTAGGTCTTATGTTTACACTAGTGCGTTTTCGTTTTAAAACGCATAACTTTTGCTATGGTTATGCCTGTCGTTTACACTACTCCGGCGTTTTCGAACCTTGAAAATGGAGACTTTTGAAAATGCTGCAGACTCCGTTTTAGTTTGAAAACTCCTGGGTTGCGTTTCAGTGTGTGTAGGATATCAGACAATCTAAGATTTGGTCAAACACGAGGAGTCACAAAAATTCCACAGAGGCCCAAGACAACAAGATGTTCATAAATCAGACCCTAGCACTAGCAAGTCTGAAGCAAGCCTAACCAACTCTTCCACAGAACAGCTTTCAACATTAACACAAAAGGAACACACTGATCAGAACAACTCAGGAAGGAGATTGTCAATTTTAGGGAAAGTAATCAAGATTAAATGGTCAAAGAAATGACAGCATGACCATCACGTGATAGTAACCACAATCACGAGCTCTTTGGATTGACTTCCCCCACCTAGAAGATCGACAGACTGAAATTCCTTATGAGAGACCTCTTAACCTCTCTGGTCTTCACAGAATGTATCCTTACGTCCACAGAATGCCAAAGAAACTTCATTTCCATGTGAATATGCATCTAAAGGACACTAAAAGGACCTGAGCAACTTATCATTTCTATATAACTCCATATCATGTATGTAAACCACATGTGACATATCAGGTCTTAATCATTTATTGTGAACGTATTTTGAATAACTATTGAATAGTTTAAGAATTGCTATTCATGTTTAGTATGTGTGTGTTTAAATCTTCATGCTTGAAACGTTTATTCTAATCACTTCGTTGTCAAATGTATCATATTCTTATTATAAGAAATCATGTCCAAAATGTATACTCTACCAGAGCGGGAAAAAAGCAGGTCATGTGAATGATGAGATAACAGTTGATTTATGAATGGGGAGGAGGAATATACAACACCCCGAGCAAACACGACATCTAATTGGTCAAAGCACCATTTGGGGTGTGTTAAACAGCCTGGTTTAAATACTCAGGACACCATCAAACTGGGCTTTTTTTTTTTGGTCTTTTGCCTTTTGCCTTTTTGGGGTCATGCTTTTTAGCATATGCTTTTTAGCCATGCGGCTTTTAGCCTTTTCAATCCTAGTCATGCTTCTTTAGCTTTTGAGCGTTGTCTGGCTTACACGCCAGCTCCTCCAAAAACATGAGGAGAAACGCACCTGGTCTCGTCAAACCTTACTTCTATTTCTATTTCTTTATTTTATTTTATATTCCGTTGAGAGTTTCGTGTTCTTCTGATTTAAGTTTGCCTAACGCCGCATCTCCGAAAGAGTGCAGTCTAAACTTCAACTGCAGACAACAGCTCCGCGTCGCCAGCCAACGCCCAACCACTGGCTTCCCAAGACTGAACCTCCAGCCAATCAGAAGAGCGGGAAACCGCTTTCAGCAGACAAGGAAGGGAACCCCGGACACAGGAACACAAGTACTTCCAGATACTAGCTGAAATGGTGCATTTAATCTAAATTGTAACCTCATTGAGGAACTCAATACGAGGGTTAATTAAGTGATTGATGATATAAGATCTATGCAATTGCACATATTGCTATAAACCTGGGATTTTACATTTTCACTCTCCTAAACTCATTCTTTCCTCACTTTCTCTCTCTCTGCAACTTGTGTGTGAATGCGTGTTAGATTAGTTTATATGTCTTAGATTTATCCAATAAAGCCTTATTTATATTGAAAAGAGAAGTATCTTGTGTTTTGTGCTCACAAGTTAATGTCTTAAAATGCCGATCTTGTTACCGTGCTAATAAATAGTGTTTTCACTACACTTTGGATATTAATATCCATTGCAGAACTGATTATCAGAATTGTTATATGGCTCGTTCACTGAATCGCTGGCCGTCTCAGTGATCAGCCGTAAAACAGTGAGTCTGTCCAAATTCCCTTACAATTATGGTGGAAGGAGTTCCCTTTAAATCTTAAATTATTCCCTTTGAGCTAAATTGACCTGTTTCCCTTACAATGCAACACGGACACACAAACCAACGGAGACTTTAAAAATGATGGCGTGCTGCTACATTCGACTCTGCATATCCTTGACGACTGTGTATACAATAACAGCATGCTCACTGTTGTGCCATAGATATGTATAGGTAGATTCCACATTCGACCGCTCCAAGCACGTAGACCGTAGGTACGTATGTCATGTGACATGCATTTTCGGTTGTGTAGTGTAGACTGAGATCGTTTCTAAAACGCAGTGAAAACGCCAGTGTAGACGAGGATCATTTTCATTTTAAAATGCTGTTTTAAAGGGGCCATATGATGTTGCTAAAAGAACATTATTTTGTGTATTTCTGAAACGCGTCGATTTTTTACAAAGCTCATCGTTCTGACAAGCGAGGTGTGCTCTGATTGGCCAGATATCCAGTGCTGTGATTGGCCGAATACCTCAAGCTTGTTACGGAAATGTTACGCCCCTTACCATAACTGTGATGCCGTGTCCCGGTGCAATGAGACAAAAACATTAAAACCCATTATAAACGAGGCGTTCGTTGCATCCAGCAGGGACATAATTATGGATTATAATGACATACTGTCTTTTTAAGCGTTGCGTTGCATCGCGCCACGTAAACATACAAACCATGGTCGCATTTGTGATCGGAGGAAGGCAGGCTAGAGTGAGCGGAGGCTGGCGGCTTGAGTGAGCGGAGGCCGGAGGACTTGAGAACGGCGCTTTTTTTTTTGGTTTTCGGGCGGGCGCCCTTTGCCCTCCGACGGCTAAGACATGTGACAACACCAGCGCCCACTCCTGACTCCGCTCCCTCTCGCGACTCACAGCGCGCGCCGCTCGGAACTACTTGATCTAAGCCACTGTCAAGAAGGCGCCGCTGTTCACGTGTGCGAGTCTAAGTCACACCGAATGAGGCGCAGCACGGGGACGAGTCAATCAGCTGGTGCAGAACGTGGAAGGTCATCCTAACGACACGATCAGCTCCAGGCATGACGACAGCGGATACGCCTCTTTTGGAAGACCAAAACAAAGTAGTTTCGCTTTCACAAAAAAACACAGCGCCTTCATGACATGGCAGCGGCGGCAACAACAATACTACAGCGAGAATAAAAGTATGCCTTCTTTCTTTGTGTGAACATTTACGTGGCGTTATGCAAATCTTCCCAAATAGTGATCTATGGTGGTGTGGGGTGGGTGGCGTGGGTGTGGGGGGTGGGGTTTTTTAGAGGTTACGAGGTTGTTTGTTTTATGGTAGACTGTGGGGGACTGTCTTAACTTTTATAAAGAATATCATCTTTGGAGGATTTGAGCTTTGTTCTTTGCAACTTACAGTTCTTCTTTATGCTACCAAGGCTTTGTAACACTCGCAATAGTGATAATGGAAAAATTTAAATGTAGCATCATATGACCCTTTAAACAATAATGAACTAGGTAAATAGGGCCTTGGATATGAAAAGTTCTTGTAGACTGTTCACTTCACTGAAAAAGGTTCTTTGAGGAACCCAAAATGGTTGTTCTATGTATCACTGCAAAACCCTTTTGGAACCTTTATTTATCAAATCTGAGAATATTGGTATTGAAAATTTAGCTTCTTTAGTTCAAAACAGGTTAAAAACTATATTGTCTTTGTCAGGGTTCTTTTCTGAATATCCGTTATTTAATATATATATTTAAATTTTATATATATCTGTGTTATATTTATTTTATGGAGATATATGGTGTTATTTTTTTTTTTTTTTTTTTTTGCATTGTTATTAGATTAATTTGTTTGTTTTTATATTTTTATTTATATATGATAGATATAATCCATTTTGATCCATTTTGAGTAAAAATGTGTTTTCTTTACCAAGAAATTGGCAAGATGAAAACCACTATTTTCTTTTTCAAACTTTCACATACATCTTTAGTGTTATATAATAACATAAAAATTCAAATCCGATTGGTGGCGTTTTCAAAAGTTCAAAATGTCATGTCACATTATATTATATAATATATATTATATTATATTTATATATAGATCTCTATATAGACATAAAAACTGATTTTTTTCCCCCCCAAAATGCAATAAATCCATTGAATAAATATAAAAGTTATTTTTCATATTGAAACTTGAAAATACAAAACAAAGTTGAACACATATGACAGTCTCTGAACTTGGTCAATACTAATCTTATTAATAGCTTGCGTTTCTTCCCCACCGCAGAGACCACCACAGGTTCATCAATGCGGTCAAAATTAATAATTTTTTAGGGCTGCACGATAAATCGCATGTGATTGTCATGCGCATCTTGTCAGTAAAGCCGGTTCTGTGATTAGTAGTAAATCTCCATCACGTGTTTTCAGATGGAGCGGCATTTATACACAGAGCCGTAGTTCATGACAAGCTACGAATATCGCATCCATAATCGAAGGTGATTCATCGACTTAATAATGACTTATATTCAAAGTATACATGTTGTCAGTTGATATGTTCACGGGGAGTCAATCCCTCGACTGAACTAGCATCACTGTTATAGCCATAAGAATCAGATTGTATTGTGTCCTGTGCTTACATACACCCTTTTTAATCTTTGGTTTTAAAGAACAGAATGTAGACTAAACTGAGTGACAGAAATCTGCTGTGTTGCGAAATCATGTCACAAAAAAAAGCATAAACATTTACAACGCAAGTAATTAGGATGTGCACTGAGCCTTTTATGTGAAGCAGACAGCTAATGTCTCTCTGCCTGCCCTGAGCTTCTCACATTTAACCATCTCCACAGATCGGCCATAACTAGTGACTCATTTTCATTCTCCAGCTAAACGAAGCTCTGTAACTATGTTTTTCTTTTTAACAAATGTCGTTATCACAGCAGGTAGACGTATTTTACAGGCCAATTATTTTGGAGGAGACAGAGAGGATACAATCTTACGGCTGAGCAGACATCAATTTGAGCTATGAAAATGCAGTAAATCAAAATAAAAAGAAAATGTTTGTATTTGTGTGTGGAAAGGAATGTTGTGGAGGAGCGAGAGAGAGATCGGGGAAGAAAATACGCTGTTTTTGTGAGGACAGACAGAACATTTTCGGAAAGTTGAGAAAAGTGGAGGAATATTTTAATGCAAAGTAAAAAATCAATACAGAAATGCTCTAGATATAATATTCTTGTAATTTTGCAAGCACATATGTGAAAGATTGTGACCTTGACTATGTTTCTATGAATAATTTGTTTCTCAAACATATAAGGGGAATTGGTATATTGAAGTGGTAGACCCTGAAGCTCCTTCAAAAATCTACTTGTTAGAAATATTCTTTTTGAATTGGGTGAACATTTTCACAAAGCTTACAATAAAAATAATCACAGACCTTGAATAAAATATAAATGAATAGTCAAGCTCTTTACCAAGAACGTAGGTGGGAAGTTCAGGCATGATGTGTAAACACTTCTTTCAGTGAACATTCTTGCGCACTTAACTTTTTGTAATTGTTATTTTATTTTAATAGCCAAGTTGTTCAGTTTTGGTTGCACAGTTTGCTTTTGTGTGAGACTCCATTCAAACTTAGTCAAATTTAATTAACTATAGTAAAAAAAAAAAGAATTCTTAAAAAAATATCGAATGACATATCACTGAGAGCTGACTGGGAGAACTATGTTTATGCATATTTATGAATAAAAAGGAAACCAATTCAAAATAGTAAGTAGGTATAAGACAAACTCTGGTTTCTGGGATTTTTTGAGCAAGCAGAATTCTCAGCAAGCTCGTGGCTCTCTCCACCAAAAGGTTCTTTATTTGCATATTTGGTTCCATGGAGAACCTAAAACATCAACAAAAGGTTCTTTATAGGGGACAAATGGTTCTTTAAATTATTAAAATGTTCTTCACACTAAGAGAAAATGGTTCTGTTATGTTCACGGAAAGGTTCTTTGGGGAAACTAAAATGGTTCTTCTATTTTAGTAGACTTATACTTGCAAAAA
This sequence comes from Sinocyclocheilus anophthalmus, assembly GCA_018155175.1. NCBI lineage: Eukaryota > Metazoa > Chordata > Actinopteri > Cypriniformes > Cyprinidae > Sinocyclocheilus > Sinocyclocheilus anophthalmus. The sequence continues at coordinate 878,244 of JADLZN010006541.1, read as the reverse complement.
AAATAAAATTCAATTCAATTCAATTCAATTAAATTCAGTTCAAGTTTATTTGTATAGCGCTTTCACGATACAAATCGTTGCAAAGCATACTTTACAGCAAATTAGGGTTCTACAATATTTAGTAGTAGCTTAACAGTGGTAACTGTCATGTTAATGTACATATGGCAGAAATGTAAGGAAAAATCAATTAAAGACGTAATAAACAGACGAGGAACACTATTTACAGCAGTTATTATATGATGCAATCAAACTTTTAGCAAAATTTGTTAGTTCTGTATGTTGTTTCATGGTTGACATCATCTGAGGTCCTCTGAGGGGGTGGCATCATCTCTTCTCAGGTGTTCTAGATCCAGACTGAAACTTGTGTAAATCCTAGATACCACGGGATGTCAATCGCATAATGTTAGACAAATATTCTAGTGCATGCTTTAGGAGTGTTTAATTTCTATAAGTGCCCTGTGGACTTTTAGAAATTAAACACTCCTAAAGGGCCACACATTCTTCTCAGACATTTGTTTACCGTTTTTTTTTTTTTATTTTTTTTTATTTTTTTATATATTGTTTATTCAATCTAAATTTAGAAGTATAGAAGTTCAGTAGAACTTTCCTTAACTGTTGAACTTATTTTACCTCCACCTGACATCCCAATTATGAGTCTTCCAGATAGGTCAGCCTTGTCCGAGCAATGTGACACATTTAGCAAAACTCTAATTGCCTTCATCAGCCAGTGTGCCCGGCCGTTCACGCCTCAGAACCCCGCTTGCGACCCGATCTCAGTGACTCTACGCATTCATTTCAACTTCTGACAGCATACACACTCCAGCTGAACAACTGCATGTGTAGCCTACGCCACATAAAACAGCAGATCTGTTGTGTCAAATTTGTTTGATGTGTCACAGATGTCAGTTTTCAATGGGCCTTTCAGATGCTTGCATCATTCTGTCATTACCAGAACGCAACTGTAAAAGAATGAGTTGTTTACCTTTGTGGTATCGTCATCGTAGTCGTTGTTGTTTACATTCAGAGGACGCTGATGCTGTTGGATTGACGCTCGTCTATGTGATTCCAGATGCGTACAATGGCGAAAATAACTCATGTTTTTAGTACAGAATTAAATGGGGGGAAAGTGTCTTTGATTGACTTGTTGAGGATGGAGAGGTCGGGAACTGTGCGCGGAATATACAATAAACTGCCTGGGCCTGTTGCTGTGGTAACTAGAGCACACCGCCGCGTGAATGTGCGCTCGCGACTTTCCATGGAAGAGCGAGAGACCTTTGGGGATGTGGGAGGGCTGATGTCAGTGAATACTGACAGTGCACATCCTAAATTATACCTGGATCTGTCTGCGCAGCATACCAATAAGTGATATTTTTATAACTCAGATTCCCAGGACTCCGGAACGAGCCGGTGTGCGAGCTAACGCTTTACCACACAGCTTCGTTTGATTCACCGTCTAATGAATTGCGACGCGATTTGATTCAAAGCAAAACACACGCGCAACGTTTTGCAGATAAACTTCTTTTTAAGCCTTGAACGTTGACAGATTTTTTCTCTGGAATCTTCTTCGGATTAGTTGAACATTTGACAGATGTTTTCTCTGGAATCTTCTTCGGATTAGTTGAACATTTCACTCATGTTTTGTTTGTCTCTCACACGGATAGACTATAAAAACAAAGGCGCCGTTGACAATGTAAATTCAACATGTTTCTCTCTCAGAAACAGGCTGTGAATAATTAAAAGCTCAATTCAGACACATAAAGCTTACTAATCCCAGCCCTGTTCACTTCAGACTCATTCACTATGCCTTTTATCTGCTGTGCAACACAAAAACATAGACATCATAGATTTAGATAGTGGACACTACAGGGAATGATTTTCTCACAGGCTTAATAGGAATATTTTCAAAGAGAATCGCAGATAAACGTCTTTATAAGAGTAACTCAAACAATCAGACTCTCTTTGGCTCAGTGCTTATGTATTATCTAAATCAATGCAGCAAGTTTTTCTTTCTTTACACAGACTTTTCGATAAATATTTGACAACGATCGCTTTCTTTTGTAGCTGATGATTCCGTAAACAAGTTCAAATTAAATTGGTTAATTTTTCTGTGAAAACGAACAAAGGCAACATTGAGCTCTAGATTGTAGAAGAACAGTCTTTCAAAGATTTTGATGCAGTGATATTTGAGGTCAGTAAATAGTTTTTTTTTTTTTTTTTTTGAAAAGGATTGAGTAGTTTTCTATGAGCTCGCGAACCAAAGTGGACGCTAGTAATGAGTGAGGGAGGATTGTCTGAATGTTTACGAATATGTGAGAAGTGTTGACTGAATTATCTTTTTCTGTCTCGTTTTTGTTTTTCACCTCCTCCTTTTTTGTTCAACAGAATAGTGAAATACACTTGATTGTTATTGCCTATGACCTTCCTCTAGATATATGACAGCGGTGGGGTAGACAGGGGCCCTTTATAGCTAGATAGTTATTTGTGTATGCTGAAATCGCTGTAGCCCTGATTTCTCAGCTTTCTTTGTTTTTGCCATTAAAGGAATAGTTTGTATAAAAATGAAAATTTGCTGAAAATAAACTGTCACCATCCGGTTCATCCAGATGATAGATGAGGTGATCCTATGCGAGTGAATAGGTGCCAATCAGAATGAGAGTCAAAATTATATAACACTTTTTTCTAAATCTGTTTTGATGATGAAACAAACTCATTCTGCATTCTGGATTTTAACTATAATATTTATATCCATGCAATTCAGTCCATCCATCCATCCACACTGTTCCAGCATCTCAGCCTGCAGCCGTCACCTCACATGATGATCTGGATTGAGTTCTGATGAGATAAGCTTCTAAAGCTGATTTTAGATCAGCATCATCACACAAACTGATGTAAGTAGGGGTCTAATCCTTGATGTTTGCTTGTGTGATACTGTTACCTTCATGTATAGTTCAGCCCAAACATGAACATTCATCATTTATTCACTCTCATGTCTTTCCAAACATGTATGAATTTCTTTCTTCTGCAGAACACAAAAGATGATATTTTTAGGAACTGTTTTTGTTATTAGTATTGACTTTAATCGAATGAAGAAAAAAAACACTAATACATTTCTCAAAATAAATGTTTCTGTATGTAAGGAAGTCATACAGGTTTGGAATGACATGAGGGTGAGAAAACGATGACAGAATTTTCCTTTTTTGGGTGTACTGTCCCTTTAAATTGTTAGTCACACTGTCCAAATACAGAAAGGTGTGGGTTTAGGGTCATCCTTTAGGCCTTTTTGCACCAAGTATGAGTTTTTAGCATAAACAGATGTATCTACAGGTTCTTTCCAAGTCCAAAAATATCATATTGCAGTAAATGAGACTCTGTACTAAAACTTTGGCTTTGATACAAGCAGATGGTATAGGTAAACCAATAAATATAACAGAAACGTTTACTAAACTAACAGCTGAAATGTACAGACAGATAAGGCCCAGCTTTAAATCAAGGAATTTGATACAATGCACTTATTGTGTAGATACATGTTTTTACATTGTACTTATATTTGAAAATACCGTCATGTGTAATTCATTTTTTTATAGTTACATCTGTAATTACCCCTTAAACCTAACCATACCACCAAACCTGCCCCTAACCTTACCCATATCCCACCTCAGTACCACCTAAATTCTCCAATTATTCCAGAATATCATAATTGAGCAAGGAAATAAGAACAATTAACTTATTTTGCTTAAATGGACATGAATATGAATAATGAGATTTTTTTTTTTTTTTAAACAAGCATAGGATGTTTTTTTTTTTTTTTTTTTTACGGTTCAGTTGTTGAACAATTCAGGTATCCAAACATTTTCGAGAGATTGTTTAGAATTCATATTCTGTCTGAAAACTTCAGGTGCAAAAATCTTAGGCTATTTTATACTTTCATATTTTTTACCACTGACTTGATGAATTATGTACTCATGGTTTCAAAAATGTTTTACACTGACTGCTTTCCTCTGTATCCCACTGAACTGAACGTCTTTGATCTGCTGGCATGAGCGAGTCGAACTTTTCTTGCATCAGAAGCATTAGTTTGCCACTGAGATCTCTAGTCACGTCCACTATATGAATATGGAAGTTCAAACCAAGACAGCAAAGAAAAACATAATTTTTTGATCTTCACACACTAGCGAAGGAACTATCTGAGAAATGGAGGCTACAAAGATTTCAGCATACACAAATGACCATCCAGTCATAAAAGGCCCCTGTCTATCCCACCGCTGTCATCGCTAGATGAAGGTCATGGACAATAACAATCAAGCGTATTTCATTATTTTGTCCAACAAAAAAGGAAAAGATGAAGAAGTGAGAGAGAGAGAAAGAGTGAGATGCATGTAAAAAGGGTCCCACCTCCTTCTTTCCCCTAACCTCTCAGACCAGTGGCCTCCCCACCACCTTTTCTGCACTCTCATTTATTTCAATTTGTCATGCTTTGCTCCCCCCTCTGCGGGAGAAGCGGTCGGCAGCAGGGAGAGATGGGGAGAGAAATTGGTATCTCCGCTCGCGCCGTAATGAAACATTTAGATGCGAGCAGAGCTATGCCTCCGCATTAGCAGCGGCGATGAAGGGAGATGGCTCGCGGCACACAGCCCACTCCACCTAATACCTCTCTAATCCAGGTCAAAGTGGGACACTTCTTCTCCTTAATCAGTATTGGCACCTTCTTTTGGAGGATGTATTTATGGTATGAAAGGTCCAGCTGTGGAGCCACTGCAGCTGACGCCACGAGCAGCTCTTTTTCTGACAGGGAATGGAAAAATAAATCATGGCTTTGCATTTGTATAGTGCTGGAGATCAAGGACAGGTGCTGAGATTGAAAATCTTATTGGTATTTCAGAGCTAGTGTGTTTCATTGAAAACTGAAGTTATAAAATGTTTGCGAGGAAACGCTGGAGTAAATAGCCATCGGACGTTAATAACGTCATCTATTATGATTGTTTTCAGGCTGGGAACAGTTTTATACCCATCATAATAAGTGTTGTAAGTGTTGCCCTAACCTGGAATGGAAATGTTACAGGGTGTTTTGCTGGCTGTGGTTGTCAGATGGCCTATACAGGCCGTCTGATGCAAGTCTTTCGGAGTACTAAGGGCACATTTCGGGATTTCGCAGAAGCGGAAGTCATCATAGTTGAGTAAACGATTCTATTTGTTGTAGTGGAAACTACAACAAATAGAATTGACGCGTTCTCATTTGCTCCAATAGCAAAACATAATCGCATTTCTATGACCTTACAAAAAAAGGGGACAGGGATACAGGATTAAGTTGGGCAGAAGATAAAAAGATGTCAACTTTTCCATCACTCCCTCAGTTGTTGTATTAAAAACACTCACACTGCAGTGCAAACTAGTTTTCTGTATTTTAATTTCAGGGTAATTCAAAACAAAGTAAAGTGTTAAATGTACATTAGTCTAAAAATAATAATAATGAAAAATATAACTTTGAAATATTTAGGATGTTAATATCTGTTGAAATGTATCATCTGTAAAAAGGGTCCATGCGGTTTCAGTTGTTAATTCACTATTTTATTAAACTTATTTAAATACAATTTAAGCTGATGCTTTTATCCAAAGTTGACATTCAAATAAGGAACACATTTTTATTATTGTCACGAACACAGGCAAGGAGACACAGTGGTAACAGGTCAAACAAGGGTTTTATTGACAGACTATGGAGTGAACCAGGAGGTAACGAGAGGGGCGAGTAGCACAAGTGACTGGGTTCAGTGGGCTTAGCTTGAAGTGCCAGATCTTGGCTTTCTTGCAGGAATCACATAGAGTGGTGGAGAATTGGAACGGTGGAGAAACTGGACCATCTGTGGCAAAGAAACATACAGGTGCATAACAAAGGGAGTTATGCTAGGTTCAAGGTAGTGAACGGTAGACCGGACGTTGAGCTTATGTGAGGTGAGCACTTATATAGGGGAGCTTGATTAGCTGCAGCAGGTGATTTTTGATCTTGTGAACGTCGGCGCTGATGACTGTGATTGACTGAGGTTGAGAACTGGTGTGAGCCGGGGAGGATTGTGGGACATGACATGGAGTCCAGAGATGGTGACTGGTGACAGAGACTCCCTGACAATTATTGTTGTTTTATTTTATTCATGTATTTAATTTTTTGCTGTAATTATATTTAACTTGTGAATTGACTTGTACATTGTAAGAAATATGCCATGAAAGCTTGTGAATTACAGTAAGTTTACCTTAGATTTTACCTTAGAAATTGAATGTAATGCAGTCGCTTTAGCCAAAGGTATAAGCTATTTGTCACTTTCTGAAGAAAAGGTCATTTGTAAATCTTAAGCAATTATACAAATGTTAATGAAAAGAAGAAAATTATGCTTTTAGATGTTAACCTGCATATGCGATGGACATAAATTAAGCTCATCTTTGGTAGCTCCTTTTAAGACATTTTGAGTAAAACAGCTCCATATTTAAAGACAAAAGACCTGAAGCAGAAGCAATGCAACTTGATTTACGGAATACAGAAGTTTGTTGCATTACCCATACTGGCCCATGTCTAAGGAGGCATTTTAGTCACTAACTATGTCTCAAATCTGTTTTTCAGATGTTTTGCCAGGCAGATCACATAGGAAACTAATTGCATACCTCTCCTCAACAAGCTACGTGATTTGAGGAATCATTTATGTCTGTAGCAGATTAAGTTTGATAAAGATGCATAGTATGAATAGAAAATATTTTTCACATTCTACCAGTTCCCATCAGCTGCTGTTTTGCTGGATATAACTCCCAACTGGTTGTGTCCTTCTGAAGCTTTATCAGTATTTTTAAAGCATGATGAAACCACTGCTTTACTTTTGGCATGCGTCGATTTTACTCGACCTTCAAGACTGAATTAAACCCCACTGCTCTGCAAAAAAAAAAAAAAAAAAAAAAAAACATTATCAGACTTTAGACTTAAAGTATTACTTTAAAATAAAATGCCATATGACTTCTAATAGCATGCTGTCAAGCTGAACAGAAAATTATACACAAGTTTCTTTATGGATTTTGTCACAATAAAGTCACATGGGTGTGGTTGACTGAAAATAAAGCCTTAGGTTTGGTTTGATTCATTATCCAGATATGTAATAAACTTCAGTTCCACAAAAGATTCACTGAAATAAATGGTCAGACGTGGCTGACAGAACATTAAAATTTTGACAAAGTTCAATTAGATTTGGGGTGAAATCAAACAATGGTCCGGTCTCTTGTAAAACAGCATTTGAGTAAATTGTTTTTTAATGAATGCCTTTTTAACAGCTTGAATCCTTTATTCTGTCATCACTGGACACACTTTATCTCTAGTCTAATAGCCACGAGTGCAAAGTGCTCAATATAATTCCTCTGAAGCTGCCATGGCTCTGTCAACGCTGACTGGACCTTCATTAATTCCACTCTGAAATCAATGGCTTCTCTTGTCATGGCTTTGCAATCAGTGCCATTTTCCCTTTTTCTCCCCTCTCAGTGGTCTATATGGTCTGCAAGTTGATGAGAGGAAGAGCAGAGAAGTGACAGAGGGGTCAGTCAGCCATAAGCAACACGGTCGTGAGTGAAGTGTGTCCAAAATGGGAATGCACCTCATGTTACCTTCAGGTACAATTTCAAAAAAAATAATCAATCAAAGCTTTTATTAACATTTTATCTAACTCGCATCTGAACCCCCACCAATTCTCATTACGGTCACAGGTGTTTTTGTCACAGGAAAGGCTCTGGACAAAAACACGTGGATGTACACTACTGTGCAAAAGTTTGAGGTCAGTAAGATAAAAAAAATTGTTATACTTTTATTCAGCAATTATGCATGAAATTGATCAAAGGTGACAATAAAGATGTACATGTTTAAATAATGACGCTACACAAATGGAGTTATGAGGTTCTAGAATAAATGTTGTTCTTTTGAACATTCTATCAAGAATCCTGAGAATTTTTTTAAACGTTATTTGAGCACCAAATCAGCATATTAGAATGATTTTTTTCATGTTTTGCCATGTGACAGAAATAAATTAGATTTTAAAATATATTAAATTAGAAAACGGTTTTCACCAATTGAAACAATTAATATTATTACTGTTTTTACTGTATTTTTTTTGATCAAATAAATGCAGAATTGATGATCAAGAGACCTCTTTCAAAAAACCATTGAAAAGTGAATTTTAAAAAGAAGATGATTAAGCTTTAAAAATGCGTTGGAACATTGACAAAATGTACAGTACATTGTAAAAAAAAAAACTAAAACCAAGTAAGATAAGTAACCAGATGTTTTCAAAAACTGAAAAAGGAGAAAAAAAAATATGTAAAAAAAATAATGTAATTTGTTATAGGTAATCCTTAGGGGCAGAATAAAATAACTTTTAAAATCATTTGCCAGTATATATATATGTAGTTATATATATAGTATATATATGCTTGTGTTGAATTGACACATTGAATGATGCTCAATTTTAGGAGAACCTCTGATTTAGAAGATAAACAATATATGAAGTTGTAAGGTGCAATGAAAGAAATGAAAAGGGTAAGAGAGAAAAAGAAGAAAGTTAAAAAGTTGTAGTTGAAAAAAGAGAGTAGTGTATGAGAGCCCAAAGTGTAATTTGTCAGCTGTCTCGCTCTCATTCTGGTTTGATGTCACCCCATTACAGTATTTGTCAGTGGTATTGTCTGTTCATGACAGATCCATAATTTCAAAAGAACGATCACACAGAATGCCTAATCGCTCTCTCTCCTTGGCCGTTTCTCCGTTCTGAACGGACACGCTTAGCCAAACTTCTGCGGCATTAGCATCTCTGTGTGTCACTGATCATTCATTAGGACGGTATTATTCCAATGCAGGGTCAATCTAACTCTCACCACAGGCTGTCAGGAGACTCGATCAATGCATAATTATATCTGACCACCGTCATAAATAACCCAGCTTGCAAGTTCAAGGTTGTGCTTAATTGTGTTATTCACATTGCTCATGCGCTATTATGCTCCTGTTGTATTGAGCTTCAAAAGCTGGTCTTGAGTGTGATGTTTAGCCTGCGAGCAGTGGATAGATGTATGGATAGGATTTGTAGCCTCAGGACTAAAAAATTATCTTGGAGGTAGTTTGATCAGTCACATTTATTATGGATAACTATAAGTAGCTTAGAGACAGAATGACGAAGTTGTCTGTCTGTCATATATATATATATATGTATATAGATCAGGTCAACTGACATGAAGCCAATTGGATTTTTCTAATGGCTTTTAGGATTATTGCTGAAAATCAGCTTTTGACCAACAGAAGTTTGATTCTTGCAGTTTGATTCTGTTATCTCAAACCAGGCAACAAAGCAACATTGGGTCAACCAATAGTGTGAGCTGGGGGGCGTGAACCTTCTGAAGTAGGTGACCAATGGCTGACGGCATATTTGTAACTGTTTGTAACCGTTGTTATTTTTGCAACTCTATTTAGGTTCACCTAGATGGAAATGGCACACTTCACCTTTAACTTCCACATTGCATTAACTAGAATAAATCAAGCACAATAGTATAAAAATTATTACAGTGTATATACAGTTATACAGTGTATCAGTGTTGCCATGGAGCCTTATGCCAACCAAGGACGCGGGCTCAAGTACTTCCAAAAGGCCCTGCCACTCTAGTGCACTTCTGCAAAGCACTGAATACTGAAATTTGGTTAGCAAAAAATGAGCCATTCAAAAGAAAGTCACTGCAATTGTGTGGTTTGTGAAGTGAGTTATGCTTATTACAAATGATTGCACTTATGATTTTCTCTAGGTTTATGATAAAACAACTGCACTGAAGGGACTGGAGCCAAATGTTGAGAGCAGAACATGACAGAGACCTACAAAACCTTGTTTTTATATAAACGTAAAAATCTCTGTAGGAGACTTTTAACTCAAAATTATGCTTTTTCTCGCAGTTGTGGTTTTAGGCTACATCTTGCAATCCTGACATTATAATTTACAATTGTGAGCGAAAAAAAGTAAGAATTGCGAGATATAAAATAGTATGAATTGTGAGATATGAACTTGCATTTGCGAGAAAAAAAGCAAATGTTTTTTTTTCTTGCAAATGCGACTTTATTTCTCGCAATTCAGACTTTTTTCTTGCAATTGCGACTTTATATCACGCAATTCAGACTTTATAACTTGCATTTCTGACTATATATTATGCAGTTCTGAGAAAAAAAGCACAGAATTGCAAGATGTATACTCTCAGTTGCAAGGAAAAAAGTCAGAATTGCGAGATAAAGACGCAATTATTTGATTTGATTAAATAATTTTTTATTCAGTGGAGGAAACGGGCTTTCATAAATTAATATATAGTTGCACACAAATACAAAACACCATCATAGTAACAAACATGACACTTAAATAATGCAGTAAACATTAATTTAACATCATAGGATGTAACACAAAACCGTACATTTAATGTACTTAAATGATAAGAAATAACTAAGAAACAATTATTTCAATCAAAAATCATCAAATGTGACAGACATTTGGGAATTCAGTTTATGGTTTTTCACTATAAATTACTTGTTCTTTTTCACCTCCAGAAACTGTAAGTTTAACAGTACTGTAAAATTACATGAAATATTTAGAAGTTAACGATCTTTTTTTTCCCATACTATGGAAGTCAATGGCTACCGTCAACTATCTGCTTACCATCATTCTTCATATTATCCTCTTTTGTGCTCAACAGAAGAAAGAATCTCATAAAGCTCTGGTACAACCTGAGGGTGAGTAAAGGATGACAGAATTTTTATTTTTGTGTGAACTATCCCAAACAGATTTTTACCGTAGCATTTTTTTTTTAACTTTTAAAATTGCGATCATGTTTTACAGTGCAGTTTATGTTTACAGTCTGACTTTTGCTGTTGCTGTGACCTGTACTATGAGTTCAGTGAGTTCAAAGTTCTCTTATGGTGTCAACATGTCAGCTGGGATTACTGGAGCATACTAGAAGGTTCACTTTATAATCGCCAGTCTTTCCGTTTATAGTCTTTCTTTCTTAATGAGACAATTGTGTAATTGCCTAGTGATTTCAGACGGTAATAGATTAAACTAATCCTCTCAACAAAATATCTATGTTTCCTTCTTGCCAAAGAAACTTTCCTATTACCAGCTAAAGCCCATTAAATTGCACTGTTGGATTTAGAAATGTAATCAATAGATAATTGTCTGGGGCTTCTTTCAACCGCATACTGATGGAAGACCACCCGCTGCTCTCGTATTTTCTAATCTAAAGTAATTTTTTCTCCTATATTACCACTTATGCATCTCCTATCAAACACAGACAGGTGTGTGTTTGTGTGTGCATGCTATACAGTCCAAATTAATTAAGAAAATTTCAGTGTTTGGTCCATTGCAAGCACTGATTTTTCCTGCTCGTTGAAATACATTAACCACACCAGTGCTGCTGGATTGAACTGGGTCAATTCGATTTTCATTTGGCCAGTTGAAACGATGAACCCAAATTCTATTGCTTGTCTAAAATGAGTTATTTAATTCATCTCTAGAGCTTGCTGAAAATGCAGACCTCCTCATCAGATAGATCTGTCGATGGACATCCCACCCCAGAGATTTACAATGACTGTGAAATGTGTCAGTCGTGCTGTGACCTGGTCTGATACTCCAGCACAAGGGGGTCAGGCAGCGGCGCGGAACTGGCTGCTCTGCGTGATCGTGGGTAAAATGAAATCAGAGAGAGTGGCAGTGGCACGGTTAGCCTGGCCTAACTGACTGTGATTACCTCTTTCTAACCTCAGACCTCCAGTTCTTGGACTTGACCTTTAACCTCCTGAGGGGCTGTTAGGGGGGGGGGGGGGGTATCACAGACGGAGTCTCTTACACAAAAGATTAGCTGATCACGAATGAGACATATCTTAAAGAGCAGGTCATATGGGTTTTCGAAAAATATCTGTTTTGTATCTGTTATATGTCACTATAACGCATTTGCATAATCCCCACCTGCCCACCAAATATGAACACTCTGACCTGCCCACAAACACTAGTTAACTAAATTCCGCTAGTTAGTGTGTTTACATCGAGAAGTCGAGAAGACGCTGTGTTCTGTGCTGTGAAAGCAAGTTTATTTTGTTTTCATTTGCGAAAGATGATGATGTGAAGAATCAGTGTTTAATTTTTTTTCCCCACAATACCACAGCAATACAATTCTAACCTTTTGTTGTGCTTGTCATTTTACCGAGGACTCTTTTTCTAATCTTGGCGAGTTCAACCCAGGATTCGCTAAACGCTTGTCCATGAAAGATAAGTCCGTACCCTCTTTATTTGGACCAACAAGCGTCTCCGAACCACAACCAGTCAATTTGATTTATAAACCTGTTGTAGGGGACTCCAACACAATATTAGGACACTTTAAAAAAACAAACACATGACCTACTCTTTAATTGTTTTAAAGCTAATTAATGTAACTTATAAATTAATGTAACTTATAAAATAATACATTTAGTATTCCATTTAATCTATCTATCTATCTATCTATCTATCTATCTATCTATCTATATAGTTTTCATATTTCCTATTTTCACATTCATATATATTATAAACTGTACATGTATGTTAACATTTTATGTTTCTCAATTGTTTCTCTTTGACAGCAGTGAGACTCAATGTAAACCAAATTGAAGCTCTTTCTGATTCTCAGATTTTTCTCCTGAGAAGTGAGTAATCTTACATTGTTCTTTAAGAGATCTCATGTTTTCTCATAAATTGTGCTTGTGCTTTTTTAAAGTCTGTAATGAATAGTCTGGGATCTCAGTATGAAGTAAAATATTTCTCAGCAGACTCTTCTGAGACTTATTAGAGCTACATTTTATAATCTTTATGGATTTGTGCTCATATTTTAATATCTGTGTATTAACAATTGTATCTTTTAATTTATTTCTCCTAAGGCCTTTTAAAATAAACATCCAAGTCAAAATAATACTTATATGAAACATACCTGAACAAGTCCATTAAGTCTCTATAAAAGACAAAGATTTGAACAATAACATTTTCTCCTGGGTACCATTGTTTGGCTGAGTGTGTTTTATTTGAAAGGCCTGATTGGGTTTTAATGGGACTCTTTTTTTCTCATTTGTGAATTTTTTGAGAAAAAGGCAAACACATGAATATGAATAAATGATCAGGTGCTGTTGTTTTCAAAACTCCTGACATTATGTTTCACTCTTTTGACATCTCTCCTATGTTCAGCTGCTGTTTTCTTGCGCTTTTAAAGGACAGCAGAAACCCATTTTCAATTCATTCTTGACACAATCCTTTAGCGCTGTGATTTGGTAGCATCTTTGAAGTGCACCGCTGTGTCCTTCAGACTGTAAATGGAAAATAATGCATCAATAACATTGTGCCTATTGTGAGGAGACTGGTGTGGTGCAAATTAGTAAAGATGTTCTATACGAGCACTTCACGCACAATACTTGCACACAATTTCTCCTAAACACACAGAGACACTGTCATTTTACTGTGGGCCTGGTTGCCATGGTGATGCATCGGTTTAGAGGTCTTCATGGACACTTGCAGTTTTCAATACATTAAGACATAATGGCAGAGCCCGTGCTGGATACGGCAATTTGTGCCTGTGCAGCTCGGGCATATTGTTGCACTCTTCTCTTGTTATTTTCTCCCTTGATTCATCCTCTTTATTTACACACACACGCAACACTATTATCCTTCCAAGTACCTTGAAAACAGTACTGGGAACGTTTTTGTATAGCATAGGCATGTTTTCATTTACATTTTTTTCAGGGAATTGCATGGTAATGTCACTCTCCCTAAATAACAATATAGTGTGCAAAGCCAAATAATATGGTCTGAAAAAGCACACCAACACAGGTGAGTGTTTTTGAAGCATTTCTAGAAAATGATTTTGCATGGTTTCCAGCTGGTCCACCCTGGTCATTTGTTTATCAACTGTTTCAGGCTTGTCTGTATCACTGATCACTTTGAGTACAATTGTTTGGGCTTTGTAGGTTACATAGTAGGTCATGTTTGCCAACCTGTTTAGAGGTGGAAAACAATTTTGAACCAGCTTAAACTAAAATAAGGTGGTTTAGCTGGTTTATGTGGTCCCCAGAGCTGGTTAATTTGAGGTTCAAGTGCTCAAAACCCCCATCTGAACTATCAAACCAGACCAACTGGAGCATTAGAAAACGTTTTAATGGCCACTGAAGATGAACACACTAGCCTAAGGTGGTTTGCTGGTATATTTGTCCACCAAACCCCAAGCTAGGCTCAGCTGGTTTGGCTAGTTGCCAGCTGATCTCCAAGTTTCCTAAGTACCATTAAAACCCCTTCAAAACCATCAAGACAGACCAGCTTGAGAAATTAGATGGCATTTTGGCAACTATTCAAGACTAACACACCAGACTAAGGTGGTTTGCTGGTATATTTGGCCACCAAGTTGGATTCAGCTGGTTTAGCTAGATGCCAGCTGGTCTCCAAGCCTTCTAAGTCCTAAAACCCCCTGTAAAGCATCGAACCAGACCAACTTCAGCGTTAGATAGCATTTCGGTGGCCATTCAAAGCCAACACACCAGCCTAAGTTGATTTGCTGCTATATATGGCCACCAAACCAGGTCAGGTTGAGGTTTAGCTGGTTTAGTTACCAGCCGATCTCCAAGCCTTCAAAGTCCCCAAAACCCCTCTAATCCATCGAACCAGACCAACTTGAGCATTAGATAGCATCTTGGTGGCTATTCAAGACCAACACACCAGAATAAGGTGGTTTGCTGGTATATTTGGCCATCAAACCCATTCAAGTTGGTGTTCAGCTGGTTTAGCTAGTTTGCCAGCTGGTCTCAAAGTCTCCGAAGTACCATTAAAACCCCTTCTAAACCATCAAACCAGACCAACTTGAGCATTAGTTTGCACCATGGTGGGTACTCAAAACCAACACACCAGACCAAGTTGGTTTGCTGCTATATTTGGCCACCAAACCCCGTCAAGTTGGGGTTCAGCTGATTTAGCTAGTTGCCAGCTTGTCTCCAAGTTTCCTAAGTGCTCAAAACCCTCTCTAAACCATCAAACCAGACCAAACTGAGCATTACAAAGTATTTTGGAGGCCGTTCAAGACCAACACACAAGCCTAAGGTGGTTTGCTATATTTGGCTACCAATCCAGCTCAAGTTGGTTCAGCTGGTTTAGCTAATTGCCAGCTGGTCTCCAAGCCTCCTAAATGCTAAATCCCTCTCTAAACCATCAAACCAGACCAACTTGAGCATTAGAAAGTATGTTGGTGGCCACTCCAGACCAACACACCAGCCTACGGTGGTTTGCTGATATATATGGCCACATTTAGGTAGTTGAACAGCTAGTCAAAATCCCTCTAAACAATCAATTTTGCTTTTGTTCCTTTTTTGTAGGTCACTTTGGATTAAAAAACATCTGCTAATAAATGTAAATCAGTCTAACTTGAGCAGTGTAAACCAGCTTTGTGGACCAACAGACTAACTTTAAGATGTTTTTGTAGTTCCGATGTACACAAAAGCTTGACCACAGAAGATGGAGCTGGTTTATGCAGCTTGTGCAATTGCTGCAGACTGACAATATCATCACAGTTTCAGCTTCCAATATTTTATTCTCCATTAATTATCAGAATTATGAGTCATATAACTATGAAAAAGTCTATTCCAGGTGTATGTCTGTACCAAGATGCACCATTAAGATGTGAATGACTTTCTTTTTGGTTCCAGGTCACTGGAATGACCGATATGAAGACTTGGATGGTTGAAAGTCACACATTCTCTTCCCGTTAATGACTTTGAGCCCTGAGGCCTCAGACAGGAGCCTGCAGACCTTCGGATTGATCCACTCCTGTCTCCTTCAGGTTAGCCCTCCAGGAACTCCATCCAATCACATCAAATCACAGATGCCAAGTGGTGCGGTCCCGTCCAATCACACTGATTGCTTTGGAAAGTTCTGGCCATCCCTTAAGCTAACAGTGCAATTACTGGAAGTGTCTCATAAAGGGAAAGAGGAGGTGGAGGGATGGATGGGTGAAGGTGATTAATTGAGGTGGGAGCTGTTTAAGGGAGAAGAAAGGAAGTAGGAGATAGAGGAAGTGAGAGACAAAGGTTTAAGAGGAGGCAACAATCAGACGGATCATGAGAAAAGAGTTCATTGAGGGATCAGGTAGAATAATGGATGGAGGGGGTGGAGAAAGGGGATCAATCAGCTCTACGGCTCATGTGGAAGAGACTGAAAACGTGTTCAAGAGTGAACTGACCGATTGGACAACTGCTACTGCAAACAAATAGTGGTTTTTATGCATTTCTTAAAGAGTAATTTGAAATAAAACATGGATAATGGATACTTGAATAATGTATTCAGGCAATTTGACATAACTTAGTAAAAGTACAGTATGTTGTGATGCCTTAAGGTCCACATGAAAACCATTCACCAGCTGATGTATTATTATTAAAAATATGTTTGTATTATTAGATTTCTCATATTAGGTTAAAACACACATCAATATATTATTTTTTTTTTTTTTTTTTTTTTTTTGTTTTTTTTATTTATTATTATTATTATATAGTATTGTATGCAAAGCCCTTTATCTCTATTTTATAAAAAGATGAAATTTAATACTGATATTAATATTAATTATATAATATAAATTTACCTTAATTGTCATCTGTCCAGGCAGAAATTAGACATTTTTGAAAGAAAACGGGCGGTCCTGTAATATGTTATTGCTTGCTTGGAATAACCAAAACTGATGTTTCACTGAGAGACTGGCCTGGCCAAATTAACACATGAAGATAACTCTGATCCAAATATCAAAATAGATTCAAAGATTTACACGTGCTTCACAGTCTCTGCCAAGTCTTGTATATTCAGCTTCTCGAGAGCACAGGAATAGTACAGACCGACACTGACTGGATTAAACAACTGCTGCAGACTAAGCAAAAAACAAAACAAAACGACAAACAAATGAATATTTGTACATAGTTTGCCTATTACTGAAGCGGAATGTCATTGCAGCAGAAAGAGCTGCTGATATTTCCCAGCGTTTTCTCAGGGTAGTTTGTGAAATGCTGTAAGACTGTGACATCCACAGAGTAAATTGCATGGCGGGATGTTGCCGCTCCCCGTGTGCCACTGAATATGCTGCTGTTGTCGTTTTCAATAGCCATCACAATAAAGAGAATTCCTTTAAGATTTTTCCCTCCAAATGTCATGGCCATCTTCAAAGGCCTTGAAGGGCAGCTGTATTTTAAAAGCAATATTGGCAGTAAACACGCGCTTACTCTATCTGCCTCTATCATCAGCGTGTGTAGGGGTGATAATCGTAATGGGGAAATGGCACCTGAAACGTTTGAACTTTACTTTCCTCCTCCATATGGGCCCGCTTTGCCCTGTCATTGTCCTCCCTCAGCTTTCTTCAGCTGCCACGCCACGTCCTCGCTTCCCGGCCATCAACGCAACCTTATCATCCAAAGCCATTTCCTGTTCGCATGAATGCGTAGCCAAACTTAGCCAAATGCATCCAGGAAAATAGAAGCGGCTCAGGGAGCGTTCAACGCTATAAGGTCTTTGAAGTTTATTTTATTCGAGAAAGAAATAAGGACAAATAGGCACAACTGCCTGCAGGTAAATGCTAGCATGTAAAGCAGACTGGGGCTCGTTGTCATTTAAGGGTTTCTCTAGCAATGATTTTCTTGTATTATTTTCTGGTTTTAAACATCTACACTAGTTCAGAACTGCCTTAATTTACTACAGACAGACAGACAACACTTTGGAATAAGGTTGTTTGTTAATAACTCTAGTTAACTGTTAATTAATATTAATTAACAATGAGCACTATAGTATCTTTGTTAACATAAGTTAATAAAAAAATCATAATTTCCACGTTAGCTGAGGTCCACTAAATAAGATCGCCCCCTCACCCAGGATGAGTGTGAAAATAGATTTTAATTATGAAATATAATGGTTTATTTAAAAAATATAGTTGCATAGGCTTTCTAGCGTTAATATGATGCTACTATATAGCAACAATTTAGGACAGTCCGTTTCACAAAGTCGCATTTTTATTGTTTACATCTCTGACACAAATTCCTGCGCAAGCAGTGCAACTATGCAGCACTACTGAGTAAGCTATGATTAAATCATTTTTGAATGTTTAATAGAGGGCTAGATGATCGTAGTTAGTTAATTATTTCGCTGTATTGTTATTGTTTGTTGCTGCTCAAGTTGTTCTAACTTAAAATGACTTCTGTTAAATGGGTCGCATTGAATGTATTATGTCAGGGAATCGGTCGCAATGTTTGTGTTTCATTGTAAAGCAGACACAATTAAGTATTTCTGGTTGTGGTGGTATCACTTGTCTGTATTTGTGGTAAATCTGCTGCCTAAGACATAGCCTACTATTTCCTGATGTCAGATTTTCGAATTTGGTGGCTATTCGATTTTGTTTTATTCAACAGCATACTCTGCCATCTGTATTTGCTAAGTAGCTGGGTCATTCACTCAGAACGCATTTTTTCATTCCACTGCTGTACTTTTCCATTGTATTTCAATGTAAATGCACTACTCGACATCTTGAATGCTGCGCTCTCCTTTCAGGTCTTTATCAGCTTCTCATGCATAATTCTCGCGCATAATACATCATTCTAAAACACGGCTCAAGTTCAAAGAAGTTTAACTTCTAAAAACACGTCTCTAGACCTTGCACTTAAAAAAACTAGAAACTTCCACTACCTGTCTCGCGCCCAAAACACTATCTGTGTGAACCCTGTATTCTAATAGTGTAGTAGTAGCGGGCAGGTTTATTTACGTCCACAATACGGGAATGGGCCACATAGGGTTTTTTAATCGTTTTACTTTTTACGTTGGGCTCAAACCATAAGGCCGATAACACCCCCATTATTAATTAAAAGAACACTTCAGAAAGCACCCCCTCATATGTGCTGCATGGTGCCGGTGTTCTGACAATTAATGCTACCTATCAGATTATGCTACCAACACCGTATTTTAGCCTACGTAGGTAGTTAGGGTGGGGGTAAGGTGTCCAGGTTAGAAAGCCTCACCTTATTAATACTGCTGGAAGCAAAAGCTGATTGGTAGCACTTTTTCGAATCGATTATTCGACATTGGGTTTAATGGAGTAGCAAATCGACAGGGTAGCACAAATCGTCAGAACACCGGCTCTGACCTCAGCTAACATGAAAACTAATTATATTATATTATTTATATAGGCTACTGCTCATTGCTAGTAAATATTATTTAATGCATTACTGTTCATTCTAGATTTATACTATTTACTAAATGTAGTACTACAAAATTTGAAAGCTGAGAGTCCTGAGACCTTGTTTCATACCAGAAGTAACCTACTGTGTCTTGTCTGTCGGTGTATTTTTCACTGCGTGAGAACATGATTTGTAGTGTGAGAGCGGCATTGTTTGTCGGGGATGGCAACGGTAACTAAGGAGTGTGGGTCCTTTGTGAACGGTCAATTGGTTTTATATTTTGCTGTTTATTAATTTGTGTTGTTTAAATTTAGCTACAGTATAATATGCCTATTCCATTGTGACTACTTATTCAATATCGTGCGACAACATGCCCCATTTAATAACATTATTGGAAATTTATATGGAAATTTATCTTTTTTAAATAAACTCAACCTGAGAAATATTCACTAGTGTGACGACTATCCACATACTCTCCTATAGCATACAAATTAAATTTTTTTATGTAATTTTCTACACCAGTGTTATGAAAAGTATCACTTTTCATCTGCCACTAACTTTCACGTTTTGCAACAAGTTAACTTTTTTCCATAAAACAGCACAGCTTTCTGTACATGCCATGAAGAGTCGCCATGGTAACTATATAAATGAAGCAGCGCTCAAAGCAGGTGTTTTTATAGCTGCCATAATCAATTTCTCTTACTGTACAACCTAATGAAACAGAGATGAAAAGAAGAAGGTTGCAGCATATCAGGGAGGCGTTTGGTTTAAGCACATGCTTTTTATAGTCCTCAAATAGTTCTTGAAGAGAGAGTTTGAGTGGTTTTTATCAGCGCTTTAGCAAACACTCAAAGTTACTTGACATGTTGCGTTTTAAACGCACTCTCAATGTTACAAAGACCTGGAGAGTTTTTCCAAAAATAAATATTCTGTCAGTATTTATTCACTGTCATGTCATTCTAAACCTGCATCCCATGTATGAATGTTTTTCAGAATTTCTTCTTATATGAACCGTTTCTTTAAATATTTGCAATGGTACACTAAACCAACCCTAATCTTTGGATAGAAACTGACAAAAAAAATTATTTCATGAGAATGAAAAACAAACCAACAAAAAGACTAGAGTGCATTGCACAAAAGATGGGTCATTTGTAACTACAGAGAGAAATCAGTGATATTTAAAAGAAAGCGTCCTCGTCGTTTCTAAACGCTGTCCCCCAATCATTACCATTGTCAACATAATTATCATTGTTATAACCATCACCATGATTATTCTCATCATTATCTCTCTTTTAGCTAATTGACTCTGAGCCGTTCTTGCCACTCAGACAACCCAACAGACGGGCGAGGAGAGTCAACATCTGCGTACTGAGGTTGACTCGTCTGTCAGCGTAATAACCGCATCTCAACAACTGCGCACCATTATTGAGAGAAATGACGGCTGCTGGAGGCCTCGAGGCCTTTTGTGAGGTTTTGTTCTCTGGTTGGGTCAAAGGATTATGCGATAATGGCCTATCTTTTAAAAAATAGAGGAAAGAACAACATAGTTGCAGTTTGAAAGTCAACAATTTGTATACAGAGTGAGATGGATTGCCACATGATGGGATCAAACACAATTAAGGCAATTAACTTAATTCAGCGCTAACAGAATTATCTTTTCTTATTCTAAAGAGTAATTAGCACATGTTGAGGACATGCCCAGACATTTTTAGTTCTATAATTCATTTACAGTTTTTTTCAAATTCATTACACATTAAACATTTCATTAATTGGAAAATTAAATATTCTGAGTGATAACCATTTTGCATTATGGTGAAAAATAGATGATATTAATAAGGATTTTATATAATATGTACAAATGCCTACCGTTTTTGTAGCATTTTTGTGTGTAATGCCATAGATGTACACTTATGTGATAGTAATAAATATTTATATAGTAAAATTCATATTTTAGGTATATGTAATACTATCATTTTTTTTAAAATATTCTAATTTTATTTAATTGTTATGATTTTGTTTTAAAATAAATATAAATATACTAATATTTTGAATGTTTTTATTTTTATATTTTCAATTTTCTTTTTAAATTTCTTTTAATTTTTAGTCATTTGTTTTATCCTTTTGTCATTTTATTAGTGGTTTTAATATTACTTGTATCTGTTACGGGACTGACGAGACGTGCGGATCCATATGCAAAGCTTCATTTGGAGAAGACAGAGACGTGATCATAGTACAAACAGGGTCAAACATGGCAACCAGAATAGCGGGCAACACAAAATAATCCTAGGGCTAGCTGGTCGACGATTGGCAGACAGAGTTTACGGGGCAAGGCTAAAGGAGAAATCAAGGAAAACAGACGCATGATCAACAACCGGAGAAGACAGACAAGGCTAATTCTAAGGGCTAAGGCTAAGCCTAAGGCTAACTAAGGCTAAGGCTAAGCTAAGGCTAAGCATTAGAAATAAATGAGGGCTCTTACTGTCGCTAGCTAACGATATGCGCTAAACAATACCTCAGAGGGAAGGAGCGAGTGAGTGTTAAATAGTTGAGGATTGATAGCAAACAGTGGTGCAATCAGGTACCCGCTGTTGCATCCGTGCTGAGGCAATCCATTCCAATGATGATGGATATTATCCGGTGTGTTGCAACAGTTGTGTAGTGGCCAGTGCAAGAAATCGAAAGGGGACCTCTGAGGTGAATAAACAGAAGTTTCATGGGCGGTTCGTGACAGTATACTAGACGATCCCATTTGTATTACTATTTAATATAGACTATTACTAATGTTGAATGATTTTTGTTGTAGTTTTTCATTAATAAATATTTCCAGCTCATTTTCATAACAAAAATGTCATATTGAAAGAAAAAGAAAAAACTGGTAACACTTTACAGTAAAGGACCATTATGTTTCACAGTAATGGACCAATGGACCTTATTGTAAAGTGTTATCAAAAATCGTATTGGTCCTACATGTAGATCTTATTTAATATCATTTTAGTATTTCATTTTTCCTTTAGAATTGGGAGTGAACTATGACCCAGACACTTTGCCTGTACAGTTTGTGGATTCCCCTGAGCAATGTGTGGAGGAAATAATCTACACAGCCCTCAATGGTTCCGGGAAGCCTTTCTATCACATGGATGGTCATGAGGTGCACCATGAACCTTCTGACTTGTAGCTTCTCCTTGTCACAGTGAGATTAAACATGTTTGTAAGTCCAGCAGCTGTATGTGCGCTGAGGGTTATGACATCACATACTGTATACCCTTTGCTGCAACGAGTATTAATAACTGAGCCAGCGCTGGGATCTAGCGTCTGATTCTGCCCTGCTCTGCAGATCCTTTACGCTGGAGTCTGGTGTCACTGATAATAGGCCCCTCTGGGAGCCCTGTACAGTAGCAGGGCCTGCAAACTGTCTGCATATGAAAGGGGCTCCCGCTCACGGCCTACTTCTGAAAAGCTGTCGGCGGTGGGATGGAGAGGAGCAGCAGATAAGGAGGAGGAGGACAGAATTAAAATGGGGAAGTTCAAACTCATTGACGCGAGACAAAAGTGGAGTAACTGAGTTCAAGGTGAAGAAGTGCAGCCTTCAACTTTGCGAGAGCTTCACTGTGTGGTGATTAGATGTTTGGTAGGTTTGTCATTTTTTGAGAGAAATGCACTGCAACCGGACAACCGAGACAACACTGCAACCGGAGTTTTTGAAAATCTTCACCCTGCCAGGCGTTTTCAAAAATGTTCGGTTTCAGTGACCTGGTGCTGCGTTTGCGTTTGCGTTTGCGTTTGCGTCTGGACGAACGGCCAAACAGCGTAGAAAAAGCTGCGGTTTTAAAAAATAACCGCATTCGTGTGGACAGGGCCTTAGTGATCTGCAATGCTGGTGTCTATCAGCAATGATTTCAAGAAAAAACTAATTGTGCTACACTGAATAAAATAGCAGTTTCAGACATCATTTATTATGTATCAGTTAAATATGTATTAAATATTAATACTATATTTTATCTGGCTTATTTGTGAAATATCATTTGTATATTTCTAATATTATCATATTACATAATCAATTTACTAATATTCAGCATATTTATTTGTTGAACATTTTAATAATATCCTTACAATGCAAAATATGTGATTATTAAAAAATAATAAGAAGTTAGGTTAAAAACTATATTAACTATATAAAATCTATATATTTTTTTCGAATTTTTAAATATTGGAATTTTATAAGATAATACTATTTCAGTCTCTTCTTTAAAATGTGACATTTAATTTGGTCTTTTATTGGCCATTTCTTTGTTATTAGTTGTGATATTTATTAGCAATTTGTGAGTGAAAAATTTTCTGCACCATTTTTTTGTGTTCAGTGTATATAAATAATTGATAAAACTATGATTTGTAATTTAAATATTTGCAGTGTTATTTATATACTATTGTAGTTTTTAATATTTAGAATTTGTTTTTGTTTTTTAATTTGCAGTTTAGTAGAAGGTCTCTATAAGTTTCATTCTGCAAATGTCCATGTGTATTGCAATTGCATCCAAGTACTCATTGGAAAAATCTGACTTTTCTCTCAGCAAACGAAGTCATCAGGTGATTCAGATGATTCACCTTGTTGGTTCAGGTGGGTGTTTGAACAGGGCATAGGGCTCTAGAGGACACGCTGGATATTCTCGGGTTCATTAACACTGTAGCAGGTATCGAGCTGAACAAACACAAGGAACCTAATCAAAGGAAAATCTCTCTAGGCTATACATGCAGTAGGCTAGAGGTCATGTGGGTGCATGCAGACCGAGTGGAAAACAGTGCATAGAAGATCCTGGACTGGAAACACTGAAAACTACATTTGGCTTTTAAGGATAGGTCACTCAGAAATGAAACTTCTGTTACTCACACATATGTTGCTCCATATGACTTACATTCTTCCGTGGAATACACAAGGTTGTTTTTGAATAATATACTTGTTTGTTTTATTATAATAAAAAGTAAATAAGGACTGGGGCTGCCGACCTCCAAAGTCTTCTCACACAAAACTTCATATGATAGTTTTGTGTGAGAAACATACTGTCAGCTAAATCTTTCAAAGACTTGGAATATAGTATATTTTGGATAGGATGTATGGTATTTATTATTACATATAATATTTTGTTTATATAGTCAAGTCAAGTCACCTTTATTTATATAGCGCTTTTAACAATACAGATTGTGACAAAGCAACTGAACAGCATTAATTAGGAAAATAGTGTCAATAATGCAAAGTGACCATAGTAAACACTAATTTTTCAGTTAAAGACAGTTCATCATTCAATTCAGTGATGTCAACATCCAGCTCAGTTTAAATAATATCTTTGCAATCATGTCAACGATAACGCTGGACATGAAGTGTCCCCAACTAAGCAAGCCAGAGGCGACAGCTGGCAAGGAACCAAAACTCCATCGGTAACAGAAATGGAGAAAAAAACCTTGGGAGAAACCAAGCTCAGTCGGGGGCCAGTTCTCCTCTGAACAGACGAACCAGCAGAACGGAAAAATCAATATAAGACGTAATAAAACCGACGATGAATAATATTAACAGCAATTATTCTATGATGCAATCAAACTTATAGCAAAATTTGGTAGTTGTGTATGTTGTTTCAGGGGTGGCATCATCTGAGGTCCTCTGAGGAGTTGCATCATCTCTTCTCAGGTGTTCTGGATCCAGACTGAAGCTTGTGTAAATCCTAGTTACCACGGGATGTTAATCCCGTGGCAAAAAAACAGAGAAACAAATACAAACATAATTAACGTAGCTGCTGTTCCAACCAAGCAAAAATGATTTGTTTAACCCAAACTAATGATAATGTGCATTTGATTAGATATAACTGCAGTAAAAGATTATGACTGCAGTAAAAGATTATGAGATGCATTATTTGAAAGCTTGGCCAAAGAGATGTGTCTTTAAAACAGAGAGAGTGTGTCTGAACCCCAAACGGTATCAGGAAGGCTATTCCAGATTTTGGGAGCCAAATGCGAAAAAGCTCTACGTCTTTTAGTGGACTTTGCTATCCTAGGTAAAGTCCATAGTTTTGTGAACTTAGGGAGCGTGATGGATTGTATCGTGGTAGAAGACTAGTTAGGTACACAAGAGCTAAACCATTAAGGGCCTTGTAGGCAAGTAACAATATTTTGTAACTGATACGGAACTTACCGTATCCAGTGCAGATACTGTAAAATTGGGGTAATATGATCAAATTTTATTTGACCTGGTAAGGACTTTAGCCGCTGCATTTTGGACTATCTGTCGCTTGTTTATTGAAGATGCAGGACAACCACCTTGCAGTGCATTACAATAGTCCAGTCTATTGGTCATGAATGCATGAACTAGCTTTTTCTGCATCAGAAACAAGTATCATGTTTCGTAACTTGGCAATGTTTCTAAGATGAAGAATGCTGTTTTTGTAACATGGGAAATATGATTTTCAAAAGACAAGTTGCTATCTAATATAACACCCATATTTTTGACTGTAGAGGAAGTAACCGTGCATCCGTCTGGTTGCAAATTGTAATCCACGAGATTCGGCGTACTGTCTTTTGGTCCAATAAGTAATATCTCTGTCTTATCCGAATTTAATAGGAGAAAATTATTGGTCATCCATTCTTTTACATTTTTAACACACTCCGTTAGCTTAGATAATTTAGAAGTTTCATCTGGTCTTGTTGAGATATATAGTTGAGTATCATCGGCATAACAGTAGAAACTATCCCGTATTTCCTAATAATATTACCAAGTGGCAATATGTATATCGAAAATAACAGAGGACCTAGGACAGATCCTTGTGGCACTCCATATTTTACTGGTGATAATTGAGATGACTCCCCATTTAAATGAACAAAGTGGTAACGATCGGACAGGTGGATCTAAACCATCTTAAAGCCTGCCCTTGGATACCTGTATAGTTTTGTAATCGATCTATGAGTATGTCATGATCTATAGTATCGAATGCAGCACTAAGATCAAGTAAAACTAGCAATGAGATGCAGCCTTGGTCTGACGCAAGAAGCAAGTCATTTGTAATTTTAACAAGTGCAGTTTCTGTGCTATGGTGGGCCCTTTTCTATGAAATTCTTCATAAAGATAATTTTTTAGCAGTAAGGAGCACAATTGAGCAGACAACTTTCTAAAATTTTAGACATAAAAGGAAAATTTTAAATGGGTCTGTAATTTGCCAGTTCACTAAGATCTAGTTGTGGTTTCTTAATAAGAAGCTTAATAAACGGCAGCTTGAATGGTTTTGGGACATGACCTAAACACAACGACGAGTTAATAATATTGAGAAGCGGTTCTTCTGCTACAGGTAACAACTCTTTCAATAATTTAGTGGGTACAGGATCTAACAGGCATGTTGTTGGTTTAGATGCAGTGATAAGTTATTTAGCTCTTCCTGTCCT
Organism: Sinocyclocheilus anophthalmus; assembly: GCA_018155175.1. Lineage (NCBI taxonomy): Eukaryota > Metazoa > Chordata > Actinopteri > Cypriniformes > Cyprinidae > Sinocyclocheilus > Sinocyclocheilus anophthalmus. The sequence goes on along the minus strand of JADLZN010006541.1, from coordinate 851,588 downwards.
ATAGCTGTAAGCACTGCAGTTTATCTTTTGGTGCAATGAATAAAGCTGAAGTATTATACGCTTTAGAATCTACATTTGTTATTGTATTTATGATGTTATCTATTTATCAGTGAAGAAATTCATAAAGTCAATACTATTAAACTGTGAGGGAATATTTAGATCGGGTGGCTTCTGGTTATTTGTTAATCTAGCTACTGTGCTAAATAAAAACCTTGGATTACTTTGGTTATTTTCTATTTTGTGGATATGCTCGGCCCTGGCAGTTTTTAGAGTTTGTCTATAGCTGGACATACTGTTTTTCATTCTAAAAACTTCCAAGTTAGTTTTTTTCCATTTGCGCTCAAGACTACGAGTTTTTTCTTGAGAGAATGGGTATTACTGTTGTGCCATGGCGCAGTACGTTTTTCTCTAATCTTTTTCAGTTTGATGGGGGCAACAGATTCTAATGTATTAGTGAAGATAGTGCCCATGTTGCTAGTTAGTTCGTCTAGTTCATGTGTACTTATTGGTACACAGAGCAGTTTAGATAAATCAGTCAGGTTATTTGTGAATCTGTCTTTGGAGGCTGGAACAATAGTTCTGCCCGGACAACAACGCGGAGCCATATAGTTAATATCAGTAATACGCAGCATGCACAATACAAGAAATGGTCGTTAACATCATCGCTTTGAGGTACGATATCTTTATCAGTAAGATCGATTCCATGCGATATTATTAAATCTAGTGTATGATTAAAATGATGAGTGGGCCAGGTGACATTTTTCTTGACTCCAAAAAGTTTATTAGGTCAGTAAACGCAAGTCCTAATGCATCATTTGTATTATCAACGTGAATAGTAAAATCTCCGGCAATTAGCGCTTTATCAACAGTAACAAATATGTCTGAGAGGAAATCTGCAAATTCTTCTAGGAAATCTGTATACGGCCCTGGTTGTCTATACACAGTAGCCAGAGCAAGAAATACGATACAATTTCTTTTGCATATCTGACAGTGTAAAATTAAGCATTAGTATTTCAAATGAGTTAAACCTGTATCCTGTCTTCTGAGTAACATTGAGAATATCACTATATATTGTTGCAACACATATAATCATATTTTTAAATAATTACAGCTTGGATTTGTCTCCTATAACTAGCTGGCTTATTACATTCACATTACAAGCATATTGGCTTATTAATTAATGCCTTATTCTGCATGACCATATTTAATCTGACCCCATGCCTAAACTTAACAGCTAACTTACTAACTATTAACAAGCAGCAAATTAGGTTTATTGAGTCAAAAGTCGTAGTTTAATATGTGCTTTTTAAGTACTAATAAACAGCCAATATGCTAGTAATATAAATGCTAATAAGCAACTAGATAACAGTGAGAATCTATACTGGGGTTACCGTTTTTATTTATATTTATCGATATTACTAGTGTTTTAATTTTTCCGTATATTGTTAATTCCTATTTCTATTAGCATTATAGCTGGAGCAGTAGTAGAGCTGTTATTGTTATAATAAATTATTTCGAGTTTTGTACAAGTTTGGGTGACTTTTACAGGTGTAGAGTCATAGTTACTCATGAAAAAAAGCAAAAAATTCACTATAAAGTAAGTAAGACGTCTGATTGTATTTAGATATTTAAATGTATAAAGCAATTTCCTGAAATAAATAGTAACAGTCAGCTATCCCTGTAGAAAAGGAGATTTAATATGAATTAATTATAAATACAAATTTTATTTATTTGTTTGTTCTTCCACCGTGTGATGTAGATGAAAGATCCCCAATATGGAACTGAGAAATAGATATGTATATATAAATAGATTATCAGATTATGTCCTTACAGCACATCCTTACAAGACACTAACTCACACTGTCAGTTGCCTAACCTCTTTATGCTGAATATTAAAAATGTTCTCTACTGAGTTCACTTCTCTCTAGATTTGGCCAGAATCGAAACATCACTCTTAAAATCTCTCTGTCTTATCCTGTGTGTCTGAGTGCGTACTCACCCTGTATTTAAGAGTACAGTTGGGAGACTTACACAGTGAATAGTGATTTTTCTGTAATGCTGGGTTTGTCAGGAAATCAGCAGGGAGCCTGGCCACAGCGGTCGCACTCCTCCCCGGCACTACTGCCAGGACCGGCTGTTTCCTTTTGTGCGAAAGAAAGAAGCAAATAGATTTTTTTCTATTCTACACAAACCTAGCGATGAAAGAGATGCGTGAATGAAAATAAATGCTTCTTTTACACCTAATAATGTTCAGAAAGAAAGATGCATTCACGCACAGTACATCATGGGAACTTTCAGTTGGCGAGGAAATCTGTATGCTCGCAGTGAACGTCGCCCAATTTCTAACAAACACTGAATAATTCATGCTAGAACTCGCTCTGTCTTCACAGCAGAACAGATGCCATGGTCCAAATTTCCCTTTGAAGCAAGCGAGCGTCCACTTCCCCACAATGACCTCCATGCATTGGCTATTTTTTTTGTTTGTTTTTTTGCTCAGAAACCAGTTGTCTGACTGTATAACCCTAAATAAAAGAAGAGCTAAGACTTTCCGCAGAGTCTCGCAGTGGAGACGGAGTGGTCATTAACAGTCAATGAGAGAAAACCCTGGAGCTTTGTAAAGGAACAGCTTGATGATTCAATCTGTCCAAGCTCTGACTACAAACTCATCCAATTAGCCAGACAGGAGACAGCTTTGACCCCCAAGTTGCCTGACTTTCCAGGGTGAAAACATCTCTTTGGCAGACATCTCACCCAGGCAAGCCTACCATTGAAGCGTTCAGGTCTGGCTGGCCTTGGAGCAAAAGTGAAGAGGGCCAATTACAAAACCTTTTGGTTCTCCACAAATTCGACTTTGAGTTTAGCAGAAGAACGGGTGCTGAGGTCTTGAGAGCCTCGCCTCACAGCTGTGGTACTTTAATCTAAAAGTTTAGTATTTACAATAGGAAGTAGTTTACCCTAAAATGACATTTTTATGATCATTTACTCACTCTCGTATCATTCTAACATTGTACTTCTGTGAAACAGAAAACAACATCCTAGGCTTCCGTTTTTCACAAAACGAATGTGGATTTTGGATACTGTAAATCTCTGTCGTGTTAAACATTAAATCAATTTCGGTCTGTTCTTGAATGTTGCACTCAAGTTATATGGACTACACTGACAAAACTGATTTACTTTGAAACAATTTTCACCAGAAATGTGAAAATTGTCAGTGTGTTTTCATTAACTACAATAATCCTGATTTACAACCCATTATTGCGGAGTAAAATAAGAAGAGATTTGTGAAAAATCATTGTTGCATATAAGAATGACACTAGATGAAAAATTACCAATAAAAATTGGTCACATCCGTTGAAAAGGAAATTCATTTGATGGTTTTTGATGAAATATCACAGAGAACACATTTAGTCATTAGAGCAACATGCACCGATCAGCAGTCCACAATAAGACCAGTAAGAAAACTAAAAGGGCTTCTTTCAGTTTCATGTTTGCTCTAACAAATACTGTTGTTTCATGAAAAAGAGACCGCTGAAGTGGGAGAGACATTTAGCCTTAAGATGCACCTCATTTTGCAATGTAGCTGTTTAAATTTGTCCGTAACTTATTTGGCGAATCCCGCTTTCAATTACAGTACGTAGGAGGTTAGATGCTTAAAGACTCAGATTAGGCTGATGTTGATACACAGATGTCGGGGATGCCACACTAATTGACAGCTAACTGATGTGGGTGAGCGGTGTAGTTAGACTCGAAAGAGTTTTGGGAGTATCCGTTTGTCCTTTAGGGCCGATCATTTTCTTTTGCTCTTTCTTTGTTCTTCACATCTCAACACACAGCCCTCGCACACACACACACACACACACACACACACACACACACACACACACACACAGAGACTCCAAGAATCGCTGAGGGTCAGAGCTGAATTAGCACCACGAGCCAATTAGCCTCCTCCCACACACTCTCCTTTACAGATGCTTCTTAGAGCAACACAGAGGCTTCTAATTAAACTCTGAAGAGTGTCTTGTGTTAGCCTGCATATGTGTATAAAGTGTGTGTGCACACGAGTGGGCGTTGGAGCATAGGAAGCTAGCATGCCGAAGGAGCAAAATCCTGCTCTTCTGCACTCGGTAAAAAAGATATGGACTCAAAAAAAACGCACCTTTCAATTGAAGGTCACGCTGGTTTAAATAATTGCAGTGCCCACACATCACCTCAACACCTCACACCTCAACATCAGGCTAATTGATCCAGCAATTATTCCTAATAATGCTCGAAAATACTTCAAATTAAAGCATATTATACCTCAAAGTTTCATTTCATGTTTTCGTCTTGTGGAAACGTATTTTCTTCTCAGTGTAAGTGTAGAAGGAACCACTGAGAACTTAGCAAATACCTTTTGAAGACACTGAGAAACAGCTTCATCTAGCTTCAACCATGTTCATGTGACAGATGTCATTTTGAATGACGTTTTCTGCTTTTTGTCGCCATTCTGTGACGTCTTAAGATGTTCAGGGACTTTTGACGTGATAACAGTTGTCAAAATTATAAATATTTCATGATATATTTTCCTTTTTTAGTTGTGCATCATGCTCTGTTTATAACTCATAAAGCAGTGATATATATGCTTGAAAACATTTTTTAACAATTTTTACCTATTGGAATGGTCAAATGATTGCAAAGTATGCAAAATGTAAACTGTATTATACTGAGCCCTGAACTTGACATGTGGGGAAAATAAAAGATAAGACAATCAATCAATAAATCAATCAATTAATCAAAACATTTTCAAATCTTGGTGCTCATTGGATAAGAGATAGTTCAGCTCGTAAGGCGCTCAAGGATAAGTAAAATATATATCTATATGATATTTACTTATCCTTGAGTGCCTTGGCCTTGCATTATTTTTATGAGAAAAATAAAAGAGACCATGGCCACAGTTTAAGAATTAATTCCTTCAGCTTAATTTATTTCCTCATTTTATTGAAATGTTGTACTACAAAGTTACCTTGTTTTAATTTATGTAAATCATAGTCACAGTTTAACTAAAACATGGGAATTAATTAATAAATTGTAAGAACGAATTAGTTCAACATGGCCACATATTAACCAAAAATGAGGAAACTAATTATTAAATTGTGGGAACAAATTTTTATGGAGACAGTCATATGCTGGACTCTATATTACAATTACAATGGTTGTATCTACAATTTATGTATAGTAAATCCCACTTTTAAATGGCATTCATACAGTATACTCACATAAAGCAATACATACTGTATGTGAAATCTTGGCTGTGTGATTGTTTATACGACTATTATCTATATATATATAAAACCAAATAAATATAGTACTCATTTAAATCAATAAAGTAGTTCTATGTGAATGTGAACTATCGCCCAGCTCTAATCTGCTAAATGCATATACATTAGGACATTATAACATTAATATCATGACTTTCTGTAAAGTTGCTTTGAAACAATAGGCAATGTGAAAAGCACTATACAAATAAAACTGTGTCGCAAATTAGCTCAAAAGGGAAATATGTATGATTAATTATAATTGGTTATGATTAATAATAAATATTTAGATTTTATCTTCGAATTAACTGTAGCAGAATCATTATTACAATTATTTGATCTGTCCGTCTACCGAGCAGACAATATAATCATTTATTCTAGGAAAGATTATTTTCCTGGCCAAAGAAGAATAGCTTTCTCACTTTATGCAGTACTAGCAGTAGTTTAGCATGTAGCAAGGATCAACATTCAGTGAGCAGCACACAGAGACAATCAAGTGTGAATATAAGGGATTTACTTAAATGAAACTATAGCTAACATTCAACTAGACTAAGCAAAACACATACTGTATATACAGAATGAAGGAAAGTAAGGAAAAATAGAGAAGAACAAAAGAATGGCAGTATTTAACATCAATTAACCACAACCTAATGAGAATAATCAAAGAATCAAAATCACCTTAAAAAGGGGCTCAAACTTAAACACGCATCTAAATAGTTGGAAACGGTTACATGCATTGGCTTTGCTGAACAAGAGTCCTGATGCGGTAGACAACGGAGGTTCTTGATGAGTGAGCTGGAGGTTTTCCTCTGGTTCTTCTGAAGAAAGGAAAGTACACAGCGAATCGACAAAGTTACTTGAAGATAAAAACTGCGGGAAAATCAAACTCAAGAGGAGAATTTTGAAGAGTCTTGGAGAGTGTCCGTCTCAAGAAGAAGGTTTTTTTGAGCAATGATTAGTCTGAGTTAGGGACTTTCATTAGTTCCTAGTCACACCCACCTTTGGGTGGAATAGCCAATACCAGGCGTGAATTTTTAAGCGGGAGAAGTTTCCTTTGTCTCCCTTCATGGCCCATTTGCATGTTTAATGGCCGGTCTGGAATTTCTGTAGTTTTAAACCAAAATATAGTACAAATAGTATGATGCATTTCACGATCACATATCCCAGAGATTCCGTCATACACCTGAAATAAAGCATTAGAGTTTAGCTAATACAAATAACAAGTGGTAACTAGGCTAATATAATAAGGCACATACAAATGCAACACAGCAGATACCAGATTAAATTGATAACCGATCATTTATAGGATAAATAAAGAAAATGTCTTTATGTATGTGTGTTATGTGTATTGCGAGCATGGGAGGTAGTTCGCTGGCAACCAGTCATTTGGTGCCAGGTATCGAGTGTGACTGGCCTCTCATTGAAATGCCTTTGAAGCCGATGGGGAGACCAGAAAGTTGATCTGTTTAGCATCTTCTTGATAGTGGGGGGGGGGGGGGGACCATGGCAAGTTAGACCCATAAAAAGGTTAGCAATGTGGGGGGGGGGGCCATATCTGTAATTCTAATGCAATGTCAAAAGGCTAAAGGGTCTTTTTTTTTTTTTTTTTTTTCTAAGAAAATAAAGCCTAAACGATCATCAATGATCCTAAGCAGATGCTAAAATTGATCGAACTTTTCTTACTAAATGGCATCTGTAAATTATTAGCCAATATGTATTTTGTATTGTATCTGTATGTAGTTTACGTGTATATTTGAGTCAGTAAAGCATAGGTATAAGGTATAATTATAGGTATGAGCTTCAATAGTATTAACAGAAAACAGATAGCTTAGCAGTTAGCAAGTAAACGCTTAGCCAAACAGGTAACTTCTGTCTTGAGACTGCTGGTCGGAAACTATTGGGATGTAATTACGGTTCTTTTCAAAGATATGTTGAGGACAAAATCTAGTTTTGTTTGAAACTATTACCCCAGTGACTGTTCATATTCATGTACATGACAATATCAGATGTCCTCAGAGTGCAGTAAAATGAAAAGAATATCATTCACACATCATTTTTTAAAATTATTATTTGTGGACCTCCAGCACTGGTTTTGAGAGCTCTTTCAGAGGGACTACCCAAGCCATCTGTGCCTTTATGTGTGTGTGTCTGCCACACAGACTTTGCTTATTTACCATTCTGTCCATGCACTCCCAACACACACTCTATCTTTCTCTCTCACACCTCTTTTCACTCTTACATTTGAGCATCACCATGCTGCTAGCATCTGAGTGATGGCTTCATTCTTCCAGCTCTTCTCTCTCTCCTCTCTGCACACAAATTACACAGAAGGAAAAAGTGCGAGAGTGATGTGTTGGGAGACTAAATATCATTTTCACTGCACTCTTAATGCTTGATAAAAGAGCATGGATTATAATGTTGACAGTGCTTCGTGAAGTGTACTCAGACAACATCAGTTAAGACTTCAGTATACTATATAGGGACTGAGCAAAATCACTTGAAACAGCAACTGAACACGACAGGAAGCCTAATGCTATTGTTGACTGTTGAACAAGTACTGTACAACAGGACTAAAGCCCCTTGAGGGTAAAATATGCTTTTCGTTTTATTTGCTCCCCCAAAACACTAAATGGCAACAAACAGCGTTTCTGAACTCCTGTTAGTCACTACACACTGCTGAATGGTCTTGATTAGGTCAGTGTGTGCTGACAAGAGGTTGATTTTAAGACAAAAGCCTTATTTGATGAAGTGGTTATATGAATAAATATGTACTGTACTTACTATATGATCAACCAAAGACAAATAAATCTGCATAATATATAATATACACATACAATGTAAAATGTCATCAAACTGACATCGCTGACATTTTACATTTATATATAATTTATTATTTATTGGTTGAAGTAATTAGTAATAAATAGTATTTATGTTTTCATGTGTGTAATAAAAATAATTATGATGATGATTAATTATATGATCAAAATATAAATATAGGTAGTCCTTAATATAATAAATAAAACAGTATTTACATGAATAGTCTATAATAGGAATAATAATAAGACAACAACAATGTTATCATTATATTAATTACATTAAAATAAATAAATAGTGAATATTATTAGGTATTGTATGAGCACTAAAATATTTGATGTGTGTTATTATTAGTAGTAATATTATTAGTGTTATTAGTGTCCAAATATAAAGTGATGTCTAAGATTCTAAAAAACTAAAACTCATAAAATATTACATATTTTTTTTTAAAAATGTTTCACCTGTTTATCCTTCAGAGTTTCAGAAACATCCAGAAACATACAACATAGAAACATTCAGAAAATCTTAATATTACAAGCTGTGCTCAGATTTCTCAAGATATGCAGTCGAAGGTAAGAGATTTCAGTATCAACATTTTCATTTCATCATTTTCTTCCAAGAATTATGCTCTGCACATTCATTTTATAGTTTCATACTCTTAATATCTGTTATTTATGGTCTAATTTCCATGATTTTTTTTTTCTAGAAGAAAATCTGAGACAAAGCTGATCTTTGAAATCAAACAATTGAGAATGAAGTTTCTAAAGTCTCTAAAAAGAGCAACATCTAAGCAATATTGTTTTTCCTCGAAATGAGAAACTAATATGATTTCATGATTTCAGCTCTAAAAAATGTGGTCATTCAAGCAGAATATTCTTCTCCACCCTCCTTTATACATACACTCAGTCCATGTTGAAGTCGTCTTAATAATTGATGAACATATAATAGATTGTCATCAGTTTACACTAAACACTGCTCCATGTACTGAAATATGGCGCAGGGAGCAATTCCTGGAAATCATCCAAGCACAAAAGCCTGGATGAGCTCCAGACGTTCCCCCTCAGTGTGTGTTCAACAAGCAGCAGTCAGCGTGTCTCTGAGGGACTCTGATTTATCCTGTCTAATCCACACACCCCTGCTTTCTGGGCTCGCCAGGCCACCATACATTCACAGGAAGTGGTCTCTTCTGCCGGCTTGCCTCCCTGCATATTGAGTGGCTACAATAGCAAATGCTATTTGAATATATTTTAAATTGGTTCTTCGGTTTGAACTGAATGGATTAGAATGATAATTAGCAGCACTTTCCTTTGGGTAATGAGTAAATCTTTAAAGAGATTCTGAAGAAAATGTAAGGATGCTTGGCAGTGCAAAACTGGCTGCTGTTTACTAAATTGGTGTGATTCTTTCCAGGACATTGATATGCATTTGCTAGAGTGTTATTGTTTGTTGCTAGGTGATTTCTAGGCTGTTATGCTTGGTTGCTTGTTTGTCCGAATTTGGCTTTGGAAATGGTATCATGGTGGTGATTATTTATTTATTTACATAGACCATGGTTATAGCATATACAGTACTGTGCAAAGGTCTTAGGCCACTAGTATTTTCACCAGCTAAGAAATGGTTTTAAGTCAGTTATTTCTATCTTTTGCTGTAGTGTGTCAGTAGGAAATATCAGTTTATATTCCTAAACATTTCTTTTGCCATTAATTGTAATAATCCAGTGAGATTTTTGTCTGACAGCAGCCAGTGCTCCACACAGAGATCTGATCTGATCATCATCCAGTCTGCCTGGAATCACATGAAGAAACAGAACAAACTGAGACAGACTAAATCCAGAAGAACTGTGAGGAACGTCTCCAAGATGCTTCAAGAGACCTTCCTGCAAAGCTACAGTACTGTTAAAGGTTTTAGGCACTTGTGTAAAAATGCTGTAAAATTAGGATGCTGTCGAAAATAATGTCATGAATAGATTTCATTTAGCGATTAACTTCTATTAACTAAATGAAATCAATATTTGGTGTGAGCATCCTTTGCGTTTAAAGCAGTTTTTGACCGAGGTACACTTGCACAGTTTTTCAGGGAGCTTTGCAGGAAGGTTTCTTGAAGCATCTTGGAGACGTTGCCACAGTTCTTCTGGATTTAGTCTGTCTCAGAGATTTTTGTGCAAACAAAAATCTCATTGGATTATTACAACTGAATGTTTGGAAATGTAAACTGATATTTCCTACAGACACACTACAGCAAAAGATAGAAATAACTGACTTTAAACCATTTTTTAGCTGATGGAAATACTAGTGGCCTAAGACTTTGCACAGTACTGTATGTATGTGTGCATGAAATTTAATTACTAAAATGTTTTACATTTTCAAAAAAGTAAAAAAATAATTTAACTTTTTTTTAGAATGTAGCATGTTGTTTTATTTACATATACCATGATAAGTTTTTTGTTCTTTGTTTATTTATTTACCTTTTTTATTATTTATTTACATAACATTTTTATTATTTCTCCTTGATTTTTGTTTTTTATTATTGTTGCTGTTGTCTATTTTTTATTTATTTACATTAATATCCCATTGCGTTTTTAAGTTTTTACAATTTATTATTATTGTTGTTGTTGTCGTCGTATTCATGGGGTGTTTGTTTGTTGGTTTGGTTATCTAAGTGATTTCCATCTTAAACTACTGCGTTGCATTTTTCCCTGTGTTTTTGTTTTATTATTACTATTGTTGTTTTCAATGTTATTTATTTATGACATTAACATACCATCCTTTTAATTTTTCTGATTATATTGTTATTGTTGTTGTTGTTGTTTGGTTATTTATTTATTTATTTCATATAACATACCATAGCGGTTTATTTATTTATTTATTTACATTTAACATACCATAGCATTATTTTTGTTCTTGATTTATTATTATTATTATTATTATTATTTTCTAATGATATTCGTACTATGGTGCAATGGTATTCATTTGTAAATGCCCAGATATGTGAATATAGTACTTTAACAATGTAATGATTTTGGTCAGTTCGAAAGCACCAAGCAACCACATCGCAACCTTCCAAAACCCTCAATACACCTTAGCAACCATTCACAACACCTTCACACAATGGTGTCAAGTTTTAAATGGTCAAGCATACATTTTTCTTCAGAAAATGTAACATCTAATTATTGTATATATGCTATAGCCATGAAAAACAAACTATGACCTGCCTTTTTTTTCCTTCACATTTTTGAACTGTTTAACATTTTTGGTTTAGGAACTGACAAAATTGAATAAATAGATTTAGTTTGTCTCTGAGAAAAGCAACATCAATTTTCTAGCTCAGAGAAGCAGGGTTCTTGTCATGCACACACACATAATCAAAGTAAAGAAACAAAGCAGCCGCAGTGAAAGAAAGATAATTACTTAAAACAAAGAGCGAACACACAGCGTGTGTGGAGGAATGGCATCCTGTGCGTGTTCTGCCGGCGTGGGCGTTGACAAAAGACGCATCATGCATGTGAGTTCCTGTATGTTGGGCTGAACGAGAGACCGCAAACATAGACGCATGCACACATCACCATAGCAGTCTGTGTGTGTGTGTGTGTGCGTTGCGCATTCATCATCCATGCCTTTCTTGCCATCTGTAACTCCTTCTTGCTGTGCCAAATCCACTCAAAGGGACCAGGAGATGACAAGAAAGACAAGCCCACACACATTGCACTTGCACATGGTCACTGCAGCGTCCATCTTGAGTCTTTGTGGGCTCCAGGCGCTCTATCAGAGACGTGCTATTTTCAGGGTTGTATCTGCCCGTTTGGCATTTAGGTCGCTACTGTTCCTCCAATATTGAAGTCTGTCTCGGCATGGACGTAACCTTGGAAAACGCTACCCTGGACGAGTCACGGCAGAGTTTTGTAACGCTACTTATAATTCTGATCTGGTTTTGCGTGTGCTGTACTCCCTCTCTTTGTCTCTCTATCAGGAGGAAGCTGGTCTTATTTGGGTGATGCTGCAGGGATGTCCAGAATATTAACACAAACCTTAGAAGCTGTCAGCCATTAATATGCCAAGCACAGACCTCCCAATTAGTGGAAAACATGGCTTTCTTGCGCTAAGGAGTAGACAGGTTGGCTCAACACCAATGCAGCTCTGAGTGGAGTTAGACAGGGGTGAGCTTCTCGTGTGGAAAAATGATGTTTAGGGAGCTTCAAAGCAGCGGCGTATGAAGCTATCAAACGCACAAAAAATGCACCACAACTTTATTGAAGCGGCTGGCGTTGAAGATGAAAGGCAGGATAAATAGATTTCTTTATCATGGGAGATGAAGCATCCAGGCAGATATCTTCAGTGCTGAGACGCCCCGCTTGACATAATGTGCAAAAATGACTTGATTAAAAGGCACAATTAATAGACGCATCCACCTTGAGGTCTGTGTGTCGATTTTTACCCTCGGTCACAGCCATATAAAATAAATAATTCATCCAAAATTGTAGAATTTGTCTATCTGTCTGTCTGTTACCTGTCTGTCTGTCTGTCTGTCTGTCTGTCTGTCTGTCTGGCGGGATGGCTGGCTGGAGGCTGGCTGGCTGCCTGGCTTTCTTTTTGTATGCATGTCTGTCATTCTGTCCATCTATCTAATTTATCTATCAATCTTTCTGTCTGTCATTGTCTGTCTGTCTGTCTGTCTCTGTCTATCTGGCTTTCTTTTTATATGTCTGTCTGTCATTCTATCATTCTATCTATCTAATTTATCAATCAATCTTTCTGTCTGTCTGTCATTGTCTGTCACCACATCCATCTGTCGTTTTATCCTTCTGTCTGTCTTTCTATCGTCTGTGTCTGTATGTCTTTCTTTCACTCTTTCCATCATTCCGTCATTCTATCGTCTATCTCTGTCTGTCTGTCTGTCTATCTATCTATCTATCTATCTATCTATCTATCTATCTATCTATCTATCTATCTATCTATCTATCTGTCTGTCTGTCTGTCTGTCTGTCTGTCCATCTTTGCTGTTATATCCATCTATCATTCTGTCATTCTATTGTCTGTCTGTCATTCTATCCCTCTGCCTGTCAATCTGTCCGTTTGTCTATCCATCTGTCTTTCTGTTGTTCTATCCATCTGTCTGTCTATCTATGTTTATCTATCAGTCTGTCATTTTATCCATCCGTCCGTCTGTCCTTCTGTCTGTTGTTCTATCCATATATCCATTTCTGTCTGTCTATTTTTCTATCTCTCTGTCTGTCTGTCTTTCATTTTATCTGTCCGTCCTTCCATCTGTCAGTCTGTCTGTCTGTTTTCAAAATTTTCAAACGCTTTGTCAACATTCCAGATTTGTCTTGACAAACACTGCATTTCTAATTAAATTAATTTCAATTCATTTTATCGTGGCTTCCTTGCATTCAAATTCTGCATTCTGTTTGCTGCCTCGATTCATATTCAGGAATCGAACTGCGATTTTAAATGATATTCTCAATTCAATTCTGTATGGCACACAAACCTGATAAAATATGAAACCATATGAGTTGTGCATTATATTACAAGTCTTTTAGAGTCATACTCTAGATTGTATAAGAGAACATTTAATTACAGAAAATTAAATTCACATTAATGATTCACTGATAATCTCACTCAGAACTCATTTGTAATTGTATTAAGATTGCAAAAAAGAAAGAAAAAAAGTGCCTCAACGCATCGCACCAGGTTTGACTGCACTGGTTCTCACATGCACCTTTCAATTACTGTATGATTTGAGAGATGGAATGACATGAGGTTAGTTAATAACAAACTGTTTCTTTTTTGAAGACCTGTCCTTCAAGATGCAAAAGCATCATGATTAAAAGGCACAATTAATAGACACATCCACCTCGAGGTCCGTGTGTCAAGTGAATCTTTCGCCCGTGGTCAAGGCCATTGTAAATTAAATCCAGAACTTGCAGAGAGCAAGGCAGAAAGGCTGTCTGGCAGTCAGTGAACCTCAGATCTAATGTTATTCGGCTGGTTCCCTTTTTATTTTGCCAACAGAGAGGATTTTAGAGCATTACTGCAGTGGCAACCACTCACAGTTTCTTAGTGAGAAGCAAAGAGTCTCCTGTGGAAACATTTCTCCTCACCTGCTTCCGAGAGTCATTATGTGCCCCCCACTGATGTACTGTAGGCCGCGTCTCAGTCCTCGCAGAAACTCGAGTGCTTGTTTGAAATTGATCAATTTGGCTGAAGTGCTGCCTCAGATTAATTCCTGGCCTCTTTAGGTGCACAATATCACAGTGTTATGATATTCTGTGGTATATCGACTTAAACAGCGAGGGGGTCATTATGTGGCTGGAAAGTTTGCACCTTTGTCACTTTGACCATGCATTTTTTTTAATGCACACAAATACCTGCGTAGGGAAAATACCCATTTTTGTGAAAGAGTCATAGTGCTTAGCTTAAATAATGCTTTATATTATTATTATTAAAGGAATAGTTCACCCAACAATGAATTTTCTGACCTGCATGTTTTCTCAGTGGAACAAAAAATGGTGCATTTTGAATATACTGGTTGTATTTATGATGCAATTTCTAAGAATGGGGACTTGAGGCTTTATACAAATGACTCGAAAGCAGTTCGCATTACTTGTGTACTATATTTCAAATCTTCTGAAGCAATATGGTAGGTTTATCTGATGAACTAACCAATCCTGAACTCATTATTTACTGCTAATGTTCGCTTCCAATAAGCTGTTAACTGCTGTGACTGAATTTGACATTGAATCAGTTAGTAAAGCATCAGTGAATCAACTAAAGAATCAGATCAGTCAGAGAGGTGAACAAACCATTCAGAATGAGGTTTTGTGAATCAGAGCAACCTAATTTATTGAAAAAAATCTTTCAACAATTGAAAGAACTTTTCAAGGATGTACATTTTGTCACACAAAGCTATTTTATTGCTTCAAAAGACTTTATATATAAAGCATGCAAGTCAAATGGACTACTATGCTGTGAAAACTCCATTATTTGTAGTCGCAAAGAAAAATGATTTTGTGTTCGACACAAGAAAGAGAATTGTATGGGTTTGGAACAATGTGACCTGACATTTTTGAGTGAAATGTTTTTTTAAGGAACCAGTATAACAGCTGAGCTCAAGTGTTTACTAAATTTGCAAATGCACTTGCCAATTTTTCGACATTTTAAAATGCTTGTTTTTAACACAGAAGGTAGGTGTATACCATGGCTCTTCACTTGGTGGCTAATGGCAACAGCAACATTTGTTTAATAGAGACACTTGATAAATCTGGACCTCGGGTCTTATTTTCGTCATACCTCTGAAAACCTTACTTGCGTTTCTATGGTAACCAAGGCTAAACCACTCATTGTAATCGTATTCTTGCGTGTTGGTGTTGTTTCAAGTATGCAAGATTTTTTTTGTCAAAAGCTGTTCATAATAATAACCCACAAACTCTGGAATGCTGCAAGAATCAGGAAGACAGATTCGTAAAAAGAACATAATTCATGCAGACATTTGTTCAATATTTTTTTAGGCAGACATTTTTATTTTGAACAAAGAGTCTACCAGAAAGGACAGGGGTCTCTAGAAAATATATCGCAGTATCAGGTAAAGACACTAGGTATACCATGTGGGTTTGTCGCAATAATAAGTAATAAGGCCATAGAGTTTCATTCTGAAGTGCTAATATGTGATTAAGCACAAATAATTGATGAACTTGACAGCCAGGGATAGATCAGGAATTTTTGTTGTATGTAAAAATAAATAAATATGGATGATCATAAAGTTTGTTATTCAAGTATCTTTTTTGTTTTAATAATTTGTTAATATTTAAATTTATATAATATTACATGTATATATGAAATCTATACAATATACATTAATCATGTATATTAAGAATTGTGAAATTTAATATACAAATGGGTATATTTTTATTTTGACAATATTGTATAAAACATACAAAAATATATAAAAAATATATGCATTTATTTTAAAAACTGTATTATTTATTTATTTAGTTTTGTTGTTGTTGCGCAACTGGGAAAAAAATGCTTTATTATTTTTATAATACTGTTAAATCCTTTGTCTGCAGGAATGAACTCGAACGTATGACTTGCCTGTAAAGGCAAATATAGGACAAACGAAATTGAGTTAAAATCCGTGTGAAAGATCAAATTATGTAAGTAAATTATTCTATATTATATTAATTATATATTTGAATGTAAACTTATATTTAATCTGAATTATAATGTAAATCGTGATGTCTTCCAGAGCATTCAACAGTATACATTATAAAACTTGATTTTTTTTTATTATAATTAATGTAATAAACTAAGTGTGTGTATGTAAGTATATGTAGTGGGGGTGGTGTGTGTGGTGGTACCTGGTATTTATCACGTTATGGGGACCCACAAGGATAGTAAATTAATACTAGTAAATTTTGACCTTGTGTGGATATTTTTGAGGTGCCCATGAGGAAACAAGCTTATAAATCATGCAGAATGGTTTTTTTGAGAAAGTAAAAATGCACAAAGTTTCCGTTAAGGGCTAGGTTTAGGTGTAGGGCAATAGCACATACAGTTGTACAGTATAAAAACCATTACGCCTATGAAGTCCCCCTAAAACATGGAAAAACAAGTGTGTGTGTGTGTGCGTGTATTTGTGTGTGTGTGTGTGTGTGTGTGTTGTGTGGTGTGTGTGTGGTGTGTGTGGTGTGGTGTGTGTGTGTGAAAAAAAACCACTTGGCTGTAAAATCTGAAGAATGAAACCACGCAAGGCATAATACTTTACATATTTAGATGAGGCAATCAAAAGTATCTATGCTTCCTGTATCCCAAGGAGAACAGAGAACGAACGAGTGTATTAATATAAAAGATTTTATTGCGCTTGTGTAGATTGCCGCTCCAGCCGTCATCAGCGGGGAACTCTCAGTAAAGTGACTTTTGGGGGTAGTGCGGCAGGAATCCTCTGCCCTATCGTAAAGGCACGACGATGAAGAGAAACATCGCAGAGCTCCCAGCAGATAAGTCCACCAGTCTGTCTGCTCAGTGCAACAGTCCAGCACTCTGTTTTCAAGAGTTGTCTGGCTTCGGTTCTGATTTTCAAAAGTCAACACGAAATAAAAGACAAAAGTTTAATGTGCAGTAACTGCGGTATCAACTTAGTTTTAGAGATTTTAAAGTTTAAAGTCAACAAATTGACCTTGTTCGTAGGGACAATGCGTGTTACATGGCGTAGTTCAGGAAATATGCTTTCTTTTTTTTTTATCGAATTGTATAATTATATAAAGCTGCAGTTATTCAAGTAGTTTATTGACTGAAATATGTAGTTATATTTTATATATTTATGCTTTATATTATCTTTTTCATTATTCATATTATGTTATATCATTTTTATAATATAAATACAATTTCATGTAAAATTTATTTAAACTTTTAAATTTTTAATTTTAATTATATATTAGTACATACTTGCCAAAAAGTTAATAAATAAGGTGTTTTTAATGTTTCTGACAGAAGGTCCTCCAGCCTCACCAAGGCTTGAATATCTTAACAAAAAAATACAGTAAAAGAGGTTGAATTGTGAAATAGTTTTATGTACTCAACTTTTCTTTTCTTATTAGAAACATTTCTTATTAGCAAAAATATATATTTTAAATAATATTTTAAATTATGTATTTTTTTACTGTATTTTTTAACAGATATGCAGCTTTTGTAAGCATAAGAAACTTCTTTCAAAAACATAAAAAAAAATTATCCAAACCTTTGGGATATATAATTTTCTAAAATAATATACTTTTTCATATTTGTTGTGGATTTTGCCTTTTTTTGTTGTTGTTAAAAACATTGAATTAATTAGGCCAATGGTAGCTGTAACATCTGCGAAACAATTGTAACGTGTCGATTAGACTACGAGTTTAACTAGACGATGACAAACAGAGATATTTTACAGTGGTGTACAGTTTCCCAGACCCCCTCCAGTTCATCATTTTGACACAAGAAGACAAGCGTGGCAGTGGGGTTGAAGAAACGTACCTCTCTCTGAATACGTCTGGAGGATGTATAAACACACTTTGCTGAAAATATATTAAGGAGACGCTCGACCTATCTTCTCCCTACCCTCGAGGAGGGCTGTAGGTAACAAATCAAACAGGAATCCGAGCCCCAAAACATTCCCTCCTGGAAGCATCGTCTTTCCTCACAATGGTTCCTGCTTATCTCTGCCCAAACACCTGCCATGTTGGTTCCTACTTATCTAGTGATTACAGCTGTAGCCATTTTGCAATGATTCACTGCAAAATTATTTAGAAAATAAATAAACATCCCAAACGTTCAGAGACTAGAGCCCCGTTGACTGAACTGCTCTTTGAAGGTTTAGCGAGGGGCGCGGGGGGAACGTGCTTCATATTAATAGCTCTTTCTCCTTTACACGCATGTTCTCTAAGTAATTACCCTGGCATCGGTAACAGCTCTTCAAGGTGACACAGGTCCTACAGAGGGATAGACACACATCTCTCTGATCTCTTTAATGGGGTGCCTGCCTGATTTAGGGCAGAGATGCTTTTTTGCCCTGTGAACTTTTAACTATTGACGTTTCTTGTATTCCTGAACTGCTGGAGTTATTGATCCGGTGGAAAGTTCTGCTCTAGAGTACTCGATGCAGAGCTGCTTTACTGGAACATACAGTAATTACAGCAACTATTGGAGCTTATTCGACATGTCAAGCTATAAAGCATTCAGACTTTTGCTCCCACTCGATCACATTCAGTTTCAAAGCTCATCATATTTCTCTTTGAAATGCACCAGAGTGCATCTTAACAAAATAACAGTCTTAGTAATCAGTGCAGCACAAATATATTCAAATATAGAGTAACTGCGTTAAGCTACAATTTCACAAATCCAACTGTATTAAATAGCAAATTGAAAATGCACAATTAATATTGAATGTGCAGTCCAATTAGTATTAATTAATGTTATATCATGTATAAGTCGCTACATGGCTGAATGCACTAGGTGAATAATGATTGGCAAACAATATAATAATAATAATAAAATATATATTAATAATATATAATAAAATATAAACCATAAAATGAGGATAATAATAACAATAATAATTATATGATATATCTTCTTTGTAAATACATTATTATTATTATTGTCATTCATAAATATTAGTTATAGTTTTTATTATAGTTAAAGACAATTCAGTCATTTGACAACCCCCCCAAAATATAATATAATAATATTAATGTTATTAAATTATTAGTATTTATTGCAACACAAGATTAATAAAATCATAAAAATAAATAATAATAAATCATTATACAGGTTTTATTATTATTGTTAATAATAAATAATAAAAATAATGTATTGTTGGTAATATAAGCCAATAAAATGTTGATTGTTGTGTATATTATATATAGTATTATTATTCATCATCATATTGAACAAAATATTATTATTGGTTTATATTTTATTAAAGACAATAAATGCATTATATTGTTTATAATAATAATAATAACAAATTATTATTATTATTATTATTTAGTAGTAGTAGCAGTAGAAACGTTATATTATATTAAGCACGGTCATATTTATGTTTATAATAATAACTGTTATTATTCACATAAATATATTAAAGGGATCATATGACGTTGCTAAAAAAGACTTCTTTTGGGTATTTGGTGTAAGCATGGTTATGCGGTTAAGGTTCAAAAAACACTTGCCACATACTGACAATGTTTCTACTCTAGCTCTGCTTTATGAAATGACAGCAATTTTTACAAAGTCATCGTTCTGAAAGTGAGGGTGCTCTGATTGGCCAGCTATCAGTCATTGTGATTGCCGAATACCTCAAGGTGTGTGACGGAATGTTACGCCTCTTACCAATTGTAATGCGTGTACGGCTTTGGTGCGACGGACAAAAAATAAGTGAATAATAACCAGATTTTATATTGTAATGCGTGTTATTTGGCTAGTTTTTTGTGTTGCATCCAGTGGTGGAAGAATTACTGTTATGTACATTTGGATTGTAGTATACGTTTTTAAGTGTTTTGCATGGACATTGTGGACGGTCGTATTTAACATAAAACCCTGTCTGGCATGTTGGTGGATCGGAGAGATGTAACGAGATTCATTATGACAACAAGCGCCTACTCTCAAACTCGCGTTTGTGTTTCGGAATCATCAGTGTTGCATAATCTTTAATATGAAAAACGTATTCGGTAGAGTTGCATGTATTGTGAGTGTGACTAGCATATTTGGTGTGGATAGGTTTCATAGACTTATAGGGTCGGCGCATGCACGCGAAGGGGAAAAAAGGGGAACTGCATTCACCGGAACTGTAGTCTTCTCCCAGGAACAGTGCTAGTCCTCCATAAAACGCTCTGCACACATCTGAATATTTGGGTTGAATGTTCTGGAAACAGTGTTGTAAAAATACAACTTAACCACTGATTTCTAGTTGTATCTCTTTGGAAGACAAAACAAAGTAGTTTCGCTTTCACACCGAAAAACACAGCCGTCTCCACGACAGGTGGTGGCTGGCAGACAAACTACAGCGAGAATCAAAGTTTACGCCTTCTTCTTGCGTGAACATTTGGGTGGGTATGCAAATTCTTCCCACATAGTAGTGACGTAGACTGTGGGGCGCGTGTTAAACGAGGCGTTTTAGGAGGGCAGGAAGAGTCTTAACTTTTATAAAGAATATCTCTTTGGGTTTGAGACTTTAGTCTTTGCAACTTCTGTCACGGAATGCCAGGAGAAAACGAGGTAAGTTCCAAGTGCAGTTTATTGAAAATAATAACAGAACAGAACAAAACAGAACAAAAACGTACAAAAGATAATCCAAAAACCTGACCACAGATAACACAAACTGAGAAGACAATACAATCAAGACGCAAATGACAGACAGAGAAGGCATGATATATATAGCTGGGTTAATGATGAACAGGTGTTACCGATTAGACCAGGATTAGTGAGCAGGGGACTATGGGAAATGGAGTTTAACACAAACAACGTAAAACAGAAGAGCGCCCTCAAGTGACCAGTCCAGGTCACCACAACAAACACTGTGACAACTTCAGGGATCTTATCTATTCACGGACAGCTTGTAACACTCCAAAGAGAAAGGAAAACTTGAAACTGCATCATATGACCCCTTTAATACTATTTTATTATTGACAATAAATGTGTATATATTTATTATTACTACTAATACTATTTATAGATTTGAACTCTATTTTACTCTTGCTGCCTTAATGCAGTAAGCTGCTTGCCATGTGATTCAGTGATTTTATACACCCCTTACCAGTGGTAAAATCACTCTACATGTGATGTGAAATGAGAAAAGTTCATATTTATAGGCTTTTAGAACCAATTATGGCAAGTTTTGACTTTATACAGGTGATATTATAAAACCATGAACATCCTGAATAAGGATATGTTTAGCTGAAGGACCAGAACAGAGACATCATTCAAGGATCTTGTCCATAATAAGTAACCTATTAAATTTCAATGGCTGTGTCAGCTATTACCGTTCCTCATGTAATATTTATCTAAGTGTCGACTGAGCTGACTGGAGAAGTGCTGGTATTGTGCTGAATGAAAATATGAAGCACTACCTCCGATTTAGTAAGAGAGACAAGTGAAACGGGAAGTAGTCGTGATTGCGTTCACATGGGATGACTCCAGGGCTGTTTGGATAACACATACACTGCAGTGCAATGAAGATCTCCCTGCTCTTGGCATATTTCCACATTGGTGGAGAAGATCCACCTCAGTTCTGTCTGTCTCCACTGGATTCCCAGCTCAGATTTTCCTGAAGTTAACACTGCCCCCTGGTGCTCATACAGTATTACACCTCTACCCCAGTCCCTAAGAATGAAAACCTTTACAAAAAATCTGATGCTCTGGGAAAAAAAACACCCAGAGAGTACAGACACACATTTTAGCCAGAGATAAGATTGCATTTCGGTGTAGCATGCAATGGATCAGCATTTCTTCTTAGGATTTCGCTGGATCAGCTGCGCTCAGATTTGTGCCGCGGGAGCCTTTGGTTATCAATTACTTAACAGCGGCGGGAAAGTTTTCCCAAAACATTCCCTCTTGATCGCCACATCATAATGAAACCTGCCGCTTCCACAAAGGGACCAATTAAAAGCCTCTTCCTTGATGCATTAAGTCGGCCGGCGATTAGCGAATCAACGTGTAATCTTGGAAATTTCCGCTCGAGCGATTCGCGTCGGTCAGCGAAGTGCCTTCGACTGAGGAAATCTTTTGAAACACTAATCTTGTCAGGGCCGAGAGCGGGAAAGGTGTTTAGTGTTTACAGTTAGAGAGACCAATCCATTTTTCTATGGAGCGAGATAAGCTCTATGAGGAATGCAACATGTCGTTTAAAAGTACATAGAGGACTTAAACCGACATATTGATGTATTACAGGAAAATAAGACAGCAGCTGCTAGCTCTTTGCAAGCTACCGCTACAATTCATTTAATGCTAAACACTTTAATTGATGAGTAGGAGTTTCTATTTCAAAGCCTGCCAGAAAATCTTCACTCGTTAGGAGAATTAAAACACGTTCAGAGTCGACTCAACAGGTGTCTGAGGGGAAATATTCAAGGTTTACTTCCACGTACGTTTAAAACTGCGGTAGTTTCGTGTTTTACCGTGGTGTTTTGCTTGAGTTTGTGCGGATTGCTCTAATGAGTGTAAAACCATAGCCGCCATCTGTTTCAAATGTGCAAGACTTCTCATCCGCTGGAAATCTCCATGGCTTCCTAGTTAAAACATCACAGGGTAACTGTTAAGGATGTCACATTTGTTCTGGAGAAATGTTTGTGATTTTCATCCAGAGCCAAAGCTTTTAGAGACCACCACTGTGAGAAAGAGCTCACATATCTCTTCATTTGACACATCTAATTTGGGCTCAATTATCTCGCTCAAGCAAATGAAACCTAGACCTCTTTTTGTTCGTTCGTAAGCATCATGGGTAACGAGCGGGACCAAGGGTGTAGGCGAGGACCACATCCAAATATGAGACTCATAAACCAACAACAGCAATTACTGATTGATCTTTTAAATTGGTTAATCGTTCTCTCTCATCTCCGTTGTGTGTGTGTGTGTGTGTGTGTGTGTGTGTGTGTGTGTGTGTAATTACTAATTCCTATATTTTTCTCATGTGTTTGTCATAGTTGATTGTGTGTCATTGCCAGAAATCAAATTAGATTCATGCGTCTGCCTTCAAAATCAATTAATGTTGTCCTGAAACTTTGGAAATTGAGGAAAAACAGACATCAAACTCAAATGGTAGATGAATTTTCTCGAATAAAAGTGGAAGTTAAATTGATGCCCAGCGTGAAAGCATGAACAATTAACACTTTGATTTAATTATATCTTCATCTTTTAAATGAATGTTTCATTTCAGAGAAGATCAATTATTTCTCTAATGAATCTTTAGAGAAGGTTGCGAAAGTATTAAACTTTGGTGTGATAACTTGTCTTGCATTGTTTGTGCTCTAGACATGAATGACTGTCAGTCAAAGAAGAAAATTGAAGAAGAGACCAGAGTGTCATAGAGACTTGAGGGGACTTGCTGTTTTGACTTGAACTAGAAGCAACACCCTAGCAACCTCCTAGAAAACTTCATACAATGCCCTAGCAATCGCTCTAGACCTTAGCAAAGGCATAACCATGTCCTAGTAACAGCACCCAACAACTGTTGTGATGTAAGTTTTTGTACACAAAGATAATTATTTTTATTTTTATATATATATGATTTTTATATTTTATACCATGTCAGAACTAAATAATATTTTATTTTAACACTTCAGAATAACATTACTTATTTACAGTTAAGCAAGAGGGAATAAGTAACTTTGAACAGTAAACATGAATATTTTATTTTATTTCAAAAATTTCCGAACTATTTAATATTTTCATTTGATTCTATTCTATTTCATTTACAAACAATTCAGAACAACATTACTCATCAACGTGTAAGAAAACAGGGAGAAATCATTAATTCATCATCTTTTTTTCACAGCTCCCTCGACCCTAGCTGCAAAGAATATTATTTTATTTATTTCAACCACTTCAGAACAATATTACTTACTCACAAGTGTAATAAAGGGGGATAAGTCATTTTTGGATCTTTGTATTTTCCACTTCTACTTGATAACTACCCACAACACCCTACCATTGTGATGGTAGGTTTTGCACCAATAAAAATTGATTATTTTTATTTTATTTTATTTTATTAAAGAATAACGTTACTTACTGACACATCTAAGAAAGAGGGACAATTCATTTGATTTGATCTTGTCTTTGTGTTTTCCACGACTCTGCTTGATAACCCGGATGCCTGAACAGTAACCACAGCTCAAACCAGCCTTACACATCCGCAGCGAATTCACGAGATGGAAGTGAATTTGTGAATTTGTGAAATTATGTATTCATGGGTTTCTCTTCTGAAATGGCATTTTCCAAACAGAAAGCAGCACCCTGTCAGCCTTGAGTGCTTTGTTGAATTGTTTAATTGGTTTGCGCTTTCATTCAATTGATTGCAGGATTTCAGGGAGAGTGTTGTGATGCAGGCTAAAAGCTCCAGGACAGTGTGGAGGGATGAATTGTGGGACATAAAAGAAAAGGTCAGCGGCTCTGGTGTAAAGGGCACCGCTCACAGTGTATTAGAATGGAATAATTGACAGATATGCTTGTTAACTTGTTTTATAAGAACACACCCTGATAATTGAAAACAGCATTGTAAAGCATGCGTTTTGTGTACTGCATTCTTTTTCTTCTTTTATTTAGTGTCCGGACCATTTAAATATGAGACTGAACAACATAAACTAGACTTTCTCATGTTTTGAAGAAACTGTGAGTGGCGCCTGCATTTGTAAAACTCAAATTGCAATTAAGATTTGAATTAAGGAAAGTAGAATTCAAATTAATTGAAATTCAAAGAACTGCATATAACTATTTTTTAGAGAAAAGCAAAGTTTACTGAGACAAAACTTTAAAGGATTGACGGACGGATGGACGGACGGACAGACATACAGATATATAGATGGCTGCTAAGTGGTTGGTAAAGTTTTCTGAGGGTTTTGTTGTTGATATGCAGTTGCTAAAGTGTTATTTGTGTGTGTGTGTGTGTGTGTGTGTGTGTGTGTGTGTGTGTGTGGTGTGTGTGTGTGTGTTGTGGTGTGTGGTGATAATTAGGGTGTCTGGGTGGCTGCTCCTGGCCCCAAGTCCAAAAGTCCCATGGCTCTAGGAAAAAGAATAGTAAATTAGTGTAAATAGTAAAAAAAAAAAAAGGCAAAAGTTTGTTTGCCATGTGGAAGTACTTCAGTATTTCCTAGAAGAGTCTCTTCTCATTAGTGTAGGTTATGTGTGTGTAGAGGCTGCCATTATGAGTGAATGTCCAAACTCCCGCAAAAATCCATTAATTGACCTTTCGGTAGGCCCCGCCCCCCTTAGTTACTGTTGCTCACTCGGACAAACAAGCGGAGTTGCTCAGTCTTACAATGACAGCTGTCAGTGAAAACCTTCTTCCGAGGTGTTTCTGATCAATTTGGGACTAGGGATGCAACGATTATAGATTTTGTTGGTACGATTATTGTCTGAGGAATAATCACGGTTTTACGATTATGACGATTATTTATGCATTTATTCATTTCCCAACATTCCTAATGTATAAAATCACATGAACACTCTTTAGATATTAAAGTGTTATTTATTGCTGGCTTTTGAAACAGAAATAACACAGTAACCAACAATACAGCACAAAATAAACATAAAAAAGACAAACAAAATCCATCTCTCCCATTGGAATTAAAAAAAAAGGTGACCTCTGCTCTGTAAACATCCATGACAGTATTTCACTTTTGAAAATAACAAATGGAAATAGATCGCAAAAATATTTAATGTTTTCAGTTTGTACATTCTTTATTTCTTTTGGACCTGAGGTAGAGAATTTGGAAACATGGTGAAAAAAAATATTGTTGGTTTTTACTTCTGAATAATACTACAACAGGGATAGTAAATAACAAAGTTAATGAAGTAGCCTATTATTAATATACGACTAATATTAACTTTATTTATCCCACAGGGGAAACTATTAATAATGAGGAAAATAAACTGAACTATCATTGTAATCAACTGTCATCATACGTATTAATTTTAATAATTTTTATAATAATTCATATGATTTTACAAGTGGCCTGAGAAAATCATGTCTATTACTTTGGTTTGTGAGATCAGAGATCGCGCTGCACACACATACAAACATCCAGGAGGACACAAACTTCTTGAGAATGCAGCCCCGTGACTTTTATTAATAAAATAGATGAATAGCCTACTGGAGAGACGCACAGATGCAGATAGGCTAATTCACACAGCCAACTGTCACCTCTCTCTCTCTAATAATGAATTCAAGTAGCTAAATGTTATAATTAATTCAAATAAATGTGATCTTACCGCACTATTTAATCTCTTTCTGATCTGAAGCGGGCAGAATGCGGAGCTAACGAGCTAAAGCTTCGCGTCAGGTGGTTCTTATCTTCACATCGTGCATTAAAATCATTCAATGTACATCAAGCCGTGCATTATCCCTTATGTATTCACTCTTTAGCAACAGTTTTTTACAGCAATATTTAAACGACAACCCTGGTCATTCTTGGTGTACCCAAAATGGTCCCACACTGGACAAGCATTTCTCTGGTGGAAATAAAGCTTTGCTGTTTGGTTCCTCTGTCACAGTTCATCTAATGCATGTAGTAGCCCCCGTGCCTCTGAGAAGCACGTCATTTAAGCTGGTGCACCACTAGTGTAACTTTTTTCGTTTTGCGCAAGCTGCAACAGTTCCGTGTAACAGAAACACTCGGTTTAACGGAACCTTTACGATTAATTAACCGTGACGTTTAAGCGCGGTAATCGCGAACCGGTTTAATGCGCATTACTATTGGGACACAGATGGACCTTCAAGTGGGACTTAAATATGCCATGGAGGGATATATAAAAGATGTTAAAATAAATATGTAAAAATCACAATGCAAACGGGAGAATTATGTTACGGTCGTCACGATCGCAATGACAACATCCCGGATCAACACGTTCATATACCGCAGAGTAAGATTAAATTAATTCATATTTAACCAGATTAATATGGAGAGGCACTCTAATATAAACCTTCGTTTATGTGTTTTTGACTTTCACTGCATGATGTGAGAACAGTTCGCTATTTAGGTTTGTACGTTAGCATGGACTCACTAACTTTAATGCTAACGTTAGCTAGTTTTAGCCAGAGACACATTGCTGAAGCACAAGATGATATTAACGTTCTGCTTGAGCAGATGAAAAGTGTAACTTAATGAGAGTATGACAACCAGAAAATTAACATTTTCGTCTTCATTGTGATTGGGGTTGAATGCTTAGGGACATTTTGCTCTGTTTTGGTTGGATTTAGGAAATGGAATAAAATCAATTACATTGCCTATCCTCTCAGGATAACTGGAATTAGTGTTACGAGTATCCTAGGCACATCATTGTTCCTTTTTTGTAGCATAAACACTATTAAACCGATGCGAGCTTCGGATATCCCAATGTTTCTCTATGGCGCTGAAATCTAAAGATGTCCGAGTTCCGCTCCCCGTACAACTGACACTCGACTGCCATTGGCTCATCTGCATTCGAGGGGACGAGCTTACCGATAGGTCAACTCTTTCGTATGCACAGGAAATTCACATTTTTTAAAATGTTTCCTCATTATTTAAACATTCGCATCTGTTTTCACAATGGGTGGCACTTAAAGATAATGAAGTCTAATAAGCCTTTAATGCTGGTTTTAATGTATTCACAAAGAGTACACAAAAGAACAGATGGTGGGTTTTAAATCCACATCTCGCCCCAAAACCTTTGGTGTTGTGTATGTGGCTGTTCGCGTGTGGGTAATATCTGTATTTAAAATACCCTGCATGCAGCTGCAGCATCCTTTATCCCTGCTGATGGAATGTTCTGGCTTGCCCTGAAACATGCCGTTGAAACATTCAAAAGGAGAAAATGTGTTTTACAACTCAAAATATGTCTCAGTTCAAAGAAAATGAGATGTGAGAGCAGCAACAGAGGGGAAGATTTTCATTTGAGTATTGACTTGAATTTCAGTCTATTTCTGTATGGACCAGCATTTTCAAACTGGGGTCTGAGGCCACAAAATGGGTTATAGGGGGCCCATGTAAACTAGAGGGGAACAAAAAATAGAAAACAAGGATAAAGTGCAAAGCTAAATAAATTTATTTTTTTGGGAATTATATTTAATATTAAACATATTATATATATTATATATATTATTATATATATATATATATATATATCTATTGTGGCATGTGAGGTAGGGTATCACCAAAGTGTGGGTTGCTTCACAAATTGAGTCCAGGCTGAGGTCAAGCTACAAGTTTCTCTTTTTTTTTAATCATCAACTCCAAAAGCCAAAAGTTACAACAGAGGAAAAACTCATCCAGCTTCTCTCCACACACACACAAGAAGAATCAAAGTCCCTTTTGTTCCCAGCTCATCACCAGCTTTTTTTCCTTCACTCCCAACAGCTGTGTCTCCCCCGCTGAGGAACTTGGTAACTGTAGTTCGGGACCAGGTGGCCATTTTGGTTTGTAGTCCCCATGCTGAAGCCATACAGATGGAATACCTTCCCTTATGGACACAGCCTCTCACGATGCAACCATATTATAGAATTGAATGGAAACAATAAATATATTTATATTATTATGAATATTCTTGCTAATTAATTACATTATTACGTAATGATTATATTAGTATTACTACATTACTATGTCTTTGATATAAATAATACATAGAAATGGAATATAAATAATATAAATAATGTCCTGTGATTTTAAATATTATATAAGTGTATATTTTAAAATAAATGTAAAGAATATATGTAAAAATAGTTTAATTTTATCACACATTTATTATATAATTTTATTATTGAATTTGGTATAATGTGCAATATAAGTGGAAGTTATTTAATTATTAACCAATTATTGTTTTTTTTTATATCACACCATTTTTTTCTCATAATATAAATTAATCTTATATCTGCCTTTCCAAATCAAGAAGGGGTTCCAAGGACATAATCATATCTGAGAGTCCTTGGGCAAAATTTGAAAACGTGATATGAATTACTTTTATTGTGTTTTAGTCCTTTTGGAGCTTGACATGTGGTCATTGTGAACCATGAACTGGAAAATAAATGCATGCACTTTCTTCTCCAGTAAATAAAAACTTCATGTGGGTTTGGACCAATACGAGGGTATATTTTAGTTCTACCATTCCTGTAAGAATTAGGCTTCTCGGATCCATCTATAGAGTCTAAATCAATATAGATGCAGAAAAATGAAGGCACAGGCAAAAGAGAGGCCTTATGGAACTGCATTCATTCGCTCCCAGAGACATTGTTTCCTACCTAGTGAGTGATTTTGACGGTGTTTGGAGCGCCCACTGTCTGCTGATGGCTGTCTCAGTCCAGTGAGCTCTGCAAACACTCAGCAGTCTCCTGCAGTCAGTAATATTTAAGAGCCGCAGCCCTAGTGAGATGTGGTTATTAAGCCGTTCTCCCTCTGCCTCATGAAACACTCCAGTTCTAAAACAGCAATAAGTGCCCTTATCAGGCAGTCTGTTTCTTTTCTTGTGTATAGAATAGAGGTGTTTACAGGTTATTCGCTGTGAATCTTAACAAGGACTCTTCATTAAAGGACCCAATTCTACATTTCGCCCATCTAGTAAAATAAAAGATTTCATTTGAGAGAGATTGCTTTAGGCTTTAGGCTTTGTGCTGGCATTACGAACTTGAATTTGTTATTTTCTTTACTTGGCCTCGTATATAATTGCTAGATGGGTAAAAGCAAGCTCTAAACCAGATTAAGTTCAGATCTTGTGGTGATCCACTGCATGTTGTGCCAAATTAAGCCTTTAAAACTTAAAGAAATTGTTCTCCTTTTCATTTATCTTTTAACCATGCCTTTGTTAAAATAATATATTTTACCCTTATCCTAGACCCAGACTTTCAATCTTAAAATATGTAAATTCACCATATATATATAATTATAATTAGCTTTAAAGTGAAACAGTCATAAGCCATTTCAAAATCTATGTAAAAATTTTTTTTTCAATTTTTGCCTCAATAAACATTTTTCCCTAAATCTATTTGTGTACCAAGGCGACAAGAACACTAACTATATATTATATATATATATCTATATATATATATAATATATCTATAAGTATATTATATATAGATATATCATTTGGCAAAAAAACAGATACCTTTCAAAATCATGTTTTTAATCTCAATCAAACTGCAGTTTGGTTATTTTGATTAAGTAAAAATAACAACAACAAAAAAATACAGCTAACTAACAATAAAAACATGATAACATAATAAAAAACATGATTTTAAACATTTAAAAAACCGGAGTTATCTGTTTTTTGCAAAAAAACTTATATATATATATATGTATGTATGTTTGTGTGTGTGTATATATATATGTGTATGTGTATATATGGTATGTGCTATACATGTTATATATAGATATGTGTATATGTATGTATATGATATCTATCTATATATATATATATATATATATATATAGAGATATATATACAGTATATATATATATATAATATAGAAAATATATAGTATATATATATATATATATAATGTATATATAGCATTATTTTCAGCAAATACTATATCTCCCCAATATTTTATATATAAAATTGATAGATATACATTTCCCACTAAATTTGTTGCTATAATATTAGTTACTGGGTAACTAAGGCGGACAAGTAAACAAATGTCCAATGCATCTTGCTGAAAAAATATATAAATATTACTTTATATTTTTTAAGTGTGTATTATAGGGTACATAAAATGCTAATAAATTAGCCTTTAGAAAGACAAAGTACTCAGCTATTTTAAAATTAAATGATTGAGAGTGTAAAAATGTTTTTAAGAGGTTTTATTTTCTAAAGATCGAAGGGGCCAAAAAATGTAATAAACACCGTCACCTACTATATTTACAGTATTGCCCAGTATCATATATTGTGTTGCTTAGATGTTGTCTGCTTCATCTGAAAGGTTTATTTCTCCAGCTTGTTAGAGGATCTTTTCAGAATATAATTTGTTTTGCTTTAGAACGTGTGGTTCAGCTTAATGGAAAGAATGTGTAATCTATGGTTACGATGAAAGCTTTCTGTGCACATGGGTGGAAGATAAGCCAGCGCTGAATGGAGTTTTGTTAGCATGTATGAAGATGAGTTTCATCAAGCCCAACATCATCGGTCCTCTCAGATGTATCGCTTTGAGAAATAATAATGAATATTAGGGGTTTCTCACAAGGTTGTGTAGTAAACTGCTCTGTTGTAAAAGGCTGCTGAATCCTGGTGTGGGCGAATTGTCATTGGCCGTCCTCTGGGGACAAGCTGTCATTTACAATGCTTCGGAGATGACAAAACACGATAGCAATTTCACTCTGCCCCCCTTCCCTTATCCGAACACGCACGCATATTCAAAGCGAAGGAAAAAAAAAAAAAAAACATTTCTAAAAGTAACATTGCCCACGACCGAGAACAATAAACATTTATTTTCCCATCTTCTGCACACTTCGAAGATTTTCTGACACTGTCCTTTGATAGCTTCCGTGACTAACATTTTCCTCTCCCAAACTGTATTTCCTGCCTGTAATTTATGCATCAGATTCATGCATAATTAATTTTATATTTTACACTGTTGAATGAAAGTAGCCAAACAAATTCCACTGTTATTGAGGTGTGTCGGCCGCCCTCATTAAAAATGTATAGTTTTTGTTGTTGTGTTGACAGCATAAAAACTGAACAACATTTTTGGCCTATGCAACAATCACATGATTGTTTTACTATTTTGGGCTCTGTGAAACTTTTTTAGTTTAGGTGTTTTAGTTGTGGTTCACAAATATCAGTTTTCACTTCGATCAATTCCTGATGGATCAAAACAAAATTTTTTTCCCCCCCCCAGGTCTGAAATCTGAATGAAAGGGGTTCAATCTGAAAAGCAGTGCATACACTCTTAAAAATAAAGGTGCTTCGCGATGCCACAGAAGAACCTTTTTGTCAAAATGGTTCCATAAAGAACCTTTAACAAAACCTGTTTCACAAAAGGTTCTTTGTAGGCGAAAGAAGGTTCTTCAGATTACAAAAAAATAAAAAAGAGATGGTTCTTTAAAGAACCTTTGACTGAATGGTCTTTGTGGAACCAAAAATGGTTCTTCTATGGAATCACTGTGAAAACACTGATGCACCTTTATTTTTAAGAGTATAGTTGGTTGTTCTAATTGCAACCTGATCGAAATGCTTAAAATGACTCACCCTCAGGACATCCATGATGTATATGAGTTTGTTTTCTTCATCGCAACCGATTTGGAGAAATTTAGCATTCCATCACTTGCTCCTCCTCATCATCGGATCCTCTGCATTGAATGGGTGCCGTCAGAATGAGAGTCCTAAACATCACAATAATCCACAAGTAATCCACACCACTCAATTCCATAATAAAATTGAGTAATAAATACCAGTCCATAATCCATAATAACACCACTAAAATGTACAGTTTTTTTTTAACAAAACAAAATGTAACAACATTTTGGCCTATGCATCAACCACATGATTTGTTTTCTATTTTGGCCACCTGAATAACATTTGTAGTTAGTGTGTTTTATCAGTTACTTAATTTTCATATTTTGATGGAATCCTCATGTGTAACATCAGGTCTGATATCCTGTTTCACTCAGAAATACATTATGAAAGTAAAATGAGTATGAACGGGGATTCAATCTGAGAAGCATTGCATGGTCGGTTATTCTAATTGCACCCTGATCAAGTATTCCTGTGTGTGTCTGCAAACTCGTTAAAGAATAAAGTGATTAATCTGGGGAAAACGGGGGTCGGGATCCTTACATGACCATAAAACAATCATTCTGACTACTGAAGCTGGGATGAATGAATGCAAATCCATCATAGGCAGGCTGTTTGTGTATGGAAATCCAGGAGGAAGCGTAATTACAGGCTTTATAGCCAAGGAAAGCACTAAAGCATTAAGAGTTGGGATAACAGCCTGAAATGTTCCAACAGCGGCCAATGTGGGTGCCAGCAAGCTAAATAAGACTTTAAGGGTCAAGAAGAGAAAGCCTGTCAGGGAAATAATAGGTCATTCTGTTTTTGCTGACTGTTGCACTGTGAAATAAAAGTTTTAGAAACAAGAAGCACAATCAGGAGGATTTGCACTGAGCCACAACTTTGCGGTTTGGCGGAGCGTGTTCAAGACGAAAGCTAGTTTGTTTTGGTCATGAGTGAGGGGTAAATATGAATATTGACTGTACAAATTAATCAAGTAGGCTACTGGCCACACGTTTTTACACTGAGCCTAACCTTGGTCGTTCTAAATCTGCCTTTAATCCTGGGTAAAGGTACTTTAGAAGCTGATTTAGCATAGCTTTTTTCCCGGGGTTATGACACCCCAACAAACATCCAATCACGTGCTTCGGGAAACACACTGTGTTGTATAAACAGTCATTGCAGCGTTTGAGGCGAAATGTGTTAATTGTTGACGGAAAACACGTCAATTGGCGCGAAGAAGAGACTGTGTTTTATTCATACCTTTATAGTTCAAAAAGACCATTCAGGAAAAATCTGTATAGGCAGCAATAATATGAGGATGCGCGATGCTAAAGCTATTATGTAAACAGGTCGACTGCTGCGTTCGTCCAATCAGTGATACTGACACCACAAATAATTTTAAACCCCAGGTAAGTTAAAGCAGCGTGAAACGTGAATCAAGATCAGGATTCCATTTGCCCCTGGTTTAGAATGACCCAAGGTTAACTATTTCACCTGTGAAAAGCCATTTAGTGTGCTATTGATCTAGAATAGCAATGAAGTATACAGAAAACACTCCCTTATTTAGTTGTTGCATGAGCCTAGTGCTGCTTTGTGGCACCATGGGAATAAAATACTTTGACTACTAAACATCAATGACACACCTTTATTTTCAAGAGTGTAAATAAAGCATTCTTTTTTCTCAGGAAATTCATGTCTTCAAAATCATGTCTTAATTAAGATTTCCGAACTTATAAGTAGGAACCTCCCAAGAGGATTCTGAAGACCATCATTATCAAATGCAAAAGTCTTCCTGCTGTATGAGCAGTTTCTGAAACATCTGAGTTTTATCTCATCTTCTCACTCACAGGATTGGACTGTTGATGTTCAGCACCATGGACAGCTCCTGCTCTGTATCGCCTGATCAGATGGCGTGGGTAAGATGGGGACACAAACTAAAACCCAAAATCTACCAAAACGTTTACTCACCTTCATGGAATTCAAACGTATCTTTCTTTTATCGGTGGAACAAAAAAAAGGAGATTTTTCCCCCATAAAATAAATGTCAGTAGGATCAAATACGGCTTTAGATTTTATTGACTTTCATTGTATGATCAAAACATAACATTCTTCAGAATATTTCATTTTATGTTCCACAGAAGAAAAAAGTTATACAGATTTGGAACAACATGAAAAGTAAATTACAGAATTTTTATTTTTGGACAAACTATCCTTTATTTTATTGCATTACTTGTCAGCTCGAATAAGTGCAAAGTGTCAAAATGAGCAGATACGTTTTATTGAAGAGCATTTATCCTGATCATTAGCTTAGCTTTGGTTGCTATAAATAAATGTTTTCTCTGTGCTTTGTGCTTTTTCAACCATGAGAAACCAACAGTGGCATGTAGTTTTAAGCCTTCTATTTTTTGAAGAAAAAAAAAGTAAATGAAACAAATGCAAACAATAAGTGCTTCAAACTGAAGTATAGTTTTTTTTAACATAAAATACTGTTGTTTTTTTTATTTAGTTATTTGACGTTAAAAATCACTTTTATTGAACATCTGACAGTTATTTGAACTAATCTAACCGGTTATAAAACACTACTAACTTTATAAAGCAAAATTAAGTGGATTTAAGCTGCATTTTGTCATCTTACACATTTTGGTGACATGATTTTAAACCTCAGAGAAAATTGAAAAAAATAAAATGCACATATAATACTTCATTTGACCTCCAGGGGTTAACAATTTTCTTTCACAGACCATTTTCAGGCCCTGCTGTGTACCTTACTCATGAAAAGTCCCCAATACCTACAGTACCAGGCCATTGACCTGTCCTGACTTTTATCATGGTTGCCTGTTCACCCCAAATGAGGGTTTGCACACAATGCACAAATGAAAGGTGACGCATGAGGGCTTAAGTGTGTAGACACGGTAGCATTATTCACAAGTGGGAAAAAACAGATCAAATTAAAGCAGTCGTGTGTCATAACCTTGCAATTAATACAACTATTCTAGGCATGTTTCTAATAGAGCATGTGATCTATTGGGCATTACAAACATAACTCTGACCCAACAGGCCACTGCAATTTGTCAATCACTAATTCCCTTTATTGTTAAAGCCAAAAAGCTGTAGTGTGTCCATATTTTTTAATATTCCTCAAAAATCCATGTTTGATTTAATGCGTCATGGATCTTTGCCCAAATTAACATCACACAGCTGGTTGGTCTGCTCTGCTGCATAAGTACGAGTCTTGTATTCTTTCCTTTCAACTTCTGTTCTTTGGCTTTTTATTTAACTGCACTCTTGTATTTCTCTAGATAGCAAATAATGACTCTCATATGCTTCTCCTTTACAAAACGGGTTCTTTCAGCCACTGTAAGGTAAGAGAGCAATCATACTTAAGACTGTTTTCTAACTGACAGTGCTTTAAGAGATTTAAGCAATAAGGTACATAAGGCTGCTCTATACTGCAAATAGAGTCTGTTTTGTAATTGTTTTTGTTTTATATAATAGCCAGAATCACTCAGTTTCCCTTGACAATGGGATTCAAACTGTCATTTTTCCAAATACCCAGGCAATTCCACCCTAAGGCATTAAAAAACAAGTCATTTTCACTCTTTAAATATATATCTACCACCCCTCTTTGCTCTTCAGGTGCGAATGGCTTCTGTCTTCAAACTCACTGCGTTTTAAAATCGATTCAGATATTTCAACAGGCTCCAGACGTGCCCGTCCCATCTTCATTTCCGCATCTGCGTGATGCATTTAGTCTGAGAGCACGCAAATCATTTTCATTCCCCACAAAAAGCAGCGGGTGTCTTGCAGTTATTTAGCGAGATTACATGGTGTATGGATCTCGTTCAAAAACGTTTTATTTACTCGTTCGCTGTGGATGGATGAGCTCGACTGAAGGGAGATGAGCAAGAAAAATGGGTAGAATGTTACAACAGAACAAGCAAAGTTTTTTGAGATTTGCATATTTTTGGGTGCTGGAATCAAAAGTGTGAAGGCTTCAGTGATTCCATCGCTTGCTTTTTCATGCTATGATATGTGGCATGAACTGATTTCAGGTGATTTCAAGCCTTAATTAATGGATGTGAATTGCTGTAATATTGCTTATATATATACACATTATAGGCTTAATATTAAGAAATAGTATAGTAGTACTCTAACTACTGCTTGTGCACAATGCACATTACTTAATATTAAGCCTAAAATGGGTTTTAATGTCACTACTGATGAAGATTGAATGATTTTTGAGTAATATCGTCCTAAATGCTAGATATTTGAAGTGTACCTAATGTATACTCGCAATAGTTCCACTTTAGCACAATCAAAAGGACCTCAGCCTCTTCGCACAATTTAAAGGCATAGCATAAATTCCAATTCAGATATGCTAATTTTGGTAGTGTTATTGCAGAAAATAAGAATTCAAATACATTTTAGTATATTTATTTTTCACTAGGGATATTATCATAGTCCAAGATGGCCTCTATATTATATTTAGTGATACATGGTCACACAAACATTAACAATAATCATATGCTGAGTGTTTGGAAGTTATCAGGCCAGTATCACACAAGTCCATAGACTTATATCACTATCACATGCTAAAGCATTCGCTCCCTATGTGCATGGTAATCTGTAATGTTTAAAAGTGTGTTCAAGAGGCGAGGGAGGAACAGGGCTGGGATCATAATTGGTGAGAAACTGAAAATGTCAGTTCCGCTAGCTTAGAAATCTCAGTCTACCGTTTACAAGCTGAGCTTTTTAATTCCCTCTGGCCAGAATGCCAATTTTCTGCTATAGTAGTGCTATGTCCCAGGAATTGCTTATGTTAATAAAGCCGGTGAAATAACTGCACAATTAAGCAATTTTAGTGCTTAAATTTTAATTTGGAAATGCTGCCATTTCTCTGCTTAGTCATCCATGGCATGTACAAAAAAATACAGACATGCACATTTTTCGTGTCTCATCTTTTTTCCTCATACATACAGGTGAAGGGTAGGATTGTGTTTGATTGCACAGATTACTAAAATCAGGCTGGTCTTTCTTGATTTAAGTGTGACCGGTGGCCTTCAGTGCTGGAGAATTATTTAAGCAAAACAAATACTTTTTATAGTAATTTTAACAAGGAACATTCCAAAATAATTTCTTTCTACGCCTTAAAGGAACAGTTCACACCAAAAATGACAATTCTGTCATTATTTATGTTGTTTCCAAACTCTCTTGATATTGTTTTTCACAAAAGGAGAATTTGGGCATGAACCAGTTGTGATTTGATGTCAATGACAGCGTATGGACTGTTTATATGGTGCTTTTTGGAGCTTCACAAGTAAAAGGAATTTTATTATTTCATCCAAGTGAATCTGTTGATTTGTTTACTTGTATTCATTTATTGATTTGTCCAGTGACCTTTTCTGCAGGTAACACAGTTACAGCAGTAGGTGGTGAAACAGTGTCTTGTTGTGTGTTAACTTATGAGCAAGTCATTTTGAATCATTCACTCAACTGATTTGTTCAAAATCGAGTCATTCACAACCAAAATGACTCATTCTCTCTTTGTTGTGAACGAAATATAATGGCGATACACAAGATAAACAAGAATGATTCGTTTGCTTAAATGATTCATCCAAAAACAAAGATTCATCAACAGAACATCTATTTTTGTGTTCCAAGGGGAGAAAATGTAGACCACAGGTTTGAACGAGAGTAAATAATGACAGCTTAATGAGGACAAAATACTGTTGGTTGGGACACAATGAAATAAAGATACAAATAACAGATTCAACAGAAAAAAAGTCTGTTTATGTTATCTAAATGTCCTCTCCAATATAAGGACCAATCACAGGCCTGAATGAAGGACACAAATAATCATGGCTATGTAGATGCACTTTGGTTATTTGGGTGGATTTTCAAGCTTCTTTAGCTTGTTAAAGTCGGTGCGTGCTCAGTGCGATCGCAGCAACAAAACAGTAATTATCATTTGAAAAAGAGTCAGCCCAGAGCAAATCCCTGTCAAAAGCTTTGTGCAGTACCTGGGACTGGAGCCGCAGATCAAAGGCGTTTGATAGACTTCTGCTCTGTCATCATGGAACCTTCGTAATCTTCTTATGATAATTCACAGAAGGGGAAAAAAGGAGGAATTTCAAATGGCCTTAGCACATTCAGTCAGGGTTTGTTTTATTATAGAATGAGGATGTAAATAAATAATGTAATGCGACGTCGCTCAAAGCGTAAAGCTCTCGAGAACTACACAAGGTCCCTTCACTTTCTGTATCAGCCGCTGACTGTAATCCTGTAACCACCTTGGCGTAGGAGCGATTTAGAAAATCTTTGACCTGCTCTGATGTGCCATGCATGTGTTCAATTATACACCGCCCTGCAATTTTTCATGTTGAAGTCCTCTTTTGGCTTTGACATCCACCATTTTGCAGTTCTCAGTATATGTCTGACCAATTCAGATACAGCTGCTAAAGAACTGTGTTTGACTGAAAAGTGTGGTAATTTGCCAATGAAAAGCCGGTAAGTAAGGGCACTCTGGGCATCTCTCCATATAAGATGAGAGGTGATTTGGAAATTAAAAACCTCAATGATTTCCAGAGTCTAAGAGTGTGTGTTTATCCTCCATCAAATGATGATCTGACAAACCAATCACGATAAGAGGAGCGATGCTCAAGTTTGAATGACACGAAACACTCAACATTTTCGCTCAGCGTGGGGCAATTTGGTCCTTTCTGCGCTTCTCAGACTTGCTTACAACATCAGAATATTGATCAGCTCCTCCTGGTTACTATGCTGAAGGCACATTTATTAGACTGGTATTTTTAAACTACCGTTTGAAGTGTTGTAGCCTACTTTAGTCCTGTGTGCCTACATTTTAGGCCACTGCTGCAATGTCAAAATCAAGTGTTTGGTGTCACCATTAAATGTCGTCTTTGCATCCATATGGTTATAATACGGTTTATAAGAACATTTAACCTCTCGGTGAAGGAAATATTTAACGAGAAAAAAAGCTCTGAGCGATGATTAAGGCGCTTCATTTTTGATGCACGAAGCACTACTGCCCTCTAATGGCCCAAGTAGGTACAACGTATATATTAAACGTATGTGTATTGCACGTATTAGCTGAACGTTTTCAGAAATATGCGGTTGTTCACAACACAAAATGCAATGTTTGTAACTAAAATTACAGCTGGACAGGAAAATGTGCTAGGGAATCTTTCTGCATTCACCGCAAACCATCTGTACAATTGTAAACCGTTTGATGTACTCGATCTGTTCAGTGGGACCATGTGGATAGAAGACCTAATCAAAGAGAAGTAGTAATATAGTCAGAAAAGTAAGTAAATATGTCACTCTCTAAATTCAATATTGTGATTAAACTCTAAACTTGGACTAGGCTGGAGTATAGTTTGGCTGAAGTGTTTAGGTACATTAATTTGGAGCCAGATGTGATTCATTAAGTCTATTTCATGACCTCAAGTCTGTTTCATGATCCTGATGTCCAGATTAACTCCTCATGCCATGATGGTCCCTAATTGAATTCATACTATACCCTTAAAAATAAAGGTTTTCCAAGAGAGTTTTCAAGGCAATGCCATATAATAACCATTTTGGGGTTCCCCAATGAACCTTTCAGTGAACAGTTCTAAAAATAACAATTTTTCTTAATGTGAAGAAGAACATAATCTGTTTAAGAACCTTTTGTGAAATGTAAAGATTCCATGGATGTTAACAGTTCTTCATGAAACCGTTGATGCTGATGATGAATAAGCTTAAGCACAAAATCGTGGCTAAAAAATACATGGTCTTTTTGATGGACAGTTAAAGTTGTCAGTTTTATGTCACAAACAGCCTGTCACCAACTTGATCCTTCACCTGTCTCAGTCTTTATCTTTGGCTCTCTGGGTGGAACTATCTGTGTCTGATACATGAATTCCCTCGCAAGGCTCTTCATGTGCAGCTAGCGGCCACCGGTGTGTGACTGTCAGAAGAGCTGTGCTCTGCCCTGCTGATTAGTGTGACTTCAGTAATCGCTCTGTGAAAACTCCCATAGACTTACATTGAAGAAGTTACGTCAACTGCATCTAGAGACTAGAATATCACAGAGACTTGGGGTTGGGCTCTTTTGACTACTTTGGATCAGTAAGTAACCACATTGCAACATGCTAAAAAAAACATTCAGAACTTCTTAGCTATTACACGGCAACACCCTCAACATTATGGTGACGGGGAGTTTTGTATGGGCAAGCACCACTCACTTATATGTTAACAAATATCTTATAAACAAAACAGGCCTAAAATGGCAGCATAAAACAGAATAATAAATATAGCCTATATGTTTCCACATTGCCATGTGAGAATGTAAAATTTTCTATATAATATTCTCTCCTTTTTCAGAACATTTCAGTGTCGTGCTCAGAAGAGAAGCTGTGCCGTATGTGAGAGACGCCCAGCAGAGAACAGAAGAACAGCTGGAGCACCTCTTAAAAAGTCACACATTCATGTTCTGTTTGAGAGACTTTAAAATAGCAAATGTTTGTCAGTAATGTCCTTTTAATGTTGCTGTAGGGTTAGGAAAGTTGTAGGCAAGTTTTCAGGTAAGGGAAAAATGTATTACGTTAACACTTGCAAGTCTTAATGACATTTTACACTGTTATGAGGTGTTTATTAATATATATATTTTTTTTTTTACTAGTGTCAGCATTATTTGGCTTAGACTACACTGTAGTACAGTTTAGAATAAGTGCATATGTCAACTTCTTTGTACTGACTTTAAGATGTACTAGCTTCCACTGAAGCACAGCAAATCATAAGACATTCCAAATACTAAATCCCTTTTCACTGAATTGTTACGCTGATCATATCATTTGTATCATAAACTGATGTTTTAGTTAGAAAAATGCAAGTTTGAAGCATACTCACTAGTAATCTCAGATTTAACCCCAGTTTATGTGAACCTGGCTGTGTTAAAAAAGCTCTCAGTGAATAACCTGGTTTGAGGAGCTTTCATGCCTTGTGTCTTTGGGATGACCTGCTGTTTTTCTCTGGTCCTATCAGAGTTCTTACATCTCCTCGGCTTCTCTCTGGCAGCAGAGGACAGAGGAGAAGATCAAGACGCCTTTGATGTGTTGCCCACTGCAGGCGATACAGGGATATGGAATATGATTTCTGAAAAATGTAAC
Source organism: Sinocyclocheilus anophthalmus (assembly GCA_018155175.1). Classification (NCBI taxonomy): domain Eukaryota; kingdom Metazoa; phylum Chordata; class Actinopteri; order Cypriniformes; family Cyprinidae; genus Sinocyclocheilus; species Sinocyclocheilus anophthalmus. Next base: position 809,891 of record JADLZN010006541.1, on the reverse strand, counting down.
ATCTAGATTAAAAAGTAACATCTGGTTGAAATTCACAGCAGGGAGTGGTATGATTTATGAGCTGAATTATTTTGAAGTGAAGTAAATAAATTGTTCATGAAATTATTTTCTTAAAACTAAGCTTTCTTTGACACTTTGATACATTGCTTGGTGTGTGTATCAGGGATAAAAAAAAATAAAATAAAATAAAAGAATTTAACAGTTTAGGTTTCCATTCCTCTTAAAAATTCTGGTTCCTTAAAGGTTCCAATAATCATTTTTTTAGGGCTTTAATAGTGAAATATTTGGGAAAAGTCAAACTTCTTGCTGTATGTTTTGACTGAGTATAAAGAACCAGCTCAAAAGTGTGATTTGTTCGAAAGTCGAATGTTTTTTAATTCCCTAAAAAGAACCTCCGGGAGTCGAACTATTGAACGAACTTTTGTTTGATTCACTACAAAGAACCGTCTCAAGACAGTCATTCGATCCGGAGTCAGGCTGCCCTGTGTTTTTGGTCCACTAAAAAGAACCGTCTCAAAAGAGGGATTCGTTCAGGAGTCAAACTACTGTTTGCGCTGTGTTTCTGACTCACTAAAAATAAATGGCTCAAAAGAGTGATTCATGTGTTTTGATCAACTAAAAAGAGGTGCCTAAAGAGAGGATCTGTTTGCACTGTGTGCAACATCTTTTGTTGATCCTAGATCAACATTGCTGTCCAAAAATAGACTTAACCCATTCACCTACCCCTAAACCTAACCTCACCCATAATTTATTCCTAAAATCAGCGTGAAATGATAGCTGATTAACAAGGGTGTAGAAGCACCTAACCCTGATTGTAAGCCTAAAACAGATATTTCCTGAAAAGTTATCCCTCAATTCTGATTGGTTGATTGGAATGTTGTTCCAGGATCAACAATGAGGTTGATCCAGGAACATGTCTTACTGACTCCAGGAACATGTTGTACTTGGTAAAATCACATTCACTGTCTTTTTGATTCAATAAAATGGATAAAATAAGAGACATTCATTTTGTAATCGGACTACACTGTTCGCGCTATACATTCTGTGGATGCTGCAGCGCAAATAAGCCAGTTCGGCCCACATCTACAGAAGAATGCACATGCGAGAACCATTAACCGCATCAAACTTAATTTATTTCCAATGTATTTCAATGCTTCCATTTATATCGCTGTGAATAAGAGCTTTTGCCAAAAGCATATATGTAAATAAATGGCATGCATGCATTTGTTAAAGTTGGTGTTTTACATTTTGTTCACCAGTGTTGGGTAAATTATCCTACAAAAGTAATTAATTACTAGTTACTAATTACATCTTCAACAGTGTAATTAGATTACTGTACAAATTACTCTCTCCAAAAAGTATTTAATTACTGATACAAGGATATACATGAAACGGTTATTTTAATTCTTTCAAATAAATAATAGATAACTACATAAATGATTCTGGTCACACTTTAGATTAGAGTCCAATTCTCACTATTAACTAACTATTAACTAGTAACTAACTATACTTTTGCCCCAATATACTCCTAATTACTACTTAATAGTAATACTTAGTAAAGTAGATGTTAAGTTTAAGGATTTACATTTAGTCATTTAGCAGATGCTTTTATCCAAAGCGACTTACAAATGAAGACAATGAATCAAAATCAACAAAAGAGCAATATGCAAGTGCTATGACAAGTCTCAGTTAGCTAATGCAGTACACGTAGCAAGGTTTTTTTAAATAATATAATAAATAAAAAGAACATAGAATAGAAAAAGAATAGAGCAAGATAGTGTTAGAGGCCTTTTTTGCTTTTTTTAATTGTATAATAAATAAAAATAAAACAAATAGATAGAATACCAAAGAATAGAGAGCTAGTGTTATGTTTTTTTTTTTTTTTTTTTAATAGAATTAGTACAGAGAGTGCTAGAGTTAGAGGGTAAAATAAAGATGGAAGAGATGTGTTTTTATCCTATTCTTGAAGATGGCTAAGGACTCAGCTGCTCGGGTTGAGTTGGGCAGGTGTAACCCAGATTACTAGAAACCCTGTTGCTGGGAAAAAAAACTACAACATTCATGATTGTGCAAAACAGTATTCTATTTTGTTAATATTTGTAAAGAGAGAAAAAGGAAGTGTATAAAGTTAAATTAAAACTCATTTAGAAAAGTTATTTAATTTAATAAGATGAAGATTGGTCCAATTAGACGAGTGGAAAGTTAGCCCCGCCCTAACGGGTGGAGCCGGGACAGAGATGATGCAACGTTTTTTTGTCCGAGGGAAAAGCCGCTGATGCGATCCTGAAAAAGAAGAGAAAAAAATAGAATTTGAACGAACAAACTAACAGTTGTATACATGATAAATAAGATTTTGAGATAAAAGTATGGATTGAACGTCATTAGTCAATGACCACGGGTGAATTCTAGCGTGATGCTACGGGGAAGATACAAGGCCTGAAGTTGAAGTTTTCCTTTCTGGAAATTTCATAACTGGAAAAAAATCGAATTCTCTTGGTAAATGAAGTGAATAAATCCTCAATTACTTTGTGTAAATGTTTGATAAATGGTGTTTAACCATTAACTGCTGTTGTATTATATTCAGTTGTATGTAAAAGACGTATAAACGTTTATCTTCTGGTTTAAAATGAGAAGAATATTGTGTGAATGTGCTAACTAACTAATGTTCCGTAGTTAAAAGTTACTTTGAGCAGTTTACAAATGTTATTTTGATGGTTTTTGTCGTGTATTCGAGCTATGAGCTAACGGCTGATTGTGTGTCACGTCGTGCGGGCAGATGAGGCCTAAGCGCGTCATTTAAAAAATGCTCTTTGCACATATATGCAAATTCAATGTGTTCATGTTAGATGAAAATTAAGTTAAATGTTGAATGTTTATTTGCGGATTAACTGCTGTATATTAGGATGTATATTTTTATACATCATAAGATGTATATTTTTGAAAGGAATGTCTAATTGTATTTTTTTGGCTTTGTCTTTTGCAAGGCTGGGTCTTTTCTTTTTCCCCTTTTTTCTGTCCTTTCTTGTTTTCTTTCTATTTTCTACTTTTTTTTTTTTCATCATTTCCTGAGTCGGATGCTGCACGTTTCCTGGGCATTAACCGATTTCTGAGGAAGATTTTGAACTTGAACTGTCCCTGCTTGGCGTTACAGCCGTCATTGCATGCAGGAACTGGCGAGCCATGCCCATATAAGGACCGAGCTTTGTGGATCAAGGAATCAACCGAGTGGTAGGATTGTGTGTATGTTTTCCTCCCTTTCTGACTGAACGTTGCTCAGAAATTCTATTGCGGAAGAAGGATCTCGTGTAAGCAGCCGTGAACTGGAACTGAGATTTAGTGGAATCCTAATTCACATCGAGTCTGCTATTGTGAGCAGTTAATTTGGTTTGTTGTGATTTTCATTTTTCTATTGTTGTTTTTTCCCTTTTAAATTCTACTGTATTTTATTTCATCGAATTATTTGGGTATATATAAATATATATTTATTTTTTCTGGAAAACAAGGGTGAAAAAGGTGTTTCAAAGGGTTATAATTTGGAAGGATTGTATTCAAATTCAAAGTTATTCTTACATCAACTAAGCCAATTAGAAGCAAATTGAATAAATAGATGAAAATAAATGTTATACACATTGGTCAAGTAAGGGTCAATTAACTTTACTAGCTTGAATCTAAATGGGTAAAAAAAAAGAAGAGGTAAACAATCAATAATAGTCACAAAACGAAATAGGAAATATAAAAATATATAATCAGTCACAATAAGGTAAAATTAAATTTGTTTGGAACAAGTCTTTATTTTTGATTTTTGCCATTACTTTTCTTTTGTGTCATGTTGTGATGTTGTTTTAAATTTCAATGCTTTATTTTATTTGTATTCATTATTTTTTTTCCCCCAAATACATCTTACCTCTTTCTAACGCAGCCAGTGTTGTCGCCATTGCCTTTCTCCTTGTTGACACTGTCTCTTGAGCGAGTCTAATCTTCTGGTCACTGGTCCAAATCTAGAAACAGTGCACTCCCTTCTCGCTCATTTCTGTTATTCACTGTTTGAGAGGGAGGGTTGCACTCGCGCCACGAAAAGCGTTACACAGGTCATTCCACCAGGAGGGAGCATTTAATGTAAAAGTCAGTGAAAGTGATTTTGTGCCTCTTTGGGATGGCTCAATAATGCACCGTTCACTTGCAGAACGCAAGCTTTTAGAGGGCACATAAGTCTGAAGTAATGAATTTAGGATAGTTTTAGCAATGTGGTCTGAGAAAGTCAGCTGATCATCAATCACAACTCCAAGGTTTCTGGCAGTCTTTTGAAGGAGTTATGGTTGATATGCCTATCTGGATGGTGAAATTGTGATGAAACAATGGGTTTGATGGAACCACAAGCAGTTCTGTCTTGGCAAGGTTGAGTTGAAGGTGATGGTCCTTCATCCAGCAAGAAATGTCTGTTAGACAAGCTGAGATGCGAGCAGCTATCCTCGGATCATCAGGATGGAATGAGAGGTAGAGTTGAGTGTCATCAGCATAGCAGTGATATGAAAAGCCATATTTCTGAATGACAGAGCCTAGTGATGCCATGTAGACAGAGAAGAGAAGTGGTCCAAGAACTGAGCCCTGAGGCACCCCAGTAGTTAGATGTTGCGACTTGGACACCTCACCTCTCCAAGATACCTTGAAGGACCTATCTGAGAGGTAAGACTCAAACCACTGGAGTGCGGTTCCTGAGATGCTCTTTGCCAAAAGGGTTGACAAGAGGATCTGGTGGTTAACCGTGTCAAAAGCAGCGGACAGATCCAGCAAGATAAGTATAGAAGATTTGGAATCCACTCTTGCCAGTCTTAGGGCTTCAACAACTGAGAGCAAGGCAGTCTCGGTTGAATGTCCACTTCTGAAGCCAGACTGGTTGTTGTCCAGGAGGTTGTTCTGTGTGAGAAAGACAGAGACTTGGTTGAACACAGCTCGTTCAACGGTTTTGCAATGAAAGGAAGAAGGGAAACCGGTCTGTAGTTCTCTAAAAGAGATGGGTTAAGGGTGGGTTTCTTAAGTAGTGGGGTTATATGAGCCTGTCTTAATGTTGAGGGAAAAACACCAGTGTGCAGGGATGTGTTAATGATGTGAGTGAGTGCAGATATAACTGCAGGAGAAATGGCTTGAAGGAGATGAGATGGAATAGGATCAAGCGGACAAGTAGTAGGATGATTAGAAAGGATGAGTTTTGAGACTTCTGCCTCATAGAGTGAAGAGAAGGATGTGAACGAGTGTATGTTTGCTGGTAAGATGTGCTTGACAGATTGTGGTGTGGAAAATTGTGCACTGATGGTTTTAATTTTATTAATGAAGAACGTGGCAAAGTCGTCAGCTGTTAGAGCTGATGAAGGAGGGGGAGGACAAAGGATTTAGGTAATTAAAAAAGTAATTAATCCTTATTCTAAAGGATTTAAAATAAAGTCTTGCAGAATAAGACATTAATATGTGTTTTTTTTAAGTAATAATAAACAGCCAATATCCCAGTAACCAACTAGTTAATAGTAAGAATTGGACACAAAAGTGTTACCAATATTCTTATTAACTCACCAAAGTATTTAAAGTGAGAAGAATACATAAAAAGCATGCATTTTAAGGTTAGACTTTAAATTTTCATGTTAAATCCACTATTGTATATAAATGTTCTACAGTCTATACACTGTATTAAGTCCAATTGCATAAGAAATAACTGCAATTAAATTACAGAAAAAATAAGAGTAATCCCTTACTTTACCTTTTCAAGGAAAAAGTAATTAAATTACAGTAACTACTTACTTAGTAACTAATTACACCCAACACTGTTGTTCACATTAATCTCAGAACTCAATGTCCCGGGGCTGTGTGTAAAATCACAGAAGGAAACGCACAACTAAGGAATACTGTAAATGGAATTTATATTTCTGAAGAACTTAATGAGGTGTGCTTAATTTGCACACTTCAGTTTTCCAATCTAAATATAACAATGATCTAAATGTTTTTTTCTTTTATTTTTTTAAGTGTTAAAATTATTTTCGTATCCTCAGAATAATTTCCTCCTCTCATACCCCTGGTTACACAGTAGCGCGTGTCTGTAGTGCCACCTGCTGACTGAGCCTCCACTCTGAGCCTGTTTACCTGACAAATTTGGCCTGAGCTTGCTTCCTTTCGTTCTTCTCATCTCCTGTTCGAGCCATCATAATCACAGCTCACTCTCACAGGTAAGACCTTATGAACTCAAAATGTTTTTCTGTGCTAAACTGTAGAACTGCCGACCTGAATTCAGAATGATCACACAAATGATTGATCCTAGTTTGACATTTATTCTAGATGTGCAAGATTATAGATACGGTCTTACCTTAGTTTAATTTATTTACTGTAACATATGACCTTATAAAAGTCTGGCTGATCTGGACATTTCAGCCTGTGTGTACAAAACACACAGGAAAAATCAAACACTAAGAGGATATAATGCCTTTTGAAATCATTATGTCATTATTGATTGCATTTAAGCACTGCAGTTCAGTTCTGATGATCAAAAAATCTCTCATATACCATCTCTCACCTATCAAGCTCTACTCACCCCCCGTCTTCTCTTCCTCTGAACAATCTGGCACCTCTCATTTCTTCACGCTTGACCAGCCTGTCACCTTCTCATAGGAAAAGAAGGTTTCCTAATGCATCTGAATAATGGGATGCATATATCATGAGGAATTTGAACTTGTGGATGAAATGTTTAAGCTTCTGAATCAAGAGCAATGTTTAAAGCAAGACCAGGGGAGACTGAGAGGCAGAACGTCAACACTGTTTGTTTTCACAGTCCAGTGCCACTGTGATGAACAGAACTTAATTAAAGTTCACATCAGCTCTGGAATTGTGTCAGAGCTCTTGGGGTCCTCTCATCTACTTTTTTTTCAGAAGTGGACCAGGGCTTGAAAAAATGTGCATGTAAAATAATGTATTTGTTTACTAAAATATATGTATTAATTGTTAATCACTTTATAATAATATTTTTTAATATTAATTTATTTTAATTATAGTTAATTAAGTATTCATTTTTAATTAATAAATGAAGACTTTTGATTCCCACGTGCAATTGATCCAAATTGACAGAAAAGACGTTTATGATGTTACAAAATATTTATATTTTTGCTTAGCTGTTTCTTTTCATCAAAGAATTAAAGGAGTAATGGCTGCTGAAAATTCAGCTTTGCAATTATAGGAATACATTTTAATTTTAAATAAAATAAAATAGAAATCAGTTATTTTACATTAAATATTTTTAATACCTTTACTATATTTTTGATTTAAAAAAAATGAGCCTTGACAAGCATAAGATATTTCTTTAAAAACATTTTAAAAATGTTACCAACGCCAAACTTTTGAATAGTAGTGTACGGTTTAATCTACTTCCGCACAATCTTGCTTACCTAATATTATATGTTACAAATTTCATAAACTCATGTTTACCTAATAGTTGGCATTTTCTTATATACTTGAATCAGACATTGTGTAGTTGGGCCTGTGGTGGTATTAAGACTCTTTATGCAGAAGAGCTCAGTGTAAATGCTGGAATAAATGAATTTATCATTTTTAAATAAAGCAAGTAAAATTGCAACTCTGTGAATGTATTAACAAGAATGAGGTCTCATCTGACTCTCTTTTTTACATAACGATTTCACTGACTAATTAAGTGATGAATTATGGATCAATGGTGTCAGTCCCATTCTGTAAATGCCTCACAAAGCAAATGTGTTTAAAATTTCAGAATGGAAAATCACTAATGGAAAAGTCTGAGTAATATTTTGACTTTGTAGTTCACATTTATTTATTTTATTTTTATTTATTTATATGAAACCGTTATTGTGTATTATTTGTTGTCCTTTACAAGAGGAGAGAATCTTTAGGAGGTGGAGGAGCTGTTGTTTGCACCCGTATTTTTTATGTATCATTGCATTAATTCATTTTTATTTAATTTGGTTTAAAAAAAAAATATATAATATATATAGTTAGAAATGCGTGATTTGTAATGTAAAACCTCTCAGATCGTAATACAAAAAGCTCACCATCTGACCTGTCCATCTCCTTATCCAGCAATTCAGAGAAAATTAATATATTTTGTTACATTATTGACCTTGAATTTGGTTTGTAAGATAAATTACTTTATCATATGAGAATATCATGTTAAAATTGCTCTGATATCTGTTGATCTGGTCAGATAACCGTGAAGTCATTGACCCATCCTGCTGCTTTTAATAGATAGATTAAAAAAAAAAGAGAGAGCTAAATGACGGACTTTCATAAGCCTTAACAGAGGTCAGCAGAGATCAGGTGGTCATGAAATGTGTCTTGTTTCAACAGCCTGAATAAAAAGGGTTCAGGGTTTTTTGAGAGCAACTCTGGCTGATCTCAGTGGAAACACATTCATGCTGACTAACAGAGACACTCAGCCGTCTGCCAAAACAAGTACGACAAAGGCCAGAGAAAACATAACATTAAAGATCTATAGTTCTAATGCAGAGGGAGGCTGGACTGATTATTTGCTCAGTGATATCTTCAAAGATGTGACTTTAACTTAAAAAAAAAAAAAAAGTTTCATCTAAAAAATGTAAACATTTGAATTAATTATTTTGTTTTGTTGATGTTTAAGTTGCATGAAGTCTTTTTGTGTATGTTATGACTAGTTTTTGATTCATTCAGTAAAATTAAAAAACTAGTACTTCAAAAAGTAGATTTTGTCTTTTTTTTTTTACTATTTGCAGAAAATATAATATTAATGAAATAAAAATGCACTTTCTGATCATGTCAAATCAAATGTTCTACAAGTTCATTTTAAACACTGTTTGAATAATCTTTTGTTGTGCATTATAAAAATACACATTTTAATGTGTTGACTTACATACTAAAGCACATGTAAAGTACTTGTTATCTGATATTACATTTAAAGTAAATACATTTTAAATGTACTATATTGCAACGATGTCAATAGAACGTTTTACATTTCAATAGAATACATTACAACATATTTTAGTTACCATAAATGCTTGTCGGTACATTTGGCAGTACTCTTTACTCATATTTCAAAGACAGCATAGATATCTATGAAAGAAGTATATATATAAAAATAAAGAATACTTAAGTTTAACTAATTGCATTTACTATAAGTTTAAACTATAATACATTTTCATTTTAATCACAAGTAACATGTTAAGTGACGTAGCAATGCCAAGATAAGGGGTCATGAACTGATAAAGTGTATACCTGGAATGCAGTGTAAGTTACTCTGCATAAAAAGCATCTGCCAAATGCATAAATGTAGAGTACATTTATGTAAAATGTCTAAATGTGTCTATAGGCCTATCCACAAAGTATCATGATAAACTCGGAGCAACAGATGCTACAGCAGTGGATCACTCAATCCCACAGGAAAGATGCGGCCAGGCTACATATCAAACATTTTTCACTTCAAACACCCCTATGAAGTGTCTTAATGTCACTCAATAAAAGCAGTAACTGAATCCTGTGAACTTTAACACACACACACACACACACACCTGGTTCTTTCTCGCTTTCAGACACTGATTGATCTCCAAGGATCTGCTCAGGGAGATAAAATGAGGAAAAATATGATTTACCATCTACCATTAAACCCACAAGAAGGAAGCACAACCTCGCTATGAGTTCTGGTTCTTCTGCATCTAACCAGTACTAAAGTAAATCAGCTTGACCTTCTGGATTGCAGGAAATGTTTTGAGCATTAAGCAAGTATCTTGGTCTGAATCCGAATATCTAATTTGTTGATGTGCTTTCGGTGCACCTCTGTGGCCAAGCAAAATACATTAGATGCATGTGTTCCATATAGCACACTTATTGATGCATTAGTCAATGGCCATCTGTTCATATAGTGGCTGACCTGTTTAATTCCTATCCATGTGGCCTTTCAATACATATGTATGTCTGTGACTATCATTGAAACTAATATGGCATCTCCGTGTATCTCCATATTTCAGCACTTCAGAGTAGGTCATTTTAGAGAGAACTCTGTTTCCACAAGTAATTATTATAGATCAGCTATTATATATTATTGTCCTTGAATTTGGCTGAATGTAAGTCTTTTATAAATATATTTTGCATGTACTGTATATACATAGCGAAACCACATTTCCTTTGGGTCTGGGTCATTTTGACTCTGACACAACATGAACCAGGCCAGTTGTTATTGGACTTTGACTCTGACCTGAAACAACATGGCCCGTTCCTAGGGCTTATCACTATGACTTCCATAGTTTAAAACCTGCCTCCCATTTACATTGAAGTCTTGACCTAATATAGGAAACTTGTAGCAGCCTAGCAATGCTGCATCCACTGTTTATTTACTTAACAGTAAATTATATTATATGCAGGCATGCTTTTCTTTGTGAGTTGAACAGAAGGTGTGGTTGGATGACAGTGATAACGTATCATAGAAACAATGCTGACTGTACAGTTTTCAGTATCGGGAGCTGTGCTTAGACTGTACAAGGCCAATTCACCACAACCTCAAGAGAATTCACACTCACCACTTTTCTGTAGACCTCAAATGAACCTAAAAACATTATATCCTTCAGTTTAGAGCAAGCATTCACACGTGTTAAAATACAATATTACATCAACTCAAGAAGTTTGGCTACATTTTTTTATTGTCCCTCCCAAAGGTATTAGTTAAAAATTCATCCACAATTTTGAATTGGCCTACATTAATAATGTAAACATAAAGTATATTATGTAAATGCATTAATAGGCTTAAAATGCAACACTCAAATGTATGCAGTATACAGCATTTGTCTCTTTATTTATGAAAGAGTTCTTGAAGTTTGAAGATTCCTGGTTTAGAGACGAGTGAAGCAGTCAGTCAGAATGTTCCTGTATTTTCCACCAGATGTCACTAAACATACAATATTTATACAAAAATCACTTCTGACACATATATAGTATTGTATAGTATCAGTGTTGGGGAAAGTTACTTTTAAAAGTAATGCATTACAATATTGCATTACTCCATAAAAAAAGTAACTAATTACGTTACTTAGTTACTTTTTATGGAAAGTAATGCGTTACGTTACTTTTGCGTTACTTTTTAAATCTGGACAGGGCTTGCTTTTTTTTTTTTAAATAAAAAAGTTATATTTTGGGCAAATATAAAAGCCTTTTCACACCAAAAAGTGTAATGAATAAGCCTCAGGCTGAAGGAATGTAAATTTAAGTCCGTACAGTAGAATGCATAAGAAGAAATTTCAACACACTTCAGCAATAAAAAAAGACACACAAATGTTCCTCTAGAGTAATTTTGTGCTTATTAGTATGATTGAACTGGATCATCGAAGGTCAGAAGCAAAGACATTGGTTAATAGAATGGGATTAAATACATAAAGCATATTTGTGTTGTTTAACATTTAATTATTGCAGGTTTGCGTCATATTCTGAGTTGCATTATTTTTATTCATTTTGAGGTGAGAGATGATGCATATTCATATTTATTTTAGAACTACAGTAACATCTTCTGATTTCTCTCAGCATGGGCACAGGAGAGCTTTCAATCAATAAATTGGAAAAAAAAGTAACTTGCGTTACTTATTTGAAAAAGTAACTCAGATATTCTCTTGTAAATTAAAAGTAATGCGTTACTTTACTAGTTCCTTGAAAAAAGTAATCTGATTACGTAACTTGCGTTACTTGTAATATATTACCCCCAACCAGTGTTCGAACTGTACCGTGGACTTTGGGGGAGCCCACTTTATTTATTTTTTATTGGGGGGGGTTCGGGCGCTTGCAGTGTATGCACTACTTGCTTTATGCAAACACTATTTAGGATAAATCACTATACAGGATTTAGCCTATTATACTTTATCGACACGAATTGATAGGTGAAACAACAAACAGCCAACCACAAATAGTCTATAAACAAAGCATCAGGCTGTCTTTGAGTTCACATGAACAACGGTTAAAGTTACTCGTCGTCAGGCTACAGAAGAATACCATAATTCATCCGTTCAATTAGGCCTAAGACATCGAGAGTCACGCAGACCTAGCCACAACACATAATTGCGAATAACATGCCTTACCTTAACACAGAATCGACCACAGAGTCCAACGTTTATATTTTTTCTACAAATATGAGTTAACGTACTAAACATGAGTGGAATTTGCACCTCAGCGCCCCCACTCACACCTTGATGCTCATGACAAGAATAGCATGTATAGTTATCTTTATTGACGTGAATTAGGTTTAAATCGCCGTCGTGCATGAATGAATTATATTTTTTGCAATTTTACACACAATAATCCACGATGATCACATTACACAAAACTGAAATTGCACGTCAAAATAACACACTGTCAATATTTTTTGAGACCCCCCAAAATTTCACAAATCCCGTTTTCAGTGCAGCCCATGTCTTATTAAGGGGAGCCGAGCTCCCCCGTAGTTCGCACCCTGCCCCCAACACTGTATAGTATTATATAGTATAGGATTAGACGTTTATAAAAGTGTGTATGGTTATTTTAAAAAGAAAAAATAGCCTAGATTAGATATTCCTTATTTAAAGACATGAAAGCGAATTATTAATGTACTTTAAGTCTGTTTAAGTCTCTTTAATTTTATTCGGTAACGTTAGAAAACGCTCGAGTTTTACGTTCGCACTCGAGGGTTCCAGTTGTTGCGTCACATCCAGGGGCCCCTGGGCTCTCAGCTAGATGCTGGTGGGCGTGACGTCATGCACGAAAGTTTGATACAATGCCCTCCATGTTTAGGGGAAGTTGAGTGCTCAACTGACAACAGTAACATGTGACGCACCGAAGATATGTAGGTGATCAATGGCATTTTTTGCTTATTTGACGCGAGCGCTTGGAAAGCGAAGGCTCGCTGAAACAGAGTTGGACCTGTTAAGTTTTTTGGGTGAATGATTCGTGTAACACCCAACGATAAAGCGGTCTGTTCTCGGGTAGACAAGCGTCTGCTTTGAGCGTGTATCGGAATTAGTTTACACCAAGTTGCTTTTTGGACTTTTTGTGTTTCTTTGTAAAATGAGGAACCCGTTGGACAGACGCTTTTAGGATTGTTCTTCGGAGACAACAGCCCTTCTCGGACCTCCGTCGCCGGGCGAGAGTCCGGCATCGTCCGTTAGAGGAGTATCAGAATGATAAAGCCCAAAGTGGGTCGGATGTTTCTGGCGACATGCGTCGGATCGTTTTTCATTCTTATATTATACTTCCAGAACATCTCAAGATCTGGTGAGTCTTACTAATAAAGTAGCGATGTCTGAAGGATTTGTTCTTTTGAGTCGGATCTTTTAAATGAACTGGATCATTTGCGCAAATTGGACCGATTCTGCGGTTCTGAAATCACGCTCACTGAGCCAACAACCCGTTCCATTCTGATATGTTCGATTCGTATGATCAGTTGTTTTACTCATTAGCTTGTATAACAGTTTTGTCAACACACACATAATAGTTTCGTTTTAGATGTGTAGAAATGTTTTTACTGGAGACATAAATTTTAGTAGCCTACTGTTCACTGTAAATGCTAAATGTATTTAAACCGTTCAGCATTAAACGTTGTTTCAACGTTAAAACAAGAACCGACCTTATTTCAACTATATTTCAATGTTGAAGGTCAGTCATATGCTGGCTGGGTATGTTTTTATATCTGGGTGCAGTCAACGAATGAACTGGATACATTACAATAAAAGTTAATAGAAAAGCTTAGGTTGATAAAATAATCATATGTTTATGTTTATATGTAGCCTACATGTGTTTTTTTTTTTTTTTGGAGTATTGTAATATGCAACAGCCAACCCGATCGAATGAGAAAACGTAACTATGTGACAAGGAGGCGAACAACCATACACATCATACAAATTAGTCACTAATTTGCTAAAATAGTTACAAATTGCCATAAGATTGTGTTGGCCACATCCATGTATCTACTGAAATGAAGTTTGGGCTGTGAACTCGGAACGTATTCAGCTGTAAAGTGTACAGCTAATTCTTTTAATCGGTGGAAAAAGGAAGTTAGATAACATGTTTCACCAGCCAAATGTAGGTTACAAATCAGACTTCTTGCAACAGGTCATGACCACATCCTAAATTCGTTCTTGGATTGATGACATTCACCTTTTTAAGCGTTAACTGTGGGCAATGTTGGTGCAAGTGCATTTTATCCCATAGCTCCTCCCAGGTCTGGACATCCTAAATATCTTGGGTCATTGACATCAAGGAATGGTCGTGCTATTTTGCTTTTGTCTGTTAAAGTATCTAAATGTCACTGTACATTAAATGGTGTGATGGTTAATAATCTTGGTTGATAGGCAAAAGGTTGTTGGTTTTAATCCCAAACAGGCCGATCCGTTAACCATTCTATAACCTAAGTTTTCCCATTTTTCACTGGTTAACAATTACTGTTCTAACCTGTGTTGAAAGACTTAAAATGACCTCTTACCCTGTAAGATCTTTGGCCTTGTTTGCACCTGGTTTTAAGATGCGTTTTCAGTGGTCTGATAACATTATGAGCTGAGACGCATTACCGATTACACCTGGTCTTAGTATGCATTTTTAAATGCATTTGCTGTGACCACTTGTGTTCAGATTTCCTCACGTCTTATTTTGGCACTCTTGCCAGTCCGGAGCATGAATATGATGACTGAAGCCATTACGCTGTTTATGAGCGAGCAGGAAATGGAAGCAAATGGAAAGGATATTAATGGTAACAGCAATTTCAATCGATTGTTTTGGTGTGCTTACTCAAAGCATGTCCCATAAGGCTCACATTTTAGGTATACGCTACAAAAGATCAAATGCTTTTTTGACTACCTCTGGAAGTGAAAATGGACAAGCTCAAAACATTTTTGCCTGTATTTAACGTTGTCCACTTGTGGTCGATGAAAAGCATCTTGATACCAGGTGCAAACAAAGCCTGAAGCAATGACTGTCAGATTGAAATCCCCTGAAAAGCCCAGCGGGCACCTTGATGTCAAATATTAGTCAAGACATAATCAAGACAACATCATTTTAAATATCCAGTGGTAATTGGGTGAAAATAGAAAGTTAATCCCACACGTAGACTGTTTGATGTTCAATTTACATCAAAACAATGTCATATCAAGTTTCTGACGTCAGTTTGATTTGCGTATTTGATAGTTTTTTTGACGTCAAACTAGGCCTGGTCGATGAAAGGGTAGCGATATTTATCGACGGTACACCTTCTTCGATAACGATATAAAAAAATGTTAGATATAGTGCACGATATAGGCATGTGCTATGAGTGACGAAGACAGCACACACGAGCATAAGCGCTGTGCCTGCCTGTGATGAGGAGATTGTGAATTTAAAAAAAAAGAATATTAGTCGAATTTAAAATAAACATTTGCATTTGAATGCAAAAATAGTACAGTCAAATGTTAGGTGTGCGTCAGGGAGCACGAGATGCGGTGATGATGATGTAAGTGACGTTGTAGTTTAATGTTTTGTTAGTCTAGCCCACGAGACTCGCAGTTGCTACGTCATTCATTCAAAATATTAGAGAAATATAGTAGCTCAATGCGTAGAAGATCTTGATTAGGTGAAAACCGAAACAAAGCCATTCACACAGAATGCATATTCAGCGCATTTTCTAGACGGACGAATATGACTGCTGCACTCGCGACACACAAGAGATGAAACAAGCCAATAGTTTAACCTATTTAATCTGCATATAAAACATTAGAAGTTAGATATTTGTTTAATTTTTGTTTTGTGTTTGACTGTTAAAACAAATATTTGTTGGTTGTCTCAATAAATTGAGTTACTTTAAAAATGCAGTGGTTAAATGTAATCATCTTTCTATTGCTCTTTTTAAAAAAGTTTATAAAAAATGTCAATAATTATCGATACCGAACGATATGAAACATTATATCGTTGATACATTTTTTAGCTATATCGCCCAGCCCTACGTCAAACCAACGTCTTTTCTACGTCTATTGCCAATGGCTTTAGTGCATTGTCATCACTTCCAACTGACAAGCTTAGGTAGTTAAAGTTTAGATAACACAGACATGCATGCCACATTAAAGCAGTTCCTCTGACATACTAAAAAGGACATCAAACTGTCTTTAGAGTGCACAAGTGTAGACTTCAGCCTGTTTAGAACAGCGAACAAAAAACGGCTGTTGAAACCCGCTGGAAACAAAGCAGACAGAGAGAAAAACTGCCCCTGGAATGTTTGGAAAGCCCCCACTGGGAGACTCTGGGGCATTCCAAAACCTTTTAAACCTTTCCCCTGATGCCTCGGAGAGGAACGGATCACCTTGAAGAAGGATAGTGTGAGATTAGAGAAGAAGGGGAAATTAAAGGTCAGTGGCTTTGACTTTCCCCAGAGTTTTGGGAAAGGCTTCATATGACCATGTGAGATTTTTCAACCAGAGATTAATTAGATTCATGACAGTTTAAGGAGGTAAACCTGTGCTGTGACTGTAATTTATGAGTATGGAAACCACTTGGATAAGATCAGAAGCAGCATGGTGTAGTGAAGTATGTAACCACAAACAATATGTAGATTATGGTTAGTTTCCTGTGAATTGTAGAGAGACTGTGAACAAATAGAGATAACCTGGTAGTAATAGCTAATGTTTATTTTTGTTTTTTCATGTTGTAAACAAAACCTCAGTTCTTTCTCTTTGCCCAGGAGACCTCAACGAGAGCCAAGTTCAGAGTCTTTTGGTGGAAATTGTATTATACAGCCAAGATTGCAAAGCTGGCGTCAATGTACTGTAGGAAGGCTTTTCCCCCCCAAATTAAAAGAATAATCCACTTCCCCTGACTAGACTTGGCCCCATTGAACTGTTCTTGTTTAGGCTTGTTATAAGGAGTATAACAGCTTTATGGTACATGCTGCTCAATAATAGTTCAGGATCTGACCCTATGTCCTCCTGCCAGAGGCAAATAGCTGATCTATGGTACAAGAACATCATGTGATCCTTCATTTGTCTTTCCTTAACAGGTGTTTGTAGATCACACCTGCATTTTTGAAGACACTGCTTTCCGTGGGCCTCATTCACAAATAATTGCATACAAATTAGGTGCTCAAAGAAACTTTTCACTGGATTCACATGTTTATACACATACAATTGTTCTTAAGGGGATAGTTCACACAATTTTTTTTGTCATCATTCACCCTTCACTTGTTCCAAACTTGTACAAGTTGCTTTCTTCTGGAGATATTTTGAAGAATGTGGGTAACCAAACAGTTGACGCCATTGACTTCCATAGTGTTTTTTTCCCCCTCCCATAGCATAGAAACGACTACCGTCAACTGTTTGGTTATCAGTATACTTCAAAATAACTTCTTTTGTGTTCAACAGAAGAAAGAAACTCATATAGGTTTAGAACAACTATGAGTAAATTATGACAAAATGTTCATTTTCAGGTGAAATATTCCATTAATCTCATTCTAATATTGATGAATCAAGGCAAATCATTCTAAACTGGGAAGCCTTTATATAGGCTTGAATGTGATTAAACTAATTGTAGGCTCACATTTTCATACTGTGCATTATTTGCTTAAAGCCTTTTTTGGCTCATAGACAGTTATTTGCTGAGCCACACCCCTTCAATGGTCACAAGGTCACACTTCACAGGAAGTTGGCTATGCTGTATACCATTGTGTCCTCTTTGCTTCTAAAACGTGGTTCCAATAAAAAGAGCTGATACAAGTGATCTTAAAAGTAGTGCTCTCTAGGTGTCTTGGCCTAATACGTGCAGCAGCTATCAGTAATTACCTTAAAATGGCTTTTGTGTTTATGTATGTTTCTTCACAAAACCACTTGATAACCGTCCTCGTGTGTTGGCGCATTTATCCTGTGATCAAGTTCGCAATAGGAAAGTTGTTTAATTATCAAATATTGAATTTCTCCTCATTCTTCTACTGATATGCTTCTTTTTACCTGAAGCCAACATCAAGAAAACTTGTCCAGCCAAAAGGCAACCAGTGAGGTACAACTAATGAAAGTTTAGTGGTTTGTCCATGAGAAACATCTGCTTCCCTTTCTGTGCAGTAAGTGACTGTGAGTCAGAGCACAGATCGAATACTCAGCAGGACTGTGGGTGAGCTTTTGATAAAAGACCTTTTAACATTTCCAGTAAGTGAGGGTCATTTCTTTGACCTTGGCTCCATCACACCTACTGTGGGCAATTTGAAAGTAGACGATGTCTCCTCCTTTTAAAAAATCCCATATTGTCAAAACTGAAATTTCCTGGCTTTTTTCATGATAACTGAGGTCTAGGTGCTATGTAACTACCATATAAGTTTCAAAACAGTCAGTCCACAGTAAAATTCACACAGCCTGCATAAAACAGCTGTGATTTTTCACGAACCGTTGTGACTTCCGTAAAAAGTTGACGTCAGAACTACACAGTCACCGCCTTCAGTCACCACCCCGAGCACCGCCCTCAGTCCCACTCTCCTTTTGCCAAACCCCCAGACAACATCGCGTCTATGCCATTGCTGAGCAACAACAACATTGCGGAAACATGTCCAAAAGGTTAACTTTAACCACGAAACCAGATCGGCCGACCTGTAACGTTACACTCTCACTCAAAGGATGGACGATCTGACAGGATTGTTACTATGAGGTGGATCACATCTAACGTGTATAGTAAAGACAAACTCACCGTGTCTATCTAGCCATGATGAAGATGTACATACATTTAAATTACAGCTACATTATTGTTCCAGCCACAATTAATCACAACAATGTATATACAATTACAAATTATTATATATAAATCGTCAGTTTGTTGTTTTACACATGCACACAGACATTATTTCATACATGACATAGTCGTGAGATGCAAGAAACAGACATATGGCAAGAAATCTGTAGACGTGCCCATAACAACAAAAGACAATACTTTATTGAACCTTTTCTGATAAGAAGTGTGAGCTGCAAACGCAAGCATTTTTGACGATCGTTTCTGTCCAGTCTGCTCGTTTTATCGCATTTAACCACAGCTGTCGTCGGTTTTTTTGTCTGGCCGTGGCAGCAGATATGCGATCAAATTTCTAATTTGAGGCTGTATTACATCGATTCTGGCACCCAACATCACAACAAGATGATATTTTAAGCTCCTTATGTAGCCGAATCTGCGCTGGTTTGAATGGGCCACCTCCAGTTTCCCCTTTGTTTTGCTTCCTCCAGCTAGCGCTGTGACGTTGGCTGACCCTAGTTACCTGTGGTTGGCCTGGCCGTGCGTCACTCAGAAAACAACAGGCCAATCAGAAGAGAGGCTCATGAATATTAATTAGACAGGCCAAAATCGACCTGTTCTCAGCAGAGCTCCTGAGAGAGGAGCTGTAAAAATATATTTAGATGGTTTTTGGTACTTATACCGCAAATATATATTCTTAAGGACATCAAAACCTAAAATAAAACTCCAGAAAGGTGTAAAATATGGGACCTTTAAAGTCCCAGAGTGGATTTCTTGTTCTCCTCTGATAATACCGTGTCTGCTGAATGTGCAGCAGTTTCGTTGCTTATCTGACCACCATCAGTTTCTGCTGTTCATGTTTACAGAGGCAACATTGCTGACTTCGCCACACGCCATACTTCTTTTCGCTTGTTTAGTTTGACATAGACAGTCTGATTAATCTCAGTTGAGCATTTTACTCAGCTCCCTCACAGTTCTTTCTGGTCTGCATATTTAAGGGTCATTTTAAAGTAGTTTTAGGTATTCTTGATGTTGATTTTCACAATTGCTTATAGCAGCAACGAGATGGGAAATAGTCAACTAGTTGTCCAACAACTAATTATAGAGGGGTACAGTGTTCATTTCTTCACGGATAATTTGTTCCGAAGCATTTACACCGCATGGCTGTAAAACATGAGCTCACCCATTACCATCAAGCAAACGTCCAATGCTCATATGTGAGCCTGTTGGAAAAGTGTATGAAGTTCATTACTCCAGAGGCCTAGAAGCAAAACTCTCTTTTATCCTTGAAAATTGCGGCACATTATGAATTAATTGAAGGTCAAATTGGATTTCGGATTTTTACTTTTTCCAGTAATGCAGCCTAAATTGTTTCCTAAATTGTTTGTGACTTTTACACATTTTACACTCTAGTTGTAGTAAATTAAAATGATTATGCTCGCACAGGTTGGAGTCAGCCTTATCGATTTTGGGATAAACCACCTTGGACGCTACAATCTGAGAATTTAGACTTAAAACCTGTATTTAACAACCGATTTGAATGGACAGTTCAGCCAAAACTGTAAAGTCTGACATCTTTGGCCCTGTCCCAAATGGAACACTTTATGTGCACTTGCGGTCTTACGGACTTACAATGGCCACCGCGTGCACGTGTCCGTTAAGTCCAAGAGACCGTAGGGTGTCCCATTCGTCATTTTAGCGTTCAGAAGGGTGCTTCTAAACCTGTATGACTTGGTTTCTTCTGGCAAGAACACAAAAGAAGCAATTGTTTGTTTTGGACTCCGCTGGCTACGGGCGAAAATACATTTAAAAATATATATTTTGTGATCCGCAGAAGAAAAGAAGTAATTCAGGTTTGAAATTACATAAGGGTGAGTAAAATGATGACAGAAGTTGAATTTTTCATTGATCTGTCACTTTAATGTTTGATTTGAAAAGCATGGTTTTGATGCTCTCTTGCACAGATAAATAAACTTACAACAGTTTAAAATCCACTTTCTGACAGGATCCTTCAGGCACATGCGTTTGGTATAGCATCATCAGCCGTCGTTGGTTTGTCTAAACTTTACCCATAAAATTACATAACTCTGGGAGTCGTTCTGCTCTACGGGGCCAAGTTTCCCAATAGACCTGTTTTATATTTTATGAGGAACTGCGCACAAGATGCTTTTGATTTAACATGCTGCCGGGACATTGGTCAGCCCTCCTGATCCTTCACTCTTCCTTTCAGACAGCTGAGACTGGAGACAGATTTTAAGCCGTCAGAGATTTGGATAGAATAAACAAATCACGCAAAGGACATGAACAGATTGTTTGATTGCCAAACACTGGCACTCGTTTGGATAGAAGGCAATTTCTTGATGTAGAACAGCTTGAGGAACGCAAGTTTGTTGTGTCTTCTCTTTTGTTTTATTAATTTGTTCACGCTTCAGGACTGGGAAAGAGAGAAGGGCATAATAAATAAGGGGAAATTTCCAGCCTAAAATTGAATTTTGGGATTTGGGATGAACAGTCATGGCTCTATGTTAGTCAGGGATAGAGTGACACCCTCACACTGAGGCTCTGAAGAGAAAGAGAGAAGCACAGTCTTTCTTCACATTTCATATCATATGCATCTCTTTCCGTCTTCTCAATTTCGTCTATAGTTATCAGAGTAAAGCTCATGCTATGAATGGAATACTGTACAGCAGGATGCGCTGGGCCACTTTGAGTGGACGTAACTTTATCCAAATCTCTGATTAAGCACATTCCTCACTTGGTAATGGATTTTGCTTTATGGCATATTAAAGAGTTCTACTTCCTAGTGTGCTTGGGGCAGAAAGGAAAATGATTGCTTTATTTAGAAAACTATTCCCCTCTGCCATAAGAACACTTTATGGCAAGTAAAACTCATTTTTACAGAAACAGGTCTCAGTAGGTATTCATTAGAATTTCAGCCTAAGCATTTTAATAATTTTGCACTGTAATTTGATCAAATCAGTAATTCTCAATCATGTTTGATCTCGTTTCATAGCTTAACATTTCATTACTGCCTAAATTTTGCAGCTCCTAGAATTATGGCGTGCTTATGTATAGAACATCCTCCATAATTTAACATTCAAGGTTTGACAGAAATAAAAATAAATTCTATGGTCTACATTATATATTAATCTTATTATATAATATTTAAAAGTTTGGTGTCAGTAATGATTTTTTTTTTTTTTACATGAAAACTTTATTCACAAGGTGCATTATTGATCTAGTGGCTGTAAAAACTTTTACATTTTGGCATAAATGCAGTTTCAATAAAATGCTAAATCAAAGTTCATGAAATATATTCCCAAAATGTAAGTACACAATGTTTTCAATAATTTTAATAATAAGAATTTCTTGAGCAGCAAATCAGAATGATTTCTGAAGAATCATGTGACACTGGAGTAATGGCTACTGAAAATTCAACTTCGCCATCACAGGAATAAATTACATAAAATAGGTTGTAATATTATATATAAAATTAGAAATCAGTGAAAGTAAAAAAAACATTTTTTTTATTCTTACATTGTAAAAAAGAAAATACAATTACTGTTAATGATCAAATAAAGCAGCCTTGATGAGCATAGAGACTTCTTTCAAAACATGTCAAAAAAAAAAAAACAATCTTAATGACCCCAAACTTTTTGAATAGTCATGGAAAAATTGTCAATGTTGAGCTACAATATTATACAAAAAACTCTTGTCATTGAGCCCTACAAGGTACAAAAGAGGACGTTGACAAACGTCTCGGTTACGTATGTAACCCTCGTTCCCTGAAGGAGGGAACGGAGACGTCACGTCGGAGGACCGACGAAATTGGGATCTCGCTTAGAGGGACCAATCTACTTCGAGTGTAAACTAAACGAGCCAATGCACATTGGCATGCGATTATTGCATCCAGCTGCTGCTGATCACAGCGTGAGTATAAGTAGGCAGCAGATGCAGCGCATATTCAGGTTTTCGCTGAGGAGCCGAGCCGGTGACCCGGCTGCTCAGCGGTGGTACAGGAGCCGTAGCGACGGGACGTGACTTCGCCATTCCCTCATTCATGGAACGAGGGTTACATACGTAACCGATACGTTCCCTTTCAGTCGGTCACGTCTCGACGTCCCGTCGGAGGACCGACGAAATTGGGATCCTACCAAAGGGCCACAGCTACTGCCCCTTCCAGTGTCCTGTGGAAGCCACCTGCGCCCCTATTTTTTGGCGTAGGCCAGGGCTTCTTCACAAGAGGACCAGCTACTGCTGCTATGGCACTACCCACTGAGTAAGACTGGATAACACTGGGAAAACGTACCCGTTCTACTTGGAACAGGGACGTTACGGAAGCTCGAACCTTCCCGAAGGAGGTTTCGGAAGCAAATGCACATATGAACATTCCTTAGGTGCATTTGGAAGATTGGAGGTGATTGTAACCTTCTTGGAATGGCAGAAGTCTGCCGGGGGGAAACACGGGCTCAAGGCTATACCGTGTACTTTACACATATGGGAACCACTTAGGCCTTTACATTTGGAACCCAGCCCTCTACCGGTTCTCGAGGATTCAGCGAGTTAAGGCCTGGCGCCGGACGCTCCGCCACGTCTGGCTGCCGAGGGGACGGAGGAACTCAACAGGGTCTACTATATGGACTCTCTGGAGTGATTTTGCAAGCCGACCCGAAGCCAGGGCCTCTCAGTGCTTCTACCCGTTTGAGGTGATAACATAGGAGGATACCGGCTCCACACGGAGGTTATAGAATCTAGCGAACGTGGTGGGGTCGCCCAGCTCGCAGCCCTACAAATATCTGTCAGCGAGGCGCCACGAGCCAGCGCCCAGGAGGATGCAACACCTCTAGTTGAGTGAGCTCGCAACCTGAGCGGGCAGGGCACACCCTGTTCCTGATAAGCCAGGGTGATGGCATCCCCACTATCCAGTGGGCCATCCTCTGCATCGAGACGGCTTTCCCTTCTGCCGGCCTCCGTGACAGACAAAAAGCTGGTCTGAGGTCCTGAAGCTTTGCGTCCGGTCTACGTAGCACCTTAAGGCTCGGACGGGACAGAGCAAAGCTAGGGCTGGGTCTGCCTCCTCCGAGGGCAGCGCTTGGAGGTTCACCACCTGATCCCTGAAGGGAGAAGTGGGAACCTTGTGCACATAGCCAGGCCAGGGCCTCAGGATTACCTGGGAGTCAGCCGTCCCGAACTCTAGGCACGAATCGTTGAACGAAAATGCGTGCAGGTCCCCTACCCACTTGATAGAGGCCAATGCCAGCAGGATCAAGTCTTCATTGAGAGGGACTTCCTCCACTGCCTGTAAAGGCTCAAACGTGGCCTGCTGTAGTGCCATGAGCACCAGACTCAGGTCCCAAGAGGGTATAGAGGGGCCGTGGAGGATTTAACCTCTCCGCCCCCCTAAGGAATCTGACGACCAAGTCATGCTTCCCCAACGACCTCCCTTCTACGGGGTCGTGGTTAGCAGCGATCGCGGCGACATGAACTTTATGGGTGGAGGGAGACAGCCTTCGCTCCAACCCCTGCTGCAAGCAGGAAAGCACAACTCCGATCGGGCATCTCCGGGTGTCTTCTCGGCGAGAAGAACACCACTCAATGAACAGGTTCCACTTCAAAGCGTAAGCGTGTCTAGTAGACGGTGCTTTCGCTGAAGTGATGGTGTCAACTACCCCTTGGGGTAGGCCACCTAGAACCTCCGCGTCCCGTCCAGGGACCAGACATGAAGTTTCCAGAGGTCTGGACGCGGGTGCCAAAGGGTGCCCCGTCTCTGAGTCAGTAAATCCTTTCTCAGAGGAATCGGCCAGGGAGGGGCTGTCGCGAGGAGCATTAGTTCCGGGAACCAGGTCCGGGTAGGCCAATAGGGCGCCACCAGCAGGACCTGCTCCTCGTCCTCCCTGACTTTGCACAGGCACTGTGCCAGAGAAGGCTCACTGGGGAAACGCATACTTGCGAAGGCCCCCGCGGCCAGCTGTGTGCCAGAGCATCCGTGCCGAGTGTTCCGTCGGTCAGGGCGAAGAACAACTGGCAATGAGAGGTTTCTGGAGAGGCAAACAGGTCTACCTGAGCGGCTCCGAAACGTCCCCAAACCAGCTGGACCGTCTGGGGATGGAGTCGCCATTCTCCCGGGAGTGCAGCTTGTGACAGCTCATCGGCTGCCTGGTTGTGCAAGCCTGGTATGTGAATGGCACGAAGCGACCTCAGATGATTTTGACTCCAGAGGAGGAGGTGGCGGGCTAGTTGCGATAAGCGACGGGAGCGCAGACCACCTTGTCGGTTGATGTACGCAACGGCCGCTGTATTGTCCGTGCGGACCAGTACATGCTTGCCTCGTAAGCGCCCTTTGAGATGGCTCAGGGCAAGGTGCACTGTCAGCAACTTGAGGCAGTTGATGTGCCAGTGCAGTTTGGGGACCTGTCCAAACCTCTGACACTGCAAGCCCGTTGTACGTGCCCCCCCAGCCGGTGGTTGAGGCATCCGTGCAAACCACAGCATGCCTGGAGACCTGCTCCAGGGGCACTCCTGCCCGGAGGAACGCAAGGTCTGACCACGGGGTGAAGGTTTGGCAGCAGGCCGGTGTCACTTGGACCCGGAAAGGTGCCGCGTTGCCACACCCACCTCGGGACTCGGCCATGGAGCCAGTGCTGCAGCGGTCTCATATGGAGTAGCCCCAGTGGCGTGACTGCCGCCGTGGCCGCCATATGCCAGGAGCCTCTGAAACAATTTCAGTGTGACCACCATTCTGCCTGATAAAGTCTTGAGGCAGTTCAGCACCGAATGAGCACGTTCCTGGGTGAGGCGTGCTGTTTGTTCGACCGAGTCCAACTCCATACCGAGAAAAGAGATCCTCTGCGTCGGGGAGAGTTTGTTCTTTTCCCAGTTGACCTGAAGGCCCAACAGGCTGAGGTGTGAAAGCACCAAGTCCCTGTGCTCGCACAACTGATCCTGAGACTGAGCGAGTATGAGCCAATCGTCGAGGTAGTTGAGGATGCGAATGCCCTGCTCTCTCGTGGCAACAAGGGCTGCCTCCGTAACTTTCGCAAAGACACGGGGCAACAGGGACAGCCCGCAGGGCAGGACCTTGTACTGGTATGCACATCCCTCGAACGCGAACCGCAGAAATGGCCTGTGGCGCGGAAGGATCGAAACATGGAAGTACTCGTCCTTCAGGTCGATCGCTGCGAACTAGTCTTGGGGACGGATACACCTGAAATGCATTTCTGCGTGAGCATCTTAAACGGGAGCCTGTGAAGGGCCCGGTTCAAAATGCGCAGATCCAAGATGGGTCTCAACCCACCGACTTTCTTGGGTACAATGAAGTAAGGGCTGTACAACCCCGACCTCATATCGGCTGGAGGGACCTGCTCTATCGCGTCCTTCGCCAGTAGGATTGCGATCTCTGCACACAAGACAGGGGCTTCTGCTGCTTTCACTGACGTAAAGTGGGCGCCCCTGAACTTGGGAGGGCGCCGGACGAACTGAATCGCATAGCCGAGCCTGAAGGTTCGAAGGAGCCATCGAGACGGGCTGGGTAGCTCTAGCCAGGCTCCCAGACGCCGGGCAAGTGGCATCAACGGAACTACAGGTTTACCCTCAGTGGGGCAGCGTGAAAGAACGCAGGGACCCGGCCCGGCGTCTCTTTGCCGGTCCGAGGCGGGGTCTGGTGTGTGCAACACTGACCTGCGTTTGGGCAGAGGGTGCGTGGGTAGTCCGTTGGTTCTTCCTCCCGATCCGCCCACTGCTGCTCGCTGGCGAGAGAGGAGGGGGAGTGTGATACGGCTCTGGACCGTCCACAACCCCCCGTCCCCTCAGGGGACCCAGAGAAGGGAGAAATTGCTCTTTTGTCGAGAATTTGGGTACCACTGGCTGCGAGGAACTTCCTCCATCTCTGGGTCGCCCGTCTCAGGGCCTCTTGTTCTTTCTCTTACCACCAGGTCTGGCGGGGGCCTAAACGGGTGGGGCGGCTGCCCTGCGACCGGCTCCACGACGCAGCTTTGCTGGAGGCCGCAGGAGCGCTGCGCAGGAAGCGGGGGCGGCGGCAGGGGCCGCCCTCGGGCGACGAGCGGCTGAGGCGCTGGCCGCCGGCCGGCCGTGTTGGGGCAGCACTGCACGCCGTGGCAGGATGTGCCTATGGCCTCAGTCTCTTTTGGGCAGCGGATAACTGCTGGGCGAAGTTCTCCACCGTGTCGCCGAATAGGCCGGTCTGGGACACGGGGGCGTTCAAGAATCTTGTCTTGTCCGTCTCGCGCATGTCGGCCAGACACAGCCAGAGATGGCGCTCCTGGACCACCATAGTGGACATGGCACGACCCAGAGACCGCGCCGTAACCTTCGTCGCTCGTAGCGCGAGGTCCGCCGCGGAGTTGTCTCTGAACTTCCGGGTCGTGACCACTCTCGTGCAAGTTCCTCAGTGCCTTGGCATGGTGCACTTGCAACAACGCCAAAGCATGTAAGGCGGAAGCAGCTTCACCACAGGCCGTATAAGCACTGCAGATCAGAGCCGACGAGTGTCTACAGGCCTGGGAGGGGAGCAACGGTTTGCCAAGTGGTAGCGGAATTTGGACACAATTGCATCGCAACTGACCGCTCCACCTGGGGGACTCCCGCGTACCCCCGCGCTGGACCCCCATCGAGGGTGGTGAGGGAGGATGAGCCACTGGGCCGGTTTCTGGCAGTGAAAGGTGCCGTTCATGACCCAGCGATCTCATCATGCACTTCCGGGAAGAAAGGCACTGGAGTGGGGCCCTGAGAACCAGCGCGCGCCACCCCGAGAAACCAATCGTCCAACCTTGAGGGTTCGGGACGCGGTGGAATGTTCCACTCGAGCCCGACACTCTCGGCGGCCCGGGAAAGCATAGCCATCATTTCTGGGTCCGTCTCTGGAAGCGACGACCGCCCAGAGGGCGGCAGCGCTGACGGATCTTCATCCCCGGAAAAGTCCGGCTCACCCTCCGATGCTGCAATCGACATCTGATCGTCGGGGGGAGCCCCAGAAGAAACAAGTGGTACCAGCCTGCTCTACTGAAAGCTCCGCTGGTTTCGCAGTGCCGGCGGGTTCGGGCATCCCCGGAGGGGAATTCCTCACCGTGACCATAAGACCAGTCCGCCCACTGCTAGAAAAAGGACGCCCCCTGCTGCCCGCGAGGGAACCCCAGATTTAGGCAGTGGCACGGGCACTCCGCCCTTTTGCAGGTAACGGAGTCCGGTCCGCAATGAGATGGTCATGCCCCCGCAATGGGGGCATGAGTCATCCACGAAAGCCACCTCAGCGTGCTTCATGCCCAGGCACGAGAGGCAGCGACCGTGACCATCGCCCGGCGCCAGGTAACGACCGCACCCAGAAACGCATGGGTGAAAAGGCATCTTTAAAAAGACGCGTCTTTAAAAAGACGTTCCACCCGCGAAGCTCTTTTAGTATGGAATTTGCTCTTTTAGTGTGCTGAAGCGCACAGGGGAGATGGCCGTCTGCAACACACACAGGGGTAGTGCAACCTGCTGTGTGCAACCCACTCGACACGGGAAAACCACCACCGCTGAAGCGCCGTCCACCAGCACGAGAGCCCACCGAAGAGCGTGCTTGACTGTAGTTTATCACTACTGCAGAAGGTCAGGAGCAGAACGATAAAACCGCTCGGCTCCGAAGCGAAAAGCTGGTATGCGTTGTACCGGCTGCCTTTTTATGCTCACGCTTTGATCAGCGGCAGCTGGATGCAATAAATGCATGCCAAAGTGCATTGGCTCGTTTAGTTTACACTCGAAGTAGATTGGTCCCTCTAAGCGAGATCCCAATTTCGTCGGTCCTCCGACGTGACGTCGAGAGTGACCGACTGAAAGGGAACTAGAAGTTACAGTAAGTCAGTTTCATACTTTTCTGCGGTATTTTAGCCTATGTCTTAGTATACTACTGGAAATTGTGTTTTTGAAGTAGCAATTTCTGGGAAAACATACACGAGTCAAGACTTGTGGCAAATGGTTTTAATGCACATTTGCATAAACAAGAACAACTTGTGAAACGTTCTGATTTCATCATCAGACTAGTTTCACTTCTAATTCTGATAGGTTTCATGACACATTTATGATGCTTCCTGACATCACTCACAGCATCCAGGAAGCACGAGCTCTTATGTTTCCACTGTTGTTTCAACCAGAGTAACATGATCCTCAAAGTCATTTGAATGTGTTTCCATGTACTGCAGTCTAATTATATTTAGACTATAGGGGCGAGAGCACCAGCTGTGAAGACAATTGAGAAGATAAATCATTTGATTTCGGGAGTAAAACAAAAACTCAAAAGTCACCGCACAGAACAAAAAACTCTCTCCACACGAGGCCGAGCAGAATTCGATTAGTAAGGGAGCAGTTGCAGCACCGCAGGAGGGCTTCCTGCCCATTACCTTGCAAACTTTTGATAAAAGCCTGCTGATTTGTGTGTTGTCCTCTATAAACCCTCACAGGCCAACATAAATGGCCACAAGCCTGTGTAGCATTCCAGCAAACAACCTTTGTTGTCGCCGCCTGGCCTCGGTTGACTTGTGGAACCCCACTCATAGTGCATACTAACAAGGTTAAAAAGAGACCTCATTGTTGCCCACCTTTGGAAACCGTTAATGCTTAGCTTAGGGTTGTTTTGAGGCACTCATTTAGTATTTATTTGGGTGATACGGTGTTGTTTCTAAAACTTCAATTTTGTCTTTTTCTTGTAGCAATTCTTTATAAGTTACTATGTTCCTGTAAAAAAAAAAAAAAAGTCACAAGAGGAAGTTAGCTTGCACGCCATTCTGTGGTTATGAATCAGACAGCTCCTAACGGCCTCTTGCATACACTTTAAGACTTCCTTTTAAAAAAAAGATTCCCATCTGTTGATTATGATTAGGAGTATATTGTGAAAAGACATAATTTTACGATGGCAGCTCTGATATGTTTGTACTTGACACAGACATCAGATTATGGTATTTGGTAACACTAAATACTTCCTTTTTTATGACTTTGTACACTAACATTTAGCAACTGAATTATCTGTTGTGAGGAAACTGACTTCACTGGGTCATAAATATGAGCTTTTGCAACAAATAGGAGCATATTTTATCTCAAATATTTCACATTGAAACGTATGTGAGCAACACGGCTCAAGACTTTATGCTAAAAAAAATTTTTTCATCATTCACTGAGCAGGTCTAATGTATTGGCTGAAAGGCAGACGTTGTTGAGTGGGTGCTAATCATCTGGCGAATTAAGCAATCATGAATATTAATTAAGTTTTATGACTAGATGCTCCCGGAAGGTTACCAAGCAACATCTTCATGACTGAATTAATTAATATTCACATGCCTTAATTTTGCAGCTTATTTATAATACAGGGCTGATAAGTGAACTAGCCGTACAGATTCTACTAGTTGTTTAGAGTACTTGTTATCATGCTCTGGCTGTTTGTTTTTGAAAACTTGCACATCCTTAGTATAGACTTCATTGTGCAAAAGCATTTCACTTGCAAATGTTGCACTGTCACTCTTTACTGTAACTGTAATACAGTAATAAGCCCAAAAACAAAAGAAATATAAGCACATTTAGACTTAATTTTCACTGTAGAAGTTATTCATTTATATGTTGTGTTGGCTTATTTATAGTTTTATATTAATTTAATTTATCCATCTGTCCAGTTGAATAATGAGTGTATGTAAAGGCTGGGAAAGCCATCAGCGCCTGCTTTCATAGCAGAAATTTTGGTCTGTATATGTACTCAACCCCCTCCCCGTTTCCTTCTTTCTGCCCCTTCCATGTTATTTCATGTTCTTCTTCCCTTCCATTTTCAATTTGATCCTCATATAATTAATATTTTTCTACTAGGTCTTTTGACACTTTCCACAGATATGGTACAAATTGGTTTATAAATTGTTTATAAATTATCTGATTTTAGCATCATTTTTAAATTTAATTATGATGTATTTTTGTATTTATTGATATAAAAAGACAAAAAAAAAAGTTCCCCCAAATCTTAAATGCTTTTAGTTTGTCCTTCTGAGATTGATGATCAGCGTTTTTGAGAGTTAAGCACCTCCTTTCACTGACCATTTACTGAAAAATAACATTTTGGGGTTTTCTTTTTTAGAAGCTATTAACGGAAAGAGCCTTTTCTCTATTTGCCATGATTGTTACTCCTCCACTCTCTCAGTGTCCAGACTTGCTAGCTTGCGCTCCCTTTCTGAGCATTTAAAGTATCCCTTTGACTTAGCTGGCACATGTGCAAAACCAATCACTTACGTTAGCAGCAAGGGCCCCATGTGTGTGTGTGTGTGTGTGTGTGTGTGTGTGTGTGTGTGTGTGTGAGAGAGAGAGAGAGAGTGGGTGGGTGAGAAGGGGAGTAATGGGGGAAGTGGCTTGGACTGAAGAGAACAGACTGTTCCTATAGAGAATGCAAATGTGAAGGAGGATATTATGGCCGATCAGCTAGGTGCAGGAGTCCGAAAAGGCAGTAATTGTGGACCAGCCTTAACGTCTGGACCCCATATGCTGAGAATTAACAGCTCTAATAATTTATAGCTCCATAACGTGATCATTCAGACAAAGCGCTTTGATCTCTGTCGTCTCCACACAAGGTCATGAGTCTCTTAACCCCAAAGAAGCTCTTTCGGAGGAAAATTCGAGTGGTGCTTGAACAGAACTTGCAGAACTTGCTGTCACAATGCTGGGATGTTGTGAGTGGTTGCCAAGGCAGTACTATGTGGTCGCTAGGGAGTTCAGAGTGGTTTTTAGCATGTTGCTATGTGGTTTCTAGGGTTTTCTGGGTGATATTCTGATCAATATATGTTCCTTTAATATAAGCTAATGCACTCAATGTATGGTTAAAAAAGATGTTTAGCATAAATTACTAGTACAGCTCTCAATGCGAGATGCACACCGAAGTTTAAAGCTTAGGGGTTAGAGGCTTGAATTTACAATGACCATATGTAATAGCAATAAAATTAACCAATGTTTAAGTAACAAATGTTTAGTGGATGTCTAAATGTTTTGCTTTTAGATCCATTATCTTTCTGTTGCCATTTCTCATCTTTTACATTTGTTGTGTGCTTGTAGCTTCTGAACAGATTTCGGGCTGGAACAGTTTCTCAGGTAAATTTTTTTTTTTTTTTTTCGGGGGGGGGGGGGGGGGGGGGGGAAGAAGTCCTTTGCAGACTCTACAAGAAAATGACCAGGTATGTATTTCAGCAATGAAATGGGGGGGGGGGGACAAAAGTAAGTTGTATGGGTTTAGAATGACATGATGTGAATGATGGCAGACTTTTCATTTTTTGGTGAACTATCCCTTTATAGGTCTGAGTGGAACGTCTAGATAAAATCCTTCCAGTTGAAACACTACCAGCTCATCAAATCCTATTATATTCTTGCCGTTATCAAACCCATCTGTGGCTCATCCCCCAGGGAAAACCGTTACCCTCCCATTACAGCTATGTGCCTCATGGTTTCACAATAGAACTTTCATATTTCTACCTTAAAACGCAACTGTCGTATCACATAAAGTCACGCAAATACATGTGTTCACATGTAATGCAATCTGTGGTTCCCATAAGTGCACTGTTAAGACATCCTACATTCGGTTTCAGAAGAAAAGACTTCGGTTTTAAAGCAATAGTTCACCCAAAAATGAAATTCTGTTCTGAACCCATGTGACTTTTTTTCATTCCATTTCCTCTTATACCATTCATTCCTGTCCAGCTGGAGCAGTCTGCAGTGCAAGCCACTCTGCAGGGTCGAAGGGAACTCCTGGAGGAAACCTGTCGCACCCACACCCGCAAAAGACGCGTACTTGGCCCGGAGGACCTCCGCCACCTCATAGTGGACGATAAACACAAGTTATTGTATTGCTACGTCCCCAAAGTGGCATGTACAAACTGGAAACGTGTGTTGATGGTACTAACAGGAGATGGGCGCTATCGCGAACCACTGGCTATTCCGGCCAATGAGGCTCACGTAGCGGGCAACCTGCGTTCGCTCTCAGAGTACTCCACGGCTGAGATCAACAAGCGCCTACGCACATATCTGAAGTTTGTCTTTGTGCGCGAACCCGTCGAAAGACTTGTCTCGGCATATCGCAACAAGTTTACCCGTAGTTACAACACAGCCTTCCACAAACGCTACGGGACCAAAATCATCCGGAGGCATCGTGAGGACCCCCAGGCTGAAGCACTGGAAAAAGGCAACGATGTCTCCTTCGAGGAATTTGTGTATTATTTAGTAGACCCCCAGACTCAGAGAGAGGAACCGTTCAATGAGCACTGGGAAAGGGTTCACTCGCTTTGCCACCCTTGCTTGATCCATTATGACGTGGTGGGCAAGTACGAGACTCTTGCGCAAGATTCGCGCTACATCATGAAGTTAGCAGGTGCCGAAGGAGAGGTCAAATTCCCGGCCACGTCCAAAAGCACCAGGACCACGGGTGACATGGCCGCCAAGTTCTTCGACAACATCAGTCCTTTTTACCAGAAGAAACTCTTCAACCTTTACCGAATGGACTTCTTGCTTTTTAACTACTCTGTGCCGGCATACTTGAAGTTGAGATGAGGGTTTCAGCAAGTTTCATCTGATCCATAACTTGCACACGCAGATGTGAGTCTTGCGGGCACTGATGCTTAAACTTTCACTCTTGTGTCTGGATTCGAGTGAATTACCTGAGGGAACCTGTAGAGGATGCGCCTTGGATATGGCATCGCCCTCGCTCCCTTGAGGCAAAATTTAGCATTGTGAACAGATTAGTGCTGGCGGGGGTGTTTCATCCCATCCCGAAAGTTCACAAAATACTGTCTGTAATTCCTTTGGCTTTGGTAACTTGCGACCGAGCTCCAAGTATGTGCCTTTGTCCTTCTGAATGTTGATAAGTGAAGCGGGATTCCTCATCAACAGACAAATGCTATGAATGTTTAATCTCCTTTAATCTTCACCACCCAAAAGGATATTTATGGTATTGTTTACGTAGCATATTTATTGTGGATTTTGCTCTTGAACTGGAACCAGCAAAGCCTTGACGTTAATCTCGAAGAGATTCCTTGAAGCTGATCTCAAAGACTCCTTTTTAACATTCTCTGGATATGATTTCAGACCTTAACCTTACGCCCAATCACAAAGGTAGTTTCCAAGTCACAAACCGTCAACTTTTTCAAGCAGATAGCTGGTAACATGTTGGAAGGAGACAAGGGTAAGGGAAGAATTTAGACTTCTGCATTCGCAAACTGGACAAGGCTGTCTACCTTGGCTGGTTTAGCTACTCTGGAAAGAAATGGTGTTATCACAGAGTCACCTCTTTATTTAGCATGCAGCAGGCTAGGTAAACAGTGCATAGCTGTGGTTGGGGAAAGGTAGACCCTCATCAGTGCGGCTCTTGTTAAGCTATGGATGCAGGGTGAGGTCTAAACTACTCACTGGGCATTGCAGGTCAAACATCAGCATGATCCTGGGAGGAAACACTCGTCTTATGAATTTATAATAAGGGTTGAAGTGCAATAAAGGTTTTTAGAGAGGTACCAGTATGTGTTTAGAGGATTATCTATCCCTTAGAACTCTTAAAGTGAGAGAAAATCAGAATTTTTTTTTAGGTATTTCTTCTTGTCTGCGAAAAAGGCTTTTTATATAGGCTTTTATGGTTGAAATGATGATGAAATCTTTAGAGAAAGGGTTAGAAGGAGGAGTCTGACTAATATCTGGCTGACAGGCAGACATGTCCTGGTGCACCAGTAGGTACCTTGTGTGCCACATTGCATAACAAACCTTCCCAAATTGCTCTTGGAAATGTTTTGTTGGAAAATATTTTCTATCTGGCTAGTTAGGCTCTATTTCAATTTGAGCTGGAATATTACAGCCTTTTGTCATCTATAAGTCTAGGTTTATAATACATTTCAATGGGCAATATATTTAATCATTTGAAGAGGAACGTCATGTCTCGATTTGAAAGTTGCAGGAATCCCAGTGCTTTTGTCCTGTCATAATGTCATTATTCTGATGTCAAATTATGAATGTGTTGTTAGAGGATTCATATGGGAAATGTGAGTGTGGGAAAGCCTTTCACTGTATGAGCTGAGCTGTTGAGAGTGTGGCAACAGTATGTGCCATTTGTGATGTAACAACAGTTTGCACCTGTTTTGAAAGCTTGTGGGCATACATGTGCTGCAAAACTGTGCACTAACAGTGACAGTATGGAATCTTGCTTTGAAGGGTAAATAAACTTTTAAATTTTGTTTTAGTGGACAACAGGGAATACATCAACCAACCGTGATTATTTCATGTGCTTTCTTTTTTTTTTTTTTTTCATTTAATTATAAAGGCACACTGCCTCTGGTACGACAGTGAAACTTTGTTTTCTGGACAAATGTGAATTCTATTTTTTTTTACTGTTTTAGGGACCACAACACTCAACTGTAGATAAATCATGTGATAAAGGTTAATTATAATTCAGAGTGAAGATATTACAAATGTGTTGAATAAAGCTGCCACATGAACAATTTAATTGCCATCAATTCATTCAAGTGAACAAACAATTACATTCATTATAGGATTTTGCCTTTTTCCAAAGTGTGGTATTTTGAGAAAAAAATATTTCAGGTGCAAAAAAATTACAAACTGAGAGGTACAGCAGACCCTCTGTATATGAGATATAGTATCCAGTAAAGATATCTAGCAGTAATTATGACCTTGTATGTAATTACTAAAACAGCAAAGGAATGACCTTCAAAGTTTTGAGACTTTCCCATTTTCTTTGAAATCAATCCTAAATCATATATTTAAAAAAAATATAAAAAAATAAATAAATAAATAACAAACATCCAAGAATCCTTTAAGGTCATAAATCTTGTTAACTTCAAATTCAATTTATACATGGCGCATAAAAATGTGTAACACTTGCACCTAAAGCTATACCTTAATATACAGTAATCAGGCGACTAGTGTGTATGAAAGCAGCATCACTGAGGCGAGGACAACACACCAAGAGTATAATCATATAACAGGCTGTCAGGTAATAAGAACATACCTGCCGATGTTTTTCATATTTCTAGTCAACCTATCCTGTAAGCACAAAAACAATGTGGCTGATATTCTGTCTTTAGCTTCCCACAGACAAGTTCACATCTCCAAAGCCACTGCAGCCAACCTCGGCAGCAAAGGTCCCGTGAACTGGGAGCTGGAGTAGGAAGTGTGGGGGGGTGAGGTCTAGCAGTTTACAAGCCGAGGTCCTCCACTAACATGACCAAACGGAAACACAGGGCCAGGAAACCCGTGCCCAACAGGTCTCCCAGCGCAGTCAGGTATGGGATGGAGAAGTTATCCGGGTCCAGACCTTTCCTCCACATCAAACGCACAATCAGGTCTGCTGTATAAATTAGGATCCCAACCTGTGAAGAAAAACAAGAATAAACATTCAATTATTTCCCATATTATGAAAACAGACTGATTTTTCTTTTTAAATGAAATTAATATTAATCTTTTATTAATTAATACTTTTAATAATACTTAATACTTAATAAGGCACAAAATTTATCAAAAGGGACAATATAAGGACATTTATATACATTTTCTTCATATATGCTGTTCTTTTGAACTTTATATTGATTAAAAAAACTACAAAAAAGCAGCACTTTTTTAAAACAGAAACACTGATAATCATAAAGCAGCAAATCAGCATATAAAATTGATTTCTGAAGAATCATGTGACTGAAGACAGAAGTAATGATACTGAAAATTCAACTTTTCATCACAGGAATAAATACATTTTACAATATATTAAAATAGAAAAGAGTTAAAAACGGAATAATATTTTACACTATTACTATTATTGTATTACTCTACATATAGTAGTAAAACTGACCAATATCTTTACTTCCTTTTGGGGTCCTTTATTAGTATTTTACTTCCAAGAGATTTCTTTAAAGGGGTGGTTGATTGCGATTTCACTTTTTTAACGTTAGTTAGTGTGTAATGTTGCTGCTTGAGCATAAACAATATCTGCAAACTTGCGGCTCTGAAAGTTCAATCAAACTGAGATATCGTCTTTTAAAATTCTGGCAGTTTAATGCCTACAAAAATGGCTGGTAGGGACTACAACGAGTTACTTCCCAGGTTCGTGAAACCCAGATAAACCCCGCCCTCAGGAAAAGGCAGCAAAGGGGGCGAGGCCATGCTGTGCTGCTTTAGAGAAGAGGAAGAGAAAACTAGAGGTGCACGTAAAAATCTATTCATATATAAATCGCGATTCTGTCTTTTAATGATTCTAATGGCTTCACAAGTTTCAAAATCAATGTTCTAAAGCAGCGGTTCTTAATACTGTTCCTCGCGTCCGCTGCTCTGCATACGCTCTCTCTCTCTCTCTCTCATTCAGCTCAGCTCAGCTCCAACAATGAAATGTTCCAATTATACATTTATTTTCACATAGCTATGATAAGCGTTAAGTTGCCGTACTGTATTAAAGCTTTAATCAGGATAAAACCGTATATTAAAAGCTAACATAAGCAGTAGCATTTACAAATAACAGCATTTCTAAAAGTATGAGACAACAACAAACAAAAAACATAGGCCCATTAAAAGCAGTGCTTGCACGATCCCCTTCAATAATATCCTCTGCTTCTCAATCGGGCTCAAACTGAAAAGTGATATTAACGATGCCGTTGTTTACAATGCAACCGGAGCACATGCCGCCAAGGTGAGGGGCGGGACGTTTAGACGCGCACTAGAGACGGTTTAGCCAATCACAACACACTGGGCTAGCTAACCAATCAGAGCCCATCGCCTATTTCTGAGGGCGGGGCTTCAAAAAAACAGGAAAAGATCAGCCCGTTTCTCAGAGAAGGGACAGAGCGGTGTGGAATAAAGGTAAATTATGTGAAAAATAATGCGTTTTTTTTTTTTTTAAACGAAGCATTAACATGTTAGACTGCACCCCATAAACACAATCAAGCCTAGAAAAGAAACAGTGAACCACCCCTTTAAGACTTTAAGTACAATTCAGGATTAGTCACATTTAAAAACACACCCTATTTTATAATGCTAATAAATTGTATTTTTAGCCACATCATTCAATTAGGAAGTTGGGAGGAGGCTGAATAGTCACACCAATTTCCACATTTGACCTGGAACAATAAAAGCACTATTTTCATGCTTTTTAGCCAGATGATGAAAATCTAAGAGAGAAAAATGTAATATACATTGCTTGTTTCATATCACTGTAAACAACTAATAAAGAGTCAGTGTTCATCTAAACTTTTAACTGGGCAAAAAGTAATGTATGCCATTTTTTGTGGTCATTCAGTAATTCTTTTTGCAATTCTGTTTGCCAGCACTAGTGACGCAGAATTGAAACACTTAAGCTTTGAGCACTAAGGCTCACCTGAAGCAGAGCAGCACCCAAGTAGCAGCAGATAAATGCTGGCGTGATGGCAGTGTGGCCTCCTTGGAGCATATTAATGGCAAAAAGAAACAACAGATGACCTGGAACCACCAGGAGGAACAGCACCCGCGCTGACTTAGAGTTCACACCTGAGGAGAAAAATGTGGTTCTTTACTAGACTACTTCAAAAGCCCATCCCCGAGTTGTCTCTAAATAAAGTTCAAGCCTCTCCTTCAATGTAAATCTACACTATTTTTGTTGGGAAATCATAGTCTAACACTTAAGAAATTGAACAGCACACCCCTCCTCAAAAAACAGCACGGTTTGAGATATCATTCATGTATGTAGCACGAACGGTGCAGATGATTAATGTGCTGAAGTGCAAATATCAGGGTTCATGCTTTGTTCAGCAATAGCAAAGCTTGACTTACCCAACACGACTAATTACCCACTTTATCTAAAGTACCTGAAGGTGTGAATTCATCTGAGGTGCACAAATAGCTTGAAAGTGACCTCACCTGAGGAGAAGAATGTGGCACAGGGGTTGGGCCAGTGCTGTCTCATCTTATAGGGCAGGACTCCAGGTACGCTCCACAAATGAAGGTACGTGGAGATCCGACTGGCCTGGATGGCCACCAGATTCCCCCCCACACCTGAAAAGTTCAAAAAGGAAAGAATGTGAGAGCTTTCCAATCATTACACCATTACAATTCTCATATTCTCCTCATTTCAGTCGCAAATGAAACGTGTGTTGGAACGCAGCATGCGGCTAGGGGAGTGTGTACACTGACGTTCGTCAAATATACATCGTAAGCATATTTTCAGAGTACTTTGTTCACAATTAATAGCTTTTCCATGTTTTCGCTCGATGTAAAACTGGTAAACGACACTCTATGGGGAATATTACAGCAGGAGGGCACATCAAACTAGGTAATGAAGTATCAAATTAGTCTTCCTGAATCACAGCCGTCTTGTGTTCCTCATTAAGGGCAGTTTGTCTCAGGATTGAGCTGGAAAAATAGGTTCCAGGTCCAGATAAACAACTAGAGAAGACGTCAGAGAAGTCTTTGGCTGAGAAATCACAGCTACTACTGGATTAGGCCACTTTTACTACTCCGACATGCTCTATTCCCATTGGGAAGTGTGTAGTTAATGCCAATATAGTGTTGAGTCATCGTTCAAGAGGGACGGGACGGGTAGAGCACATGTGCAGCTGGGTAGGAACGGAACCAGCGAGGGGAAATCGAAACCAGATTGCTAGAGCTGACAAACCAAAAAAGTGATATTTTACATAAAACCAAACAAACTCCGCCTCAGCTGGGGTTTTTAAGTCTATTAGTAACTCCCATACTTGACTTCTTTCATGTACTATAAAATGTCGTGAGCCAAGAGCCAGTGTTCTGATTTATTGAGACGATTTTGGAATGAGACTTTTATTTTGGCAGCGCTGTCCAATCGCCTCCCTGAATCCACGAATCTAGTTCCAAACGCAGAAAGAGATGTGATTAATTTTATTGTAATGAGAAGTTGAAGAGGGAAAAGGGCCTTAAATGAAGTTTCTGAACTTGTTTTTCAGGTTTGATGTTACTTTGTACTGCATACTGTGCATTCAGTGTGGTTATGTGAAAGATCTGAGTATGTGAAAGGTGTCTTTGCTCGAAGTGTGATTTGTCATTGACATTTACTCACCGTTTATGACTGGTGTGAAGACCGCCATTCCCTCAAAGTTTGGATCGCTCACAGTCTTATCAAGAATAAGGCCTCCGAAACTTAAATTGGAAAGAGTTTCATGAATTTTAAATGTTTTGATTAGTTAACCCACAAATTATATTTCTCTCATTTGTCACTCTGCCA
Organism: Sinocyclocheilus anophthalmus; assembly: GCA_018155175.1. Classification (NCBI taxonomy): domain Eukaryota; kingdom Metazoa; phylum Chordata; class Actinopteri; order Cypriniformes; family Cyprinidae; genus Sinocyclocheilus; species Sinocyclocheilus anophthalmus. Next base: position 769,969 of record JADLZN010006541.1, on the reverse strand, counting down.
CAGTAAAAAAATAAAGTGTTTTGAATTTACATCATTTAATCATGCACATTTTTTTTTTTTTTTTTTATAATTATTTCTTCTTTTTTTAATAATTCTTAATCAGGAAAAAAAATGCTAATTGCTAACATGGAAATGCTAATGTAACTTAAAGGGGTCATATGATGTGATTTCAATTTTGCCTTTCTCTTTGAAGTGTTACAACTTCAAAGAGTGTTACTCTTGGTGCATAAAGAAGATCTGTAAAGTTGCAAAGACTAAAGTCTCAAATCCAAAGAGATACTCTTTATAAAAGTTAAGAGTCAGCCACACCTACCTAAAACTGCTGGTTCTAACACGCCCCCACATGTCTATGTCACAATGTGGGAAGATTTGCATAACGCCGCCCAAATGTTCACGCAAAGAAAGAAGGCGTAACTTTTATTCTCGCTGTAGTATTGTTGCTGCCGCCATGTCGTGAAGGCACTGTGTGTTTCGTTGTGAAAGCGGAAAACTATTTTGTTTGGCCTTCCAAAAAAGGACAATATCTGCTTCGTCATGCCTAAAACTGATCCGAGCTGGTCGCTGAGGAAATACATCAACTTCGCTGTGGATCGCCAGATCGGCTTTCACCGTGGATGAAGCGGAGTGGTCACATGTGGTTGCCGCAAGCCCACCGGCCGCTCCTTCGTCAAATCCGCCTGCCACGCCGTTCTCAAGCCCGCCCACCGCCTTGTGTTTTGTTGTGAAACAGAAACTACTTTGTTTGGTCTTCCAAAAGACGACAAATCAGTGGTTAAGTTGTATTTACAACACTGTTCCAGAACACTTCAACCCAAAAATACAGATGTGTGCAGCACATTTTATGGAGGACTGTTTCCTGATCCTGGTAGAGTAGACTACAATGCCGGCTGTTCAGACTCACAGACTGTAAGTACGTTTTAATTTTAAGGATTTGCCAATGATGATTCAAACGTGAGTTTTGTGCAGTGTAGAGTAGCGCTTGTTGTTTTTTTTTTATTTCTCTGATCACAAATGCAGACGGGTTTTATGTTTACGCGGCGCGATTGCACGGCAATGCGTAAAAAGACAGTATAAGTCATTATAATCCGTAATTATGTCCCCACTGGATGCAACAAAAGCCTCGTTTATAATGGGTTTTCATGTTTTTGAATCGTTGCTCTGGCCGGACAGGGCATCACAATATGGTAAGGGGCGTAACATTTCCGTCACACGCTTGAGGTATTCAGCCAATCACAACGCACTGGATAGCTGGCCAATCAGAGCACACCTCGCTTTTCAGACCGATGAGCTTTGTAAAAATCGACGCGTTTCAGAAAGGCGGGCAAAGAGGAGAAACAATAATGGCAGTATGTGGAAAATAATGTGTTTTTTTTAACTTTAAACCACATAAAACACATTTCATTACACCAAATACACCAAATAATGTTATTTTTAGCAACATCATATGACCCCTTTAATATGACTTAAGTTGCTTTTAAGTGACCTACTTAATTGGGTCACTTAAAAACATAAGTTATTTTATATGGTTCCCTGAAAGGATTATTTTATTGAATTTAATATAATATTTCTGTTGTTATATTATTGAATTACAAAGTTGTACTAGTTAGCTGTGTAAAGAATCTATTAGCTAGGAATAGGACATATTAGCATGCTAATATGCAAGTTTGAGTAATATCAACAGCAATAATCTTTTCATCATTAATTAGTTCTATATATTGTAATGTAATCTAGTAGATTACACATATTAGAGATTTACATTATTTAATATTTTAGAAGAGAAACAAAAAATAAAGTGACTGAGTAAACTGAACCATCTCAATTTTTTTCTGTGAGCTCTAAGCACAACAATTATGTGAAAATTAAATGTCAAAATCTCTAATTGAAATGATTAAATTATGCCACAGCTAATCAACTGGGTTCTCATACTTTTAGGCCAACTCATTTTTAGTAGTCTAATTATTTATGATACGTGACTACACTTTAAACTGAGCAATTTCTAGCTAATAATGTTTAATCATTTTAGAGTCAATTTCTAAAAAAAAAAAAAGTATATCAACTGATTGATAAAAAAAAAAATTTTTTTTTAAAATTCTTGATCTTATTATATGTGACCCTGGACCACAAAACCAGTCTTAAGTCGCTGGGTATATAGCCAAAAAAACATTGTATGGGTCAAAATTATCGATTTTTCTTTTATGCCAAAAATCATTAGGATATTAAGTAAAGATCATGTTCCATTAAGATATTTTGTAAATTTCCTACTGTAAATATATAAAAACTTTTTGATTAGTAATATGCATTGCTAAGAACTTCATTTGGACCAACTTTAAAGGTGATTTTCTCAGTATTTAGAATTTTTTGCTCCCTCAGATTCTAGATTTTCAAATAGTTGTATCTCGGCCAAATATTGTCCTGTCCTAACAAACCACAGCAATGGAAAGCTTATTTATTCAACTTTCAGATGATGTATAAATCTCAATTTTGAGAAATTGACCCTTATGACTGGTTTTGTGGTCCAGGGGGTCCATATTGTCTGTGGGAACCCTGCGTCCTCTATTACAGGCACAATTAATTTGTTATTAATGATTATATAACCATTTTAATGTTACTCTAACTCATAGAAGACTGTGTCTCTGTATGCATGTTTGTACCTGCTGATGGACATGGCCACTATAACAGGCTGCCAGCCGGACTTCAGAACCTCTTTAATCTGTGGACTCCGTCTAGCGATGAGCACCCAGAGAGGAATGAGCAGCAGGAAGAAGACACACACCAACGGGGACAAGTACCACACATCTGGACACACACAAAACATTGTCGATGACACATGCTAGACATAGTAAATAGTTACATATTTCAGATAATGTGCTATGATTTGTGCAAATTCAGATTTTAAGGTCTCTAGAGAATAAAACGTGTGATGTTACAAAATAGAAAGAAGATTCCCATTCTTTAACGTCATCTTTAACCATGGAAACTATGACACCTTAAAATGCACATCTTTGTAATAAAGTAATATTTTAGTGAATTTCTACTCCCCTCTACTGGTACATTTTAAACAGTTCATGCTCATTAGGTAAGGAATATTTAGAGAGGCTCTAAAATAAAAAAGTTATTTATTTTTAATTGATTTAATTGTAATTTACTTAATTTTTTATAGTTAATATTTGAATATATTTAATTTATTAATAAAATAAAAAATAATAATACTTTATATACATATAACTTAATTATTTAATAATCACTTAATATATATAAAAGCAGTTGAATAAGTTATGAAATTTAATTGCACAATAATTTTTAAACGTTTTTTTAAACACTGCTTTAATCTAGTGATTGTCAGTAATTAAGGCTGTTAATAAATATTAGCCTTTTTTAACAATATGTAATGTACAGGTTTTAGGTTTTAAACTAGAAGTTATTCATATATGAATAACTAAAAGGCCCCACACCTCTGTACTGGAACAGTGTGCTGCTGACTCCAGCCAACAGAGAAAGAGTGATGAGATCTCCCAGACTGGCTGCTATCGGTGTGGCCACATTATCAGGGTTGATGCCCACCTTCCTGGAGCCAATGATCACACCAATCATCACCAGACCTGGATGCGGATGAAAGCAGCAGACTCAGAAACTGACAGGATGTTAGATTGTAATATTCAAACAAATGTAAGATTCAAAGAAAAAGACTAAAAGATTGTGTTGCATTATCCAGAAAGGTCATACTTTTTGGAATGCAAATGCTTTTATTAAGCAGCATGAATCAGCCTATTAGAAAGATTTCTAAAGGATCATGTGACACAGAAGACTGGAGTAATGACTGCTATTCTTTTGGCTAGTCTTTTTTGTTGGACAGTTTTAATGGAAATGTGATGGGAATTCATGTTGTTTATATGTACTGGAATGGCACTGTAGCTTGTACAGGATGTGCAATGCAACATTGTGTATAATACATTTCTGAGTAAGGCATAAAATATTTTTAAATAACAAACAACACCTAGACTATGATTTCAGTGTTCCTATTTTTTTAATATGTGGAAACTGTGATGCATTATTTCAGGATTCTTTGTTGAATAGAAAGAACACAAATTTTTGTATCAATGTAAATGTTGTAAATGTCTTTAATGTCACCTTTGATCAATTTAATAAATTCTTGTTTAAAAAAATTAAACAAAATAAAAAAAACATATATACATATATATATATATTGCTGCCAGTATAATAATTAAACTATTTTTGTATTATACTGAGCAGAAAGAAATCTTGGAACTTGACTTTTTGTATTTCTTTTTTTTTTTAAGCAAGAATTTATAAATTGACAAAGTGACAAAGACATATAAAACTTTACATTGAGCTATTATATATATATATATATATAAAATATTTAAAAAAAATATATATATATTTTATTTTTTTTTATTTTACACTTCTTTTTGTATATTACTGAGACAGAAAGCAAATTGAACTTCTTGGATCGTTAAAAGTAGACAGTATTTTATTTATGATATGTAATTTTTCCTACCTATACTTTTGTATATATTGAGCAGAAAGTAATATTGGAACTTGATTTTATCTGCATGCGAGTGTTGACATGTTTTTTTTTTTTAGGTATGTATTTTGTTTCAACCTATGGGTTGTTACTAAAATAATTTTAGAAGCATATAAACATCTAAATATTTCTAGCTAATGAGAAAATTATATTTATGTTACATAACATAAACTAGTGAATCATAAACAATAAGACCAGTGATATTTATTAAGAAAGCACATTTTGATTTCATGTTATTTTGAAGTAATAAGGAGTAGTGTACCTAAGGACAGAGCTGCCACAAATGCAGTGGTAACACTGCTAGCACACAGGACAGCCGCCTGGTCCAGCTCTACACCCCCTCTGGACAGAGCACCAAGACCTACGGCCGCAAGAGCTGCCAGGAAGCCCACCACAGTGGCCTGAACCTGAGGAAGACAGCAGAGCAGCTCCACAATCACAGCTGCTCATCAGAGCCTAAGATCATATGCCTTCATTCATAATTAAACTGATTAAAAATCTATTTTCATAATGAGTACTCATTGGTATTCAAGACCGAGGACTCTTGCAGAATGAAGTCTCATAGAGTAATTGTTCATATTCTTTTATATTTATTTAACATTTAATGAATATTTGTTCAGTTGATTCATGTTTGTATTGTCTAATTTATCTCTGATGGGAACTAAAGCCGGTTTCCGATGGATTAGGTAAAATATCAATAATATAAATAATATAAAACATCTGTGTGTTTCTGATTCAGCCACCTGAATGAGAGCAAGATTACAGGTCATCATGAGCCACTGCTGTTTGGGGTCGTCCATCTGTCCGGTGTTAGCCTAAGCAAGACGGGAAACAAAACCGCAGTGAAGCATTTTAATATAATCACGAGACACACTTCATCATCTCAAGGCTATTAAACACTATACAGCTTGAGATAGATTATAAGTAATGTAAACTGTACATACAGTAATGAATATATTGTCCAGATGGATAAGTATTTTTACATACAGCAGTAGAGAGACGAGATGCTAGAGTCATCTCCAGGTTTCCTTTGAGCCCGACCAGAGCAGGTACCAGGATGAACACTTCTGTGATCACTTTAAACACATCCCAATGCTGAAACACACATACAGATGATATTCAGACAAACTGTCTGAAACAGTTAACAGCAGGCTCCCCATGATACAGACGTTGACTGTTAAAACTGTTAAAACACTATCTATGAGAGGAAAAGAGAAATGTGTAATTGAGCCATTTAAAACTACAAAACAGATTTTCATGGCATTTTAAAACCACAGTATATGGCACAAACACACTCGGGAACAAAAACTGTAATTTGGAATTTTATTGGAATATTGTCAAAATATTATATGAAATTCAGGGTAGTATTTACTAAGATTAATGTAATTATGCAGATTTAAAATACATTTAAAAAACATTAAATTAAAAATCATTCAGGATTATTTTATTACAGTAGTACATAATTTTTTTAATTATATTAATGATACACTGGGAAAAGTAATATGCTTAATAATAAATAGTTTTATTGTTTTTTTTTAATATTTTTTAATATCACCATGCAAAAACAACGTAAATAATTGTAACATTTTCTATACATAAAATACATTTCTTCTGATTAATTTTAATATTTAAATGCATTTTTCCATTTTTATTGGGAGCCATTTAATATATACTGTGGAGTATGCTAGTAATTTGTTATGAATATAGCAAAAGAATTTCAAACTAAATTAAACTGATAAGCTATTTTTTGAATGCATTCACTGACGCAATCCATCCAAAAGAACCTACTCAATGAAATTAATTAGTATAACCACTATTAATTTGGAGTGCAAACCACAATGATTTACATGTGAAATTGCACTCAAAATTTACACTGCATAACTCAAAGGGAAAAACATAACAACATTGGTGCAATAATATAACAGTAAACGGTAAAACATTAATTATCATTACCGATTTGAGCTGTGTTGCATGCTGGGAACTGCAGCCCCACACCTACAGAACAGTGCATTGGCTTTCACATCTATCACTGCTAATGTGACCATCATGGTCAATATTTTAAAACTGAGTGACATCTTAACGTACAGGCCATAAACTGAGATGCTCTCAATCGAATGAAAGAGCACAGATGAATTCAAACTAGGTGTCAGTTTCAGCCTTTTCTGATACTTCCAGCCAAAACACAGACTAGTCATCAGCAAAGTCATAAATATCATCTCATAACGGGTAAACTGACCAAAGTGTCAGTGACTCACTGAATATGAATGGCTTCTTGCGCTGTGCGAGTGTGCATTTAAATTTAGTGCCTGTCAGTATACGAGTTGAGAGCTCCTCTCTTCGCAAACCCACTCATGAAGTTAAAAATAGCCATAATGTTTAAATGAACAAATAAGAGACTGGTGCCAGCCAGCCAGGGGCCGGTATTTTTACCACAGGCACAGTCCAGGCTGGTGTCACGTCACAGGCCCGTCCTGGGATCTAGCCCAGTTCTGCTCTAGAAACAAGCTTTCATTCTCTCACCCGCCCCCATGAGAATTCAATTAATAGACACAAAACACATGCCAACCGCGTCTATCTAGAGGACAGGAACACAAGGAACCGTTACTGGAAGCTAGCATGTGTTTGTGAAGTGTGCTGATATCCTATGAGACAACTGTATAGTGTACAAAAAATGAGTACGCTAATTGCTAACTGAAATATTCAAATATTTTTTGTGCTAGAATGCAATAGCTTTAAATCTACATTATTCTAGAGTTTATCTTAAGGTGTAATAATGGCACATACGGTATACGCACTGTTATATATTTTAATTTAAGTTCAAGTTTCAGTAATTTTGTAATGGTTTTTGCCAGTTTTATCTGTATAAGTGTCTGTGTGTGTGTATTTCTATTCATCTCTTTATTTATATGTTTCTTTTATTTGATCATTGTTCATGTTGTTATTTTCTATCTATTTATTTTTAACGTCTAATTTCATTTAAGTTTTTTTTATCATTTAATACTTAATTTTTTTCTTTCTTTATTTCAATTAACAAATTATTTCTGAGTGTTAGTAAAAACAACTGCCTTGTAATGTAGGGGTTTTAAAATTTCACATTTGAATGTTTATATAAAATATTTTTTAAACAATAACATAAATGAATGATCATTAATTTCGGAACTCATTTATAAAAAAATTTTCGTAAGCTGCTGTTGCTGTCATGTTATTAAAGCACTACGTTTTAGTCTTATTTTCTTATTCTTTTTCTTATTAACCTGGCTTATGTCTTTAAAGGTGCAGTAGGAGATCTTGGAAAATGCTAACTTTAGCCTGATAGCACTGAAAGCGAACGTCCCACCCTCCCTGCAATCGCCGCCCAAAGCCACGCCCCCTGAACGCATATACACGCTCACAGACCAGAATACCAGAGACAACATTACTACAATAAGCTACATCAGCTGTTCCCAATTCCAGTCCTCGCACTGGAAGCGAAGACGTGTGTGTGTGTGAGTGTGATGTGTGTGAAGACGCTGCACAGCGCAAATTCGTGAATGAATGTTCCGAAGTGAAGTAAACTTCAACGGATTTCCCCTGCTTATGGAGTAGGAAGCAATGAACACTGTGTAGGGATCATATCGATCGGAACACAGTTCATGCACGTAGCTCACTTCTAACGAGCTGGTTATCTGAATCGGGTGTGATAACTAAGCTAGACATGCAAAATATGCAGAGCTGGGGGGCACGAGGACAGGAATTGGGAACCGCTGGACTACATCATGTGTCATTCACCGGTGAGAAAACTTTAAAAGTACTACAATACCAGGAAGGAAGATCGGGTTGTTGATGTTTGTCTGCCATTCTCGCTCTGTCTGCACAGCGTGCGTGAACGCGCTGATGACGTATCCTGTCTGCGCGAACAGGGTGCGCAGAAGTATGCTAATAGACTTTCAACCAGCATAACAAAAATGTTTCTGAAGACAATCACCTATTGCACCTTTAACATTCGCTACTGATATACTTCAACATTTACCCACTAACAAAATAAACCCGCTAAAGGTTAAAATAAAAAATGCTAATGTCATATTTTTAGACATGTACTGTATATCATATGATATTTCTGAAGTAACGTGAGCATACCGTGGTATATGAATATAATAGTATCATACCCTTACTAAAATACTGCAGTGCTTCCATGGTATTTCCATAGTACTCCAAGGTACTTCAATGAAAATCATGGCACTACCATGGCACATGTCCAAAAAAATACAACTTTTTTTGTGTATCAAAGTATTACTATCTGATCCCATCACTGAACCATGGTACCACCAATATTTACAGATTCAATAACAGATACAACCAAGAAATAAACCAAATCTAGATTAAATCGCTCATACTTGGACAATGTCCATGACGATACCGGCCGCCACCATCCCCAGTCCGCCCAGCAGATAAGGCAGTAGGACCTGCACAGCGATGATGTACGAACTCTCCGGCAAGAAACCATGAGCCGAACGAGTGAGCTTGCAGGTGAAACCTCTGAGCTTCTTCCCCTGATAACAGAGCTCCAGCTCTAACTGAGTGACCACCATCTCTGTTACCCCATTCCCCAACGGTGAGGGCCACAACTGAGATCGACGAGGGTTCCTAGGAAGACCTAGGAAGACACCCTCTTAGATGGCTGAATGTTCCTTTCATAATGTCTCGAAACTAAATAAGAAGCTCAAGACAAACAGGTTGGGAAGAACTATATTAATATGCTGACTCAGAAAACAGGATGTTCTTAAGATTAAACGATGAGGCAATTTAGTATCCTCAGATTGTCCCACGATAGCAAAGGCCCAAAAAGTTGGCTGAAGCACGCAGTATATATTTCAGTTCTTCTTGAAGATGTCATTCATACATCTATCAATGCCACGTGGGTTTTCGACCAAAATCAAACAGGAACCTTCACATTCAAAAAAGCCTTAGCTGAGTTGGTTCTCTGAACGCCACAATCCACTTCTTGAAAAACTTCGACTTGGCTTATGCCTGATGAAATGAAGTATCTAGTTGTTCTCCACTGCTGTCCCTTGAAGACTGCTACAATTCCCAAGCTGCCTCTTTTTTTCACTCGCAGGTCGCTGGAACGTCCATGTACACGAACACTACATTCTCCAGAGCGCAGCTTCTCTCCGCCACAGGAGTCGTGACTCACATGACAAACAGTCCTGTCCGTATCAACGTCGATTTAAACTCCTCTCCGTCATCAGGCCTGGTCTAACAGGTCCAGAACGTGACAGAAACACATGTTCAGACTTTATTTCCACTCGTTCCTGTGGGCAGTCCTTTAAGCCCCCTCCTCACCGGTGCATCAGGCCCTCGAACAGTCACTCGTCTAACCCTTATTACTTCCCATCAACCGTTTCATCTGCTCAGGGTCTTGCGTCTGTCCCCTTGTCCTGCTCTCAGCTAATGTCTCCTCTGACGTATTACTGAACCTGTCTTATCAGCTGTGAATGGGCTGAGTGCTTGGCAGACGGACGAGAGGGGGGAAAGGAAAAGAGGAGAGGAAAAGATAGATCGAGATTGTGTACGAGAGACAAAGAGACAGATTGAGAACCCATGGGGTTCTACCATCCACTCCCAGTATTATTCGATTACTCACCACTCTATCGCTTGCCAGTATGTAGAGGACACGTTGGAAAGAGGGGCATGATTCAGCTAAAAAAAAAACCTGCTTGGTCGTGAACACGGCACAGTGACGCAGCAAATCCAGACAGACATCTCATTCATTAAACACCGTCAGAACACAGCATCTCTTAAGACTATTATATGACAACTGGTTCTATAACAACAAATTTTATGCACAGGATATAATATTCAATATTTACTTACTCTCACATGGAAGCCTGTTTCTGACACAGAATAAAAAAAAAGGTAATTGTGACTTTTATCTCACAACTCTGAATTTATATCTTGCTATTTTAAGTTAACATCTCACAATTCTGAGTTCATAACACACAATTCTGACTTTTTTCTCACAATTCTGAGTTTATAACTTGCAATTATAAATTAACAACATCTCACAATTCTTACTTTTTTCTAGCAATTCCTAGTTTACATTTTGCAATTTTGACTATTTCTCACAATTTGAGTTTATATCTTGCCATTATTAATTAACATCTCACAAATCTGACTAATTTTGAGTTGACCTCACAATTCTGATTTTATTTCTCACTATTCTGAGTTTATATCTCGCAATTTTGAGTCAACATCTCGCAATTCTGACTTTTTAACTTAAAATTTCAGGTTTCTATCTTGCAATTCTGACTTATTTCTAGTAATTCTGGGTTTACATCTCGACTTTTCATTATTTTTTTCTTGGAATTCCAAGGTTAAATCTCACAATTCTGACTGATTTCTTCTGAGATCTGTATCTCTTGGTGGACATAAGGATCTTATGTCTGTATCACGAACACGTGCAATATGTAATAAAATGTGTTCAATATATGTTTTGCCACATTTCATTTTGTAGTGACTGGAGTTCCCCAGCTTCAAGAAAGGGACACGAGTCACCACTTTTATAACGTTGTCCTATTATGTTTGTTTATTTTGTCAATTTTTGGACCTTGACTGTACTAAAAAACTATTCAAAAACCGTTCATTCATAGCCTGGTCATTTTGTTAAACATCTCCACAAAACATACAGGTTTGTAATGACTTCAAAATGACATCATTTTTGGGTGACCACCTGCATTAATGCTTAATGATTGGAGTGTTTTTCAGTCCCTCGCCTTCCGAGTGAATTTTAATCATCACATTAATTTCCCTCACACTCTGCTTCCTGTCAGTGAGGACCATAAATATCCGCTCTTGACATGCTGGATAATTAAAGTGGGCACATTAGCTGCTATAGCATCAACCTCAAACTGTTGGAAAGTCATGTCAGGCTATAAAGTGTTACATAAAGTTGCAGAAAGTTCTTCAAAAGTCTCTTACCTGCACACTGTCCAGCACCATGCCTGCCATCACCATCCCCATCCCAGCCAGCAGGTAGGGGAACAGCACCTGCAGGCAGATAGAAACAGCCGACTCATCCTCTATCTTAGCCTGGGCTGTTTTGGGCCTGTCTTCTACAGGCTTTTTGAGTGGTATGGTGGGAGGGGGTAACAGGAGGTCATTCTGCCCCTCTAGACTGCCAGTCCGATCCAAACCACCCTGCCCCTTCCCTTTCCCCTTTTTGGGCTTCTTGCGGCCACCTCCTTTCCTCTGCCGAACTTCATCTCCTGCCATGGTGGAGTCTCCGGTCCGCTCCCTCTGAGCAACAGAAAAGCAATTGAAGACAGCTCTTCAACACCAATGTAGGTACATCCAAAAAAGGGGTTAATTTATGCCAAAACATATGGCTGGGGTTCATAAGTCTGAGACCAGTTGCTTTTTTTTTTTGTGCATTTTTCTAATGATAAATAATTTAAGTGACAAGCTGCACAACAAACGTAAGTATTTGGTGATGTAATGCTTTCTAGCGAATTCTGATTCTAGGATATCACACATTTTTTTTGCATTATTTTTGTTCAGAAAAACATTGAATAAAATGATAAAATATATGGCTACTAGGGGTGTGCGATATTGACAAAAAATAAAAAAAGATATCTCGATATTTTCTGTGATTTTATCGATAACGATAATTAGACGATATTTTGCAGAGTGTGTTATTGTGCATGTATCTTAAGGACTGCCATAGACATCTGACTCGTAAAGTTTTTCATATTCTTCATATTCTGTGCGGTGGTCAGTTCATACTGATAGAAATTAATCTTTTCCAATAAGCTTAAATAGATTTTTGCATTTTATGGGCATTTTTACCTTTATAAAGCCATTTTTTCTAAAAGTGTCCATTATCTTTTGAGTCAAATTCTTACATTTAATCAGGGAATTAGAATAATAAGAAATTTGGGCTGTTACCAAGCAAATTAAATCAACACAGAAGCTGCATCTGAAGTGGCATTTAGATGCATTTACACACGTATTTTGTTTAATGCAAGATATGAATGCATTTAACCTGCAGTTACAAATGCATAAATAATGTTTTGATATATAAAACATAAAACGTTGAATACTGATATTGAAATTATTTGAATAATAAAAAAAAAAGAACAGAAAGAAAAAGTCGAAATGTGAAATTAAAACCGCCAATAGGTGGCGGCAAGTCACTGTTAATAAGTGAGTCATTGCGAATGAACCGAATCATTTAAATGGTTGATTAATTCAGGAACAAAACACCTTCATGTTGCTCAGAGACACAAAACAGCACTGTGGCTGTATTCGGAATGATTTTTGTTGGCGAAATAGAGCAAAAACAAGCAATATGGTGTCTAAAACTTGAGTCTCTTAATTAACGTATTGTTTATTGAATTCAATATCACATTTGTAATCATGCTTCGCGTGATACTGATTAACTATATGAAATTATGTAAATATATACATTTTCTGCCCCCATATCTTGAATTTTGTGATGCATTTTATTAGACTGAATCGTGCTGTGAAAGAACGCACTCTAAATGCGCACACACACTAGTCTAGGCTTCACGTAATGCATGCGTGCACTCTGTTGGGGTGTTTTGAAAGGTTTTTGCAAAATACTCGATAAAATCGCACATCGTTAAAACAACAATTACGATATTATCACAGACCCCTAATGGCTACACTAAGATTTTACATAATATAAAAATATAATATTATAAATGTTTGTATCTTAAATGTTAAAAATCAACACTTCAAATCAGAACTACCAGGTTTGCTTTTCCTAAATCCTACAATTTCCTATTTATTTACCAAGATTATTATAGCTCACTAAAACTAAAACCAAAGCTAAAAGCCATTTTTTTAAAAAATCACATTTTTATTACTTTAAGTTAGCATTAGCTCAAATAAAATTAAATATTCAACAAAAAAAAAACGTTTATTTCAGCTACATTTCTCATTTTATTTTAAAATTAAAATTAAAAAAGAAATGAAAATGAAAAATAAAAGCAAAAACTGATTCAAACCATCAATGATCCTAAAATGACACTGTTTATTGCATAATTCATTTACATTCCCAGTTCCAGTCTTTTAATGTGGTAGCAGTCTTTTGAACCCCAATCTACAAATAAAGTACACATGCATTTGTCCTCGCAACATTCATTGATAGTGATTTATCTGTAAGTGATTTTTTGAACATTAAGCATGTGTAAACAGTGAAGCTGCACTAGTATTACTGCATCCCTGTTCATCTGCTTATGCATGATAATAATCAGTACACAGATATTTGCATTAGTAGTCAGCTCCTTCAAGCTACTCTTAAATAGAAATATAATGATGATACAAATGTGCAAATATAATTATCTAAAATGTATCAGCAATCTGATCTGAAAGGTTTCACTTCGATCTCTCATCACACCGATGATATTCATGTTTTGGTCCATAAGCACTGATGACACGTTGCCATAGCAATATCAATATCAAGTCGCACATTCCAATAGATATCACTGACAACAAACCGTTCCTCTAGCAAATAAACGGGATGTTATTGATGAGAAGGACAGATGCGGAAAACAATGATGGGTTACACACGGATCGTGATGGCTTGTGCTCCACATCAGCAATAGAAAGTCACGTAAAGAACAGCCTACCGTCTCAAATGAGCCCTTCTTTTGTGTTTATATTCATCACATTATATGAAATGTCGCTATCGATAACGATATTAATCACTGCAAATGCTTAATCGCGTTGAATCACTACTGGAAATGTTTAACTTCCTAGATAGGAAACGAATTCGCCAATAGTACTACGGAGAAAGCTTAGCTCATGAATATTTATTAGTCACGTGACGCGCCTGGTAGTATAAAATTATCCCTAACCTATAGTAAGATAGCCTATTAACACATTTTGATGCAATAGATATAATTTAACAGTGTTCATAAACGCCGCCAAATTGCAAGAACAACTCTTTCCAAACGTGTTTAGGGGGGTATTAACGCTAATGATTACGCTATACTTGGGCCTTGTCCCAAATACGCCACGCACGTTGCGGTCTTGGCGAATGGCCACTTGAGTAGCGCCGTTTGCTGACAGGAAGTAAGTGCGCAAGACTGTCCCAGATCTTAAAAACGCCAGAGCGAAGTGCCCTTAACACACACTAAACCCACACTATCTTGAATACTCTACATCGGAACGGAAGCAAGCACGTATTCGACGAGGCTTACTGTATCCCATCATGCATCATGTTGAGATCTGGTGAGAGGTCACTGAAACCTTTCCAATGTATGTGAAATATTAATAATAATAATTCGATATTAGGCATATTCATTTATGCATAGTATATAATATAATTTGGCATAGCATATAAAACTCATGAAAAAAACAGTGTTTTTTACGTTTATTGGTGCAAACGATGAGTATAGTGCGTAGTTATTTTGTAGGGACAAACTCTTGCAACTAAGATTTGTATCGGCTTAATTGGAAGCACCATAGACTTAAAAAAGTATGTCAATGTTATAGGGACTACTTGAACATGACATTTAGAAGTTGATTTTAAAATGCAAAAACATTTTTTTAAATAAAGCTATATAAACACTTGCATTTATAAGTGTGTCCCATCAGGTAATGAAAAGTTTCAGCACCAATGCCTTGTGCCAATACGTCGCACATCGTGCGGTCTTGGACTCTGAACCATTGACTGAGTTCTATATGACTGTATTTCCTGTTATTTGGGCGCCAAGTGTTCAAGTGGCATGAAAACTTCACCACAGCTTGTCCAGATACCACATTGGTGGGCGGTCCTTTGTGGCACTTGACGCCACATTGGGTGGGGGGGGTTTAATGGGGGGGGGGGGGGGGGGGGGGGGGGGATGGGGGGGGTTTGGTTGACTACTCTATGACGTATTTCCGCTGTATTTGGCTCCCAGTGTTCAAGTGAGCTGAGACACGCACAGCCTTGTCCAAATACCCACACTTGGGGTCTTTGCACTTGACCACTTGACTAGTTCTATGACGTATTTCCTGTATTTGGTCTAAGTGTTCAAGTGAGGATGAAGACCATAAGTGTGGCTTTGTCCAAATACCCACACTTGCATTCTTTGCACTTGACCACTTGTCTACTTCTATGACGTATTTCCTGTATTTGGTCCAACTGTTCAAGTGAGCTCTGAGGTGAAGGACGGCACAGCCATTGTCCAGATACCCACACTTGGCGATCCTTTGCAGGCTTGACCATCATTGACTTACTTCCTATTACGTTATTTCCTGTATTGGCCCAGTGTTTCAAGTGAGGCATGAGGACCACAGCCTTTCAAATACCCACACTTGCGGTCTTTGCATTTGACCACTTGAACACTTCTATGACGTATTTCCTGTATTTGGCCCAAGTGTTCAAGTGAGCATGAAGACCACAGCTTGTCCAGATTACCCACACTTGCGACTTTGCATCTTGACGCACTTTGACTACTCTATGACGGTATTTCCTGTATTTGGCCCAAGGTTCAGTGAGCATGAGACGCACCGCTCTTGTCCAGAGATACTACCGCACACTTTGCTCGGTTTTTTGGGGGGGGGGGGGGCAACTTGACCACTGTGATCTATTCTTGCTTATTACAGTATTTCCTTTATTTGCCCAGTGTTTAAGTGAGGATGAAGACCACAAGTGTGTTTCGAACTTTTCATTACCTGATGGGACACACTTGTAGTGTTGTAAAAATTCAAGTGTTTACATAGCTTTATTTTTATTTTCAATACTTTGCATTTTAAAATCAACTTCTAAATGTCTGTTCAGTAGTCCCTATAACAGATGACACAATTTAATTTTGTGGTGCTTCTAGTGATAAAAAGCAGTTGGAAATGTTGTACAAAATAATTATCACCACTACTCATTTGCACCAATAAAACATGCAACTCTTTGTTGTACTACCAAATTACATGTAATATCTAACTATTATTAATATTTAAAATACATTGGAAAGGTTTCCGTGACCTCTCACGAGATCTCGGCAAAAAGTCTCACATTTTTTTTCCATCACATGATGCATGATGGGATACACTAAGGCCCAATCTGCTGGCTCGGCGATGGTATTCCTAGATAGTTGTGTTTAGTTTGTGTTAAGGGTCTCAGGGGCTTTGGCATTTAAGACCTGGGACAAGTCTTCCGCACTTACTTCCTGTCGCGCGCACGCGCTCTCAAGTGGCCAAGACCGCAAGTGTGGGTATTTGGACAAGGCAACACTTGTGGTCTTCATGCTCACTTGAACACTTGGGCCAAATACAGGAAATACGTCATAGAAGTAGTCAAGTGGTCAAGTGCAAAAACCGCAAGTGTGGGTATTTGGACAAGACAACACCTTGTGTTCTTCATGCTCCGTTGAAGCACTTGTAGGCCAAATATCAGGAAATACGCCTTAGAAGTAGTCAAGTGTTCAAGTGCAAAAACCGCAAGTGTGTGTATCTGGACAAGCTGTTTCTTGCATGTCTCACAATTGAACACTTGGCGTTTGCTAAATACAGGAAATACGTCCTATAATAATGCAATTGGCATAAGACAGCAAGTATGGGTATTTGGACAAGGCACTTGATTTGCAGAGGCACAATTCTTAACTTCATCCCCCAGAGTCCTTTCACCTCATTTTGTTTAAAAAAGGTTATCAGCTCGCAATTCATCAGTGGTTAGAGAATTTAGTCTCACTAGTTTTTAATCTAAGATAGACTGTTTACCCCCTAATGCGACGGTCCGAACTGTCATTTCAGTTGCGAAGTTGCGTGTCGCCTCGTTGCTGTGTAGATAGACG
The DNA here is from genome assembly GCA_018155175.1 of Sinocyclocheilus anophthalmus. NCBI lineage: Eukaryota > Metazoa > Chordata > Actinopteri > Cypriniformes > Cyprinidae > Sinocyclocheilus > Sinocyclocheilus anophthalmus. Next base: position 752,647 of record JADLZN010006541.1, on the reverse strand, counting down.
TTCATGCTAGGCTTACAGTGGTCATCCTTTGAAAAAACAGCATTTTGCTGTGTACAATGCCCTGTTTATTTACCATGACCTCAAGCATAACGCAGGCAAAAGGACCCGGCATAAACATCACAAAGGACGCACTAAAACCAGCAAAGGACTGGGCCAGCTAAACGGCAGCAAAGGACCAGCTATAACGCCAGGGACAAAGGACCAGCTTCAAAAACGTCAGCTAAAGGGAGCCACTAGCTTAAACCATCAAAGGACGTCACCATAAACGTCTAGCAAAGGACGCATATTAAAAAACCAGGCAAAGGACCATTTTTATATTCTTAAACGGGCCAGCAAAGGCGCAGTTAAACTACAGCAAGGACGGGCAGTTTAAAAAACCAGGCAAGACCAGCCTTAAAAACCATGCTTAAACATACCTAACCAGCATATGCTGTTTTTTTCAAAAGGGATATCTGTGAAGATGCGTGTTGCAGTAGCGAAGTGGTCGAGTGAATATGTTGTTCAACAACCCGATGCATTTACACTTATCTGGTTGCTTCTGGAATGTGTCTCAGACCACCTTCTGAAGTGTTTTGCGAGATCGGATTGCAATCCGTATAACTGCCCACTCTTTTAGAGACCCACCCGCCAACCACTTTCTGACTCCGCCACTGGGCTGAATTGAGAATTGAATACTACTATGCTTATTATTTATAAATAGCAAATATATTTAAATATTAAGGGTAGTATGATATTCCTAATCCAGCTTTAATTCACGACGCTTCATTCTCAAATCACTGGGTAGGAAGGAAGTCAACAAGAAATATTAATGATTCATTCGAACCTGAATGATTCATTAACTTAAATGATTCGATCAAAAACGAAACTGCTCGCCAGCAGTCAATTCAAACCCAAATCTACTTTAAATTAGGTGTTTTTTTAAGTTATAAATTTCGTTTATTATTTTTATAAGTTGTTTTATTTAGTGCATAATGAAACCTTGTAGCGTTTACTTATTTTTATAATGAAACCCGATTTTAAGGAATGAAAGAATAAACATGCTGTCTACTTTTAAAGTTAAGTATATAATAACGTTACTGCTCTACCTTGCATTTGTCCACATTGCCGGTGTCCACGCATGCATCTCTTCCAAAGGTCATGAAACGTTGCATAACAGGCAAACAACTTATAATGTATGAATGGTCCATTTTATGGGAAGCTGATAACACAAATCCATCTCAAATCCAGCTATGGTGTAAGTACAGAACAGATTTGTCCATGCAAATCTAACACATAAACGTCTTACCTATCACAATATCGCAAAGCGAAGGCAAGTCGTAAGTGACGAGCATAAATCTTAGAGGGCACCGAGAATAACAACGTGAAGTGGGATTGGAGGAGACACAGATAGGGGGGCCTTGGAGAGTGTCTAAAATTTCATCCTGTTGGCAGTTTAGAACAACCCCCTCCTGTTTGACCTCATCTGCCACTGAGAAGATGGTGTTGACAGGGAAACCCACCGCTCCTCTCCCTTCAAAGAGCCAGTTAACCGCTTTCCATATCACAGTCACTTCACTGCCACCAAATTTGAAATGACAGTGTTTGCATTCACAGGTTTTGAAAAAGCTCTTAGACCTCATTTGGTGGCGTAATTATGCAAACAACTTTAAAGCACAGCATATGATGTTCAGTAGGCCTAAATCAGTTTACACTGAATTTACACTGCGGTACTTCTGTTGCTTTCAAACATTGTCTCAAAAGGCTATTACATAACCACTTTTTCCCATTTCAGTTTTTTTTGTTTAAATATTTCATAACAGTATTATGTAATGTCATTCTCAATTGAATTGGCCAAAATATACCCTGTTGAAAAAACCAGCATATGCTGGTTAGGTATGTTTTGACGCTGGGATGCTGGTTTAAGCTGGTCCTTTGCTGGTTTAAACTGGTCCTTTGCTGGTTTATGCTGGTTCTTTTGCTGGTTTATGCTGGTCCTTTGCCAACACATGAACCAGTCATAAACGCAGCACAGGCCGCAGCTTAAAACACCAGTCATCCGCATGCGTCAAAACATACCTAACCAGCATATGCTGTTTTTTTCAACAGGGTATGCTTCTGCTTCATGTGTGATGTTGCAGTCATCCACTAGGTGGAAGTAAAATACAGCAGAACATGTGCAGTGCCTCTGTTGCTGAATGGAAATAATCCACATGAAGGTTATTGAAGAGAAACTGTGTTTTAGTAATTATGTGCAAACAGTACATTGAAATTGAAATTGAAATGAATCAGGTCAGAACAGTTGAATTGCAGGGTTTGTATGTTAATCAAGATATAGAGCAAAATAAGGGTGGATGAATTACAAATAACAAGAACTCCCACAATGCCTCTTACGGCCCTCTGACGTTAAATACCAGACTGAAATGCAGTAAAACTGAAACACACACACACATATACACTGTAATTATGGGTATGCTGTTGCCTGACAGGAGTGGTGGAAACTTGTCAGAGGTGCTAAATATAGCTGCTGTCCCTTTCCAACGAGAGACAGTGGACACCTGTCACACACACACACAAACACTTACCCACAATGCTTAACTTTCACTTTGCACCACCTCCCACACTCTTCCTTTGGCTTCAGACGTCCCAGCTGTTCTCCCCTTCATCTCAAACTTCAAAGTAAAAGAGACGGAGCAAATGTTATGCCGGGGAAAACGCACCAATCCTGTATCTATCAGTCTGTTTGACAACCAGCGAAGGCAAAAGCACATTCTGTCGGTATATAGTGCAACATTGCTTAGCGACAAAAGGGAGCATATTGCAGACATGCTGTACCATTTCAAACCCGTAAGTGCCCATCCAAGTCATTCATTCAAAAGTTGACAAGTGGCGTCTTCCCACTTCTAAAGCAGGAAAAGATGGCTAATTGCTTCCTCAGAGCAGATCACCTTAAACATACCCCATAAAACTGTCACATCAAAAGAAATCACAGTAACAAGTAAACAGGGCCGGACCACAAAAATTACAAGGCAGTGAAGCTTTTAGTAAACCCATAACTACATATGTTTAATCTCTAGCATTCTTCACTAACATGAAGAGACTCCAACAGAGGGAATCGACAAGAGTTCCAAGAAACACATAACCCCTTACCTTTCCTGAAATGCAGTAGCTTTGCACGTTAAAAAGGTCTTAGCGGGGAACAGATAAATCAAAACTTATTAGATGGTTTAATAGCTTAAACTGAAATGGGATTAGTGTCAACACATTCCGAGGAGCTTAGTAGCACCTGCGGGGGGCTCATGTAAAACCCTCAAAACGGTTCTCACAGTTTCGATGCGCATTCGATAAGAAAAATCGAAAGCAAATTGGATCATTTACTGAAGCAGAAGCTACAACATGATTGTGAACACTACATGTTTCCTTCACCCTGAGCTCAGGGCTAATAACAGCTTCTCAAATGACCTCTCAGCTCTGCGTTCATAGCGTGGTGATCATATGGCTCTGATTCCAGGCCTCTGAGGTCATGTTCTGGATGTGAAGGTCAGGAGTGTGACTGACAGCTTTCTACTTTGAGCTGTTGAAGATGATAGGCAAACTTTCAACACCACTTGCTTGTAACTCCATTCATTTATTTTGAGTGGCATCAACATTGGTTCCTAATCGAGCAACGGCACTGTTGTACCAAACGTGATGTCTCATGTGTCTGAGCCCTGACGTGCATGAAAACGTGGTTTGATCCAAGTGAGAAAATGCCTGCCATGGCACATGCTGAATGAAGGATAAGTTTTTGTGTTTGGCACACAAGTCTTACTGTAGTAGCTGTCAAACAGCCTGCCAAGGAGAAATCAGTGCATTTGTTATTATTTTGTCTCAGGAATATGATCTTTGGTTATTACCAAATGAACAGCCTGTAGGATGTTCCAACAGAATGATGGCATGATTTTATTATAGGGACAATTCCCATGGAGAAACCTGAGGTTAAGTGCCTCCTCAAGGGCACAGTGGTGATGGCTTTTGGCTTGCTCCTTGCAGCGAATGAACCACAGAGGTCTGTAATACACAGAGAAAGTTATCCTATAGCATTCCCATTCATCTCAATTGCAGTCGCTCGGCTTCTGTAGCACATAACCCCCTTGAAGTACACGACCTAGAGGATGCCATCTTTGCTTGATGGGCACTCGGTTTCAGAAAAATGTGACATATCACTTGTCAAAAGCACAAATTTTTTTTAATTTCATGCTTTTAAGAGCCTTGCAAATATAGCTGCTCCCTTGGAGAACATTTTCGATAATATCATGAAATATGAAAAAGCAGTTACTTTAAAAGGCCATCAATAGAGAAGCATGTTTTTTGACAACATAATGATGTAGTTATGACATCCACCAGCAGGGATAAACAGAGCCCAACAGTGACGACTTGGCACTTTTTCAGAGGCCTTGGTTCCAGAGGTATTTTTCCCATTAATTTTTCTCATTTAAACATTTATTTGATATAGTTCTTAGCCCCATCAGCGTAAATGATTTCTGAACGATCAGTAATGATGCTGAAAATTCAGCTTTGCCGTCACAGGAATAAACTAGATAAAAAAAGTTTGTCAAGGCAAACTTTAGGGTGGCTTGAGAAAGCCTAACCTGAAAGTATTAAACAGTTGTAAAGGCTTGAAGTTTGAAAATTTACATAGATAGATTAGATAGATGTTGATAGCATGCTGCTAGTATTATGTAGCACATTGACAACATGATTTAACAAGTTGTTAGCATTTTTCCAACATGATTAGCATGATTTTAGCCTGATTAGCATGATGCTAGTATGTTGCTAGCATTTTTCTAGTATGATTACCATATTGATAGCATGATTAGCATGTTGCTAACATGTTTATAATGTGATTAACATGTAGTTAACATGTTAACATGTTGCTTGCATGTTTTTAGTATAATCAGCATGTTGCTAGCATGTTAACATGTCGCTAATATAAAAAAAGTCTCACCGCTGTTCTGACGATTTGTGCTACCCGCTCAGACTGTGCTACCTACCATTAAAAAGATAGGTAGCACAAATCGATAGCGAAAAATGCTACCTATCAGATTGTGCGTTTGAGGCTTTTTTAAAATGTCCATACTTACCCCTAACCTAAACTTACCCGTCCACGCCTGCCCCTTTAATCGCCGGTGGTAAAGTGCCCTTTCAGTCCGGTCTATGTGCCCCCGGACTGTGATTTCTATGTGCCCCTGGGCCCTGGACCCCCCCTGTTTGTGCACGCCACTGCTCTATGAAAGATATACATGGGAATATGAATATGAAAATATTTACAGAACCCAACCCTGAAATGTTCCAGTTACAGGCCCTGCATTATAACCGCTACAACAAAACAACACCTCATTACTGGCTATCTGTTAAACTGTGTATATGGAGTGCATACATATGCATGGATTCACCGTTTCCAGGATAGGAACACATGCCGAGGAATTGTCGACTTTGTGCACTCCAGCTCTTTGCAGACAGTGTACAGAGTTCATTATAATATAAAAATCATCCTGACTATGCCGATCGTGATGTTAGCCGCAGGATAAATGTGGTGTAACTGCTTTCCACCCCTACTCCCACATTTCTTTGCTTTCCCACAGTGCCGCTTACTCTTGCTTAGCGTGCTCAGATCGGCCGCAGCTGTTCGTGTGGGTCTCCACCCTCTCCTGCAGAGCTCCATTACATAACGTTACAGAGTGATTGATGAGCTCTCTGATTTCTGCACACTGCCGTGTGTCCATTCTCTCTCTCTCTCTCTGTCCTCGGTCCAGTCTTCTGCGTAAACTTTCCCATCTCCCGTCGCTTTCTTACCTCAATCTATTCTTCTTCAGAATAGGACAGTGGAGGAGGCATAGCAAATCCTGCAGAAATAGAAATGATAAGACAGTCTGCTGGCGGGGCACAAGTGCAAATCTGAGTCATCCAGTTTTATGAGCTTAATCTCATTCATGTCATAACACACACCGAGCTGATGAAATGACATGTATTGCACTTGCAGCACTCTTAGCAAACAGAAAGGTCTCCTGAGGACCTCCTAAATGTTACATTTCTTGCATTGCTGCTCACTCACTACTGGGTTTTCTGCAATAGCCCGGAGTGTTACTCAATTCTGATATGTGGCCAGACCATTAAACATCTGTTATCAGCTTTTTTTCCACTCTTATCAGATCAAATGTTTGAACTGTGCAGCAGCAGAAGAAGAAAAAAAACGAACAGACTTTGCAAGAGAAGAGAGGGGGAAAACTTCTGTAATGGGTTTCATGGGGATAGTGAGCCGTTCTTCCTTTGACGTCACATCATTGAACAGGAGACTCACAGAACAAGCTTTAGTGCTTTTTTGGGGACTGTTATGGCACTCAAAGGTGTAGAGAGACAGGCTCACTCTTAATCAAACTTTCAGAAGACTGTCATAATTTACCCTGAGAAGTGACAGCTGCTAATTAATATTCAGTAGTGTGTGTGAAGGCGGCAATACTATTGCTTTAGCTCATAATTAGAGGTAAGGATTTGAATCTTAAATCAAAGTACATTTCATTTGAGCACATAACTCATCCTGCACTGTTTGTATTATATGCACATGAGCAGTAGTTCAGTTACCTGGATAGTTATTATATACATATTCAGGACATCAGACAACTTTTCACCCAACAGATCATAAAATGGCCAAAAAAAAGTTTCTCAAACTGCCTTAGTTTGTAAGAAAAGTAGTTGTGACAGAAAGTGAAAAATAATAAACAGTACTTGGTAGTAACTGATTAAACATGGGTTCTATAATCAGATTACAAAAATAAAGTACTTAAAATTATATTACATTTTAAAATAGTCAAACTAAAGTTACTATTTATTAATTAAATGACTGCATATTTAAACATTGGCTGTAAAATATTCAGAATGTATTGATTCTCTGATGTCAACTAATGGTCACATGCAGGTAAGCAACATTTTTTTAATGATTTAAGTGATGTAAAAATTATTTAATAATAAAAATTATTTTACATTTTTATTATATATTAATTATTAGATTTTCATCAATACACAACCCCCCACAGTCATGGTTTGGGGTCCTTCTTGTTGTTGATAAAGCTGGAAATTAGATAGATAGATAGATAGATAGATAGATAGTTGATGATAGATAGATAGATAGATAGATAGATAGATAGATAGATAGATAGAAAGAAGTCACAGTGGGTAATATAAAGTTACAGGTATCGTTTAATTTATTTACTCATTTATTTATGTATTTTACTTGGAGGCATAGTCTTTGTGTTGGGATTATTGGGTAGTATCTTTATGGTTTTAAAAAGAAATTCTGATACACTAGATGATCGCCACAATTATTTTCAGATATAGTGATGATGGCACACAAGGAAAGGCTTACTCCAAGCTTCACTCTAAAACTTCCTGCGTGAGGTTATAGAACAACACTGCAAAACCTGGGGAAAAAAAGGGGAAACTCATCTGGAACATCTTTGAGTTGCAAAACAGCTCTGAGGACTCTGGATGTGAGACTCATCCTGCACTTCATTTATAGCTGAATCTTTGAAGTCACTTTGCTTTAAATATCTAAAAATGCCTGGCTGTTCAATATTTCTGTTGATCTGTCAAGAACAATCATCACAATATCATCTGTATTTTCGTTGAGCCAAAGCAGATAAATTCATAAGAACCTCTTCCATCTGCAAACGGTTCTTAAAGTGTGTAATTTTTTCTCCATCAGCAGCAGCAAACAGAATTGAAAAAAAGAAAGGTTTTCAAACACTCCCTCATCTTTCATTGTTGATAAACAGGTCATGCCATTTTGTCCATCTCAATTGGGCCACCCAAATAAACACATTTTAATTGGTGCTGCTCATTTGGTGCAGAAATGACAAATGACTCCACATACAAACTTGACATTTTTCATAATTTGCCAAAAATGTCATGTAGTGTTAATGAGGTTCACTAGAGAAAGATGTGCAAAATCCAGTTCACTAGAAATGCATAGTTTTCATTATTTTAACATTGGCATCAGCACAGCTTTTAACAGCTCAGACCAGCTTTGTCATCTATGCGAAGAATCTACCTGTTTCTATATTAGTACAGCATTGATTTAATCTAATTCATTTGTTGCTTTCGTGATCTTCATCTGCTGCGTTAGTGGCAGTTGTAACAGTTACAGTCCCCTTTGAATGTCTTCAAAGTCACCGGTTGCAGGAAAACCTGTTCTTCATTTGACAAACAAACAGGCCCAGACTAGTCATAAAGCATCCGATCACATCATCCAATCAATGGTGAAAATCAAGATACACAGAGAGATTTGAGGGCCAGATTAAAAGCAAACAATGTACATAACACAACAGAAAATGTGTTACTTACTTTTTCAACATATCTTTGCTAACAGCTAATGCTGGTCAAAAATCATGACAATATCTTGAATTCAACTTCATCTGCACAACAACCTGTGCTTGCATTTTTGTGCAATTAAATTTTTACAATAAAAAAATGATTTTATGTATTATATATTTTGTTTAAAGTTCATATGCACAAAAAGCAAAAACAATAGCTTTAAAGAGACAATTAGCTGTAAGTATTGTTAAAATCATAGTTATATATATTTTAATTAAATAAAATAATGATAATATAAAATGTGTCTTTTTTAATACAGTGTATATATAATGCTTAAGAAAAATATTTAAAAAATAAAATAAAACGTGATATTAATATATACATATAATGCAACATCAATAGCAGTTTTTATTCTACAAAGCAGACCTCAAGAACTCTATACAGCCAAAAATCATTCTTGATAGGAAAAAGGTTCTTTGCTGAACTCGATAGAATGCAAAAAGCCACTGACGAACCTTTATTTTTAAGAATGTACAGCCAATTGCGTGCACAGTCATTCATAGAAGACGCAGGCAAATGGCAGAGCGCCTCTATCTTCTGGTTGTGATTTGCTGCAGTCATTATGACATTAAATCAGGCTGGAGGGTTGGCCACGGCCTTTCTTGGAACAGGAACAACAGCGTCCTCAAACTCTTAAAATGGAGGGGAAACAGAGAGGGATATTCGGCACACGGAAGGGTAACATTAACCATGATATGCAAGATGATGTTGGCCTCTAGAACAGTATTTCTGTCTCCATCCAACAGCTATTACATAAGTTACTCTGGGTGCTGCTGTACCTTCTTGCTAGCGCTGTTCGTATGAACATTACTGTTCTGCAAATGCTCTTGGGATCAAATCAGTTGACTCCTAGTCCTTGACCTTCATCCGTTATGGCTGTATTTGTTCAGAATCTATAGGATCAACGGCCAGCAATCAGACTCATTTGAATCAGCCCCACTATCGCTCCAAACCATCAGTGTTGGACAACAAACTTACATACAATCTGGTGTAGTTTCAGTCCAAAAGCATCTAATGCTGGCTCTCCTCATACATACACATCTGGGCTCCATCACGCTTCTCTTCTAGCCATGTGGGAGTGTTTAATTTCTCTCTCTTTCTCTGAAAGCAAAAGTAGTAAGAAGGTCTCACTAGATCAACTGGTTCCAACCATACAGTAAAATGATCTCGCTGTGACCGATGCAGCCACAGACTAAAGACAATGTAGCTAATTCGGATGAATCTTTTTCCCCAAATTTTTCAGGTTAGGGTAGACCTTCATGCTTCCTTTTATATGATCGATGTTGAATGGAATTCACAAAAAAAAAATTTTTTATTGAACTGGACATATTTTTTTAAATAAAGTGCTATTTACAACAAACTTAATTTACATAAACAGATAGGGAAGCCTTTTTCCACCTCAAAGTAAAATAAATAAATAAATTGCGTAATTGTGTAGGTAAGGTAAATGTACAGTAGAAGATAAAGTTAGACTGTGAGATAAAGTCCCATTGTGATATATAAAGTTAGATTGTAAGATATAAATTCACATTGCGAGATGTAACATCCCATTATAAGAAATAAAGTTACATTTTGACTCACAGAGTAACAATGTGAATTTATATCAGTTTATACGTTATAAAGTCACATTGTGAGATATAAAGTCTCAACTATGACTGTTGAAACTGCCAAGTTAAAATAATCACATCAAAAGATATTGTGACATTGTGTGATATAAAGTTACATTGTGAGGTATAAAGTCAAATTATGGGATAAAGTTACATAGTGAGATATAAATTTATATTATGAGAATAAATTTGAATTGTGAGATAAAATTCATAGAATGAGATATAAAGTTACATTGCAAGATATAAAGTCCCATTATGAGCTAAAAAAGTGACATTTTTAATATATAAAGTCCAATTATAAGATAAAAAAAAGTTAAATTGTAAGGTATACAGTGCCTTTGCGAAGTGATTCATAGTCCCTTCATTTTGTCAAATTGTTATGTCGATGACTTAGTCCGACTGCTTTAAATTACTTTTTCCACATCAATCTACACTCCATAAACCACAATGGTAAAGCAAAAAACACGTTTTTAACATCTTTGCAAATTTATTAAAAAAAAACATTTATATGATTTTCAGTGCAATTCATTGGTCAATTAATTTGAATCGAAAATTTAGCTAGGAGCATTCATTTGCTTGTAAAGGTTACAACCACTTTGAGGAGGAGGTAACCTGTGGAAAATTCAATTGAATGGTTATGGTTTGGGAAAGCGCACACACATCTTAATAAAAGTCTAAAGCAGGGTTGTCAAACTCAATTCCTGGAGGGCCAGAGCTCTGCATAGTTTAGCTCCAACCCTAATTAAACCCACCTGAACAAGCTAATCAAGGTCTTACTAGGCATACTAGAAACTTCCAGGCAGGTGTTTTGGAGCTGGTTGGAGTTAAACTCTGCAGGACACCGGCCCTCCCGGACCGAGTTTGGACAGCCCTGGTCTAATGGCTGATAATGCATATCAGAGCAAAAACCAAGTCTGAGGTCAAAAGAAACAGGTTTGCGTCAAGCCACACGTATGTGGAAGAGTTCAGATAAAAATTCTGCTTCATTGAAGGGTCAAAGAAGCATGTAGTCTCTGTTACCCTTAATGGAAGAAGTTTGAAACAACTAGGACTCTTTCTAGAGCTGGCCTCCTGGTCAAACTGAGCAATTGATGGAGAAGGGATTTGGTTAGAGTGGTGACCAAGAACCCTATGGTCACTCTAGTTGAGCTCCATGATCATAAATGCAGATGGGAGAAACCTACAGAAGAAAAAAAACACTGCAACACTCCACCGATCTGGGCTTCATGTCGGAGTGGCCAGGGGACCTGAGGACTCTCAGAGCAGAAGCAGAAGAAAAGGATCAATGCACCAAAATTATTGGAATAGCTTAATGAAACCTAGTCCAGAGCATTCATAACCTCAGACAGGGCACAAGGTTCACCTTCCAACAGGACAAACAGATCCTTGGCTTGAACCCAATCAAATATTTCTGGAGAAACCTGAAAATGTGCATCTGCCCCCATCCAACCTGACAGAGCTTGAGAGGTGAAGAGGCGAGGAGAAGAATGGCAGATAATTGCCAAATGTTGATGAGCAAAGCTTGTCGCATCAAACAAAAAGACTTGAGACTGTAAAGGTGCTTCAGCTAAATATTTAGTTAAGTGTATGAATACTTATGCAATGTACCTATTTCAGTTTTTTATTTTTAATAAATTTGCAAAGTTGTCACATCTGTTTTTGCTTTGTCAATATGGTGCATGGAGTGTAGATTGATGTGGGAAAAAAGTCATTTAAAGTAGTTTAACATAAGGCAGCAACATAACAAAATGTGGAAAAATGTAAAGTCACATTATGAGAAAGTTGCATTACAAAATATATAGCTACATTGTGAGATACAAAGTTAGTAAGATAAAAAGTAGCAGTAATTGCATGTTGTGTTACATAATTACACTGTGAGATATAAAGTTACATTGTAAGATACAGTATAGTCACATTTTGAGATATTTTGTGAGATGTAAAGTTATTGTGAGATATAAAGTCACAAATATGAGAAACAAAGTTGTAATTTCAAGTCATATCACAAGATATAAAGTTACATAGTGAAATATAAAGTTGCATTGTAAGATGCAAAGTCACATTATGGGATATAGAGTTACTTTGTAAGATATGAAGTCACATTATGAGATACAAAGTTACATAGTGACGTATAAAGTCACATTGTGAGATACAGTTATATTGTGAGATATAAAATCACATTGGGAGATGTAATATCCCATTATAAGTTGTAAAGTTACATTTTGACTCACAATATAACTTTATAACTCAAATTTATATCAATGGTTAGTGCATAAGATTGTGCTGATACCAATTCAATTTAAATCCAAGTTTATTTGTATAGCGCTTTTCTCGATACAAATCGTTGCAAGGCAACTTTACAGCAAATTAAGTTTCTACAATATTTAGTGGTAGCTTATCAGTGGTGACTGACAGTTAATGTACATATGGCAGAAATGTATGGAAAAATCAATTAAAGACGTAATCAAACAGACGATGAACACTATTAACAGCAATTATTATATGATGCAATCAAACTTATAGTAAAATTTGGTAGTTCTGTATGTTGTTTCAGGGTTGGCATCATCTGAGGTCCAAAAGTTTAGTTTAGTGAATTCCCTGAAATATCTGGCCTAAATGAGCCAAAGCTGTCAAATATTGTATCTACAATAAATTCACAAAGCATCAATTTAAAGACATCCTGTAAAAGTTCACACACCTTTTTGCAGTAATTTCTCAAAACCTTGTTGCTCAGTTGAAATTCAAAGGTCATATACACAATCACTGATACTTTGTTTTGCCTCGTCATCTGACGGTTGTCTCAGTGGGTGCTGGGAACGGCGTGGCCCTCCATTAGCTGAATGTGATCGCTGTGCTTGAAAATGAAACATCACTGAGGTTTCGCATGAATCAGGCTACACAGTTGGCGCTTTGGGTTCTGTGACTTGAGTCTCTGATAGCATTTCCCAAGAGCCAAACCTGCAGAGTGAGCAGGAAAAAAGAGCCTTTAACCGGAGGACTGATCTCTTCTGTGAAAAAGTCAAACTCACTGGAGTGATCTCAGTGCAGAAAGCACACCCACGTCCCACTCCAACCTTAACAAACCTATGAAATAATGAGGTACACAAGCCAAAAAACCGCTGACGCTCAATGAAAAAGGGAAGAGAGAAAAGATACAGGAGACAGATAAAAAGCTAAACTCAGGAGGGTGAGTTGCCAGATCTCCTGAAGCCAAAAGTTTAACGCTTCTGGAAGCTTAATAATGTCACCTTTCAGAAAACTGTGAACAACAACTGTTCTCAATCAGCGGGGTGGTGAGGCAGAATTTGAATTAACTTTAATTGAAATAGCGCTCGCATTTGGGTTGACCCGCAAAAGACTAGTAAATAGTGCGGCAGAGGAGTTAGAGGAAAAAACTGTACTTTACAACAGTTCAAAAACAAGATGATCTGATGCCAAGAGTAATGAAGTGAACGTGTTAGAGTCCAGAGTACTTCTGAGCTTTAAGCAGCAAAGGTGTGTTTGAAGAGGTGCTTCAGAAACGAGACTCCTGCAGTGCGGTGATACCTATTCATCTTTTCTTTTCTTTTTTTAAACTGATGTTCAGATGCATTTAGAATAATAATACATTTAATACATACATTTAGTACATACATCCCGGGTTTCGGCAGAGGGGAGCAGGGAGTGCTTTTGGGGAAGTCGTGGCCTAATGGTTAGAGAGTCAGACTTGTAACCCAAAGGTTCGAGTCTCAGGTCCGGACCGGCAGGATGTAGTGGGGGGAGGTGAAGTACAGGCAACTCTCTCCCACCTCAGTCCACGAATGAGTGCCCTGAGAAAAGGCACTGAACCCCAAACTGTTCCCCCGGGCGCCCCGCGCAAAAAATGGTGCCCACTGCTCCGGGTGTGTTTCACAGTGTGTGTGTGTGTGTGTGTGTGTGTGTGTGTGTGTGTGTGTGTGTGTGTGTTCACTGCTGTGTGTGTCCACTTTGGATGGGATAAATGCAGAGCACTAATTCCGAGTATGGGTCACCATACTTGACCACATGTCACTTTCACTTTCAATGGTCATTTTCATGCTTAGTGCATATCGCCACCTAATGGATGGTTGTGCAAAATGTACCATTTTATTAACAAATGACCATACAGAAACACTGCCATAAAGAACTGATTGTTGAAAAATAAGTTAAAAGGAAATACTGTCTAAAATTTGAAAACTCGTTGTGGCATTAAATGTACACTGAAAAGGTATTACAGTTTTTTTTAATTGCTTTGGCACAATTTTCACAAGCAATTGGTAAATTTTCTAAACTCTTAGTACTGATATCTCAACAGATCATCAAAGTGCACTTTTTTCAAACATTTCAGCATATTTTCAATTGTCTTAGTACAATAACACAATAACACAACGTATCCTTTTCACTACACAAAATAAACGTTTCAGCTATATAAATGTTTCATTCATAGTAACTGCCTTTCATAAAGCTCTTACTATCAAACTTCTCATTCAGTTTAATACATTTGTCTATTAATTAATCTAACTCATCTTAATGGTTAAACAGTGAATCATTTGGTGCATCTATAGATATAGATTCAAAAGATATTTAGTTTCTATAGAATGTGATTGCAATTTAGGGATAACCAAATGCACTGAATTATTTTTACACTAAAAGTGATTCATCTAAGATGATAACCACTATTTTGTAGTGTGTGTGTGTGTGTGTGGTATGTGTGTGTGTGTGTCTGGTGTGTGTGTGTGTGGTTCAGGTGTAACCCATATATGGCAATATCTGAAATCATTGTCCTTTTTGGGTCCAATGAGAAAAAAAAAAATTTTCATAAGGGTAGGTTTAGGAGTAGGGTTACTGTAGGGGGAGAAAGTTGATTTTTTTTTTTTAAGAACCCATAGTCTAGGGAATGTCACCAGAATGATGATAGGAAAACCTGTGTGTGTGTGTGTGTATGGGTGGGGTGTGGCCCCTACTTATGTAACCCATATTTTGGAGGACCAAACGGTACCCAGAAGAGTAAGCAAAATTGAAACAATCACCTAAAAACCTTGCTTTGAGGACATCCCCTCGTGTTGTTAAAAACAGGTGTTTTGCCTATTGTGAAACGACAGCAGGACACGGATAGGAGGAACTGATCGATATTGATAGAAGATGTCAGGAAGTAAGCGGAGAGATGGCATCAGATACAGTCAATTTTACATTACATTATGCCAAGGATATGTAGATAGAAGCAATTACCAAGGCAAAGACTGCACATTACTATAAATCAGTAAAAATATATTTTAAAAGTCTTTAAAAAATAAGATGCATATGATATTACAACTTTTTATAGATTACCTAATATCTATCTATTGAAACTATCCTATAATAAACACAAGGTCAGTAGTTTGTTTGCTTTCTTTCTTTTTTTGTGAAAGAAATTAATACTTTTATTCAGCAGAGATGCATTAATTGATCAAAAGTGACAGCAAAGAGATTTTTACTAAGAAAATCTGTTGATGAACTTTCTATTCATCAGAGAATCCAAAAAAACTAATTACTCAGTGATACTCGCCTTCAGTCATAAAAAAGATGCCATTAAACAAATATTTTACAAATATAATGTTGTTTCTACAATAGATTCTAGATTGCATGTGAAATTTTTGCAATATAAAAGTATATTTAAAACCTTACAGTTTTTTAAAATTGGTTTGGTACTATTACTAAGTAAGGTGTACATTTTCAAAACTCTTAGTACAAAACTTTAAACTGATCAGACTTGTAACACCACTAGTCATTCTTTCAAAACCTAATCTCATGATTTGATTGTAGTTGCCCATATTTTCATTCCACATAATCATTGTTTCAAAACACAAGATCATTGTGATATGTATTGAGAACATTTGGTTTAATCACCAAAAAACAAGATTTTCTTTCAACTTAGTACTTTTTACAATCAGTTCATTCAAGAGCAAACAATGCAATATTCATGTTTCAAATCACCTTTGTTGCTGAAATAATTACAGTAATACAGGCAATAACTGTCATGTTAGAAAATACACTTACATTACCTAACTTGCATATCTCACATAAAATCAATAATGTTTGTAAAAGTATTTATCCAGTGTGTTATCAAAAGTTGTGATGGAGGTATGACATGGCCATAAGGTTTTGTGCTAGAACAGAGTTTACTGTCAATGCAGTAAATGTCCACACTGTGCCATATGACTTACTGTAGGTGAACTTTTCAGATGAAGGGTGAGTTATAGTAATGTGCAGTCTTTGCCATGGTAATGCTTCTATATACAGTATCACTTGGCATAATGTAATGTAAAATGCTGTATTTGATGCCATCTGTCTCCCTTCTTCTGATACATCTCTGATCAATATCTGATCAGTTCCTCTCCCTTGTGTCCTGCTGTATGTTCACAAATAGCAAAACACACAGTTTTACAAACGAGGACGTCCTCAATGGAAGGTTTTAGGTGATTTTGTCAAGTTTTGCTTACTTCTGGGTACCAATTTGTCCCCAAAATATGGTTACAGTAAGTAGACACAATACACACACACACACACACACACACACACACACACACAGGTTTTCCTATCATTATGGTTCATTCCATAGGAGTAATGGGTTTTATACTTTCTCCCCCTACAGTAACCCTACTCCTAAACCTACCCTTATGAAAAAAATTTTTTTTCTCATTGGACCCAAAAAAGGACAATGATTTCAGATATACTGGACATATCTGGGTTAACTGACACACACACACACACACACACACACACACACACACTTACAAAATAGTGGTTATCATCTTAGATAAAACACTTAAAAATAATTCAGTGCATTTGGTTATCCCTAAATTGCAATCACATTCTATAGAAACTAAATATCTATTGAATCTATATCTATAGATGCACCAAATGATTCACTGATTAACCTTAAGATGGGTTAGATTAAATAATAGACACATGTATTAAAAGGAATGAGAAGACATGCTAATGCAAAGTTTGATAATAATAGCTTTATGAAAGGCAGTTACTTTGAATGTAACATTTATATAAACGAAACACTTATTTTGTGTAGTGAAAAGGATATTTTGTGATTGTGTGTATTGTACTAACACAATTGAAAATATGCTGAAATGTTTGAAAAAAGTGCACTTTGATGATCTGTTGAGATATTAGTACTAAGAGTTTTGAAAATTGACCAATTGCTTGTGAAAATTGCACCAAAGCAATTAAAAAAAACTGTAATGTTAGGTGGGATTAATCGTGATTAATTAAAAAAAAGTGTGATTATTTAGTTAATTTTTTTAATCAATTGACATCACTAATTAACACAGTTTAAAACAGAAAACAGTTCTTTTAAATTGTATTAAAGGTGACCTATTATACATTTGGATCAACATTAATTGCAGCCTTGGATTATATTAAAACAAGCTATGGCCTTAAAACTTGGAACAGCGTGTACGTGATGTAGTTTATGTGTATGGCAGGTTTTTCTTTGTACAAAAATTAAAAAAAATTAAAAAAGAAATCTGACAGTGCAGTAAGACAAAATACACTAATATGTAATATGCCATCTCTATTATAATAATAGTCTATATAAACAAGACTTAAGTACCTTAATACTGAATATATTTTGTTGCAAAAGTGTTTTAGTTATTTAAACTGGTCAAATAGACTAAAACACTCATTAAAATTACTATTTTTGCAGTGTACACCAAAATACATTTTCATTTAAAAAAAAAGAGATGCTTTTGAAGAGGTTTATTCTTCTTCACTGAGCTTAAACGCTACTTACTGAGCTTTTGTAAAGTTTCATGTGACAATATTGCTTGTGCTTGATTGAACAGGCCCACATTCCATGCAACTGTCTTATCGCCGTTCTTAGAAAACCACCTACCAGGAAGTGCTTACTACTTGAATATCTGCCAGAGTGTGGCTTCAGTCTTGAGGGTTTCATGAGGAAATGAACTTCACTTTTTACTATGCGATTCAGATTTAGTAGTAATATTATGTAATGATATAACATTATATCATAGCAGCTTGATAAAAGATTGAATCATCTGAGAAGTCATTTAATACATCCATTAAAAAGCAGGAAACCATGTGATGTGGGTCTTTGGGACCAGGCATCGATCATGTATTCGTTTACCATCTCTAAGATATGGATATTTGCTAAAATGAAAAAGGTCTTAAAAAGAAAGACAAGTGATTTTTCAATGGTATGCAAAGTAAAACACCTGGTATTATAATATGAGCATACAGCTCTGAAGATTTGTTTCTCCTCTGAGATACTCTTTTTAGGTTTCTTGATCTCCACACAGAAGCTATTACTGTGGTAAAACCATGTTATACCATGTTGTGCAGATAATACAATTTTTTCAACATGTACTATAGTAATACCAAGTTTTTTAGGTCATAGTACCTGTCACGAATCCGGTCCATGAACTTCCAATTTCATTGACTCTCGCACTACACACTGTTGCACATCACCCCGGACTACATTTCCCATCATGCATTGCACTGATTGCACTCAGCACGGATTGCACACAGCTGTTTACACTGATTGCACCCAGCTGTTTCATATCACTCCCTCACTATTTAACACTCACTCTGATCCCTTCCCTCTGCCGAGTATTGTCTAGCGATTATCACTCACCTAGCTATAGCTACTCTACGGAGCCATTTCTAGTCTTAGTCTTAGTCTTAGTCTTAGCCTTAGCCTTAGCCTTAGCCTAGTTTTGCCTTGCCTTGTCTGTTTCCTTCGGTGTTGATCTCGAGTATTGTCTAGCGATTATCACTCTCCTAGCGATAGCTACTCTACAGAGCCCTAGGTCGTTTTTCCCAGCCTTAGCCTTAGCCTAGTTTTGCCTTGCCTTGTCTGTTTCCTTCGGTGTTGATCTCGAGTATTGTTTAGCGTTTATCGCTCCCCTAGCGATAGCTACACTACAGAGCCCTCAGTCGTTTCCTAGCCCTAGCCTTAGCCTTAGCCTTAGCCTAGTTTTGCCTTGCCTTGTCTGTCTCCTTCGGTTTTGATCTTCGCCTGTTTTCCTGGACTTCTCCCTTTAGCCTTGCCCCTGTGACTCTGTCTGCCTACCGTCGACCCACGCTAGCCCTGTGACAATTCTTGTGTCTTGCCCGCCATATTCCTGGTTGCCACTGATTACCCTGCCTGTCTGATGTCTCTGTCTTCTCCAAATAAAGCTTTGCATATGGATCCGCACGTCTCACGTCTCGTCAGCCCCGTTACAGTACCACCATATTTTTGGACATGTACTATGGTAATGCCATGTTTTTTACGTCATAGTACCACCATATTTTTGGACATGTACTATGGTAATACCATGTTTTTAGAACATGGTATCAACACAGCTTTTTGAACATTTAATATGTTAACATCATGTGGTACCGAACACTGTATAACCATGTTTGTTCATACTACATCCATAGCATGTTTTCAAATTGTATTACGGTAATATCAAGTTATTTAGATCAGTTGAATGAATTTCAGCATCATGGTATATTCCAAAGTGTCATAATATTACTTTCATTGTACCACCCTAGTACTTGTTTTGGAAGTCTTTGGACATGCTAAAACTACGGTATTCCTGAAGTACTTTAGAGCTTGTGTAAATGTGAATATAAGTAAAAGACTTTCACTTAAAAATAAACCTCTGAACCCACACCAGCTAAAATTATTCTTCCCCCACACCACAAAGTTTCTCCAGCCGCTTCTGTTGTTCTCCTCGTTCAGTCTCTCACCATCTCAGGTGTCATTAGCAGCTCGCTCTATTGCACTTTTATTTTTATTTTCACTGTAAGTCTGTATACAATACTGCCAAAGCCACAATTGTTAGGAGACCCATTGTCAAGATTCCATCGTAAATTATATGTTGTGGTACAAAAAAGCTTCTCCTGAAACCCAAATGTGTGTGTTTTGTTTCCCCCTCAGACATTCTTATGGAAGTCTCTGGCACAATATCAGCCCTGCTCTGCCAGCTCTTGTTCTTTTAGCTTTTTTCACAGCAGACGATTCTCACTGTTCACAATCTGTCTCTCAGTCCCTGCAATGGCCATTAGGATCAGTATTACAAAATACAGTATGAGGATTCAAAAGCGACGGATGGAAATCAGTTTAAGCGCACTGTTGCGTGACTGCAGAGAAAAGCAAACACATGCTTATATGAACCGATAGAGACACATGGTGGGTATCTGGCTTGGATTGTTCTTTGTTGACTAGACTGATATATGATGTTCAGTATTAATGTTTTTTGATCAATTAATTGTAAACAGCTGGACTGAATTTGTGGAATATTTTGCAACAGCAGCGCATTTGTGCTGTAATAAAACGCATCTCTCAGAAGTGAAATCATGGGTGTGTGGTGTGTGTGTGTGTGGTGTGTGTGTGTGTGTGTGTGTGTGTGTGTGTGTGTGTGTGTGTGTGTGTGTGTGTCAAGACTGGAAACCATATTATCTGCATTACCCAAAAGAAAAAAAACACTTTATAAATGATGTTGTGGTGTTGATGCAGACAGAATAATTCATCCTTTGTCTTAATGACACATGAAAATACACATTCATCTCTCATTTGCAGGATGATGAATGGAGTGTGTCCTGTTAAATTCTGTCATTCAGCCCAGTACACACTACAGAGGTTAAAACTAGTCACAATTACAAGCACGAACACAATAGAGGCTAAAATGTATGGTATAACAAAAACCACAAACACTTCGGCTGCTGGAATTAATCTTTCATGACCAGATTTCATTTGGAACCATGAAATATAATCATGGCATACGTTCAGATTTCTCTCCTTATATAATGAATACACGCAGAATAATAATGACAAACCACTGGTGCATTACAAACGCTTATGAAACGGGATTGTTTTCGTGCTCCTTTGCTGTATGTTAAGTGTGATCCACAACAATTTGTACAATTTAGACATACTGTATGACACAATCTATTGAGAGCCCTGATATATTAGCAGATATAGAAAATTTATGAAAACTAGGATGCAAAACATCATTAAAAACCATGATGTCATTATCATTCATACACTCTTAAAAATCAAGGTTCTTTTTTGGAACCTTTTCATTGCACAGAAGGTGGAAACTGTACAGTGGAAAAAGGTTCTTTAGATTGCTAAAACGTTCTTCACACTATGAAAAATGATTCTTTTAAGAACTGTTCAGGTTCTTTGGGGAACCCAAAATGGTTCTTCTGTGGGATCATTGGGGGGGAAAAACATAAACATTATAACCTTTATTATTACAAATATAGATAATTGTATTTAAAGTGTGGTTCTCGCAAAGGTGCATTTTTGCATGTGTGACACTAGACACTGAAATTTTCAATATTTACAGCATCTAAATACACACACGTTTACAAATGAACAACTTTTCAGACGTGTAAATGTTTATGTATCATTTGAGCTTCATACAGTGTTAAATTCATGGTATTAGTAGATTGTCAGTGACAGCGAACACACAAATAAATAAATAAGTAAAAATATGAAACATGAATGTTACACCATACGTTCACTTATATTTCATAATTCTTGAGGTTTGACAATAATTACGGTAGACATTTTCCATTTAAAAAGGTTTTGAGCTCATTCATCTGAAGGAGACCCTTGCAAATTATTGTCTGACAGTCATTAGATGGTCTTTTGTCATTTGTAGGTTGTTATATATATGAAAGGGTTTACATGATGCTGTCAATATGTTGATATTGTATGATTCAGTGTTTAAGCATACAAAAATGTATAATGTTTGGAGTACTTCAACTTCTTTTTTTAGGAAATTGATACTTCAATTCAGCAAGGACACATCAAATTGATCAAATGTGAGAGTAAAGACATTTATTAAGTTATAGAAGATATTTATTTTAGATGGATGCTGTACTTTTGAACTTTCTATTAATCAAAAATTCTGAAAAAATGGATCACAATTTCCCACGAAAATATTAAGCAGCACAACTTTAATAATAAGAAGAAGTGTTACTTGAGCAACAAATCAGCATATTAGAATGATTTCTAGAGTAACGGCTGCTCCTCATAAGAATAACTTGCATTTTAAAATATATTAAAAAAGTCATTTTAAATTTATTTTATTTCACAGTATTACTGTTTTTTATCAAAGAAATGCAGAGAGAATAAGAGCCTTTTTCAAAATAAAATATTTCAAAAACTTTTGAAGGATAGTGTATGTGAAAACATTATGTAAGAATACTAATAGAAAAAATATGTGAAGGTATTAATGTCAAAACCATGATCACATTAACATATGACCACCTAACTGCCCGCCCACCTATATATCAACGCTATTCTGTAACTTGGGTTTCCCCAATGTTACTGTAATACCTATAGAAAGCTATCCATTAGATTTCCATTCATTATTCGGCTACCGCATGATTCCCCTGCAAATATGGGACCTAAATACTGCCGTCTTTGCTCATAGGCACAGATGCAGGTTTGTTTTTGCCAACGGCACCACAAGAACGTGTGTTTGTCTGGCTCATTTTGATCCTCACTTCAATCTTGGAAGAGCACGTATCAGATCCATGCTGAGAGCTTATAATAGTGTGTGGTAGGAGTTCAATTTAGTTTCATTTACACCAACTCCAATAAGTCAAATTGAAACACTCGCCTGCCATTTCCCCGTGCTGTATATTCAACCACATACAGTGAAAATAAGTGGGCAGGGGGTCTCGCATGATTGTGGGGGCTCAGGAAACAGCACCTCTGCCCTGGGCCATGCTGTGCTAAGCAAACACGTAATGAAGTTATGCAGACTTAATGTTTTTTAGGACTGCAAGCTTTCAAACCACAGCTCCGTTACTGCGCCTGGCGGCTCCAATCCAGATGGATACAGTAAAAACAGAGAACTCATGCAAGGCAAATCAGAATTTAAAACCCTATCAAGATAAATGACCATGTTTACAAGGTAAGATAATCCCGGGGTACAGAAAGAGTCCTCTTTTTCTCTTTATTAACTAGGGCCAGATATTTTTCATTTAGCACAAAGTCATCCACCGTTTACACAACAATGTTGTAAAATTGGATTATTGTATTCTAATACTTTCGTTGAGAACTTCGACAAATGCTACGCAACTTATCAAGAGCCCTTCACCAAAGTTAGGGAATAATAAACTAAAATGAGTTGCTTTTCAACTAAACACTTTTCCACTAAAATGTTGATTTTTCATACAAGCAACAGTGTTGTTTGACAAAACATATGCAGGCATCGGAAAGCTTGATTCATTCTAGAGAATCAGTTAAATGAACCAAATAAGAAAAACAAGTCACAAATTTGAGTCCCTGGATTTAAATGCAGCTGTTCATTAATTTGTTGTTGATGCAGTTCCATTAATTAGGATGTATTCAATTCATTTCATTTACTTCCTATAATTTTTTATCCCAAAATTAGATCATTCAAATCACAATTTAGTTCATTCATTCAAAAACCTACATTGCTTTGGTGCTAAGGAAATATGTCTCTGATTTAATCAAAGCATTTAGCTCAAATAGCTAGACAAAAATGTATATAAAGATATTTAAATATCTTAAGTATTTTCAATGTAATTAGTAAATTTTTTTCAGTGGCATGATGTTTCACTAATAGTTCACCCAAAAATGAAAGTTCATCTTTTGAAACCTTTAATCTAATTATATATGTGACATTGGACCACAAAACCAGTCTTAAAGGGGTCATATGATGTTGCTAAAAAGAACATTATTTTGTGTATTTGTTGTAATGAAATGTATTTATGCGGCTTAAGGTTCAAAAAACACATTATTTTCCACATACTGTACATTATTGTTTCTCCTCTATTCCCCGTCAATTTTTACAAAGCTCATCGGTGTGAAAAGCAAGGTGTGCTCTGATTGGCCAGCTATCCAGTGCGTTGTGATTGGCCGAATACCTCAAGTGTGTGACGGAAATGTTACGCCCCTACCATATTGTGATGATGACGCTTTCACAACGAAACACATCGTCACACACGGTGGCCTAGAGTGACGGCTTTTGCCGAGAGTGACAGAGAGCCGCGGGGGCTAAGAGGAGGAACATGGAGGCTGAGTGAGCGTGTACTGCGGCCTAAGAGTGATGGCCGAGCCGGGGGCAAGAGTGATGAACGGCCGAGGGCTATAGTGAGCGCGCGGCCTAGAGTGGATCAGCGCCGGGGGCAAGAGTGCGGAACTGCCTGAGGGCTAGAGTGAGCGGCGGCGGCCTAGAGTGAGCAGATTCCGGGGGCTAGAGTGAGGCCGGCGGCGGCGGCCTATAAGTGAGGCATAGGCCGGGGGCAAAGTTAGTAACGGCCCGGAGGGCTACGTGAGCAGAGACGGTGGCTTGAGAAAAGCACGGCCCGGCAGATTCGACTAAGAGCATACGGAGAGCTTGTCACACCACATTGGCGACCCGCACCGGGTGGACTCCGCTATCCGTTCACTGTGAAAGCCCGATTCGGTGATCCACAGCGCAACGTTGTGTGTATTTCCTCGTCAACCAATACGTATCAGCTCCAGCATGACGCCGCCTTATATCGTCCTCTTTTGGAAGGCCAAACAAAGTAATTTCGCTTTCACAACGAAACACACAGTGCCTTCACGACATGGTGGCGGCAACAATACTACAGTGAGAATAAAGTTACGCCTTCTTTCTTTACGGACATTTGGGCGGCGTTATGCAAATCTTCCCACATATTGACGTAGACCTAGAACGAGCCGTTTTAGGTAGGTGTGGTTGACTCTTAACTTTTATAAAGAATATCTCTTTGGATTTGAGACTTTAGTCTTTGCAACTTTACAGATCTTCTTTATGCACCAAGAGCTTGTAACACTCCAAAGAGAAAGGAGCAATAGCCAACAATACATTGCATGGCTCAAAGTTATTGATTTTTCTTTTATGCCAAAAATCATTAGGATATTAATTAAAGATCATGTTCCATGAAGATATTTTGTAAATTTTCTACCATAAATATATCAAAACTTAATTTTTGATTAATATGCTATGCAAAGGACTTCATTTGGACAACTTTAAAGGCGATTTTCTCAATATTTAGATTTTTTGCACCCTCAGATTCCAGATATTTAAATAGTTGTATCTCGGCCAAATATTGTCCTATCCTAACAAACCATACATCAATGGGATTTGTGAACCAGTCCACTGATTCACTGAAAAGATTTGACTCAAATTAGCATTTCGTTAATTTATTTGGCATTGTCACTTCTCTTAGGTATGGAGTGTGAATAAATAATGACAGAATTTAATTTCTGAGTGAACTCCTTTAATGTAAACTGATTGGAAAGGCAGGAAACTATTGAAATTCAGAGCAGTGACATGCAATATTGTGATACTTTGATCATAACTATTGCAAAAGTTCATGAGGGACTACGTGCCTCCCGACTTTGCATGTCTAATGTAAACCATGAAGTATCATCTTTAGACCATAATCACATGCTTTTTGTATTAAACAAACTCTCCTTCCATTTTTGACATGGGACAGCAGCCACACTCTCTCATATTAAAGACCTTAGCATAAATATAGAAAGGCGCTGCATGTGACTGCAACACTGCAAAGTCAGCAGAATTAGCTTGTGTCTCAACCGTAGAAATGACGCCAGTTCTGTCAGTCAGGTTTCAAAGCACCAGCCTGAGGCTTGCCAGTTCGGATTGAGTCCCTGTGATCCTGGCATAGGGTCAGAAAGCTTGTGGAAACAGTGGGGGGGGGGGGGGGGGGGGGAATGCCGCTGCCCAATGCCGCTCTGGTATCCCGCCACTCTTATCAGCTGACTGTCACACCACTGTGACTCAGCTGTGTGTGTCCTTACATACTGTACATTGGTCAGGTACTAGACACATGTGACTGTGCTCTGTCACATTCACAGGTATCATCACTCTTACATGGAAAAACAAACACTCTGGTTTCACACTTCGATTGCTTGGTCTAAACCCAAGTTTGATTACACTACTCGCTCTGTCTCTGCAGGTCTCTTTTTTCATAGTTTTTTTAACACGAAACAGGCGGCAAAAATAGAAAGTGCTATTTGTTTGAGTTTTCTCATGTTTCTGGCTCTTAGATTTTACTAGCAAAAGTGCAAAGCAGAAATTAATTAATTCACCTGATAGTTCACCTTCACAAATCGGATGGGCTGATTTTATACCAATTGCGAACCTCTATAGGAATTTTTCCACTCCCACAGAAAAAAATAACATTTGCTGATTGCATCGTATGTTTGTTGTTTGTTAAGACTGTCTATTGGCGAAAGTCCAGACTTCATCATAAGGCAGATTAACAAACTTCAAAATCATTTGGTTGCTGCTGTTTTTGTTGTTTTAAATGGAACCAGTTCAGAATGAGATCCAGTTCTTGATTTCCTAACTCTACCCCAGACCCCTATTTTCAAGTGGCCTCAGGTGCAATTCCTGGGTGCACACCTAATTTGGAAAAACAGCTTTTAAACCAATCAAGCAAACTAAACTCTTGACGTCAATGGACTGTGAGGAGGTTAAAACACTCCCAAATGTACACACGCACTTTTGAAGAAACACACATGATCATTTTCTAGTTAGTCTTTAACCAGTAGAATAGTAATGATGATTACTGTGATCCATACAGTAAGCCTCATTCCTGCTTAATTGGCCCCATACCCACCAGTGGGGCTTACGAGCTGTTTTACCTAAAAACACTGCTGTCAGCCAAGAGCAATTACTGCTGGGACAGTTTAGGCCGCAGGGACACAGTGGGGAATGGTGCAGCACTAAAAAATCCCTCAGCTTCAATTTAAGCTACACAAATGTTCAGAGAAACCGAGATGCTGTGCACTGTAGGAAGTGTAGGCTTAGTTTCAAAGTGATTATTTGAATCACTTTTAGCAGTTCTGGTTCCATCGTCCTGAAATCAGTGGGTTTTTTTTATTAAATTTTTGGTTAAATGCGTAAAATCTTTCAGGAAATATGCTTTTTAAATAAAGACTAAAAGAGTTGTCAGAAGCTTTATGATGGTGACGAAATCCATAGTGCGAGCAGTGTAGTTTGTTATAGTCTGTGTTTACAATATACCAGTAGTGGGACAAACTATTACAGGTACAGTATGTCACAAAAAAGTGCCTCCTCTTTACTCTACATCTACTTTGTACCACAACTAAGGCATCAGATCAGATTAGTTTTGCTATCTTCGAGACCATAGAATTGCTGTGGTATCTTTGGATGAAGTTGCTGGCGTCAAAAAAAAAAAAAAAAAAAGCTTGAAATGTTATACAACGATTGGTGAAACCTGACGTCTTTCTTGGGGCCGTGGATTGTTCCATTATAATAAAATGGAAAAAAACATGCCACAATCCATACTGAAACTGCAGAACTGAACAAGAAGGGCAATTGTCAGAGAAGTGACCAAGCAGCCAGAACTCTTTGGATGAAATGGAAGAAACTGTGGATGTCTGGACAATCTCTCATCATGTCACAGATTTGGCCTTTATGTGTGAGTGGCTATAAGGAAGCCACTATTAAAGAAGGCCAACATGAAGTCACTCAGCTTACCAGAAGACTCTAACTTTTAGCTCTCTGTCTCAAGAGAAAAGCTCACTGTTTGGCACAATCGAAATAAAGCTCAATCTTTTCAGACAAAATCATGTCCAAGAATTATTCGTATTCTGGAATTGCCCAAACATTTAACTGAATCCAATTAAAATATGTGGTTGGCCTGAAATTTGGACAGTACCATGAGCTTAGACAAGTAAATTTGGATTGGGAAGAACTGGTAAAAATAAAAAAGAAATAATAAAAATGCGTGAAACTCTTCTCAAGGCACTATAAATGATTTGCAGTAACATTTATATGTAGTGTAACATGTCTGGTAGTTATTTCATGTAATATTACAGGTTCCAGTTTTAATATTTTGTACCAACAGACAACATTTTCATTAAAATCCAAATAAACCTTGGTCATCAGAAGTTAATAAGTCTGAGGTTTCAGTCATTTTAAATGACTCAAAGGGAGCGGCCTTGTTCTGTGATTCAAACACCCAAACATTTACGACAACTTAAAAAGTATTTTTAAAATGAGGCATAATGTTATGTGCCTGGTGCTGACGTCAAGCCAGAAGTCCCTGATGGAAATTTCGCACTGTCTGCCCTGTCCCAGACCTACAGACCTGCATTTCCTCTATAAGCTGCTGATGATGGGTGCGGCCGGCGCTTTAGAGAGACCTGCCTGAGGTCTTAAAGAGCTGCACTCTCTCACCACACATACTGGCCTTAACATTAACACTCGAGTAATGTGTCACGCTCAATCCTAAAAAACTCTTTCATGATTCAATGCTCTTTCTATTAAGCGTGTGTAAAATTAAACCAAATCATCCCTGAGATACAAACGGCCGAGTCACAGAAGTACCTCGAATATTTCCAGTCCCTCTGACCCTCTCGTGCTTGTGCGTAAACAACCCAGAGCAGCGTGTAAGTATGCCACATACCTCTGCTATAAGCGGTAAGCACACCTGTGTACCCTTAAGCACATTGTGTCCCACAGCGGAGGAAGTGCATGTAAACTCTTATGGTTGCTTATGAATGTTTGCCATATCTAAAACTTGCCTAAAGTTACATAAACTCTTGAGGCTGTTTTTTGGTCTTTTTTGTGTTTACCTAATTTCAGATAACCTCAAGGTCTGTTCCAAATGCAAACGCTGAGCAAGCGCCTTTAGTCAAAATCAATACTGGCAATATTGTGAGGAAAGACCACACTGTGTTTAACCACATCGATAGCTATGAATTCAAACAGCAAAACTGATTTTAATTTTATTTTGTTAAAATATTATTGCAGTGTTATTTCTACAGATAATATTAAATACTTTGGAAACATTCTTGCGTAACTTGCAGCACCTGAGCATCCTAACTAGGCTGACACATTAACAACAGCCAACCAATGTCATATGGGAAACCTATTTGAATACAATCAAACTACACTCTTCAGATGTATTTTTTAGGTATGACTAATCTATGTAAATTTGCTAGGGTAATAAATTCAACATTCACATAAGTGTGAATGCTTGTAAAAACTATCCTCATCGTTGTCAATCTCACTTAGTAAACTTAAAAGACAACTCAAACTTCATGACCTGACGTCATGTAATATTAGCCAAAATGTCCACAAGGTAACTTGGTAGAAACCTCTGTGCCTTTTTAATGTTAATTTTTATTTCTACTGTTACTTCATTTTTTATTTTTGCAAAAGGATGTATATTTTATACTAGGGGTGTAACGATACACAAACATGAATGATCGGTACTTACCTCAGTTTTGACGTCACGGTTTGCTATGGTTTCGGTGCAGCAGGGGGGGAAAACTAAACATAAAATAGCTTTTTTTAATTAAACAGTGGTTTACTGAACAAATTGTTCTTTCTTTAAAAAAATTCAATTATAATTACAATTTTCCAAGGGATATAAATCTACCTTATCTTATGCTCTAACTATAGGAAGCCGTTTTACACACATTACTAAGGTTTACTAATTAACAACAGAGCCTAAACTTACATTTAATTACTGTTTATTTTTAATATAATAAGCAACACTTCACTTTAAAAAAATTATATGGAAAAATGTAAATTGCACATAATGCAGTTTTCAATTCCTTATTTATTAAAATATATTCATTTACAGTGGGTCATAACTTGTTTCAAAACAGATTAATTTAAACATACATTAAATAATTAAGACATCACTAACAGGTAGCCTAAAGTCAAATATAATGAGTAGATAGTCTAATATTTTGTGAAATGCTCTTCTCTAGACTTCATTTCTCTAGCGAACTAGTGAGCTGCGGACACTGATGACTTGCCTGAGGTAAATGAAATACTACGTGTCATTTTGTTTATAAGCTGTTGAAACACTGATTGAGCGATTACCTGAGATGTTCATTCATGTTTATTTCACATTAAAACTAGTAGTAAAGAGGAAGGGATGATCACGTTTACTCGCGCCCTGCGCTGCCTTTTGAACTGATGTGTTTATACTGAGATCTGTCGAGCTACATCAAAGAGCATCAAAAGGGCATTTATTGTTTGAATTTCCTGAAAAAAAGGACACAATTTGAAAGATGAGACTTTGTTTCTTATGAAAAGTAAAAATGTAAAATTGGAAGTTGTCAATGAAGTTTCACTAGTGCAGTGGTTAAAACACATGCGTACCCAACCGAAAGTACCAAAATGTTTTTGTATGAATATGTGTTACACCCCTACAGTATACATTTTTGAAAGTATTTTTGTAATGATCAACAAAGCAGGAAATAAATCAATTATGTCGTTATGAGAAACATCTTATAAACCTTCATAGTTTTCATTTGTTCAGCACTTTTCACACTCCATTACGTTTTAAAGCAGCTTTACAGAAAATGTTCAAACGTTATATGAATGTTACTTTTAAATGTATTTTTGAACATTTATCAACAAAAAAACATTCAATTAAAACATTTCAGAAAAAGGTTCCATGAACGATGTATAAATACAATTTTTGTGCCAGTGTTTTGAGAACATCGTTAAAGACTAGAGAACTTTGAACAAACGTACCTTCAACCTTACTACAAGAACATTTGTCATAACTTACCAAAACCTTGACACTCCCCTGTTAGCTGGGGAGTTATATGACAATAATTAAAAAATGGCATGAATGCAGCATGAGGCGAGCTAATCAAAGTATTCTGGCTCATGCAACAGATAATAAAAAATGCAAAAATGTGACAGTCCTGTTTATTAGCACTCGGGGGGTGGGGGGGGGGGGGTGTGTTTGGACCAGATTGGTCTCTCTCTTTCCACCCGACCTCACAAACACACACGTACACAGATGCGCATAAACACACATGCACACGGTAAAGACATGGTGAAAGAGCTCACTGTTTCCACTTTTATTTTCCACTGAATAAACAAACTTGTTAAGGGCAAACATGAGCCTCACCTTCAGAAAAGCACAGCATGCGGCTCTTGCATTCATGAGGTGAAAACAAGTCAAAAATATAATTTCATACCAATTCCAGCCAAGTCTATTGAAGTTTAGCTTGATATCCATTAATAAATTGATTATTAATGAAAAATACATGCTTTTTTGCTTTGGTAATAGATTATTACAATATACAAACATCCACAATCTGCTTTACATTTGCAACAAATATGCCTCAAAAAGCCATGCAGCTATAAAGCTGGCTTTGCATTCGTTTAAGCGCTCCCCAGTGAGCATATGTGCGTGTGTGTGATCGAAAAGCAGCCATCGTGCAAAATGTTCCTCTGTACAAGCTGCACACAGTGGGGTCCATACATTCATAAAAGTTCTCTGAGAGGGCAGAGAGCACAACTTTACCGGCCCAACATACAGCGTGAGTTTTTATACAGCTTCACCTTTGGTTCGTGATGTCAGCGGTTTTGCAAAAATAAATGAAAAGTGAATGTAAATAACATAACACAGGCCTCATGTCCCCAAGCTCATAAATTACTGTGAAAAGCAGTGCTTTATGGGCATTCTTTTGGCCTATACAAAACGGGCCCCCATCCACCCTCACTCACACAGAACGGGCCTCTCTCTCTCTCGCTCTCTCTCTCTCTCTCTCTCATTCTGCTTCCAAATGTTATGTAAGCAGGATCATTATCACCTATCTTTGAAGTGAAGTAAGGGAGGGGTGGAGCTTCTCCGGCCCCTCGGTTTCATTCTTGTTTATAGTTACTGTTGTCACAGTGATAGTAGAATCCCTCTATCTGGATCTTTAGTGCTTTCATTCCCTTGCTCTGTTTTTTCGGACTAGTTCTCTTGGGATATTGGGTTTCTGCGTTGTTTTTTTCTCTCTGTTCACCACTATAGCTGACAAACTTGTTCTCTTCCCCCACACTCTTTTTCCTGTTTCTTGCACTTCATATTTCCATTTCACACTTCACAGTCTTTTTCCTAATCAAAATTTAATGAGTTACTGAAAGAAATGAAAAACAGTTTGGAAACACATTCTACACTACAGCATTGACAAAAATTAAAGATTAAATTAAAATAGATATTTAAATAGGTAGAAATTAAAATTTATTTATTTATTTATTTATTTGATGGTGTCTATAATTATGTTTTGTGTCTTTATTTATTTTTGTTTGGTTTTGTTTTACAATTTATGCTGTATCCTGCCCAAAACTCACCACAATTCTAAAGTTTTACAGATGGTTGCCAGGGTGTTGCTATGCAGTCACTAAGGCATTCTGAAAGGTTTTTAGCATGTTGCTATATGGTTACTATGTGTTCTGGGTTTTCACTGTTGCTGTAGTGTTGCTAGGGTGTTTTGAAAAGTTGCTATGCAGTTGCTATAGTTTCTAGAGTGTTCTGAAAGGTTTTTGTTTATTGCTATTCTGAGAGGCTTTAGCATGTTCCGGATATTTTTATGATTGTAGGGCATCTCTATGTCAATACTATGGTGTTCTGAGATGTTGCTATGTTGTTCTGAAATGTTGCTATGATGTTGCTAGGGTGTTCTGACTGTTTTTTTCTGGGTGTTTTCCAGAGCATTTCTATGCCATTGATGGGGTGTTCTGAATGGTTGCTAGGGTCTTAGAGCTAAAATGCTTCTAGCATGTTGTTATGCAGTTGCTAGGGTGTTCTGAGAGGTTTTAGCATGTGCTGGGTGTTTTTATGATTTTAAGGCATCTTGGCATGTTGATACTAGGGCGTTCTGGATTGTTGCCATGTGGTTGCTAGGCTGATCTGAGTGGTTGCTGTGCAGTTGATTCAGAGTGTTCTGAGAGGTTTTTCTGGGTGTTTTCCAGGGCTTTTTTTTATCCCTTTGCTAGGGTGTTCTGGGTGGGTTTCTATACAGTTATTGCATTGTACTGTTTACTTTACATAGCTTGAATCACCAAATCTGATCGCTTAAAGAAGTACTAGCACACATCTTCTCAAAAAGCCATACACTGTACGTTTTGAGGTATCATTCATGTATGTTGCACAAACACTGCAGGTGCAAGACCTAAATTTATTACTTATGGTTAGAAGTTGGTTCACATCAGTAAACCACAGCATAAGCAACAGTCATAGTATCGCTTGCCTCAGCAAACACCTCTAAAAATGTATGTCATCCATAACAGGGATCATTCATGAAGATAGAAATACACTGTTTACACTCTACAGGCGAGCAGATCTTTTTTGAGAGAGTAACTTTTTTTGTTTTTTTGTTTTTTAAATTTGAATCATTGCGTGCCTCTTGTGTGATTTTCACCACACCTGAACCACTTCTAGGTAACGCTTCGCAGAGCTCCTGCTATCAGATAGTGGTAGTAATAGCAGGCGAGTCTATGAGGATCCCATGATAATAATGTAATTACGGAAAATTCAAACACTTAACAGTGCTTATGTTAATTTATGCAAGATGCCTTGTCCTCAAAGTCTTCTGAGGACATGAGGCCAGACCATACAGCATGTTTACAGATACTAGCACAGCTTTTAGTCAGACAACGGGCCTCACAATACAAGCACTGTGTCTATTGAGAGAGAGAAAGAGAAAGAGAGAGCGACATAGAGACAGGGAAAAATAAGAGAGACAGGGAGAAAGAATCGAGGACATACAGAAAAAGCTGCATGTGGGTATCAGTGAAATGGCAGAACAGGATCCTGTTGTCAGGAGGTTTTGGCAAAGTGCCGAAAGCCCCAGTAGCCACAGACTGAGGCATACCGAGGTGATGAGTCCATACTGGGGGATTTATAGAATCCTTCATAGTGTGACTTAGATTCCCCCATTAAATTTACTGACTTTATTGACTTTACTATTAGGAAGCTGGGGCAGGACAAATCAAAGGGCTTTTAGTTACATCACAGTTGTGACTTTATATTGTATGTGGTATGTGCTGGGTATAAAGAGGAGCAACATTCTCATTCTAGAAAGAATTTTATTGGACATAAAGCTGTGTAATGCAGGATGAGTCAGCAACACTTTTATTGTGATTTTCCAAAAGACAAAACTTTAAATGTGTATGTCTGCTGAAGGTGAATTTTAGCAGATTTTTTGTAAACCTCAAAGCTGACACAAAATATGTGTTACCAACATATACATAGACTGAATAAATTGAACAATTTGACTGAACAAATAGTTCAAATCACTCTAAATATGAAAACCGATAAATAAAATAAAATAAACAGAAAACACAGAAGTTGACAATTAGTCATGGCATTCATTGGTTCAAAGACCAAACAGCAAGAAAAGAAAGAAAGAAAGAAATATTTAGTATATTTGTCATGTTTTCCATTTTTAAAAATCCCTAAAATATCCTTAACACGAGAAATTTACTTGAGAAGCACAAATGCATTAGATATTAAGACTTGCTTTCATCCTTTCATGCAAGACTCCATTTGCTATTTTTTTCTCCATAGCAATTTGAAAGAAAAAAGGCTGTAATCGTCTTCCTTTCATTTCATTCATCTCACTGGGGCCAGACTGAGGCTTAGGGTAGTTTTCAAGGCACAGTTTTTCAGAGCGTGCTTTGCCAGTCCTGTGTTTGAAAGCGAGCTTTTGCACGGTCCCTAACTGAGCCAGAACGTGCTTGTTTTGAAATGTGCTGAGTGAAAGACTTGTGGAGCGTGTTTGGGCATGGGGATACAGGGGCCCCACAACACCCCTCCAAGCGATGAAGGGCCCCAACAACACCCCCCTCCCATTCCTGAGGAGAGACGATTTTTCGATGTGAGCCGTGTTGTATTGTGCTAAGGAAATGTGACTAACCCCCCGTGTTTGCGCGCTCTCTACGACCCCCTCTGTGATAAGAATAATATAATTTGATCATGAGAGACGGCCCCTTGGCTCTCGATTGGTCCAGTACGATGACATCACGTTCATAACAGCATGATAAAGGGGGCTAAAAATATATTGAGACGAGACAGAAACAGCTTTGCTTTGTTCCTTTCTGTCCCCAAGTAGAGCACAAAATGTCCCATACAGCATACACTTTGTATTTACTATGTGGATACTGTGCCACATTCAAAACGGAAAATTTAGATACAGCTCAAAGGCCACTAATTCCTATATTTGACCTGTATAATGGCTTGTTTTATTTTTAAATGCAATGGAGCGGACAAATGTGAAAAAGGGGAGTAAGGAACCACAAAGGGCCTTCTGGTGCCCGTTAGTAGCCAAAGACACAACAACACCGATCTTATTTGATGTGTTTGGCAGTGACAGGGCTGTGGAGGGCACAAAATGTACCAGTGTTCTCTCTCACTCTCAAAAACACATGAAGACAGACACACATACATATACTGCTATTTTAATCATTAACTTGTCCAAGAAATGTTTTTAGGGCTGCATTCACATCAACATCAATCAAACTCCACAAATATGATTGGAAAGATTATGATCATTAGCAAAACTATGCACAAAAACACAAGTGTTATGAGCCATATGTGCTTTCAAAGCTATATATATATATATATATATGTCGGGTCTCGGGTCTGATCACCTGTCTCTTGTTGTCTCTGTGTTTGTGTGTTGTGCGTGAGTTGGTTTGACAGCTCGCCACGTGAGCATGTCAGCAAGATCATTGTCCCGCCCTCCTTGTTTCACACCTGGTCCTGGTCATCTCATTAGCTTCCCCTTATACCTCCTCGGGTTTCTCTGTATGTTGTCAGTTTGTTGTGATTATTCCCTTGCTCTGACTGTCCGTGTATGATCGCTCACCAGTCCTGTCTTGTCTCGTCCAGGCTCCAGTGCTCGTAGCAGTCAGTTTATGTGTCCCGCACCTCTCTGTGCATTCAGGAACCATGGGCTTCCTCCGGCATCCGACTTCCCTGGGACTCCGCGGTCTCGTTGTTGGGCTTCTCAGCCTCTCGCTCGGATTAGCGGGCTGCCCCTCCGGCTCCGTCTCCTCTGCCGCTGTCGCGGCTTGTTCCAGCCACCGCTCTCCCCCCCATCGGTGTGGTTGGGGTTTCCACGACCACACGAACTGTCCGCGAAGGCGCTTACTGCCCGCGGTGATAATCTCTGCACAATAAAGCACCTATTGAACCCGCACCTGAATCCAGCCTCGTTGTTCCCTGACAGAACAAACTGACCAAGATGGATTCAGCGGGATCGGATCCACCTCATTCGGCTCTTGTGCAACAGGGAGTTTTGCTGGGGCAGCACACCACCCAGCTCAACACCACAGCGCAAGAGGTGGGCGCACTAAATGCCCGAGTCGCGGAGCTCCTCACGCGCGTCGATGATCTTCAGCGGGAGGCGGCTAACCGGGGTCCCGCCTTCCGCGCTGGTATTCCGTTGGACCCCGAGCCTCATGCCAACAATCCTCCGGTGTATGATGGCGATCCGAATGCCTGCCAAGCCTTTCTCTCCCAGTGTTAGCTGGTGTTCTCACTGTAGCCTCGACGTTACGCCACAGAGGAGGCTAAGGTGGCATACGTCCTCACTCTCCTCTCGGGTCACACCTGCGAATGGGGAATTGCTGTATGGAGATCGCGGGCTCCCTGCTGTACTACTTTTGCGGATTTTCGCCAGGAGATGGCGAAGCTGTTCGACCGGTCTGCCCAGGGAGATGAGGCGGCGGCTCAGCTGTCTCGGTTGTCGCAGAGGAGAGGCTCAGTCACCGACTATGCCATACAGTTTCAGACTCTAGCTGCGGCTTGCGGCTGGAATGAGGGCGCGCTCCGCGCGCGATTTCTCGAGGGACTGGATGAGGTAATCGCGGACGAATTAGCGGCGGTGGACCTTCCTCGAGAGCTGGACAGTTTGATCAATCTCGCGCTCCGCGTGGAGGGTCGCCTCAACCGCCGCCGGCAACGCCGTCAATCCACCACTCCGTGGCGCCACCTGGAGGCCGCGTCAGTCGATGCGGCGAGTTCACCGGCAGCCGATGTGGAGCCCATGCAACTGGGTCGTCTCCGGCTTACGCCGCAGCAGAGACAGGAGCGTTTAGCTCAGGGACTATGCCTGTACTGCGGCAAGGCCGGCCACTTTGTCCTCCAGTGCCCGGTAAAAGTCAGGGCCCACCAGTGAAGCGGAGAGTCCTGGTGGGCGCCTTTCCCTGTTCAAACTCTCCAGCTATGCACACCCAGCTGCCCTTTCGACTCTCCTTCCTGGGAGGTTCTCACACGGGCCACGCCCTTCTGGATTCAGGAGCTGAGGGGAATTTACTGGATTCTGCCTCTGCTCACAAGTGGGGGATTCCGACCACTCCCCTGGATAAGCCCATTACGGCGTGGTCATTGTCGGGCAATCCTCTCACTACCATCACTCACGTCACCCCTTGTGTAAGCCTTTCCCTCTCTGGTAACCACTGTGAGCAGATCGAACTGTTACTCATTGACTCCCCTAGGGCCCCGTTAATTTTAGGACATCCGTGGTTACGGAGACACAACCCACAGATCGATTGGGTCAATAACTCTATTTTAACCTGGAGTCAGTCTTGTCATGCGTCATGTTTGGGTGCTGCTTTTCCTGCTGTCTCTGTATCTTGCGTTCCGCAGGTGGATCCGGCTGACTTGACCGGCATCCCGGCGGAGTACTGCGATCTCCATGCGGTTTTCAGTAAGTCCCGGGCCACCTCTCTACCTCCGCATCATCCATACGACTGTGCCATTGACCTTCTCCCGGGCACTTCTCCGCCTAAGGGTCGTTTATATTCCCTTTCTGGTCCTGAAAGAGAGGCCATGGACAGGTATATCCGTGATTCACTACAGGCGGGGCTCATTCGCCATTCCTCCTCTCCCGCTGGGGCGGGGGTTTTCTTCGTTCAGAAGAAGGACGGCTCCCTACGCCCTTGTATCGATTACAGAGCTTTGAATGGCATTATGGTAAAGACCAGGTACCCCCTACCTCTAATGTCTTCTGCTTTTGAATTATTGCAAGGAGCTCAGGTCTTCACCAAATTAGACCTCCACAACGCCTACCATCTGGTGCGCATTCGGGAGGGGGATGAGTGGAAGACGGCATTCAACACCCCCTCGGGACACTACGAGTATCGGGTTCTTCCGTTTGGTCTGACCAATGCTCCGGCCGTTTTTCAGGGTCTCGTCAATAGCGTTCTGGGTGACATGATCAATCAGTTTGTCTTTATGTATTTGGATGATATTCTGATTTTCTCCACTTACACACAGCACGTTAGACGGGTCCTCCAGCGCCTATTAGAGAACCAATTGTTCGTCAAGGCGCAGAAGTGCGAATTCCACGCCGAGTCGGTTACATTCCTTGGCCATATCATCTCTACCAGGGGCATTAAACCAGACCCAGCTAAGATAGAAGCTGTCGCCAAGTGGCCAGTCCCCAACTCCCGTAAGGCCCTGCAGCGTTTCCTGGGTTTTGCCAACTTCTATCGACGATACATCAGGAATTTTGGTCAGATCGCAGCTCCGCTCACGGCATTAACCTCCACCAATGTGTCCTTCAGGTGGAACCAGGATGCTCAGATAGCCTTTGACAAATTAAAGTCCCGTTTTGTCTCTGCACCTGTTCTGTTGGTTCCAGATCCTGAGTCCCAGTTTTAATTGTCGAGGTTGACGCCTCGGACGTGGGTTGAGCGCAGTTCTGTCGCAGCGTCCTCCGCGACGGTGAAGGTGCACCGTGTGAGTTTGCTCTCGCGTATCAGCACTGCAGAAGTAACTATGACATTGGCAAAGAGAACTGGTCGGCGGTAAGATTGATTGGCTTTGGGTGAGTGGCGTCACTGGTTGGAGGGGTCGGCGCAGCCCTTCTTGGTCTGGACGAATCACAAGAATCTTGAATATATCCGTTCGGCCAAAAGGCTGAGCTCGTGTCAGGCCCGCTGGGCGCTTTTCTTTAGCCGATTCAACTTCACCCTCTCGTACCGGCCAGGGTCCAAAAACATCAAGCCCGACGCTCTCTCGCGCCTGTTCTGGGCTCCGGAGGGGGAGCTTACGGCCGAAGCCATCCTTCCTGGAGGGGTGGTGGTCGGGGCTCTTTCTTGCGGTATCGAGCGGCGAGTAGAGGAGGCCGGACGAGGGCGAGGGGTTGCAAGGCAAGGGCTAGGTGCCCCCCCCCCCCCCGGGCGGGAAGGTTGCCGGGTGCCGGATAGCGTTGCGCCCTGAGGGTCCTCATGGGAGTACACGTCAAGGCGGTTTGCCTACTGGGATTCGGAGAACGTTGGTGCAATCGTCAACGCTTCTGGTGGGGGGGGGGCCCACCTGGCCGCGATGTAGACAGTTGTGTTGGCCTGCCCCACAGACGCCCCATGTAAGACGGTGAATCGCCATCCCTATGGTCTGCTTCATCCTCTTCGGTCCCTTCCCGTACATGGTAACATATCGCCCTTGATTTGTCTCTGGGCTCCCACCATCGAAGGGTAACACTGTGGTTCTCACTGTGGTGGATCGCTTTTCCAAGGCGGTTCATTTCATTCCCCTGCCCAAATTGCCCTCCGCCCGGGAGACCGCCCAACTGATGGTGGATCATGTGTTCCGGCTCCATGGATTGCCGGTGGACGTAGTTTCAGATAGGGGTCCTCAGTTCACCTCCTGGTTTTGGAAAGAATTTTGTAGACAGATTGGGGCCTCTGCGAGTCTGTCTTCCGGTTTTCATCCTCAGACCAATGGGCAATGCGAGTGGGCCAACCAGGATCTTGGGAGAATGCTCCGCTGTCTGACATCCAACAATCTGAGTTCCTGGTGCCAACAGCTCTCCTGGATAGAATACGCGTGTAACTCCCTTCCAGTGGCGGCTTCAGGTATGTCGCCTTTTGAGTGCTCTGTGGGATATAAACCACCTCTGTTCCCATCACAGGAACCCGATGCTGCGGTCCCGTCCGCCCTGGCTTTCGTTCAGCGCTGCCGCCGCACCTGGGAGAAAGTCAGGAGGGTTTTGGTCCGAACCTCAGGACGAACCAAGGCAGCACCCGATCGTCACCGGTCCTCTCCTCCAACCTATGTGTCCGGTCAACGGGTATGGCTTTCTACCAAGGATCTGCCACTTCGGGTGCCTTCTCGTAAGCTGGCACCCAGATTCATTGGGCCATACCACGTCACCAAGGTGGTTAACCGGTGGCGATCAGGCCAAGCTCCCCGACTTTGGGTCGGGTTCACCCTGTTGTTCATTGTCTTCTAGGGTTCAAACCTGTGTTTCCTCTCCATTAATACTGCCTGGGCGAATTCTTCCCGCCCCCCCAACCCTCGTCTTGTGGATGTGCTCCCTTACTATACGGTTAGGAAATTACTAGCCGAGCGAGCCGTGGAAGAGGGTTTCAGATCTCGTGGCAAGGGAGGTTATGGTCAGAGGAGAGATGTGGGTGCCGCCCGGGACATTTGCGACCGTTCGTTGATCGAGGAATTCAGCGGCGACAATGGTGGGCCCTCCTCCTGGGGCGCATGGTGGCGCTCTTGGGAGGGGGGGGGGTACGTCGGGTCTCGGGTCTGATCACCGTATCTGTTGTCTGTGTTTGGGGTGGTGCCATGGATTGTTTTGAAAGATCGCCACGGTGAGCATGTCCGCATGATCGTTCCTCCGCCCTCCTGTTTCACAACACCCTGGCTTTGGGTCATCTCATAGCTTCAAATTATAGATCCTCGTTATCTGTTATGTTGTCCAGTTGTTGTGATTGATTCATCTGCTGGACTGTCCGTGTTGATCGCTCACCAGCCTGTCTTGTCTCGTTCCAGGCTCAGGTGCTCGTTAGCTAGCAGTTTATGTGTGGTCCCGCACTCTCTGTCGGTCAGGAAAACGTGGGCTACCTCGGCATCAGAATACCCAGGGAAACCTACGCGGCCTAGTTGGTTGGGCTTAAGCCTCTCGCTCGGATTAGCGGGCTCGCCCCTCGGGTCCGTCTCCTCTACGCTGTCGCGGCTTTTCCACCAATGCTCTCCCCACCCCTCGGTGGGTTTGGGTTTTCCACGACCACACGAAATGTCGCGAAGGCGCTTATTGCCCGCGTGATAAATCTCTGCACAATAACGCACTATGAACCCGCACTGAATCCAGCTGCGTGTTCCCTGACATATATTATATATATAATATATACATTTATATCTGTGAATTTGGCATACTTTATTATTTGTTCTCTAAGCTCAAACAAGTAGATTTACTGGGAATATAGTAGAGTTTAAAATAACTGTTTGCTATTTTAATATATTTTAAAATGAATTTAATTCCTGTGATGCAAAACTGAATTTTCAGCAGTCAGTACTCCAGTTTTCAGTGTCACATCCTTATCATATCATTCTAATGCATTTAATGCTCCTTTATTATCAATTATTATTGGTTCTCGATTATTAATATTGGTTTTTATTATTATCAGTGCTTTTGAAAAATTGCTTAATATTTTTGTGGAAACTGTTACTTTTTTCAGGATGCTTTGATGAATAATAGTTTCCAAAGAAAAGTGTTTATTAAGGTTATTTTTGATCAATTAAATGCAGCCTTGGTGAGCATAAGTGAATTTTCACAAAAAACTATTATTCCATATTTTTAACCAGTAATGTAGCCAATAGCAGACACTACAAATCAAATATTTATCATATGATAACATATTAGACTGATGGACCCCAGATGCCCCTAACAAGAGAAAAACACATTGTTCCAGTTCCGACCCAATGTGCCAGCAAGACACAAACACACACACAAACAGAATCCTGTGGCCTACTTCATCATTCTTTGAAATCAGCTTGTTAGAAGCTGATGAGG
Organism: Sinocyclocheilus anophthalmus; assembly: GCA_018155175.1. Taxonomy (NCBI): domain Eukaryota; kingdom Metazoa; phylum Chordata; class Actinopteri; order Cypriniformes; family Cyprinidae; genus Sinocyclocheilus; species Sinocyclocheilus anophthalmus. The sequence goes on along the minus strand of JADLZN010006541.1, from coordinate 711,052 downwards.
TCGTCTATTTCTGATGAGTTCTGAATTAAACAGGATGCAATCAAAGTCTACCATTATCTATTCATTGTTTTCTCTGGCTCATATTCTATTTTGGGCACAAAGACTGATATATCCGGAATTCATTCCTTTTGAAACAGCACGAAAGCATGTCGGCAATACTTCAGGATAAGACAGATAGTTCAAACAGGGACTCATTAACAACATGCAGTAACAAGCATAAAATAGTAATTTACAAAATTGTATAAGTGACATGAAGTGTGCCCCCAGATATAAAGTGTACCAGGAGTCTAATCTTCTTTGCAAATTGCACATTGAAGATATAATATAACACAATATGAGAAGTTATTATAAAGAAATTATTTAAAAAAATAAAGGAGAAATGTGTAATATAATAGACTAATGGCTTTTATTGTTAAGACGTGGGTTGCCGTTATTCTTATTTTCCCTTAAAGAAATGCTAATTTTTTTTTTTTAAATGGCAAAAAATTTAACTGTACTTCTGAGAAATATGATTGGAATTATTTCACTTAAGATGAAAAATTAGTCCTATTAGTGGCCTAGAAATAACTTTTTTTGTGTAAACACAGCAGATGGCCTTTTAACAGCCAATGCCATGTTGAGGGCACATTATAACCTGCCAGGTTATGCAGATGACTCAAAGCAACAATGTTTTCTTCATATAGGACTTTTAGTCAATGCACAAGCCACATTACAAAGCATAAACATGAAAATGGTTGGGTTGAATCCAAAAAATATCACTTTCATTAATGTGTGTATATGAGACAACAACAAATCAAAAGATATTGAACTGGTAGCAGTTAGTAAATAAATGTCATGCATCCACAGGCGTCAGTATAAAGTTTAAAACAACTGGCACATAAAAAAAAAAAGAACCAGCAAAATGTAAACAAACATAATGAGTGAATCTTTAAAGTTGAATTCAGTAAAATGAGGGTAGACATTTTGCAGTAAAATAACCAGCCTTGTTTTACAAAACATGAATTTCAAGCCAACTTACTTTAAACTCCAGTATATTCCAGAGAGTGTGAACCTGTCCGGTTGTGCACAAGCCAAAGCTTGCAGTAAAATCACATAAATGTGTGGATTCTCCAGACCTGATGGGGGCAGCAGAGAGGCTAATGCTGCTTCAGATAACAACGAACTCCTGTTGGAACTGACTTTGCAGCTAAAGCTTCCCTCCATCCTCACCCAATAAGCACCCAAGTTTCCACAGACTCAACTCTGAAAATAAAGCAGATATACCGTGGTGTTCAATAAACTTAAAAGCACAAGCCAAGACATTTGCATTTTTTGCAAAACCCATTTATGACTTTGCAAATATAATCCAGCAAATATATTTTCCTTGAAAGCTCTCATTAAAAGCCTGCTAACCTCTAAATAAACCTAAACTCACTGGAATGAAACCGGCAGCAGTATCCACCTTATTTTGCAACGGAAATAGCCTAAGCTATTTTCTGTGAACGTGCATGACTTTCAATTCATTAACCGTCATAGATAAATAAGTGGAAGAATAACAAAGTGCAGAAAGCAGTAAAACTACTTTTTTTTAAGTGTTTTAAAAAACACATAAGAATACGAACACAAGACTTCTGATCTTTGAAAATGTATTAGGTTGTAACTCATTTAGTAGGTACTTTTTATTACTCAAAAATGAGTTTGTACTGACTTTTCTTTTCAACAAAGTCTAATGTCATAACATCTTATTGCAATATTTAATCAAGAGATGTGCATCCACATAGGTCTGGCTAAACTCCGAATATCCACTGACCCTAGAGTCATCTGTGCTCTGTTCAATGGGCCTGTAAAACTGTTCAAGATGTTGCCCATCTGTTCTTTGAACCACAGATCACTAGCTCACAGTGTGGAATAAATTCAGCAATCGCCTCGATTAGGCCTGCAGATATGACTCAGCATTCATGCTATTCAAGGAGTATGAATGCGTCACACACAGCTTTAGAGATCCGTGATGGTGAAATACAGCTGCGGCTTTTATGAGATCAGCAAAAAAACTGGCAACCACAAACTCTGAAGTGAAGCAAACGAGAAAAGTTCTTATTGGACATAAGAGTGTTGTTCCACTGTACTTAGAAAGCGCTTTTTTTAAAGTTTGTACAGTTGAAGAGAGCCCATTGTATAATGTTATACAACACTGAGTAATTCTCCGCAGGCTCGTTGGAACAATTGCTCCGTTTCTTTCTAAATTGTGTCTCTGTGTTGGTGGTTCAAGACCTGATTATACGATCAGTAGTTTGTCTTAAGGGAATACGCTTTACTAGTAAGTGCTGTGTTGATTTTGGCTTGTTTCTACCCATGGGCAAGCAAAGCTATTGTATACATGCTTAGATTAGAGTATTCCATCTTTGAGTGAAGATTAATGAGATAGATTTATGCTTTTTTTGTTTTTTTTGCCAAGTGAGTGTTGGCAGATCATAAGCTGGGTGAAAATAACTTTTCATTACCGTAGTGTTTGAGGTACATGTGCACATACAGATTTTTATCTAGTTTAGATCTAGATTTTTGTGAGAAAACATTACAGAAATGTTTTAAGCTATTCTAAGCAATTCTGATAATCAGTTATAAAAGTAAAAGCACACCTTTCTTCATAAGTGTGCAGTTTGATGTATCATTTAGGTCTTTCTCACTCTTAAAAAACAAAGGTTCCAAAAAGCAATGTCATAAAGAAACATTTTGCATTCTTCGAAGAGCGTTTCCAACCAAAATAACAATTTTTCTTAGTGTAAAGAACAATTTTAATAATCTGAAGAACCTTTTTCTTTTTTAAAGGTTGTTTGTGGAGCCATCAATGCCAATTAAAGAACCTTTATTTTTAGAAGGGTAGCGCAAGCAGTCTTGGATGTTATGCACTGAAGTTTAATACCTTCAACTTTACCTTGCCTCAGCACTAAAATGCTTTTGTAAAATCTTTTTTGCAGACTCGGGGTATAGTATTGTATCCACGCTGATAATTACAGAGTTTTAAAATCTTCAATAGAAACAGATAAACTTTCAAAAGGCAGTGTCCTATTTAGCCTGCAAGTTCTCAGTCCATTTCTGAGCTGAGATGGATTGCCGTTCCACCTCAATGCAATCCACATGGCTTTTCTTGACAGGCCACGGTCACCTTACATCAGTTAGAGATGCATTTAATGACCCAAAAATACTGACGTCATAAATAACGGCAGCAGTGAAGTGGGGTCAAGAAACATAGACATGTTCGTGGAACACTATACACTGCCATATAGTATATATGGCCATTTTACTGAGACAAAAAGTCTGCGGAGGAGAAAAAAAAACAGTTTGTATTTTTTCCTGAATAGTTCACCCCAAAATGAAAATTCTGTCATTGTTTGCTCACCCTCCACTTGTTCCAAACATGTATGAATTTCTTTCTTCTGTTGAGCACGAAAGATGATATTTTGAAGAATGTTGGTAACCAAACACTTGATGGTCATTGAGCCATTGACTTCCATATGGAAGAAAATAGTATGGAAGTCAATGGCTACCATCAACTTTTTTTTATCCCTTTAAAATAATTTAATGCAATATTTGCTTTAAATATTGTAAAATATTGTTTATTATAAAACAAAATATATAATATTTATAAAATATTTTAAATGTTGTTTATGGGGAAAATTGTAACCCAGTAGGGTTAGTAATTAGGAAACCTGCTTGAAAACAGTCATTGCTCAGCATTAGCAATTCTTATAACATAAAACAAAAAACAAAAAAATCAGCAGGTTCTAATCAAAGAGCAAATAACACACCGATGATGACTTGTCCTCATAGTAGCCCTTTGTGACAAAAATCTTTATCAAACTGAATTGTGTCATCAGCATCCAGTGAGGTGAAAACGTCCCTATGAACCATTTATCTGCCAGAGAGCAGACTGTTTGGAAATCATTTACGTCACCACTACCTGAACACCAAAGGTTCACGGAGACAAATATTGATTGAATCTGAGCTCTTACGGTCACTGTAAACATATGATCGATAACGCAGAGGACTGAGAGAAAGTTGTTTCTGGTCAAGCCGAACAAAGCTGCGTCAGAAAGCGTCAGAGGTTTCTGTTTGCTTAAATTACATATTTGAACACATTTCTTTATTATCATAACTGGTATGACTTACCAACAAGTCTCAATGCATATATTCAGTGCATAAGTTTTTCCCTATTAAAAAAGTTTTACTCATTAATAAATTAATATTACTGTACTTTCAGGGGGAAAAGTAGGTTTACTCTTTATATCTGAATACATTAATCATAGCTGATTAATATTATATGATTATAAGTTTCTTCAAATAATAATAATAATTTTAGGTTACCTGAGTTTTTCATCTATTTTATTCAAATAGGTTACCTTAATGTAATTAGATTAGTAACTATGAATTGGGGGGGGGGGGGGACATAAAATTGCATATACTATAAACAATATGGCTTATTAGTTTTGGATAAAGTTCCTCTGTACTGGATCAAAGTCTTTTTATGTGTACAAAAACCTAACTAAATCTATATGAAGTTATGTAGGTCTCCTGCGTGTAAACCGAACCACAGATAATAGTGTTTTCTAGAGCTGTGGGTTTGTTATTCTAGTTTAGACTTTGATTCCTCAAACATCAAATTATGGCCACCATGTAAGTTGTTGTAAATTGCTTGAACTCTATATGGGGAAATGCTCACAGAGACTCATCTGTCTGAAATACAGCGTTTTAATATCACAGCCACAATTTCAGAGTTTCATTGAGCAGGTTCATAAAAGTTCAGGAGAACATTCTGTGATGAGATTCGTTTGCATTTCTTCCATATATCGGGAGGATACTTGGCATGCATCAGAGTGCTGAGAATATAATAAAAGACAAATCGCATCTGCTTCCAGACATCCAGATATGAATACAAATGGAGCATCTGGAGTTATTGCTTTATTTGATATTGATTACACAGTTCAAGTGTTGAAACCGCACTGTTCCCAAGGGCAGACCAAATATACTTTCATGCACGCAACAGTCTCATACGCATGTGATGAGCAAACATTTTTCATCAGAATATTTCTGAAGTTCCAGAAGAGGTCAGCGGGTTTGGAAATCTTCTGTTCTGGTGACACATGGAAATCGGCTTTCTGAGATGAAAAATCTTAAAGGGATAGTTCACCCTAAATTGAAAATTCTGTCATCATTTACTCACCCTCATGTCATTCCAAACCTGTATGACTAGCTTTCTTCTGTGAAACACAAAAGATATCGCTATGTTTTGAAAGCCAACCTTGTTTGGGAAACAGTCGTTACTCTTGCAGTTCTGTTTGTTTTTTGCTCATTTATGTATTTTGCCTTTAAATATCGCCCATCTGTATCAATCAAAAAACACATTCGAAACACAACATACAGTGGGTACGGAAAGTATTCAGACCCCTTTAAAATTTTCACTCTTTGTTTTTGCAGCATTTTTTCATCATTAATGTACACACAGCACCCCATATGACAGAAAAACACAGAATTGTTGACCTTTTTGCAGATTTATTAAAAAAAAAAACTGAAATATCACATGGTCCTAAGTATTCAGACCCTTTGCTCAGTATTTAGTAGAAGCACCCTTTTGATCTAATACAGCCATGAGTCTTTTTGGGAAAGATGCAACAAGTTTTTCACACCTGGATTTGGGGATCCTCTGCCAGTCCTCCTTGCAGATCTTCTCCAGTTCTGTCAGGCTGGATGGTAAACATTGGTGGACAGCCAATTTTAGGTCTCTCCAAATTGGGTTTAAGTCAGGGCTCTGGCTTGGCCATCAAGAACAGTCACAGAGTTGTTGTGAAGCCACTCCTTCGTAATTTTAGAGGTGTGCTTAGGGTCATTGTCTTGTTGAAAGGTAAACCTTCGGCCCAGTCTGAGGTCCCTGAGCACTCTGGAGAAGGTTTTCGTCCAGGATATCCCTGTAATTGGCCGCATTCATCTTTCCCTCGATTGCAACAGTCGTCCTGTCCCTGCAGCTGAAAACACCCCCACAGCATGATGCTGCCACCACATGCTTCACTGTTGGGACTGTATTGGACAGGGGATGAGCAGTGCCTGGTTTTCTCCACACATAACGCTTAGAATTAAGGCCAAAAAGTTCTTTCTTGGTCTCATCAGACCAGATAATCTTATTTTCACCATCTTGGAGTCCTTCAGGTGTGTTTTCATGTGTCTTGCACTAAGGAGAGGCTTCGGTCGGGCCACTCTGCCATAAAGCCCCAACTGGTGGAGGGCTGCAGTGATGGTTGACTTTCTACAACTTTCTCCCATCTCACGACTGCATCTCTGGAGCTCAGCCACAGTGATCTTTGGGTTCTTCTCTCACCAAGGCTCTTCTCCCCTGTTAGCTCAGTTTGGCCGGACGGCCAGCTCGAGGAAGGGTTCTGGTCATCCCAAACGTCTCCATTTAAGGACTATGGAGGCCACTGTGCTCTTGGGAAACTTAAGTGCAGCAGAAATTTGTTGTAACCTTGGCCAGATCTGTGCCTAGCCACAATTCTGTCTCTGAGCTCTTCCGGCAGTTCCTTTGACCTCATGATTCTCATTTGCTTTGACATGCACTGTGAGCTGTAAGGTCTGATATAGACAGGTGTGTGGCTGTCCTAATCAAGTCCAATCAGTATAATAAAAAACACCGCTGGACTCAAATGAAGGTGTAGAACCATCTCAAGAGATCGGAAGAATGGACAGCCCTGAGTTAAATCTTGAGGTCACAGCAACGGGTGATGAAACTTAGGCCACTGTGCTATTTCAGTTTTTCTTTTTAATAAATCTGCAAAAATGTCAACACTTCTGTGTTTGTCTGTAATATGGGGTGCTGTGTGTACATTAAGGAGGAAAAAAAATAACTTAAATGATTTAGCAAATGGCTGCAATATAACACAGAGTGAAAAATTTAAGGGGGTCTAAATACTTTCCATACCCACTGTATATAAGGACAGCAGAAGAAACTAAAGTGCATTGTCTCCGCGATGCAAACGTTGACCCAGCTGTGCGAAATGGGCATCACGTTTAGGGCAATTTACAATCGGCGAATCCATCCATATCTCCTCTCATTCCTTCACACACACACAACACCATGGGGCTGTGAGCAATATCCTTCAGCCGAGTGAAATGTGTGGGTTGTGCCTCTTCTCTTGTTATTGAACACCATATTGTCTAATGATAACCTGTCATGCCAGCCTCAGTCAGCTGGGAATACATTCTCAATAACTGTATCGGAGTGGAACAGAGGTGCCTGGGTTATGAGTCTAGTTATTCATTCTCAATTGTGAAAAATAAATAGTATTCTGGGCAGTAAATATTAATAGCATTAATGCAGTAGTGTAGGGTCTGATTTTTTTTTTTTTAAAGACGTCTCAATGCCAGCCAGCTGCATTTATTTGATTATTTATTCTTCTTTTAAATAGATATATATATATATATGTGTGTGTGTGTCTATATATAGTATTTATATATATATATAAATATCCATGGTCCTAAAATATAAATCTTTTCTAACAATATAACTCTTTGCTATCACTTCTTAATAATTTAACATCCTTGCTGAATAAAAGTTTAATTTCTTTAAAAAAAAAGAAAAAAGAAAGAATAAAAATGTACTGACCCCAAACTTTAGAACTGTAGTGTATATTGTTAGAAAATATTTTTTTAAATAAATGCTTTTCTTTTGAACTTTTATTCATCAAAGAATCCTGAAAAAAAAGTATCACAGGTTCCCAAAAAAAAATATTAAGCAGCACACAGTTTCACAGCATAGCGAATATATCAGCATATTAGAATGTTTTCTGAAAGATCATGTGACACTTTAAACTGGAGTAATGATGATGAAAATTCAACTTTGCTTCATAGGAATAAATTATATTTTAAAAATATATTAAAATAGAAAACATTATTTTATATTGTAATAACATTTTTGCAAGATTACTGTTTTTTTTATTTGATCATATTTTTAAATGCGGCCTTGGTGAGCATAAGAGCCTTCTTTAAAAAAAACAGGACAAGTCTTAATGATCCCAAACTTTGAAGCGTAGTATATATATATATATATGTAGTATATATATATTATATATATATATATATATTTCTATATATATAATATATATACAGTGGGTACGGAAAGTACCCCCTTAAATTTTTCACTCTTTGTTATATTGCAGCCATTTGCCTAAAATCATTTAAGTTAATTTTTTTTCCTAAATGTACACACAGCACCCCATATTGACAGAAAAAACACAGAATTGTTGACATTTTGCAGATTTATTAAAAAAAGAAAAACTGAAACATCACATGGTCCTAAGTATTCAGACCCTTTTGCTGTGACACTCATATATTTAACTCGGGTGGTGTCCATTTCTTCTGATCATCCTTGAGATGTTTCTACAAATTGATTGGAGTCCAGGGGGGGCCTGTGTTGTTCTACTGATTGGACTTGATTTAGAAGGCCAAAACCTGTATATTATAAGACATTACAGTCACATGCAGTCAGAGCAAATGAGAATCATGAGGTCAAAGGAACTGCCTGAAGATTTCAGAGACAGAATTGTGGCAAGGCACATATCTGGCCAAGGTTACAAAAACATTTTTAAGGTTCCTAAGAGCACAGTGGCCTCATAATCCTTAAATGGAAGACGTTTGGGACGGCCAGAACCCTTCCTAGAGCTGGCCGTCCGGCCAACTGAGCTATCGGGGGAGAAGAGCCATGGTGAGAGAGGTAAAGAAGAACACAAAGATCACTGCGGCTGTGCTCCAGAGATGCAGTCGGGAGATGGGAGAAAGTTGTAGAAAGTCAACCATCACTGCAGCCCTCCACCCGTCAGGGCTTTATGGTAGAGTGGCCCGACGGAAGCCTCTCCTCAGTGAAAGACACATGAAAGCCCACATGGAGTTTGCTAAAAACCACCTGAAGGACTCAAAGATGGTGAGAAATAAGATTATCTGATCTGATGAGACCAAGATAGAACTTTTGGGCTTAAAAAAAATTTTATTTTTTTTAAGCGGTATGTGTGGAGAAAACCAGGCAATTCTCATCACCTGTACAATACAGTCCCAACAGTGAAGCATGGTGGTGTGGGGGTGTTTTTCAGCTGCAGGAACAGGACAACTGGTTGCAATCGAGGGAAAAATGAATGCGGCCAAGCACAGGGATATCCTGGACAAAAACCTTCCCGAGTGCCCAGGACCTCAGACTGGGCCGAAGGTTCTTTTCCAACAAGACAATGACCCTAAGCAGATAGCTAAAATAATGAAGGAGTGGCTTCATAACAACTCTGTTACTGTTCTTGAATGGCCCAGCCAGAGGCCTGACTTAAACCCAATTGAGCATCTATGGAGAGACCTAAAAATGGCCGTCCACCAACGTTTACCATCCAACCTGACAGAACTGGAGAGGATCTGCAAGGAGGAATGGCCCCCAAATCCAGAGGATCCCCAAATCCAGGTGTGAAAAACTTGTTGCATCTTTCCCAAAAAGACTCATGGCTGTATTAGATCAAAAGGGTGCTGCTACTAAATACTGAGCATTTTCAGTTTTTCTTTTTTAATAAATTAGCAAAATGTCAACAATTCTGTTGTTTTCTGTCAATATGGGTGCTGTGTGTACATTAATGAGGAAAAAAAATTAACTTAAATTATTTTAGCAAATGGCTGCCATATAACAAAGAGTGAAAAACTTAAGGGGTCTGAATACTTTCCGTACCCAACTGTATATATGATGGCCAAGGTGACTTTTCAACACGTTACTCTTTAGTGTCACATGAGCCTCAGAAACATTCAAAGTGCTATTTCGCTGCTCAAGAAAAACATTTCGTATTATTTATTCAATGTTGACAAAGTTTGTACTGCTTTAATATTTTCTGGGAAAAAACGTGATACTTTTTTATAAAAGATATTTTGCTCACTAGAAAGTTCACGAGAATAGGCTTATTTAAATAGATGCATGAAAAAGTCTTGATCTACCGTCACTTTTGATCAATTTAAAGGGGTCATCGGATGCAAAATTCACTTTTGTTGTTGTTTGAACATAAATGTGTGTTGGAAGTGTGTGTAAACATCCAGCCTATAATGATAAAAATCCACCCAGTGTTTTTTTTTTTTAGTCTGGTTAAATGTTTTCCCCTTTCTCAAATCAAGCCGTTCTCAGATTCCTGCCAGGAAGACGTAGTTCTGCACAGGCCCCTCCCACAATAGTTGATACCTTAGACCCGCCCGGAGTGAGCTGTCATCAGTCCGCCATTGTGTCGACTCCGGTGCAGGGGAAGACAAGAATGTCTCACAGTAAGCGATTTAGGTGTTTTGTTGTTGGATGTAATAATGAATATAGCAGTTGTCATTTACTCCAGACATCTGAACCGCTGAAGACGCAGAGGATTAACGTTACTTTTGTTTTGAAGGGAATGCGCCGATCCCCGATCTGCCTAAATGTGTCTATGTTCACGCGAATCATTCGTGATCCAGCTTCATCTGCAGAAGAAGTGAGTATAAGGGTTTTTTATGAATTTGCAAATCGCCTTTCCTAAAATGTGCTAGTTAGCAAGTTTCGTGGCTGAAGTTTACAGTCTGCTCGTCACCCCACGGAAGAGAGGGGCGGGGTCTGCAGAGCTCATTAGCATTTAAATGAAAAAGCTACAAAAACGGCTTGATCTGAAAAAAAGCTGTTTTTGACAAGGAAAAAATTTGTTTTTTACACTACCATTGAGAAATTTTAACCAAAGCATGTTATAGACTTTTCATCAAGACCCTAAAGAATACTTACCTCAGACTTCTGAAGAGTAGTGTATATAACACTGATGTAAGACATTAGACAGTTTCCCATGCTGTTTGACATCTTCTATTGTGTTGCTGTCCTTTCCTTTGAACTGTGAAGAAAAAAGGCTTCAGAGTTAACAAATGCACTTTTGTTATCAGACTTGTACTCGCCAGGGAAAGGAATGGCTGCCAAGGATTGAGGCCTGACTAAACTTTTGAAGCTCAGCGGTTTTGTTCCTTAAACTTAGTGAGTTTTATCCAGTGTAAGAAATCTGTGGGTGTTAAACTGCCAGTGTGTGTGTGTGTTTGTTTTTGATCTTCTAATACTGGGAAAAAAATGACTGGGAAATGTCCCAAGTTATAAAATTATATACATTTGGATGTTGGTTGTTTTTATGCTTTGCTTTGTTTTATGTGCCCCAATGTATTCAAGTTCATTTCTGCAAAATCAGGCCTGTATGGTATGTGAACACACAAAAAAAAAGGGGAAAAAAGAAAAGAAAATGAGTGCAACCACCAAACCGGGCTTTAACAGTTAATTAGAGGCATGGACAGTTTTATTTCCGGAAGAAAAGAATGTGTCTCAGGTTGGAAATAGAGGCGAGATGAGCTGCCAACATCTCCTCCATTCCTTCAAGATGTTTCTAGACTGAGACCTTGATGAAGAGATCAAGTCTGAACACATTTATATCCTTTGAGTCCTCCTGCAAGACTAAATGAATCCCGCTCGCATGAAGTTTGGATATGACAACATGAAAACGGAATAACTGAGAGCCTTCAGAAAACTGACCACAGCAACAATGTTTAAATCTGAGTTTTATTATCTGAGATGAATCCGATGGTAATGCTGCGGTCAGAGGTTCGATCGAGAATCCTACAAATGTTCACCGCAAGGCTGTGAGCTATAATGAAATCCTGAGCAGAGGGAACAAAAGCAAGGCAATATGTGCAGGAATATTCATAAATCATCTCACACATGTACGCCAGTAAGCTGTTTTTCAAACTGAAGCTGTCAGCTTCTAATGAGAATAAAACATGCACTGCTTTCTTATTCAGTGGAGTCATTCCTTTCAAAGAGAATGGTAAAAAAAAATAATTTTTTAATAAAATATAAAAAAATAAAAATATTTTAAACAAATCTTAAATTTAAATAATTAATTAATTAGCTTAAGAATTTTACAACTTTATGTAGAAACAAGTTCAGACGATGGAGACTTTAATAATATTTAAAAGAGTGTACACAGGAAATATATTTTAGAAATGTAATTAAGATCTGTTTATATTATAGAATATTAGTCTTAGATATAAATATTACTATTGAATATAATAATTTCAACATTATTATAAACTTCGGTTTAAAAAACTAATACTGTTAATTAATAATAATAAAATTATTTTTACATGTACAGCCAGTCAGTCAAATGTTGCTGCTGAATCTTATATAGATTGTTATAGAAATATTATATGACAGATTTTTTATATATTATAGCAATAGCATATTTTATAATATTATTAAAATGTATTATACACTTGGATACTTTTAATAAAACATTTAAAAGAGTGTTTACATTTTAATGTCTATAGACACCATAGAAATTTATTCTAGAAATTTTCTTACGATTTGTTTCATGTTATAGACATTATTATTATTATGTATTATTGTTATTATATGAAATATTACGATTAATACTTGTTTACAAATTATTCAGAAACTTTAGTTAAAAACTAGTAATATTGATCAATTAATATAAATAAATAATTATTTTTGAATAAAAAATTACTGCGCAGCCAGTCAGGTCAAATGTTGTTCTGAATATATATTATATAAAAAAAATTTTAAAATTTGGGGGTTTTATAGAAATATTATATTACAGATTTGTATATATTTAGATAAAATATATTTAATACATGAATTAAAATGTATTAAAACCTTTTTATTAAAAATAGTATTTATAATATTAGTGTGATGGAGTACTTTTTTAATAAATATTTTAAAGGAGTACATACATTTTGATATTAAATTATAATAATAATAAAAATGTTAAATTGATCTTTGTTCATGAATTTCGGTATCCCCATTAAACCATTTTTTACCTTGAAAAATGGCAATAAAAAGGAAGTGACAACATTTGAGTTGATGGTTCAGTATTTAAAAGTTTGTTAGCTTTTTGTATTCATCTAATTGATGCCATAGCCTTGATAACAGGATGAACAGGCAGTTTGATTTGAAATGCTCCACCTTGTCCCAAGTTTGCACAATGCAATTGATTAACACTTAAAGGGGTCCTATTATGCTCTTTTACAAAGTCTTGATTTGGTTTTGGGGAGTACTAGAACATGCTCTCATGCTTGGTGGTTCGAAAAAACATTAATTTTTCACATCATTTACATTATTACAATATCTTTCTCCCCATCCTGGCACAAACGGCTCGATTTAGTTCCGGCTTTGATGAAGGTCCGCCTTTCCGAAAAACAAAATGTGTTGTGATTGGTTTGCTGTCCCAGTGCGTTGTGATTGGTGATCAGCTTAGACGTTGTTTCAGTACTGCCACGGCCCTTGCTCCGTCTTTTCAACAAAAACTTTTGGCGAATCCGGCACTCGTGTTGTGGAAGCTGTCCTCAGTAAAATGCGCAGCACACAATAGCAAATTGGGGGTATAATGCTCAGGAACAGAGTTAAAATTAAATTGCAACCACTGTTTCCTGATATCATCTGCGTTCGGAAGCCCAAACAAAGACGTTTGGGCACGGAGGTGAAAAAAAAAAAACAGCGTTTCAGGCGGTCGCGCACTGGACGAGAAGCGCAGCGTTGCGCCACGTATTTAAAATTCGAATACATTATTTTCTATATGAGTGTAGGCACACCGGCGGCGCCGTTCGGCATCTGTCCGCGGCACCCAGCTACGTTGTGTTATACTTGTAAGAATTGTTCTAGACGTGCCGAAAATTTTACGCTACAGCACATCAGCTCTTCTTCTTGGTTTTCTCTGATGCACTAACTCTGCAGCAGCACTTCTTCTTCATCGTCTCGTCTGATGCACTCACTCAACCAAGCGTTCTAACCACAACCTCGCCCCTCCCCACCCCCCAAACATTCAATTTCTGTAGGCGGGAATTATTTGTAATGATATTCCAATGAGCCGCTTTGTGATATCACAAAGCCCGGAAAACAAACGCTGTAGTCCAGTTCTTGAAAAGGGATTTTTAAAACGAAATATCTCCCTTTGGAGTGGACTTTGAGATTTGTAACTTTCTAGATCTTTTTTATGTCCAAACATACTCACTACACACTGACTAAAATTAAAAAAGTGAAAAAGCATAATAGGACCCCTTTAAAAGACATTTACTATCGAACAGAACATTTAAATTCTCACAGAAATTGACCAAATGGAAAATGCAGCCTTATCCAGGTTTTACCGAATGCCTCAATTGTAAACAGCTGCATTTAATCGTTAATAGAATAAGTCACCGCATCATTTCCTGTGACCTGTCATTCGCTTGACCTAAAGTTACCTTGGTGTCACGACAGATGGATCTACTCTTTCCAACAATGGCAAATGCTCCAAAAATAAATCTGTCAAATGGCTGGAAGACCATTGCTTTTCCCCAAGCACAGCAAGAGCCCGAGAGCCGAGGAAATATAGTTCCCTAAACAACAGGGATTGATAGATTTAAACTGAAATGAATTCATAAAACACGTTCATTTAATAAGTTGCCAGGATAGTACAATAAATCAAGCTGCCTAAAGAACCCGCTGACATTAAAAATAGAATAGGCTTACATGAATGAAACAGAACTGCGTTATTCATTACCGCAAATGATACACTGAAAGTCAATCCCTTACTATGAATCTGAATATGGCAGTAAACAACCGACCCTCCTCAAAGACCCCGGATGTTTCCTCACAGCCCATCTGAGCTGTATGATATGCAGCGAGTAGAAAACAAAGATAAAATGTTGAGTTTTCAAGAAGCAAATCTGGAGTCATCCAGACAGGCCTGCTGTTTATGGTCAAGCAGGTTTAAGATCATATGTTAGCTAACGTCTGGAGATCTTGGCAGTAGACTGAGGATATCCTTCACATCAGTGAGCCTGTCTAACAGATGGCCATAAAAAGAACATCACTTCACTGCATTCTTCTCTTCCTGACTCCCTCCTCTCATCTTTAGGAGTGCCACATGTGCTTGGGGGCTTGTGAAGGGAGCAACATAAATTGGAGTTGTCAGCCATAAACATCAGGGCCCTTCACAAGCATCATGCTCAATATGTCCTTATCCTGGGTGACTCAGCATAAACAACATGCACAAGTGTTTTGAGCTGGACTCCTGCTCTATTGGTTGTTGTTCCTGTTGGAGCTGCTGTTTAGAGGTTAGCACGTGTACTGATCTGATTATGTACATCAAGTCAATAAAAAAACAATATTCAATTATATATAAATGATAATCTTATATTAGAATAGAGTAATAATATGTTAGTGCTGTCAAACGATTATCCGTAATCTCATCAAAATAAAAGTTTTTGTTAACAAATATATGTGGTGTGCTGTTTATTTATTTTATATATACACACATACTGTATATATTTTGAAAATATTTAAATGTATATACATTTATATATTTATATATGTATAATTATATAAATATATTTATATTATTATATCAAACATGTTTTTAGTAATGGCAGGTTGGGTATTTATAAAATAGCCTTTACATAATAAATATACACAGTATACACTCATATATTATGCAAACAAAAACTCTTATTTTGTATGCGATTAATCGTTTGACACCACTAATAGGTCATGTGTATATATAGAGTGAGTCGCTATAAGATATATATATATATAATCTATGTGTGTGTGTGTGTGGTGTGGATGGTGATATAGATTGTGTTATGTATGTATACTAAAAATATATAGTTCCAAAATATATTAATATAGGTCCCAAATTAGTTTCAATAAAGGAAGGTGTCTGAACACATTCTATATCAACAAAATTGAGAGAGTAATTTCAAATTTATTACGTGATGTGTGTGTGTGTGTGTGGGTGTGTGTGTGTGATAGAAATATACGAGTTATAATACATTAACATGCTGTTGTTTTTAAATAATGAATTACACCAGATCTTTTTGCAGTATCACCTATGCAGGGTTTATCGTAAAAGATTTAAAACATATAGTTTAAGCTTTTTATGACATCTTAACCTCAAATGTTGGCCTCACTTATAATATGGTTTAAAGGAGAGGCACATGTGTGCTTCATTGCTTCGTTCTTTAGGAGTGCGGGTTTAATGTAGGATTTAGAATATACGGCACAATTCTCTCTCGCGCATGCATATTATTTTAATTGGTACGGACTATAATTGACATCAAATGGTATGAGACCATCATCATTCTAAGGCAACGGTGTATAAACCGAATGCAGAGTGACGCATTGCAGCACAATATTGAATTAAATTGTATAATTAAATAAAAAACTTTGAGCTAATGCAGGCATAACTACGTATTGGCATTCACATTAAATAAATGTAGCTAGAAGCATCTGCATTCACATCCTAAGCTATTTCATAAACATAAATAAAACAAGACAACAAAAACAAAAAAGTTCTTATTTTCCATTATTTGTAAATGCATCTGATGTTTAAAAAAATATATAATTATTTATATATATATTGACATGTTATTATGTACATTGGTTTACATTTTACAGGGGACATTTATACAATCAAAGACGTGAGATACGTCAGTAGAAGAATATCCGGTACTCTCTGATCCAACGACATTTTGTACAAAGTCTGTACATACAGTATACATACATTCAATGTTGGCCATAAGCACCAATTTCACCAAAAATTTCATGTATAGACGGCAAGGAATGCAAAGCTAACAGTACGCAACCTCTGCCTTTTACTTTTACTACGTTTTAGATGAGCGGGGCTTTAAAAGAACCAATTGTACATGGTTACCTCTTTCAGAGAGCAACGATAACGTAATTGAAGAGATATTGATCCTCCACGGCACTGGTTTGTATGTTAAACAGGCACAAACAGCAGCAAAACATCCCTATACTATATGCAGACAAATGTGTTTCCTTCATTCCTACAGTTCTCTTCTGGTCTGCGAGAGGTCTGAGTGGTTCTGGTTTCTTCCCGCTCTGCAATATCTGATCCGAGATCGGAATTCCTGACCATAACAGTTGCTAAATATTATAAGCAGAGCAGCAAAACGATACCATAATCATTTTTATGCATTCCTCTGAAGCACGTGTCAACACGTAGAGCAAGTAAGAGAACCAGAAGAGATAAGTTCCTGTCATCATACTATACGCGTGTATATAGGTGGACGCATCTATAGGTGCCTGTTCTGCCTGTTGGCGCAGTACAAAGAGCAACGGGTTGATTCATTACCTGAGGCACTCTGGGTAACTTTGTAGTTGTTTCCATTTGGGCTTTTGTTTTGGCAAAAACGGACTGCATAGAACCGATTGCATTGCCAAGGTTGTTACGAAGCACTCATCAAAATCCAATTCAATTGTATAATTTCATTAAATATTAGCGTTAACTATCAGCACCCCACTGGATATTACACACATTCTTTAGCGAACACATGGTCAGCATGCCCTATCAATAGTCAAGCTGTGTCCATGACTACAGTTCCCATGAAGAATGTCCTCTTTGAACTCCAGATGCATCCCAGACTACATTTCCCAAGCAGGAGGATCTGACCTGCAAGCTGCGAGTTTGAGACCGGTTAGCACCTTGCAATTCCAGTTTCATTTTGTCATTCAAGCTCGTCTCGCAGAGACATTTTGGCAGATAGTCCCAGGTCAAAAGGACTGTTTGAGGCAGGTTAGAAAGGTTTGTTCGTCTGTATTGACCTAGCTTAGCTATCAACTTACTGACTCGGATCGTTGGATTTCTCAGATATGAAATGTGTTGCATTGCTGTAGAAGGTATCTTGTTTTCATTTTTTTCAGATGAAAGCAACCAATGACAAAAACGAAGAATGAAATGAAAAGGTTTTGTATTATCAACTAAAACATCAGGAAAAAAATTCAATACTGATCAGAAGGCCCATTCACATACGTCAAATGTGCATGTTTGACTTCCGTCAATTCCCTCTATGGTCTGTCCCGAGGCGTTTCACAGTTTGCTAGCATACAACTGAAAGTCAAGAGGAAAAGCCTCTGTGTTTGCCAATAGCTTATAATGGCATAGTCCTACCAATGATCAGTAGTTCAAATGAACCCGAGTTTTTTGGTTTAGAGGAGCTAAACACGTTACATTGGCAAAAAGAAATGACTTTATCATGATTTTGAACAAGGAATGTTGATGACTGGCAGATACATCAACAATTCATACCTCAAAGTACAACAAAAAATGCTTTGAATGTTACATGTCGCAAACAAATTTGTTCTCAAAACGTAGAAAACAATCAGGAACGCTACAAAAATACAATCTACGAAGCTTACGACATCCGTGAGGCCGACGAGTCAAGTAACAGTTTCAGAACAAACTCTTCTTCAGTTCATCCGAGCCTCACGTAATAAATTATCACAGTACCACAAATGAATCTGTCTTTCTCTCTTTCTTTCTTTCATTCCTTCGGTCTTTCTATCTCTATCTCTCTCCATGGTGGGGGGTTGTGTGGGGTCAGTGTGCAGTGCGCGCTGTCCTGCTGCTTCGTGGAAAGCGATGGACTTTGATGTGTTTGGACAGGTGATCGCTGCGGGCAAATTTCTTCTCGCAGACGGGGCACTGGTAGGGCTTAACTCCAGAGTGAGACCGGCGATGCCGTGACAGCTCGTCCGACCGGGAGAATCTGCAAGAAAAATCCAGAGATAAAGCCAAATATTAATGGTTGTGCACTGATCCAGTTCATTTTTTACTGTAAAGCTGCTTTGGAACAATACGCATTGTAGAAATTGCACTACTTGACTTTTTGCTTTCATTGGTATTTTGTTTTATGACAAAAAAGGCAGAGGGCCTAAAATGCTTCAGTTACAGTTGTTTTGAAGTCAACATGGTCCTTATTTACTCTGCACAGTCCTTGTGTTGCTCTTTGTAATCATTCATCGAAGTATACCAACTTGAGCCGCCTTTGAAACAACTATCCTTTACTTGTCAACACTACTCTGCTATCTTAGCCCAGCATTTCTTGATCCTACTAAAATATCCCTTCACGTTTTCTCTAGTCGAATATCTTATTTTGTGAAGAAATGCATCAGATTATAAAAGAAAAAGGCAAAAAACAACATTTATCATTGACTTAATACACGCAGTGCCTAAATTAGTAAATCACTGGATAAAGATAATGGAAATATATAATAGTGAGCATAACAGATCATAAGTCAAAGCCTATTTGGACAAGACAGCTCATTACTCACATTAATAAACCCTACTGCACGTCTTTTTGTTCCCTTATATTTGTCACTGTGAAATCGGACAAAAGGTGAAAAACAGTGCTGGAGATACTGAGTAACAAAATGAAAAGCACTGAATCAGTGACAGTGAAAACTCTTTCACAGGCTTTGAGGCGAATACACAGAGCGCATGCACCGTCACATAAAACTGTCAAACAATTGATCAGTGTCTTCACTACTGAGCAGCAAATGGTTTGAGCTTGAAGCAGATCTAATGAGCAACTATATTTAACCCGGCGCTTAACCCAGTGCTCATGTTCCAAAAGAAGATTTGCACCACATTCATGACTGTTAATGTTTTCTGAAAGCAAGACCCAGAAGAGAGAAAACTTGTGGCTTCTTTTTAGAAAATATGGAAGCATTTTCCTTAACTCAATTTGCAGTTCTCTCTTACTCAAGTCATGCCATATACCCTGCACAGAAAGTAATACGTAGAGACTCCAGGGAAATTAGTTGTATTATATCTCTGGTGTACAAATAACTGTCAACTTTACACCTTTATACAACCAATAGACATCTTACTCAATATTAAGCACCTGAAGATAGTGTTCACTTCTGTTTGAAATGAGAAAACCAGGAAAACAAACTCTTGCTCAACCCCATGCCACGGTTTCATATGAAGCCATAGGCGAGGTAGTATCTGTTTCTAATGTCTCGGGAACATGTGTAGAGTATTTGCAAGGCTATGAAAACCAGTCTCTCTCTCCTGCTTGGCTTTTCTTCCACTTTTACAACAAGCCATGACAGGAACGGTACAGTTGTAGCTATGCTAACAGTAATGCGCTAACTTTGTGCTGAATCCAAAAATAAACCCCCTGCAGTGACAGCGTGACTAACGGAACTAACAAGAAGCTTCTCATTTCATAATCAAAAGAGAAGACAATTAAGTCACGTTGCATATGCTAACTGTAATGCTAATTAAACCATAATGCTTTTTTGACTGACAAAGTACCTCACATTTTGAAATACCACATGTATGGTATGCCAGAAAATCTTTGAAGTATGTTGGGATGGGATGGTGGTGAACTAATTGTTGCCCTGTGGGATAGGATGAGACGGGGTGCCCCTCCTTGATCGACGTCAGAGCTCACAAACAGAGCTGTTCCAGCACGCTTTACAGCACATGCTATTAACTTCTATTCAAATGACCACATTTTTGCATTGTGGTCGAAGAGCTATTCCTTTGCAACAAACTATAAGTACGCTCTCATCTTGATTCCACCTTGCAAATCTGTATTTTTCATTCCAAAACAAAGTTAAGCTAAAGCACTTTGGTTCGCTCTAGCACACTCACATGTTGATACTGCAAACTGTATTAGTTCAAATAAAGCTTTTCATGCAGGTTTTGTCCTCTATTAACCTTTGTGTGCAAGCTGCATAAAACAAAGTATGTACTTCCTGGTTTGTTTCCAGCTGCATGGGGGAATAGCAAAGCACAGGACGTGTGTGCAAAGACATTATCATCTAGCCGTCAATCCAACTGGTGGGTTTTCTAGTCAAGTACCATGTTTAAAGCTATTGTGTGTGCTTTTAGATCTAAGAAATTTTCAGTCGAAGTGCGAGTATGGTTTTGTGTGTTTGTGTCTCTAGGACAATTTTATTTGCGGAGTACCATAGGAATGCTAAAAATGCTGGCAAAGCATTGCCGCAGCCAGGCTTGAGGCAGCCAATGGGGCATTCTTCTGTTGCTTTCTTCCCTACATCCATTTCCTGACAGTGTCCTGGAGACCTCAGTCAGACTCACAGACTGCTGAAGGCCAGTCACTGCCAACTGCTATCCAGAAGCAAGGCTAACCAAGGTCACTGATAACAACAGACCTCTCGAAACAGTAAATCTTATCATACTTGACTAGAAGCTCTCTCATGACGGTTCTAACTTGCCAATCTAATTTTTGATTTTGTTTTTATAATAATTAGGTAATCTTGGAGGGTCGTACATGAAACTAGTGGATCAGTGGCAGAAAAGAGAGAGGGTCTGAGAGAGGAACCTGGGAATCAGGGATACTACTGCAACCAAGGGCTTGAAGAATATAGTTACTCAAACTTGGTAACTCAAGAAATCATACAAGAACCAAACTCTTCATTTGAAGCGTTATCTATACTGTCAATCCTGACCTCACTCAACTGCTGGTGCACTTTAAACAGTGTCCAGGCCTTGTTCAGAGAGATTGAAGCTGGACATAGACTAAGAGTAAACAAATGAAGCAGTGAATAGGGCAAAGTCTGCCTCTTCAAAGACTTTATCTAATCTCCGAACAGCAGAGATAACACAAAACAAGACCTAAGGACAAAAAAATCTAAGGACAAATTGTGAATGAAATTTTACAGCTGCAACACAAAGTCATTATCAATCAAGTGTTGGGGAGTAACTACCTAAAAGTAGCAAGGCTACTAACTAGACTACATTTATCAATAATGGGACCAGATTTTCAAAATAGTATAGTTTTTTACAGTAACAAGCTAAAGTTTCCAATGAGCAGTGGTACAGAATGACCACTTGCATGCTAAATTGCATTGTATTTCACCTTTTGCAACCTTACAACATAAGCG
The DNA here is from genome assembly GCA_018155175.1 of Sinocyclocheilus anophthalmus. Classification (NCBI taxonomy): domain Eukaryota; kingdom Metazoa; phylum Chordata; class Actinopteri; order Cypriniformes; family Cyprinidae; genus Sinocyclocheilus; species Sinocyclocheilus anophthalmus. The sequence continues at coordinate 689,316 of JADLZN010006541.1, read as the reverse complement.
AGTTGAGATAATAATCAAACGTGTTCTACTTAACTTCTCTAATAAAATGTTACATATCTTTTTTTACATTGGAAAGTCTGATTAGTTCTTTTGAATCGGTTCATGTAATTCAGAGGTGTCCAATCCTGCTCCTGAAGGGCCACTATCATGCAGTTTACCTCAAATCCTAATTAAACACACCTGAAAAAGCTAATTAAGGTCTATAGGTTTACTAGAAACTTCTAAACTAAACTCTGCAGGGCACTGGCCATCTAGGAAAAGGCTTAGAAACCCTTAAGGTAATTGGTTCTTGGCAACTTACGTGATACGAAATGCCTCAAAAACAAGGAAAATTAGTGACAAGCTAACAGATCTTTAGATTTGGATAGTCCACATACTAGAGCTTTACCTAGTCTTTGTTTGAAGTCCATTCATGGATGGTCAACATAGATAATGTTGTACCACACTGTTTTCGCAATAACTACAACTTACTGGAGTGAAAGCCCTCCGTACACATGCAGACCTTGACATCTAACCTCTGCTTGAGTGGAAAAAAACTACAACTTTACAGAAAAAAAACACTCACCTCCAGCCACAGCCAGGCCAAGTGCAGGCAAATGGTTTCTCGCCAGTGTGTCTCCTCAGGTGCGCCTTTAGGTGGCTGCTCTTGGTGTACATCTTGGCACAGCCAGGGAAAGTACACTTGTGCATTTTAATAAGATCAGCTACCGAGCTCTTCTGGAATTTGTGACCCCCAACTACAAGCCCTGTTCCCTGGCCATCAACTGTTCCGTTCTCCCCTAGACCTAAGGGCTTAGCGGCAATGGGAACAGGGGCAATACGGACAAACTTGGAGGAAGAGCTGTTAAGGCTTGCCGGTGGGATCACCTGAGGAACCAGGGCAAAGGTTTGACCCTGGATGTTGACGAGGAGCTGGGTTATTTTGATGTCTGAGGCAGGTTGTGGTGTTGGTGTCGAGGGGGCAGTTTTAGGGCTCAGCTCCTGTTTCACTTGAATGGGCTGTAGCTGTAAGATCACGGGCATGCTAGGACTCTCCACCATCACTACCTTCCCAGAAGAGTCCTCCTTTTTCAATGTGTTCTGAGGATTTGTGGAGGCCCCTCCTGCGGATTGTGCACTTTTGGGATCAGAGTTGGCGTCAACTATGTCACTTGAGACAGGCACTGTTTGGTCTAAGTTTTGAGCCCAAGGTTCTGATGTAGGTCCTTGGATGCTCTCACAGGTCACTAGACCCTCTCCAGCTTCCTCTTTCAAGGCTACCACTTCCATGTTCTCCTCCAGGAACTCCTCGATCTCCTCCAGAGTGGGCTGAAACAGTTGCCCTGCATGGTCCTCCAAATCTCCAGGGAAAACAGGGAACTCAAAGCACTCCTCTTTGGTGGTGCGGTCCCGTCGGGACTCCCAAGCCAGACCCATGGGAAGAACAGGAGGGACCATGGGATACAAGGTGGTGGAGGATGGCGAGTTTTGGCTCACAGTTAGGGACTGAGAGTGAAGGAAGTCAAGGAGGCCATCTTGACTTTCTCCACTTGAGTTACTCCCACAACTAGAGCCCAATACCTGAGACTCAGGGCTGGAACAGGAACGTGAGCTAGATGAGTCACTCAGGTTATCCTCTGAGAATGGTGATGGAAGCATATGGTACACCCCCTCGTCTGTCACCATATCCGATGGGTTGTGGGCTGGCAGCAAACAAGTGTAAGGAAAGAAAATCTCTTCATCAAGCAGCAAGTGATCCACCATTCCTGGCTACTGCCTGTCCAAAGTGCGGCGACCACTTGTACAGTTCCCTGCTATGAATTATTCAGGTTTTCAGTCTATAAAAAAATATATATATATATTCAGGATTAGTAAAAATTTGACATTTCATAGATGCATAACATTCAAAGTAATTTACAGTACAACAGTTTTAATGGCCATCCAACTGAAGCAATCTTGAGAACAAACATTTGATGAAGATCTCAGTCAGTACAATAATTTGTAAAAGGCTTTGGTCCTACTGAATTCATAGCAGTCAAGCTTTTGCAAAGGGACTAACAGACCTACAGTAGATAGCTTGAATTCATTCACCATGTCCTGTATACATGGTAATCAGACTACAATTAGCCATGGCACTTTACACACACACACACACACCAACAGACCGAGGCGATGTGGAATGTGCATTTAATCCTTTAAATATTCAATGACGTTGCAAAAACCAGCTGTAGTCAAAGTATTACTATGCATGTAAACAAACTCGATGCTAGGCCGAATTATGATTCAATGACTCTTTTCCACTCCACAAGAACATTTAAAGCCCAAGAAGCAGCTAAAGGGTAAGCTATCATCAACTCCTGCCTTGTGGATGTGTGAGACACTGGAAACAATTTACTGTAATAGCTGTATATGCCAACTCTAAAATAAGGATGTGAACATGTTACTCCCTCACTACAAGTCTTGCTATAAGCTAAACCGTTTAGACAAGATAGCATTGTCTGCACACAACGGGTCTCAGATTATTGTGTTCGATTGGAAACAGATGATAATTGGAAACCAAGACGCTTGCCAAAGGAGTACATAAAATGAAGTTGTTATGTGTGAGACAGCTCACCATTTAATCAATAAGTTATGTTCAATAACTGAGTGTTTTCTCCTTTTTTGGTATGTGTTGTACTTGATATATATATAAAAAAAAAATCTTTGGTTTTCTCTCCGAGGTGTTTTTGTTGTTAGCATGAAAGACTTAATGTAGTGCTGCTATCTGCATATCAACTGTAAGACATTCAAGAAGGCAACATTGTTCATTTCTGGGAATTTGACCACCAAAGCCTAACTTCAATACTGCAGCTAGTAATTTCATTATAGCATTCCTTGGCCCATGCACTGAAAAGAAGAAAAAAAAAGAATCTGCAGCTACAGCAATTTAATAACCACTCCAACAGAGATTTTACACATATTATCATATAAGAAGTAGAATAAGTATATAAGGGGACTGGGGTTAGTTGTCACACTTTTGACTCCACTGAACACTTTTGAAAGACACAAACCTTAGCATTGGCTACAGAAAAAAAAATACAGCTCATTAAACACGTGGCATGTTGAGCCAATAGTGTGTCGTGTTGTCACTTGTCACACTATATGGAGTAGAAAAATGTAAATGTAAATGATAGTGTACAAAAATATAAAATCATTATTAGGCCTACTAAGTGACAACTAGACCCAATCTTTCTCTTAGCAAAAAATAAAGCCTATAACAACCTTAAAACCTACACTAGAGTTCTAAGTCTATAGAACTGTCATTAGGTTTCCTCACGGTTGGCTTAAGTAGCTCATTAATCAATACTGTAAACTTTGATTGGTGTTTAATCTCGGCGGTGATTCTAGCGCCCCCTGTCTGCTGCAGAATGACCAAGATTAACCCTGACATCTACAGGCAGCGTCAACACCCACATGTGTTCACTGCAAACTCAGGAGACATTGTTTTGTTATTTTTTCAGATACCCTTAGACACCTTAAAATCACTTTAAATCTCCCTTTATTAAACTTCATCTCTGTGGTCCCATCTAACTTGTCCTAATCATGTTCTGCCGTTTGTAATAAAGTTTTCAAAATAAAATACATTTTCTTCATCAGGTCGAAATATGCAATGAACGAAACTCCAGGCAGTTTTTACCTACAAATTAAAATAACGTTTAAAATATGCAAAACTTAAGCTATGACAAAAATGGATGCGCATGCTTTGTGCAATCAATTATTGCATACAGATTTAACATATTTTGTTTACCCAGCCATGTTTACCCACTAAAGCTGTTGATCTCCTTGTCTTTATATAGTGAAACTGTATAAATGCACAGTTAATGCATTTTAGTGTTGTTATTATTGTTATTCTGCATTACGCGCCTCACGTTTCGACGCAGCACAGAGTTGCACGCTGTTCCCGCGCATGCCACGCGACTACTCGACGCGCAAATGAAAACATAAAAACAAGCAAACTTACCTTTCTAAATCTCTCGCATTAATCCTTGGTGTTTAAAGTTCTAGTACGATCCGTTTCTCTTTGCTGAAGAATGCTTCATTAGCCGTTAAATGTGCCCTTGAGACATGAAGCGTCTCATGGCAGATCATGCTCTCGTCTCTGTAGTATCATGCTGCTGTCACACGATCTTGTCTTGTGGGCTTTAAGAGTAGATTTGGGGAAGGCTGCTGAAGGCTCGTCTGCTCCACACGCTGGGATTGGTGTAGCCGTCGATTGAGGCAGGACTCTTGCCTTTTGTCGTCAATGAACAGCTTTAACACAGTTGCAAGTAAGTACACAGTTGCTTCTGTCAACTGAGGGAACTTTAACTCTTGCAGCGGTGCTGTAATAGCAGCGCATCTGGCAAAAGAAAGTTGATCAACTGCAGAAAATGAGCTCAAAGTGCAAAAGCTGTCATTAACGGGAAGATCATTAATGAAGTGTGTATTTTATTTCACATCTTAATAACAGCACTATAATACAATAAACTCATCTCAAATGGTGTTGTGAGATTAAACTGAAAAGATTACTGCTGGCAATGTAATATGGGATTAAAGTACTGACCTCATAAAGACAAATTGCGTACCACACATTTAAATGTGATAACATGTTAATGACTGCTCTATTCGTGCTTTTTCATTGATAAATAGGCTATGAGTTTCCAAAAATATTTCTGTGCCTTGTCTTAATTTTTATCCAGTTTAATTTAAAGGTAGCCTATGGGAGGGAAGCAAGACTTTTTTTGCAGCCTTTCCAGGGTGTGCCCAAAGATCATGACAGAACAAAACAAGGCTTTCACATTTAAGTCAAACAAGTCCATTCAGTACAATAAGTACTGATAACAGGCGCTCAAATAGGTCAAAAGAATATTTCTAGATAAGAATTTTAACCTGCTTGGGAATACAAGGTACTTTCATTTGGCCATTAAAGGAACAGTTCACCCAAAAATTAACTAAAGAATTTCTTCATCAGAACAGATTTTTGGGAAATTTAGAATTACATCACTTGCTCAGCAATGGAACCTCTGCAGTGAATGGGTGCCGTCAGAATGAAACTGTCCAACGCTTATAAATACACAAGAGCTAATCCACACCACTCCAGTCCATCAGTTAACACCTTGTGAAGCGGAAAACTGCCTGTTTGTAAGAAACAAATCCATCATTAGGACGTTTTAAGTCTTCCTCTAGTTCCTCAAATTTTATCTGGAAGCAACAGTTTTAAAGGGGTCATAGGATGCCCATTTTCCACAAGCTGATATGGTTCTTTAGGGTCTTAATGAAAAGTCTGTAACATAGTTTGGTTAAAATTTCTCAATGGTAGTGTAAAAAACGCCTTTTTTTACTCTGTCAAAAACAGCTCTTTTCAAATTAAGCCGTTTTTGTAGCATTTTCCTTTAAATGTTAATAAGTTCTGCTGACCCCCCCCTCTCTTCCGAGCTGCTCTCAGAGAGACTGTTTACTTTACCCGCGTTCATCGTGAAACTTGCTAATTAGCACATTATTAGGAAAGGCGATTTGCAATGATTCATTACAAAACATTATACTCCCTTCTTCTGTAGATGAGGCTGGATCATGAATGATTCGCGCGAACATAGACGCATTTATGCATTTTTATGCATTTTATCATTATAGGGTGGTTGTGTACACACACTACCAACACATATTTCAGTTGTTTTCAAGTATTTTCCAACACATATTTAAGTTAAAATGATGGATTTGTTTCTCACAAACGTGCAGGTTTTTCGCTTTATGAGATGTTAATTGATGGTAAATTGAGGATTACTTGTGGAATATTGTGTAGTTTTTAATCAGTGTTTGGACTCTCATTCTGACAGCACCCATTCAATGCAGGGATGATCCATTGGTGAGCAAGTGAAGTAATGCTAAATTTCTACAAATGTGTTCTGATGAAGAAACAAACAACCACATTATAGTAACAGATATATAGACAGATAGATGTGTTGTTAAGGATCATCTTGGAAGCAGTTTACACACGAGGTGTTGTTGTTTTCCACTTGTGGCTGTATGAAGTCACACAGTGTATTTTTAGTAGGGGGATCAAATCGGTCTCAGCTCACTTACCTCTTCATTGCTTACTGACAGAAAATGTGTTTTGTTTTTATATGGTTTGCTAGAAGCCAAGCAAGACCCAAAGGTCTCGAAGCTCTACAGTGAGTGGTTTGATACTTGTACTGCAGTGAAGAGAGCACAGTTACGGTGCCAGTGGTTGATTAAGTAATGACAGAGGGCAAACCTTCTATATATATTTGTGTGTGTGTGTGTGTGTGTGTAAGGGCACACAGCCCCTTAATCAAGTTTGATTTCTGGCACCTCTGCAATCAAAAGTTCAGGATTTTTTAAACTAGGCTCCATTGAAAATTTCTCATTTCAATAGTAAGTAAATAAATAAATGATTAACCAACCATTAAACAAACAAACAGCTTTGAACCAATATTTATTGTGAAGGTGCAATAAAATTATATAATAATTTTGCATTTGTAATATTTTCCAGATAGTATTTTAATTATTTAAAATTTTATTTTAGTAAAATAATACAAATACAATCAGTTTATTTATGTATTTAGTAGTAGTGCTGTCAAATAATTAATCGTTATTAATCGCATACAAAATAAAAGTTTGTTTACGTAATATATGTGTGTACTGTGTCTATTTATTATGTATATATAAATACACACACAGCATATATTTAGAAAAATTGTTATGTTTATATTTTAAATATATTTATATATAATATAAAGTATATGAATATAAATATATACATGTAAATATGTTCAAAATATATACTGTATACACCTTAAATACAGGTGCTTCACGTTGCCATAGAAGAACCTTTTTGTCTAAATGGTTCCTTAAAGAACCTTTAACATCTGAAGAAATGTTTCTGTTTCAACAAAAGGTTCTTTGTGGTGAAAGAAAGTTCTTCAGATTATAAAAAAGTAAGAAAGAGATGGTTCTTTAAAGAACTTTGACTGAATGGTTCTTTGTGGAATCAAAAATGGTTATTCTATGGCATTGCTGTGAAAACCCCTGTTTTGGAATCTTTATTTTTAAGAGTGTATGTGTGTATTTATATGTACAGTACATAATGAATATACACAGTACACACACATATATAAACAAAATCTTTTATTTTGGATGTGATTAATTGCGATTTAATCGTTTGACAGCACTAGTATTTAGTTAGTTAGTTAATTAGTTTCTTTTGTAATATCACTTACTATTTTCTCACACACAAAAAATACCATTGGATTAGCTGATTTATTTATTATTAACTTAATTTTTAAGCAACCACTCAAAGTAAAATCTTTCAGTAAAACTCATCATAGTGGATATACTGCACACTAACACTAACATTCTTCCATCTTAGACAACAGCATTCTTCTTCCATCTTTGAAACATTGCCAAGCTACGAAACATGTTAACTTTTTCTGATGCAGAAAAGCTAGTTCATTCATGACCTCTAGACTGGACTATGTAATGCACTGCTAGGTGGTTGTCCTGCATCTTCTATAAACAAGCTACAGGTAGTCAAATGCAGCGGCTAGAGTCCTTACCAGGTCAAGAAAATATGATCATATTACCCCAATTTTACAGTCTCTGCACTGGCTACCTATTAAGTTCCGTATCAGTTACAAAATATTACTACTTACTTTTAAGGCCCTAATGGTTTAGCTCCTGTGTACCTAACTAGTCTTCTACCACGCTACTATCCATCACGCTCCCTAAGGTCGCAAGATTCTTGACTTTAGGTAGTACCTAGGATAGCAAAGTCCACTAAAGGAGGTAGAGCTTTTTCACATTTGGCTCCCAAACTCTGGAATAGCCTTCCTGATAACGTCCGAGGTTCAGACACACTCTGTTTAAATCTAGATTAAAGACACATCTCTTTGGCCAAGCATTCACATAATGTATCTCATAACCTTGTACTTCAGTTACATCTGATCAAATGCACATTTTCATTCTTTTGCTTGGGTTGAACACATCATTTTTGCTTAGTTGGAACAGCAGCTACGCTAATTTTTCTCTATTACCTTCTCTGTTTCTGCCACGGGGTAACTAGGAATTACACAAGCTTCAGTCTGGATCCAGCCCTTACAAAGACCTGAGATGACCGAAAACCTGAGAAGAGATGATGCCAACCCCCCAGAGGACCTCAGATGATGCCAACCCTCAAACAACATACAGAACTACCACATTTTGCTATAACAGACATCAACTTGCGATATTTGCCACTGATAAACTATTACTAAATATAATGTAGAATCTTTAATTTTCTGTAAAGCTGCTTTGCAACGATTTGCATCGTGAAGAGCGCTATACAAAAACTTGAATTGAATTGAATTGAACATACTCTTAAAAAATAATGGTTCTTTAAAAGGTTTTACAGCCTGATGCCATAAAAAAAATGTTTTAATTCATTGGATGCTGTAAGAGAACCTTATGAAGTTCAGTGGTTACAGAACAGATGGAGAAGAACCCAGATGGGCTTTTTCTGGTAACAGATGATGCCTGGAACCAATAAAATGACCTGAAGAAGCCTATAACATAACAAGAAGAATAAGTATAATCAACAAAGAACATTATACAGTATATACAGCGAAAAAGGGTTCTAAGGTGCTGCAAAGAACCATTGTAGAACATTTACAGAAACTGAGACTGGAGAAAAGCCAGTCGCCAAACAAGAGGAGACCAACATGTTACATAAGATGTTTTCTGAGCACTAATGCTGTCTGAAATCACCACATGGCTCGTTCCTGTTGAACTTCCTCTTGTTTACTACGTGTGTTAAGCAGCTAAGAGTGTTTCTGTATCTGCTTTAGAGGATTACTGTACAGCCTTTCACCAACTTCCTATGATAGCAGGCCAGTGTGTGTCCAGGTGATATGAGATTAAACAAATATATTATCGTTTGTCATTTTTTCTATGAAAAAATAGAAGCAAGCACTTTAAACAACAAAAAAATAACAAAAATTGAAAATATTAAAGAGTCCTTTAAAACTCAAAGAAGTTTTAGTTTTGAAGTCAAGATCACTCATTTTATGTCTATAATGTGATGTGTTTTCTATTAAAATAGAATATACTGTCGTTTTGCTCCACAAAGTGACTGTAGGACATCTATAAAATTCAAAAAGTGACTATAAAATATGATGTTTATCAGGCCTTAGATTTTCAAATAAGGAAAACAATGAGAAATTAACACTGTTGTGACAAGTGTTGATGAATGTGCGTTTGTATCATAACACATAAAGGGGGACAGAGGCAAGAGCTTTTACCACAGTTCACTGCAGGATACACCACTATCCCCCAGGATACATTAATCTTTGTCCCTTACTTTTCTTAGTTTGTTTATACCAGAAAAACAACACACCCAGAGTTCAAGGGACACTTGCACTCTGATTGTCCTCAAGGTCGTTTTTAGCCACAGTGTGGTCAATAAGTAAACTTACACAGAATGAGAATTTCTGTTTTCCTTCTGCGGCCAAGGTTCAAAAAACATACTCACCAGGGTCCAGAGCTGCTTTTGTCCCCAAGAACATAATGACTATAAACATAGTAATACCATTATATAATAATATATTATGATTTTATAAAACATAAGCATAATATAATTAGTTATAGTATCATTAGTAGTAGTATTACCTCTACTACTACTACTACTATAGTTGTATGTTATTATTGCTGTTATTAATTATGATAAATTCTTTAAATCACACAATAATATTATTCATTATTTATTTAATTATTACTATTATTATTATTGCTGGTACTGTTAGTATTATATCAATCATGATTATGTATGCATTTTAGATAAGTCGTAATAGTAGTGATAATTACAATTGTACCCTTCATTTATCAACTATAATAATAAATAAATATAAAAATCCGTATGTATTATTGGGTGGTGTGTTAATACCAGAAAACAACAACAACAACAACTCATTAGTGTTGTTGTTGGTTATAGTACGAACAATAATAATAATAATTGGTTTTTTATTATTATTATTAATGTTATTGTTGTTCTTCGGATAACAAATTTGATACAACAACAATAACAATTATAAAATCTTATTATTGTTTGTGTTGTTGTAGTTAATATTGTTTATTATTATGTTATTTTGTCATTGTTGATATGCTAACAAAATTTTAGATACAATCAATAACAAGAATATTCAGTATTATATTATTGTTTGTTATTGGTTGGCATAATTACAAAACCATTGTTTCTTATTGATTAGTTGTTGTTTTGTTGATTATGATAACAAATCTTTAAGCTACAAACCAATAATAATCATGATTATTATTATTATTAGAATAATTATTTTATTTTATGAATTATAGCTACCTATTATTACCTGTATTACTCTTATTTATTAGTACATATTAGTAATGATAACACATTTTTGATACATATTAGCACAACTATAATAATAATAATATACAATATAGAAATATTTCTTGTTTATGTTAATACCAGAAAACAACATTATTATATTCTTATATAATGTTTTATTTAAGAAAAAAGGATTTAGTTATAATTACTGTAATTTCATATATAATCATTTTGTTGTTGATGTATCCAATAATTAGATATCTTAATTTGAACTATTTGTTCAGAAACACTGTCAACAAATCATTCTTGTTCTTTGTAATAATTTCAATGACATGGCGAACCATTGAATCCTTCTGTCAGTCAACCCTTAGTAACTTTTGAACTGTCAAACACCTGTCATCTGTTAAAGCTCTCTTACGTCAGAGCCATATCAGCAACAAAAACAAGCCAGCAACTGAACGATTATCAACTGACAAACACATTTCTAATTTGATCAAATTGTTCATATTTTTATCACTGTTGTTAATAGTCCATAAATAATAGAGTGTAATTAAAAAAGGCACAATTTGCTGGGTGGAAGCACAATTTGAGTCCAAAAGGTACTTATTATGTAAATGTCACTAGCAGGGTATAATTAAGAAAGGAGAAAACTTTTGTGTGGTTGAATTCTGGGTCAAAATAAAGTATTTAAGTCTTTCAATACCTATAAATACCAGCAACCTGGACATGTTAATTTCCTCCCCCAGTGACAGGTGGGACAGGAGGCCTTGCGTCTCAAGACACTAAACTCTTGCTGAACTTTATGCAGGTCACACCACCAGAGGATAACCAGACAAAACCAGGTCAGAATACTGAATGAGAAAACACATCAAATACTAGTTTTAGAAGAAGAAAAAAAAACAATCCATTGTAATGAAATATTAAACTGAAAATCATTCAAATGAAAGATAAAAGCAATGTAGAAGCTATGCTAAAAAAACAAAAAGAAACTGACTAAGCTGGTTGGTTTGCTGGTCTTAACTGGTTTCATATGGTCTCCTAGCCAGCTGTTTACCTGCTAATATCCCAGTCTGGCCAGCTAAAAAGTGTCCAAAACCCCTCTAAAACCAGCCAACATACCAGAATGTAAATTAACTTCATCTAAAAGGTTTTTGAAAATCACAGAATGCTTTTTGTCCCATTAAAACAATAGTTATCATTTATCATAATTTGGTCATCTTTTACTCACCCTCATCAGGATTTCTGCAGGTTTGATGATGGTAAATTTAAAGGAGACATATTATGCCCCTTTTTACAATATGTAATATAAGTCTCTGGTGTCGTTTCATTTAGAAAATGCCTATTTTGAGTGGAAGCAGAAACATTCAGTTTTTTTCGTGCCTGCCTCTTTAAATGTAAATGAGCTGCTCCTCCCCGAATCATGAAAGTTAAACCATATTAGTTTAAACTTCTGATATACGGTTTTCTGAGAGCACACATCCGAAGCACACGGACAGAAAGCGGCTGTCACAGCATGTGAGTACTAAAATAAGTTCTCTTTCACACAAGTTTACGTTAAAACACATGAATTACAAAAACAGTCGGTTATGTCTATGAAGATAAAGAGCTGGGAAATAAATCACATGTTTATTTTAGATCTGTGTGGCAACAGCAATATACAGTAAATAAATCATTAAATCCAAAGTCAAAACGCGCTCGTTTTCTCAGACGCTTGCTGAAAAAGGCTTACCAAAACAAAGTTAAGGGTTTAATCTTTTTCACGTTTCCTTGTTTGGTAGATGCACTGGGGACCTGATTATAGCACTTAAACCCTGAAAAAGTCAGATTTTCATGATATATCACCTTTAAGATTGTTTTAAATGTGTCATATGACGTTGCTAAAAAAGAACATTATTTTGTGTATTTGCGTGTATAATTTTGTTCAGTGTAGGTTGTTCGAAAAACACATTATTTTTCCACATATTGTACGTTATTGTTTCTCCTCTATGCCCCGGCTTTCTGAATTGATGTTTTTTACAAAGCTCATCGTCTGAAAATCGAGGTGTGCTCTGATTAGCCAGCTATCCAATGCGTTGTGATTTGCCGAATACCTCAAACGTGTGACGAAATGTTACGCCCCTTAACACCACTTTGATACTGTGCGATGAGACAAAAACATTAAAACCCACTATAAACAAGGCATTTGTTGCATCCAGTTGGGACATAATTACTGATTATAATGACTTATACGTCTTCTTTTTACGCGTTTTGGTTGCCGCCTCGCGCCGTTTACATATAAAACCATGTCTGCATTTGTGATTGGAGAAATTACAAACTACACACGCTACTCTACACTGCTCAAAACGCGTGTTTGAATCATCAGTGGCAAATCATTAAAATGAAAACGTACTTACAGATTGTGTCGCATTATTTGTCAGTATCATGAACTATCTAGGGTCAGCATGTGCGCCGAGGGGAAACGGGGAATGAATTCACACTGACCACCCGGCATGTAGGCTACTTGCTCCCAGAAACCGTCCCTCGTTCCTTCCGTAAAATGCGCTGCACACATCTGAATATTTGTTTTGAACTGTTCTGGAAAAGTGTTGTAAATACAGCTTAACCACTGATTTCTAGTTGTGTCCTCTTTTGGAAGACCAAACAAAGTAGTTTCGCTTTCACAACGAAACACAGCGTCTCCACGACATGGTGGTGGCGGCAGCAACAACACTACAGCGAGAATCAAAGTTACGCCTTCTTTCTTTGCGTACTTTGGTGGTGTTATGCAAATCTTCCCACATAGTGATGTAGACATGTGGGGGCGTGTTTAAACGAGGCGTTTTAGGAAGTCGTGGATGAGTCTTAACTTTTATAAAGAATATCTCTTTTTATTTGAGACTTTAGTCTTTGCAACTTAACAGATCTTCTTTATGCACCAACAGCTTGTAACACTCCAAAGAGAAAGGAAAACTTGAAATCGCATCATATGACCACTTTAAAGACCTTTTTAAGGCCAAGTGAAGAATATGTAAGGAATAAATTGAAGGAACACAATTGGTCAGTATGTTCTCTAAATGTCCAGGAAGCACAAGCTGTATCAGCAACACTTGAAAATACAATTTCCAATATAATCTTTATTACTTTTTTGGTAATAATTTTTGCTATCATTCCTTGTTTTTTTTTTCTTCTTCTTCTTCAAGTGCAAATGTCTAAAATGTCTTAAATCAAGATACATTTACTTGGTAACAAGTCTTGTTTTCTAATAAATGTATCAAAACAGTGTTTATGGTTAAAACAAGAACAATGGGATCTGAAAAATCAACTTAAATCAAAGGAAAAAACAAGTTTATAGCAAGTCATACCTCACTGACAGATACCTGTTCTTGTTTCAAGCATAAACCTTTGTTCAGTATCTCTCGCTTTATTTTCCATCTCAAGTAAATTAATCTTCATTTAAGGATGTTTAGATATTTGGATAGCTGGAAAATAAGACAAATGCACTGAGAAAGAAATAATTTTTTGTAGTTCATGTAACATTTATTGACATAATTTTATGAATTTTAAACTTTCGGCTTAGAATTCAGATTTTTTTTTTATATTTTAACATAAAACTTTTTAATAAGGTATTTTAAGACACAAAAAGCCTACCCATATCACTCAAACATTGTCTGACTTTTCTGATGAGATATTTTGCTCATAAAAACATGCTAGAAAAGTACTAATGAATTCTTCTCGTAGTTGTCAGGGGCTGGCGTCTGGTGTTCTCCCTCTCACCACCAGAGGTCGCCATCTCCCATCCTCCCGGACTCTTTCTCCGTCACCTTGACACCACACACCTGGGCACCCACTCACACACACACACAGCTGTCGCCCATCCGGGACTCCCTCACCTGCACTCCACACACCTGTGCACACTCTCACTCTCACACAGCTGTGGCCCGTCACGAGGACTATTTAGGCGCCTTCCCCACGCCACTCGAGGCGGATGATTAAGGTTTGGTTGAGTTGTGTTACGAGTGTTTCAAGTGTCTGTTCAGGGACTGATGCAAGCCAGAGGTGGCCGTTTTGCATCAGTGCCCATTTGCGTGTTCTTGCCTGTGTCTCAGAGTCTTAGCTCTGTTTATGTTTCTGTTTTTACCTTTGTTTTCCCTGGCAGTGAAATAAACCTGCATTTGGACCCAAAACCCTTGCTCACACGGTGTTTTTCCTGACCGCGCCGTGACAGAATCATCCGCCCCAGGCATGGGTCCAGCAGGAAGGTTCCTCAATGTCCGCCAGGGAGACCTGTGCATTGAGGATTACACCAGGGACTTCGTTGGAGCAGCTCGCCGGTCGGTTACGGAGAAGACCTGTCTCATGGTCTTTTTCTGGGGAGGCCTAGCAGAGCCCTTCAAATCCCTTATGCCATACTGGCATCCCGAGGAGGCGCTGGAGGACTACATCGACCTGGCTCTGCAGTTGAGTGGCTCGCCCATCAGGATGGAGCAGGCTGCAGAGCCTGCTCACAGTTCTCCAGAGGCGGCCATCCCAGGGTCACCACGGACCTCGTCTGCTGCACCCAGTACCTCACGCCCGTTCCCGGAGCATCGCGGGCTGGTACGCAGCGTGCGGGAACCTCCGCTGATGTCGGCGCGAGCGGCGTGGGCTGCTCGCAGAGTTCCCGAGACAGCGGTGTCCGCTCGTAGTTCCCCAAAGCGGCGGTGCCCGCGCTCGATGTTCCCGCGCACGATGTTCCCGCGCACGATGTTCCCGCGCACGATGTCTCCGGGGCGACAGTGCCCGCGCACGATGTTCCCGCGCACGATGTCCCGGAGGCGGCGGTGTCCGCTCACGATGTTCCCGAGGCGGCGGTGCCTGCTCACGATGTCCCCGAGGCGGCGGTGTCTGCGCACGATGTCCCCGAGGCGGCGGTGCCCGCGCGCGATGTCCCCGAGGCGGCGGTGCCCGCGCGCGATGTTCCCGCGCACGATGTCCCCGGGGCGGCGGTGCCCGCGCACGATGTCCTCGGGGCGGCGGTGCCCGCTCACGATGTCCCGGAGGCGGCGGTGCCCGCTCACGCTGTCCCGGAGGCGGCGGTGCCCGCTCGCGATGTCCCGGAGGCGGCGGTGCCCGCTCACGAAGTCCCGGAGGCGGCGGTGCCCGCTCACGAAGTCCCGGAGGCGGCGGTGCCCGCTCACGAAGTCCCGGAGGCGGCGGTGCCCGCTCACGATGTCCCCGAGGCGGCGGTGCCCGCTCACGATGTCCCGGAGGCGGCGGTGTCCGCTCGCGATGTTCCCGAGCTGGCGGTGTCCGCTCGCGATGTTCCCGAGCTGGCGGTGTCCGCTCGCGATGTCCCCGAGCTGGCGGTGTCCGCTCACGATGTCCCCGAGCTGGCGGTGTCCGCTCACGATGTTCCCGAGCTGGCGTTGTCCGCTCCACGATTTTCCCGACTGGCCGGTGTCCGCGTCACTATGTTCCCGCCGCGATTTCCGCTCACGTGTCCCTAGGCGTCGGTGTCCGCTCACGATGTTCCGATGTTCCCGGTGCTGGCGGTGTCCGCTCACGGTGTTCCCGAGCTGGCGGTGTCCGCTCACGATGTTCCCGAGGCGGCGGTGGCCGCTCACGATGTTCCGGAAGCTGCGGTGGCCGCTCACGATGTTCCGGAAGCTGCGGTGTCCGCTCACGATGTTCCCGAGGCGGCGGTGTCCGCTCACGATGTTCACGATGTTCCCGAGGCGGCGGTGTCCGCTCACGGTGTTCCCGAGGCGGCGGTGTCCGCTCACGGTGTTCCCGAGGCGGCGGTGTCCGCTCACGGTGTTCCCGAGGCGGCGGTGTCCGCTCACGGTGTTCCCGAGGCGGCGGTGTCCGCTCACGGTGTTCCCGAGGCGGCGGTGTCCGCTCACGGTGTTCCCGAGGCGGCGGTGTCCGCTCACGGTGTTCCCGAGGCGGCGGTGTCCGCTCACGGTGTTCCCGAGGCGGCGGTGTCCGCTCACGATTTTCCCGAGCTGGCGGTGTCCGCTCACGTTGTTCCCTAGACCCCTGCGGTCCGCTCACGATGTTCCCGAAGCGGCGGTGCCCGCTTACAAGGCTCCACACACACCGCTGTGTTGGCCGCTGGTTCTGCCCTGGGTCCCCAGCCCGCCGGCTCTGCCCGAGTCCCCAGGTCCCCCGCTACCACACGGCCCTGGGCCCCCCATCCCTCCCCTACTCCATCCCCGCTGGGCCGTTCCCCTGGGGGGGCGCTCTGGAACGTCTGGAACGTCTGGAAGCCGTTCCTTAGGGGAGGGGTCCTGTCAGGGTCTGGTGTCTGGTGTTCTCCCTCTCACCCCTAGAGGTCGCCATCTCCCATCCTCCCGTACTCTTTCTCCGTCACCTTGACACCACACACTTGGGCACCCACTCACACACACACACAGCTGTCGCCCATCCGGGACTCCATCACCTGCACTCCACACACCTGTGCACACACTCACTCTCACACAGCTGTGGCCCGTCACGAGGACTATTTAGGCGCCTTCCCCACGCCACTCGGGGTCGGATGATTATTGTTTGGTTGAGTTGTGTCACGAGTGTTTCTAGTGTCTGTTCCGGGACTGATGCAAGCCAGTGGTTGGCCGTATTGCATCAGTGCCCATTTGCGTGTTCTAGCCTGTTTCAGAGTCTTAGCTCTGTTTATGTTTCTGTTTTTACTTTGTTTTCCCCAGCAGTACGAATAAAGCCTGCATTTGGACCCAAAACCCTTGCTCACACGGTGTGATTCCTGACCGCGCCGTGACAGTAGTCTTCTTAACCAACGCAAGTGAAAGATTTATCAAAATTCAAGGTAAAAAAAGTGCAACTTTTCAATGTAGCTCACTTTCAAGTCTGCAAACACAATTTTTTTAGGAATAGCACACTTCCTATCATCTTTATCAGGAGGGTCTTAAGCACTTTAGACCCTGTGATACATGATAAGAGCCTGTAAGACGCTGAACTTCAGCAGGGCTTGAGAAGACAGCGGGCTGATGGGAACACCATCCGTGAAAGCCAACGCCTCAAGCTTCTCGCACACAGCGAGGCTGAACCAGAGAAACGACCTGCTGTTAAAGCAGCATGCTAATGTCACGGGGGGAGCTAGAATTGTTTTAATATTCATTTCCAGAAATCCTGTTGTTCCACTCTTAATAATATCACCTTGTTGTTGCTCATGCTTGGTGCAAATCTCAAACCCTATACTGTTAGTCATTTCAAAGGGTTTTTACAGTAACTTACTGGCAACACTGTTGCCAGTAAGTTACTGTAATTAAGATTTACAGTAGCAAACTGTATTTGGTTTATAGTTGCAAACTGTAATTTTTACAGTAAATTACTGTACGGCGCGACTCGACAAAAGACAATATAGAATCCATTATTCTATCTACAGTGGATGCGGACAGTAAAGTGATGCCCCGGTATATTTCTGACATACAGATGTACTCCAAGCGCTCGTGCTGTTTCTGACACAAAGGACAAACGGATTTTCCAATCATTACAAGCGATGTAACATCCAGTGTAGTCTATCCAAGCTGTTGCGGCATTGTAGACACGGTGTAAGTCAAATCTTGTCAATCCAAATGTGAGAAATTAAGAAAATAAAGCAACCTCAATAGAATGGCGCCAAAGAGTCCGTTACAGCAAATACAGTAGTATACAGCAATTGTAAAAAATACAGTAAGTCACTGTATGTGGGGTTTGACGTCACAGAAAATTGCATGATGCAAAGGGTATTACAGTTATTTACTGTAAAGGGAATTTGCAGTATTATACTGGGTGATATACAGTAAATAACTAGAAATTACAGAAATGTCTAACAGTGTATGAAGCTGATTAAAGTGATGGGGGTAATTTTTTTATGTTAAAATACCTTTTCAATTTTCAGCAGAGATAGCAAGGCTTTACCAGTTCACCCCAGCTGCTGGACAAAAAGTATGTTTCTGCATGCAAACATAGCTGTGAATTCTGATAAAAAAAGCCAATTTTGTTATATTAGATTTAATTCCGGGACTGTATGCACCAGCCGATCAATGTATATTCACTCAGATGCATTTAAAGCACAGTGTCAGAAGGCTGAGAGAGTAGAAACGAAAGCGCCCATCTGCCTCCTCAGCTGAACACTTACAAAGCACATCAAGTGCAATTATGTAAATTATATGTAACTAGTGCAACTCTCAATTTCAGTGCAATTCTCCTGGGCTGTAGGCTGTACACTTATTACTCACTGTAGCACTAAATTGCCTTTTTCCCCCTTGTAAACTGCATTTACAAAATATCTGTTCATGTTTGTCCACCTTTGAGTTTGTATATTTGTTGACTCGTACATTGTTGACTCAATCAAATATCAGTTCATGTGCTGCCTAATAATGAGAGTATGGTTTAGAATTGCTTCAAGTAACAGCATCAGAGAGCAATATTGTGAAATATTATTACAATTAAACATAACTGTTTGCTATTTTAATATATTTTAAAATCTGAATTTTCAGCACCCATTACTCCACTATTCTTACTTCTGGTTTATAAATGTTTTTAGTGCCACTTTTGATCAGTTCCATGTATTCTGGCTGAATAAATGTTTTGGGTTACACTTTATTTTGATAGTCCACTTTAGACATTCTACTAACTATAAGTAACTTTGCAACTACATGCTCAACTAATTCTCATTAATTTGTAACTACATTTGTCTACTAACTCTCAGAGTAGGCTGTTAGGTTAGGGTTAGTAGAATAAGTTGACATACTTGCAAAGTTGCTTATAGTCAGTAGAATGGCTGTTGGGGAGCATCAAAATAAAGTGTTGGCAGATATTATGCAGACAGTCTACTAATATTCTAATGACTGCTAGTTGACATGTACACTCTTAAAAATAAAGGTGCGTCAAAAGGTTCTTCAAGCGATGCATAGAAGAACCATTTTTGGTTCCACAAAGAACCATTCAGTCAAAGGTTCTTTAAAGAACCATCTCTTTCTTACCTTTTTATAATCTGAAGAACCTTCAGATGTTAAAGGTTCTTTATGGAACAATTTAGACAAAAAAGGTTCTTCTATGGCATCGTGAGCACCTTTATTTTACGAGTGTAGTTGCAAAGTTACTTACTATTAGTAGAATGTCTAAAGTGGACAATCAAAATAAAGTGTTACCATGTTTTGTTTTTTGTTTTTGAAAAAACAAAACCTTACTGACTTACCCAAGCTTTTGAATGGCAAATATAGATAGACAGAAAGATAGACGAACGAACAAACAAATTAATGGCCAAAAATGACTTTTAAATTCTATATAGTAGCCTTTAAAATTACATTTTACATGTAAAAAAAATTAATAATACATATGTTTGTTGCAGTCTTATTTAATAAGGTACTTTGAATGCAAGTCAAGTAATGAGAATATATAAACGGCAAATAACTGGTGAGTATATAATAACAAAAAAATATCAATCCCTTTGATACCAGCTCCAAACAGCTTTGATACCAGATTTGTGCAGCTGTAATGCACAAATCACAAACCCTTTGAATTTAAAGGTGGTAATAAGATGAAAAGAGTTTGTTGTGAGAGATAGAGAGGTGTGTTGAGGACTGATATCACTGTTCCAGAAAACATAAGCAATTTATAGCAGCGACACTAACACTACTAATTTTGCAGACAATTCTGAGGCTTCTTTGTCTGCGTCATTAAAAAATGACTTCAAACGCATTGTTACATAAAACCAGTGGAGATGAGGTAAGTGGAAACATGCAGCCAAATCTATCATTGTTTTCCACTAACAGAGAGCGCACTTCACCAGAAGCTAAGTACACACATCCGTCTCCCTCAGAGCCACTGTTGTTATTTGCCCAGTTTCCCTGAGCTAAGCTCACGTCTGACCTACTACCACATTCTGACAAAACAGTTTTTGTTTGAGGCTCTTTAAAACGTTCCATTTTCAACACATGTTTGCCTTATTTCTTTCCGCTCCCTCGTTAAAGCAGGCGAAGCATCACAGGCCTGAATGATGCTGTCCCGCTGTTACTTTTCCAGCTAAAATAAATGAAGTGAAGAATATATAAACACCTGAAAACTATCAGTCCACAGGCAACTTAGCGGCGTGTGTAATCGATCTGACTGGAGATTTTACGTATGCTAATGAAACCTAAAATCCACAAACCGCTTATTTTCCATGAATGCACAAGACACATGACAAGCTAAGTGTTTGTGTTTAGTGTGAGCTCACTGCAAATGTTATGAATATCCCTGTTCTTCACTGCTTACATTCTCTACACCCTTTAAGATGATGAAACAAGCTGTTTGTCGCAAAGCCAGCCAGTTGTTGCTGGTAATGGGAAACAGGTTAAGATGGAAAACAACGACACCGTATTTCTCCTACAGCCACCCCACCACCTCCTTCAGGCCCAGGAGACAATATTTATCAGAAGCACAGGCGCCTCCAGTGTAACGAGAGGTTGTTTAACAAGAATTCGCATAATGAGTAAACTCTGGTACCCTCACGTCCTGGGACGTCACTTCTGTTGCGCTCACGTGCTGCTCTCCCGGCGGGAGCTCCATAATGTTGTGCTTTCATTGATTTTTCCAACCATCATCCATCCTCATCTTTGAGCAGGAAGGAAAAAGAAAGTTTTGAAGGGGGTTCTGAAGCTCAAAAAGCCAAAAGCTATAAGGAGGAAAGAAAACACAACAACAGCAGAAAAGTGTTAGAAATGGCTGAGTTTTTACGTGCCGCTTTGTAAATATAAACCTTAAAATGTAAATCCAAATGGTAGATGTGACATACCTGAGAGGTCTCATTCAGTGAAACAAGATTTGACTGCCAATTTACATTTTGATGATATTTTAGGCACATAACGGCATGCAAAACCAAATGGAAAGCTTTTCGATTTAAAAGGAAAGGATATAATGGACTTTTTGTAATTCAACACTGTAATGCACCAGTTAGGCAATGTGAAAATGGAGTCGAAAATAAAAAAAAATATTTTACATAGTTTTGGAGTTGTAAATTATCACATTATTATAGGTTAATTGCGCATCTAGATTTATATTTAACATTTAGACTTGCATGAAATCAAATGTGACCTTACTTTATTTACTGTCCTATAATCAGGGTTATTTTAGTTAACTAAAATCCTAAAACAATTTTTGTTACTTGAAATAAAATAAACTTTAATTCAAATAATAAAATATAAAAAAAATTACACTTTATTTCAGCTAGCTTCCCAGGCAAAATTTCTCATTTTAGTTTATCTTGATGTACTAAAATAAAATTATTACCATTTTAATTCAAATTAAAATGAAAACTAATTCAAAATATAAATAACTATCATATTATCTCATTATACTAATAACCTGCATATTATGTGTTCATATAATATAATAAACAAATATGAAAATTTTAAAAATAAAATAAATTTAAAAATAATAATAATAAGAATAAATTATTTTTATTTTTAATGATACAATTTTATTTTATAATTAAATATAATAAAAAAAATAATATGTACTCCATTACCAAATAGAGACCACTTTTCACAATCCAGATGATTTGTGAATTCATAAAAAAAATATTTTTGGCTTTAACGTTTACATTTAAGACTGCATACTTTATATGTAGCCTAGATGTATTTTTAACATCTTTACAATACTAAACACTAAACATTATTTTACAATACTAAACACTAAACATTACTTCACAATAATAAACACTAAACATCTTTGCGATACTAAACACTAAACATTACTTTACAATACTAAACACTAAACACATTTACAAAACTAAACACTAAACATTACTTTACAATACTAAACACTAAACACATTTACAAAACTAAACACTAAACATTACTTTACAATACTAAACACTAAACATTTACAATACTAAACACTAAACATCTTTACAATACTAAACACTAAACATCTTTACAATACTAAACACTAAACATCTTCACAATACTAAACACTAAACATCTTTACAATACTAAACACTAAACATCTTTACAATACTAAACACTAAACACATTTACAAAACTAATCACTAAACATCTTTACAATACTAAACACTAAACATATTTACAATACTAAACACTAAACACATTTACAAAACTAATCACTAAACATATTTACAAAGCTAAACACTAAAAATCACTTTACAATACTAAACACTAAACATATTTACAAAACTAAACACTAAAAATTACTTTACAATACTAAACACTAAACATTACTTTACAATACTAAACACTAAACATCTTCACAATACTAAACACTAAACATCTTTACAATACTAAACACTAAACATCTTTACAATACTAAACACTAAACATTTACAATACTAAACACTAAACATCTTTACAATACTAAACACTAAACATCTTTACAATAATAAACACTTAACATTTACAATACTAAACATCTTTACAATACTAAACACTAAACATATTTACAATACTAAACACTAAACATATTTACAAAACTAAACACTAAAATCACTTTACAATACTAAACACTAAACATCTTTACAATACTAAACACTAAACATATTTACAAAACTAAACATTAAAAATTACTTTACAATACTAAACACTAAACACATTTACAAAACTAAACACTAAACATTACTTTACAATACTAAACACTAAACATCTTTACAATACTAAACACTAAACATCTTTACAATACTAAACACTAAACATCTTTACAATACTAAACACTAAACACATTTACAAAACTAATCACTAAACATGACTTTACAATACTAAACACTAAACATATTTACAAAACTAAACACTAAACATTACTTTACAATACTAAACATTTAATTTTGGTGAAATATCACCCAAAACAATTGCCTGACAGATCCTGAGAGATTATCTGCCTGTCAATCATTTTGTGTGTTCAGTATTGCTGGCATAAGGTTTGCTGGGTGTAGTTGACGTTAAAGAGATCCTTCACACAAAATTGAAAAATCTGTCATCACTTACCACCCTCATGTCAGTCCAAAACTGTACGACTTATGACTTTTTCTGTGGATCATAACAAAGGATATGTTTTTTTTGTCCATCAGATGTCAATGTTCTTCAAAATATCTTCTTTTGTGTTCTGCAGAAGTGAGTAAATGGTGACAGAATTTACATGTTTGGCTGGAGAATCCCTCCTGTAAAAATCTGTGACAAATAATGAGAAAACTTCAAATGGTTTTAATTAAAACTGGAAAACTTTTACTGCGCCTCAGAAGAAAACAACAGAAAGATCCCGATCGAGTTATTCAGTGTAATTGATTTGTAGACTAAACTCTCCTAACACATGGATTTTAATTGCCTTTTTATTGCAGCATTGGATGCTGATCCAGACCCCTATGTTTTTTTGTGGTTTTGAGCCGGGTTGCGCAAGATGTTCCTCGACAGCACCACAAAGATCTCAGCTCTAATGAGAAGCAGTAAAGAGTCTTTCATCACTGTGGATCTGCCTCTTTTCACGCTCTCCTAAACTTCCTCTGCTGCGGTCGATCAATCCGCTGTGAGTTTTTCAGTTATCATTACCTAACAGCTCCACTTAGACCAAAGATTATCTAATCTAAAGGAAATGGAAGTAAGAGCGTTGAGATAACATTACAGTCAGTTGTAAAGATACAGCGGCCTCTTTGAATACAGTTTTCCTTTGCCTTCTCTCCATTGAGAAAGTGAGCTAAACTTTAACTAAATGCTTATTTAATCATAGTTACCACAAACCAAACACAAACATATTCCAAAAAACTGCATTTTTAGAACTAAAACATGATTTACAGGTGTTTTTTTTCAAATGGGAATATCCCCAAGTATTCCCAAAAGGAGGTTGTGTCAAATTAAGGTCTGAGGAAATCTGTCCCCTAAGTATAGTTAAATATGGGGTTGAAGAACCCTTAACCTCCAATACAAACATGCTTTAGCTTGCACTGCTAATAAGAACGTGCACCACTAGAGGACAGTGATCGAACAAAATGTTCCCTTACATTGTTGCATATACCCACCTCTGTCTCTCTGAGGAGGATTGGTGAGAATATTGTATAGGTGCTGGAGAAGCGTGTGTGGAGAGGTGTGAGGGTAAACTTAGCCTTCCGGAGATGTTTACTCATCGAGATCCATGTGGGAGAAGTGCTGGAGGACTTGGATCCTCTGAGAAGACCCATGGGAAAGAGAGGAGAGCCAGAATAGTACCTACATAAAACACACACGCGGTATCTGTCTGCAGGGGAAATGTTTGATGAAATGAACTGAGAATGGCCAACGTGTCGCCAGGCAGATCGTTCCCGAGATGTTGAAAACAAAGGTTCGATAGTTGTGGTTTTAAAACAGGTAAGAATCATAAGATACACTGGTTCCAAAAAGGAGATTTTGCAGAAGAACCATTTAGGGTTTCCCAAAGAACCTTTCAGTAAACAGTTTTTAAAATAACCATTATTTTTTATATATAATCTAAAGAACCCTTTTCCACTATTAAGAATCTTTTGTGCAATGGAAAGTTTCTTCATGGAACCATAATAAAAATAAAGGTTTTAAATGGTGGTTTTCACAGTGATGCCATAGAAGAACCATTTTTTGTTACTCTTAAGACCCGTTCCGTGAAAATTTTAATAATCCAACAAACATTTTCCACTATAAAAAACTTTTTGTGAAATGGGAAGATTCCATGGATGATAAAGGTTCTTCATCGAACATCGATGAAGTGCACTTTTAAAAATAAAGGTTCTTTATTGGTATCAGTGGTTCTATGAAGAATTCTTTGGATTCTTAATGTTCTTCACCTAAGAAAAAAAAGTTTAAATGTGTTCACTGTTTCTTTTGGAGAACCCTTAAGTTTTTGTTTTTTTTGTGGACTCACTACAAACCCCCTTCTTGTAACTTTTATTTTTAAGAGTGAAGACACCTTCATATAGGTTGGTAGGTTTATAAATATTTTTTTGGCCTCATGGTACCATGAAGAAGCTTTAACATCCATGGAATCTTTCCATTTCACAAAAGGTTCTTTATTGTGCAAAAAGTTTTATTAGATTATTAAAATGTTCTTCACTCTTAGAAAAGAGGTTATTTTAAGAACTTCACTGAATGGATCTTTGAGGAACCAAAAATAGTTCTTCAATGGCATCACTGTGAAAACCCCCACGTTTATTGGTATTATGGTTCCATGAAGAAATTTTCCATTGCACAAAAGATAATCTAAAGGTTCTTTAGATTATTAAAATGTTCTTCAGACTAAGAAAATATCACTAATGTCTGTTCACTGAAGGTTTCTTTGAAGAAACCTAAATTGTTCTGTGTATGGAATCACACGAAAACTCCTTTTGGAACCTTTATTTTTAAAAGTGAAGAAACCTACAGGCTACCACATTTTCAAATTGAGTTATGAGGGAAAAATAAATAATTTTGATCTGTTCCTCAACTAAATACGGCACTCCAGTCACGTGGACTACTTTTTGGTGCCGTTTTGGAGCTTGACATTTTGGAGATCCTTCTAAACATCCCTTTCTATGTTCCATGGGTTTGTAGCCACATGAAAGTGAGTACATGATGACAAAAGTTCCCTCCTCTCATAGGCAGTAGAATGAAATGCGAATAACCACAAGCCACAATGAAGACAGACGGTAAGTTCTAGATAGATCTCCAGTGGATGTCAAGAGACCCTTGAGTGTCACACACAATCAACACTTCACACTGTTCACCACTGGAGACTGGTCCCTATAGCAAGATGAGCTGACTAATGCAGTCTTGGAACATGGTTTGCAATACAATTCACTCTCAAACTACCATATAATGTAGTTTGAGAATGCAATGCAATGCTAAATGAATAAACGTAAAGTATCATATAATGTGCTTTGGTGTTTTTTAAGGGCGTTTATGCTTTAGTTCAACTGCTTTGTCATATTCTCAGAGTACAACTTGTACAACATCTTCTCACCTTGTACCTCTGCAAACTGTGACACATCCATCCCTTCCTACACGCATGCAACTGGAGGGAATATACAGTTATATATTCACCACCAGATGCCAGTCAAGAGCCTACATTAGAATTACAAAACATGAATGCATGGTCAACAGAATCTAACATATAGACTTAAATAGCTATTCAGTTGCTCGTCTTCTCTAATAGTTGTCATCAGGTTTGGTCATTATGGTTGGTGACTATTCTACTAAACAATATGTGGTTCAGAAACATGTTCATGTGTTGGATCACTAAAAGAAATAAAATAAAATTGTCATGATTTACTCACCCTCATGTCATTCCAAGCCTGCATGGTGTTATTTCTTGAGGGAAAAACAAAAGAAGTTCTGAAGAATGTCCTTGTTCCTCTTTTCCATGCAATTACAATGAACGGGGATTGACAAGATTCACAAATGCACACCTCACAGTCATCCTGTGAATAAGCATGGCAAACTCTTCAGAAGTCAGCACAAGACATTCATGCTTTATTAAAAACACGACAAGGAGATATAAAAGGAACATCTTTGCCTCACATATTGATAAACAACCTTGGCAGGAATGTTTTACATGGTAGCACTTTGGCACAAGCAGCTGTTTACTATAGCTGTCTTTACTATGAAACAAATATCATTCAAATCTACAGTTTAGCAACAGTTAGAACATTTCTGATAGATTACTGTATATGAAGAAAATGGTATTCAACGTGAAAGTATCTGAGGAATATCTGATCTTAGCAACAGGGGTTGTGACGGAAATACAGCCATAAATTGTGGTGAGATGCAATAATGCATGTCAAATGTTATTGCACTATTCATTATGTACAGCAGGATGAAAGAATGGAAAAATTAACGAATGCTCCAATCTCGGCAAACATTCATTGAGTCTACAATCATTTTTGGAATTAAATTTGCAACATGGCAGTGTACGCAAGCGTGAACCCCATGAAAAATTTTAAGAAATGTCCAGGTCATGTGTCATCCCGAATTCAAAAGGGGGGACAAATGCTATTTTTAGAACATTTAAGGTTTTTTTTTTGCATTGCAACATTATTTTCATGGCAGTTAAGAGCTTTTTAATTTCAATAGCAATACTGCAAAAAAGACAAATTATTTTAATTAGCTATGCACTAATGTTGACTATTATTTTTACTATTAAAATGTAATAATTTTCTTGTTACACTCTTAAAAATAAAGGTTCCAAAAGGGGGGTTTCACAGCGATGCCATAGAAGAACCAGTTTTGGTTCCTCAAAGAACCTTTCAGTGATCAGTTCTTAAAAGAAACATTTTTCTTCATGTGAAGAACATTTTAATAATCTAAAGAACCTTTTTTCACTGTAAAGAACCTTTTGTGGAATGAAAAGCTTCAATGGATGGTAAAGGTTCTTTGTGGAACCACTGATGCCAAAAAAGAACCTTTATTTTTAAGAGTGTATGGCCGATAACCGATAAATCAAACCGATATTGATACTAAAATTCTATAATATTTAGTCTAAATACATTAAAAATAAAGCACTGAATAAAAATAAAGTATTTTAAATGCTACAAGTAAATTTAGGCATCACAACATTGTAAACAACTATAATGTACAGTACAAAAAAATAGATATTTATTTTGATATTTGCTGAAGACATAAAACATGTCTTTTTTAAATATAAACTTTAGATGAGCATTAGCAAAAACCAAAGACAATCGAAATGCAAAAAAACTATGTCCAATTAAATATATGCAACATTAACCAATAAGTTATCAATATACAATATAGTGCATACCTAATTTAAATTATAAAGTATATTTTTAAAGTGCAATTTTATGTGTAAATAATGGTTGCATTCAATGTATTAAATTTATGCTGACTTTTGTTTTAAAAATAATTGGGTCTGGACATTTTACAGTATTGAGAGTTTACAGTTATGAGAATGTGGAAGGGAGAAATTTTGTTATAAAAATGTCACAATGCATGTTATTAATGGTCCTTTTTTGATTTTGGGGGTAAAATATGACCCAGACGTTTCTCCATGAGATTCACCTGTAAAATCCCCCTCTTTTCCTGTCGTTCTGCTGATCACCTAATTTATCTTTGTCACGCCATACGTCTGCCTACTTCCTGTGCCCATTAACCTCTGCTGATTACACTCTGGATATTTCTTCCCTCAATCTTCCTCTCTCTGGTTGAATTGCACTGATTGGCACCTCTGTTTCTGCAGGTAATTAGCTGCATCCACTCGAGGTGTGCGGAAGACTCCGGGTGCGTCGGTGTTCCCGCACAGGCATCTGTTTTTCTGCCACACGCAGCTACTTATTAGCTCCTTTCAAAATTGGGCACAAATTAGAAAATATTTACACACTCAAGAGTGTGCCGGTGCAAGTAATTCAGCCAGTGAGAAAATGAAAAAATATCTCAGCCTACGAAACTAAGTGAAATATAAAGATGATGATGTTAAAGGTGACCTGTGCATGCGTGGTTGGGTATTACAGCGTACAGCTCTGTCTGTCTCTGCCGGGTGTGAGAACACAGACTCTCATGTTCCTGGGGAAATTTCAGTAGAAGAAATGTCCAGATGATATTTCAACACAAAATAAACGCGAAAAAACTAAATATGATATAATGAAGGCAGTCTGAAGTGTCTCTAAAGCTTTAAAAAGTCACAGTATACTAAACTGTACCATATTTGTGTTCCAGCCATTGTAATTATTTAATTAAACACAATTATAACATAATAAAAAATTATTATCATTAAATTTAATCGGGCATAAAAGGGGGATTTTTCAGCATTAAAAGCCTAAAAGGCTCGTTTTGGTATAATAAACAAGTAATATAAATTATTATTTATTCTAAATATTCAATAATTATAAAATTAAATAATTCTATGTGAAACAATAGTTTTGTAACATGTTTAACAATTACCAAATACCAAAGTGTACCATATTTTTGGAAGTCTGATAATTAATTTTTTGTTCATTGTGACATTATTTACTCCTAGGCTACTTACAATTGCATTTATAAATGTACTACAGGTGCATCTCAAAAATTAGAATGTCGTGTGGAAAACAAAAAAAAAAATAAAAATTTTATTTATTTCAGTAATTCAACTCAATTTGTTAAACTCGTGTATTAAATAAATTCAATTTACACAGACTGAAGTAGTTTAAGTCTTTTTGGTTCTTTTAATTGTGATGATGTTGGCTCACATTTAACAAAAACCCACCCAATTCACTATCTCAACAAATTAGAAATATGGTGACATGCCAAGCCGCTAATCAACTCAAAACACCTGTTTCTTGAGCCTTCAAAATGGTCTCTCAGTTTAGTTCAATAGGCTACACAATCATGGGGAAGACTGCTGAGCTGACAGTTGTCCAGAAGACAATCACTGAAACCCTTCACAAAGAGGGTAAGCCACAAACATTCATTGCCAAAGAAGCTGGCTGTTCACAGAGTGCTGTATCCAAGCATGTTAACAGAAAGTTGAGTGGAAGGAAAAAGTGTGGAAGAAAAAAATGCACAACCAACCGAGAGAACCGCAACCTTATGAGGATTGTCAAGCAAAATCGATTCAAGAATTTGAGTGAACTTCACAAGGAATGGACTGAGGCTGGGGTCAAGGCATCAAGAGCCACACACACAGGACAGACGTGTCAAGAAATTTGGCTACAGTTTTCGTATTCCTCTTGTTAAGCCACTCCGGAACCACAGACAAAGTCAGAGGAGTCTTACCTGGGCTAAGGAGAAGAAGAACTAGACTGTTGCCCAGTGGCCCAAAGTCTCTTTTCAGATGAGAGCAAGTTTTGTATTTCATTTGGAAACCAAGGTCCTAGAGTCTGGAGGAAGGGTGGAGAAGCTCATAGCCCAAGTTGCTTGAAGTCCAGTGTTAAGTTTCCACAGTCTGTGATGATTTGGGGTGCAATGTCATCTGCTGGTGTTGGTCCATTGTGTTTTTTGAAAACCAACGTCACTGCACCCGTTTACCAAGAAATTTTGGAGCACTTCATGCTTCCTTCTGCTGACCAGCTTTTTGAAGATGCTGATTTCATTTTCCAGCAGATTTGGCACCTGCCCACACTGCCAAAAAAAACAAAAGCTGGTTCAATGACCATGGTGCTACTGTGCTTGATTGGCCAGCAAACTCACCAGACCTGAACCCCATAGAGAATCTATGAGGTATTGTCAAGAGGAAAATGAGAAACGAGAGACCAAAAAATGCAGATGAGCTGAAGGCCACTGTCAAAGAAACATGGGCTTCCATACCACCTCAGCAGCGCCACAAACTGATCACCTCCATGCCACGCCGAATTGAGGCAGTAATTAAAGCAAAAGGAGCCCCTACCAAGTATTGAGTACATGTACAGTAAATGAACATACTTTCTAGAAGGCCAACAATTCACTAAAAAAATTTTTTTTTATTGATCTTATGAAATATTCTAATTTGTTGAATTTGTTTAATTTGTGGGGGTTTTGTTAAATGTGAGCCAAAATAATCAAAATTAAAAGAACCAAAGACTTAAAACTAATTCAGTCTGTGTGCATTGAATTTATTTAATACACAAGTTTCACAATTTGAGTTGAATTACTGAAATAAATTAACTTTTCCACGACATTCTAATTTATTGAGATGCACTTGTATATAATTTCAGTAAACATTAGGGTTATGAGAGATTTTAGAATTTGATAATGAGAAAATAATGTCTTAAAGCAATACATTTCCATTTATTGTAATGGGATTAATTTATTTTATGTAATTTATGTATTGCATTTCATGTAAAATTGTATGCACATTTTATTGTTGTTCTCGTCTTTAGATTTTTTTGAGAAAATATGACCCAGACATTTCTTTTCAGTAATTTCACCATGGGCTATGAGCTCATAGCAGCTTGGGCTATGAGCTTCTCCACCCTTCCAATCGTCCATTCCAATGCAAGCAAACACTGTTGTGTTTTTTGACTGATCGCTGACCGATTATAAAGTATTACACCACACACTTACATTAACATATTCCTGATTTCAGTTGATTATTATTGTAACTACATTATGTGCTACTGCTAACCGATGTGGAAAGTAAAAATGTGCGTCCCCAGTGACGGACCCGGGGGTTTCAGGCGTGAACATATAGCTGTGGATAAAACACTGCTCTAGGATCAGAGGTGGACGTTTATCTGTGGTGTGGGAGAGGGGGAGAGGGCTGGTCTGGGTTCAATGCCTCTGCTCTTCATGAACGACAGCAGCTGGTCGGGGATCTCGGCCAGTACATCTTTGGCCAGTCGGGCCATGCTGAGCACCTGGTTCCCGGATCGGTCGATGTAGTCCCGGAACGGCACAAACTAGAGAAATACAAAGATGAATCTTATTAAAAACAGCTTTTTAATTGCACTAAACAATTTAAGGTAAGTGATAAAAAAGAATAATATAATATAATATATGTGGGAAAACAGTAATGTAAAATGACTAATAGTATTCACATAAAAAATGCATTTGTGCCTGTAAAGCTTTAAAAAGTCATGGGATACAAAGTTTTAACAACTATAGAAACCACGATACACCTGTAACACTAGTTAAACATAATAACAAACTATTTAAAATCAAAAGAGCTCAATTGAGTGTGTTAAATTTATTCAGGGTATAAAAAAGGAAAAATTATTCTTATTCTTCTTATATTATTCCAGTATGCAAACTAAATGCTTTTAAAGTTAAAAAATAAAAGGTAAAAAATATATAATAGGTTTATATTAAGATATAAAGATTTATATGATATGATAAAAAATATATCAAAAATGATAATCAAAACTACTACTGTCATTATTTATTAAAAGATAATTCAAACCTAATTTAAGAACTAAATAAATAATGGTCAATTAGGACTGAAATTAAAAACCATTGTATTTAGTTTTTTTAAATGTAAGGCAGGTGGAAAAGCATATTAAAATTACATACAAATTAATAATATAAATCATGAGTTCATATTATATAAACAATTATAAATATTAATAAATCCTTAACATAATGTATTGGGGACACCATTAACATAACCATAGTTTTTCAAAACTAAAAACTATATATAAATTGTGTCTCTTAAAAATTATAATCTCATGGGATACCAAAGTGTGTAAACATATCAGCACTCTTTTTTTCTCAGTTCTCATTCTAATAATTCTCTTTTTTTCTGCCATGGTATATTGCTGTATGTTTACTGTTTGACTGCTTGTCCTGAATGTTGTACTTTGCAACAGTTTTAAAGCTTAAAAAAAATAAAATTGAAGTTTTAAATAGGCTTTTTGATTGCACAAAATAAATAAATTAAAAGGCAAAAAATAGCAAGTGGGTAAAATTCTAAATATTAAATACAAGGGGAAAAATCTATTTATTAATTTTTTTTCAGAATTGAAAAAAAGACCAAAAGATGGACCACATTAAGATGGATAACATTATGTACCTGGACAATGTCTCTCTCAGCAACACGTCCCCTGGAGGACACCCTGACCTCATCCCCATCCAACTCTTCCATTGCTGTTACATTAACATGAGAACAGTTACATCAAATATTATATTCTTATTTTTGAGAGCATCTGTGTTTGCAGTGCCACAATCTCACCATCAAATTCAGCAGGGCCGACTCCCACAATTATGATTGACATGGGCAGAGACGCCGCCTGTAAACAGGGAAGGGGCAGCAGTATGTGATCAATACCTTGCTAAAAAGATTATTGTATTTACAGAACATTGTGAAGGTCTACAAGCAAAAATGACTCACGGTGACCACGGCTTCTCTAGTCTGTACCATGTCGGAAATGACACCGTCTGTGATGACCAGCAGCACAAAGTACTGAGAGCCATCTGTCACCTCTGACGCGCACCTGAGGATTTACAGAGTTAAACGCCTCTATATTTAAGCAAAACAAGAACATGCTTCTCAGAAACTGAAAATGATGCAGTATGGTTGCACTAAAACGTCTCGGTTACGTATGTAACCCTCGTTGCCTGAAGAAGGGAACGGAGACGTCACGTCGGAGGACCGACGAAATTGGGATCTCGCTTAGAGGGACCAATCTACTTCGAGTGTAAACTAAACGAGCCAATGCACATTGGCATGCGATTATTGCATCCAGCTGCTGCTGATCACAGCGTGAGTATAAGTAGGCAGCAGATGCAGCGCATATTCGCTCAGCGGTGGCCACAGGAGCTGTTTGCGACGGGACGTGACGTCTCCGTTCCATCCTTCAGGGAACGAGGGTTATATACGTAACGAGACGTTCCCTTTCAGTCGGTCACTCTCAGAAGTAACGTCGGAGGACCGACGAAATTGGGATACTACCAAAGGGCCACAGCTACTGCACCTTCCAGTGTCCTGTGGAAGCCACATGCGCCCCTACTTTTCAGCGAGTGAAGGCCTGGTGCCGGACACTCCGACACGTCTGGCTGCCGAGGGGACGGAAGAACTCAACAGGTCTACTATATGGACTCTCTGGAGCAGTTTTAGCAAGCAGACACTAAACCGGCGCCTCTCAGTGCTTCTACCTGTTTGAGGTTAGAACACAGGAGGATACCGGCTCCACAAGAAGGCTATATAATCTAGCGAACGTGTTAGGGGTCGCCCAGCCAGATACAGATATCCGCCAGCGAGGCGCCACAAGCCAGCGCCCAAGAGGATGCAACACCTCTAGTTGAGTGAGATTGCAACCTGAGCGGCAGGGCCCACCCTGTTTTTTTTTTTTGCGGATAAGCCAGGGTGATGGTATCCACTATCCAGTGGGCCATCCTTTGCTTTGAGACGGCATTCCCCTTCTGTGACAGACAAAAGAGCTGGTCTGAGGTCCTGAAGCTTCGCGTACGGTCCACGTAGCACTTAAGGTAGGATCGAGACGGCAAAACTAGAGATGGAGTTTGCCTCTCCGAGGGCAGAGCTTGGGTTCACCACCTGATGCCTGAAGGGAGTAGTGGGAACCTTGGGCACATAGCTGGGGCCTCAGGATAACCTTGGAGTCAGCTGGCCCAAACTCTAGGCACAAATCGTTGACCGAAAAATGCGTGCAGGTCCCCTACCCTCAATGCCAGCAGGAGCAAAGTCTTCAATGAAAGGAACTTCAACTCAACCGCCTGCAAAAAGGCTCAAATGGGGCCTGCTGTAGTGCCGTAAGCACCAGAGTCAGGTCCCAAGAGGGAATAGAGGGGGCCGTGGAGGATTGAGCCTTCTCGCCCCCTTAAGGAACCTGACGACTAGGTCATGCTTCCCCAACGGCCTCCTTCTATGGGGTCGTGGTTAGCAGAGATTGCAACAACATAAACTTTAAGGGTAGAGGGAGACAGCCTTCGCTCCAACCCTTTGCTGCAAAAAGGACAGCACAACTCTGATCGGGCATCTTCGGGAGTCTTCTCGGCGAGAAGAACACCACTAAACGAACAGGTTCCACTTCAAGCGTACGTTCTCACTGAAGTGATGGTGTCAACTACCACTTGGGATAGGTCACCTAGAACCTCCGCGTCCCATCCAGGGACAAGACATGAAGTTTCCAGAGGTCTGGACGCGGGTGCCAAGGGTTGACCGTCTATGCGTACAGTAATCTTTCATCAGAGGAATTTGCCAAGGAGGGGCTGTTCGCGAGGAGCATTAGTTCGGGGAACCAGGTCCGGGAAGGCCAATAGGCCACCACCAGGACCTGCTCCTCGTCCTCCCTAACCTTGCACAGCAACTGTGCCAGAAGGCTCACTGGGGGGAAATGCATACTTGCGAAGGCCCCGCGGGCCAGCTGTGTGCCAGTGCGTCCGTACAGAGAATTCCCTCGGTTAGGGAGTAGAACCACTGGCAATGGGTGGTTTCTGGAGATGCAAACAGGTCTACCTGAGCAACTCCGAAACGACTCCAAATCAGCTGGACCATCTGGAGATGGAGTCGCCATTCTCCCGGGAGCGCTCCAGGGGCACTCCTGCCCGGAGGAACCCAAGGTCTGACCACGGGGTGAAGGTTACGGCAGGCCGGTGTAACTTGGACCCGGAAGGTGCCGCGATGCCACGCCCACCTCGGGACTCGACCATGGAGCCAGTGTGCAGCGGCGTTCATAGTGACTGCCGCCGTAGCTTCCATATGCCCCAGGAGCCTCTGAACTCTTTCAGTGGGACCGCCATCCTGCTCCCCGAGTCCCCTCCATACCGGGAAAAGAAATCCTCTGCATCGGGGAGAGTTTGCTATTTTCCCAGTTGACCCAAAGACCCAACAGGCTGAGGCGCCGGAGCACCAGGTCCCTGTGCTCGCACAACTGATCCTGAGACTGCTTCTTCGAGGTAGTTGAGAATGCGAATGCTATGTTCTCTCAGGGGAACAAGGGGTACCGCCGCAACTTACGTGAAGACACGGGACAGGGACAGCCCGGAGGGCAGGACTTCGTACTGATATGCTCGTCCTTCGGATTCGAACCGCAGCAATGGTCTGTGGTGCTGAAGGGTCGACACATGAAGTACGCGTGCTTCAGGTCGACCGCTGCAAATCAATCTCGGGGACGGATGCACCAGAAGATGCGTTCCTGCGTCATCTTGAACGGTAACCGGTGAAGGGTACTGCGTGTTCAAGACACGCAGGTCCAAGATTGCTCATAACCCACTGTCTTTCTTGGGTACAATGAAGTAGGAGTTGTAAAACCCGTCTTCATATCGGCTGGAGGGACAGGCTCTATCGCATCCTTCGCCAGTAGGACTGCGACCTCCGCACGCAAAACAGGACCATCGGCTGCCTTCACTGTTGTGAAGCGGATGCCACTGAACTTGGGGGGGGGGGGACGCCAGGGGGCAACTGAATCGCATAGCCGAGCCTGAAGGTTCGAAGGAGCCATCGAGACGCGCTGGGTAGCTCAAGCCAGGCTCCCAAACACCGCGCTAGTGGCATCAACGGAACCACAGGCTTACCCGCAGTGGGGCAGCAAGGAAGAACGCAGGGACCCGGCCCAGGCATCTCTTAGCCGGTCCGAGGCGGGGTCTGGTGTGCGTAACACTGACCTGCGTTCGAGCAGAGGGTGCGTGGTTAATCCGTTGGTTCGTCCTCCCGATCAGCCCACTGCTGCTCACTGACGAGAGAAGAGGGTGAGTGTGATACGCACTAGATAGTCCACAACACCCCGTCCCTTCTGGGGACCCAGAAATAGAGAAATTGCTCTTTGTCAAGAATTTGGGTACCACCGACCGAGAGGTCATTGGTGGAAAAGATTCTCCACCCGGCCCTCCTCCGGGGGAGGGAGTGGTGTGATTACCATCTCCTGAAGAGCACGTCCCTCCACCTCTGGGTCGCCCGTATCCGGGCATCTGCTCGCTCGCTTGCCACCAGGTTTGGCGGGGGCCTGGACAGGCGGGGAGGCTGCCCTGCGACCGGCTCCACGGCACAGGTTTGCTGGAGGCCGCAGGAGCTCTGCTCTTGTTTTGGCTGTGGGCAGGGGGGCCGCACTCGGCGACGGCAGCAGCTGTAAGCCGGAAGGCATGCAATGATGGCCTCAGTCTGCTTTTGGTCAGCGGAGAACTGCTGGGCAAATTCTCCACCGTGTTGCCGAAAAGGCCAGCCTGGGACACGGTGGCGTTCAAGAATCGTGTCTTGTCCGTCTCGCGCATGTCAGCCAGTCACAGTCAGAATTGGCGCTCCCGGACAACCATAGTGGACATCGCACGACCCAGAGAACACGCCGTAACCTTCGTCGCTCGTAGCGCGAGGTCCGTCGCAGTGTGGAGTTCTTTGAGAACTTCTGGGTCGTGACCACCCTAGTGCAAGTCCCTCAGTGCCTTGGCGGTGGCATTGCAATCACACCGTAGCGTGTAAGGGCCGGAGGCAGCTTCTTCAACGGTCGTACAGGCATCGATGGACGCGAGTACATACAGGACTCAGGGTAGGGGAGGCAGGTTCTCCCCGAGTTGGAGGCGGTCTTCGGACACAACTGCATCGCAACGACAGCTCCACCGGGGGGACCCTTGGAAACCCCTGCTGCCCCACCATAGAGGGTAGGTGGTGAGGGGAGGAGGGATCCAGCAAATCAGTTCAGGCAGTAAAAAGGGCCGTCACGAACTGTGAGCGCTCATGCAACTCCGGGAAGAAAGGACACCGAGGCAGGGCGTGAGAACCAGCTGAGGACCCCAATGAGAACCAATCGATGCAACTTGAGGGCTCGGGACCCGGTGAAAAGTCTAACTCGAGCCCTACAACTACGGGCGGCCCGAGAAGCATAGCAGTATTTCTGATCGAGTACAGGCATTGTGTCTACGGTACCGGATGGCGGCAGCGCAGCCGAATCTTCCTCTCAGAAAGCTCTGGCTCACCCTCCGATGCTGCATCCGACATCTGATCGTCGGGGGGAGCCTCGGAAGAAAAAGGTGGTACCCCCGGAAGGGTCCAGCCCGCTCTTCCTGAGAGCTCCGCTGGTTTCAGAGTGCCGGCGGGCTTGGGCATCCCCGTTCTCTCTTAGGGGAAGTCCTCACCGTGAACGTAAGACCAGTCCGCCCACCGTCAGAAAAAGGACGCCCCCGGCTGCCAACAGAGGGAACCCCAGATCTAGGCAGTAGCACGGGCACTCCGCCCCCTTGCAGGAAACAGAGTCTGGTCCGCAACTCCGAGATGCTCATACCCCCGCAATGGGAGCATGAGACATCCACGAAAGCCACCTCAGAGTGCTTAATGCCCAGACACGTGAGGCAGCGATCGTTACCATCACCCGGTGCCAGGTAACGACCTCATCCAGAAACGCATGGGTGATACGTTGTCTGTAGCAAGACCCACATCGTCTTTATAATGACGTAACGTCAAGTTTGCCAAGCAAAGTCGTCTTTAAAAAGACGCACCCAAAATTTCTCTTTTAGGGGAAAAAGCTCTTTTAACGTGCTGAGGTGCACAGGGGAGATGGTCATCTGCAACACAAACAGGGGGTAGTGCAGCCTGATGTGTGCAACCCACTCGACACGGGGAACCACCACCGCTGAAGCGCCGTACCACCAACACAAAGAGCTCTCAAAGAGCGCGCTGAACTCATTCAGTCTTCTCTCAGTAGAAGTCAGGAGCAGAACGATGTGATCGCTCGGCTCCGAAGCGAAAAGCTGAATATGCGCTGCACCTGCTGCCTACTTATACTCACCCTGTGATCAGCAGCCGCTTGGATGAATAACTCGCATGCCAACTGTCATTGGCTTGTTTAGTTTACATTCAAAGTAGATTGGTCCCTCTAAGCGAGATCCCAATTCATCAGTCACAGACGTGACGTCGAGAGTGACCGACTGAAAGGGAACTAGTGCATTTCAAAGCAGTTGCTATGGAATTAACGGGCCCAAGTCAAAACAAATATTCTGATGCCTAGAAACTATATGACTTATAAAGCACTGCTAATAATTTGGAGATTATGCTTTTGTGTTATAGCATGTGACTAGAAATAGAGGTCTGCGCGGACTGTTTTTTTAGTCCTGCTCCCGCAAGGTTCTATTCCGCACCCACCCGCTCCCGCTATATATTCACTCTTTGCTCACCCGCTGTTTGCTTAGTATAATTTTCTTCCCGACCCGACCATTCCTTCTTTTTTAGATCTCGTTTCCAGAATCTCACTTTTAAATTTCCGCTACTGAAAGAAAGAGAGATAGGCTGACACATAAAAGTGTAGTCTTCACAAAATTGTATGTTATTTTATTCGTCTTGTCAAGAGTCTTGAATTTATTGACTTTGACTTGAATTTATATGAATTATCTTATCTTAAGACACAACATTTATTTAATATTTTATGCAACACAGTAGGAAAAAAAGTGTCAGAGAAAATAAAAATTTACAATAATTTAATTTTTTATTTTTTTCCGTCTTGTCAGGATACAATTCGTTTAACATTGACAACACAAAAGGGAAAAAGTGTCGCAGAGAGAAAAAAAAATAAAAATGTAGGTTGTACAAAAAAAGCCTATTAGCTATTTTTATTCGTCTTGTCAAAATACAAAATTCGTTTGACATTTTCTCTTAACACAGTAGGAAAAGTGTCGCAGAGAAAAATCAATAAATACACATCTTTCATTTAAAATTATAGGCTAAGCAAAATATAAACAAAACCGAGATGAACGTCCTTCAAGGACAGCGCATCCACACTTTGCTCCATCCTTAAGGCTGATTTATACTTCTGCGTCGGACCTACGCCGTAGCCTTTACGCCGTAGGCTATGCATCAGTTTTCATTCGTACTTCTGCGTCGTTGTCCACGTCAACGTGCAGTACACATGCAAACCGCTAGTCAGCAGTGTCCACGGGCATGTTGCTGGTGTAACCAAAAGTATCAAGGCAAAAGCCGAAGAAGAAGCAGCTTGTCGGAGAAGCATCATAGCCGTGACGGCGGCAAATAAATATCAAATCATTATTTAAAACTACAAAAAGGAGACAACAACGGAACACGAGATGATGGCATTCTTTCAATTTGCACAAGGACTTGTACCACGGCAGATCAACATTGTTTGTTGCGGACAACTACTGATGTATAATGCTATGTAGTATAATAAAAGATAAGACACTTGTTCTTTGCTTTGTTTTATTTTATATAAGAAGGTGTAACATTAAAATATATTAAAGTGCACATAAACACACACAAAACTCACGTACATATGGAGGGAGGGGTTCTCGCAGACCAATCACAGCGCTTGCGGTCCGAGTAGAATTGACGCGCTGTTAGATTTTTGGAGAGGTGCACGTCAGGCTACGGCGTAAGTCCGATGCAGAAGTATAACAAGCATTATTCTGCTCTCTCCACTCATCGAACAACCTGGCGTATGTTAGGGCCGTGATATTACACGGTGGCCTACAGCCTGCTCTGAGCATCGTTATGCACATGCTGCGCACAGACCATGCAAATAAAACACATGACTTTTAAAGCATGCGTGCAGCGCGTGCATATCAGTCCTGAGCGCAAGCTGTGTACCGGTGGTCAATAAGAATAAAGAGCAGATATGCTGTTCTGAATGGATGTTGGGAACGGGATATTGTTAGACCGCCCACTCCCATTCAAATTACACCAGAGTAACCGACCGCTACCGTGTTTTATTCGGGAATTTAATCCCACGGTCGCAAAAAATCCCGGTCGGGTCCCGCGGGTTCCAAGGGAATCAGACCTCTCGCTAGGTAAAATCCTTCATATTGTTATCTTAAGCCTTGTTCTGACTTTCTTATTAATTGTCGTTCCATCCAGTTCATCGACCCTAATGAACGCCTCCAGATAGGTCTCAGTCACGGCACGTTAAGAAGGTGAAGAGCTGGGAGAGAGGAGCGAAAGTTGCCACTGCAGCATGCGGCCGATCAACTTGCTGCCCTTAAAGCACCTCGGCAGGTTTGGGAGTTTTGATTTTCTTCAGATTGAGAGAGTTAGTTGGAGGTTGAAAACGCCTCGAACACTGACACGGGGGCACAAGTTTAACAAAGCCTCTTCACCTGTGGCACAAGGTTTAGATCTTTTGTCAGTTGTGGTGACGAGCGTTCATGACCTAGGATATTTGAAGCAGAGCAGAGATCAATGTTTTTATTTCAGAAGACACATCTTGTGCTGTGGCTAATTGAAAGCATACTAACTATCATGGTTTTAGGTTTAGTATCATGATTAATTAAAATACGGGACAGATTATATAACAAAAGTATGTGGAACTATTCATACAGAAAGAATATATTTTGACAATTACATTGAGCTGCATGAATAAAATTCTGTTCAATTAAATAACAGAATAGAGTATGGATAAATAAAGGAAAATGGCTCATTAAACTAAATAAATAATATTTGTATTTGTAATGCAATTCCTATACATTATTATATTATAACAAGAATAAAGTGGTAGTTGTATCGTCATATTTTATATGAATTAATCTTAATCTATACTGTAAAAATACTGCTTAAAATTTCCTCATTATTCGTATGTTACTTCTCGTTTCTTTTGCAATTTAATTGTTACATTTACTAACCATTTGAGATATTTATTTTTTTAGGTTGTTTCACATGTTTTCAAAAATTATTATTTTTTTAAATAGCTGCAAATTGTGTGTTAACTACATACATTTTTTGCATTGTCATTTTTTCTCCTACTTAGGAGCTTTTGTATGAAATAAATAAATAAAATATGATGAAAATCTTAATGATTTGTGTTAAAATTCGATTTCACAGCATTCACTAAATTGCATGCACAAAGGGCATTGTTCTATATTCTGTTCTACATCTATAATTTTCACAACAATTTCCACCAGTATCTGAGCCTTAAATTTAACCTGGCTATTTTTGCTACTTAATGTGGACACTTCATGTAAATGACCTCTCTTGTGACTGGCTAACCTCTTCATATTTGAAATAGTTCAAACTCTCATTCAAAGCCGGATGTGTTAAATGTGTCAAAATGTTAATGTGCTCATAGCTTCACATCACAACCATACTAATTTCTAAATGACCCATTTTTGAGCTAGTCAGTAAAATATCGCTGAGGAGAGGGGGTGTGTAGCTGAGCGCTTGGGGGGGGGGGGCTACAATATGCTAGTATCACATCAAAATCTGTGTTTCAAACAAACAAGGACAAATCTGTTTTCCATGATATGTCCCTTTAAAGAGTTATTTTTTCCTGCGTGGTAAACATCAGACCTCGACTGCATCTGAGCAGCAGGTACACTGAGTGAAGTGTTAGTCAAGCACAGGATTCTGGAGGAGTCTTTGGAGCGCGTGTGCGCGAAAGTGCATTTGTGTGGAGAGAGGACAGGCTTTAGAGTCAATAACAAGTGGATAGTGACAGGAAGGAGTTCAGCTCGCAGGGGAGACAGAAAAAAAGAGCAGGGCAGAGAGACAGAAAGAGAGCTCAACCTGGAGTCAATTGCAGGAGAACGGTTTAGCTTACTGTGCCACCTGGTTGATGACAGGGGCAAAGTTGGTGGGGCCATAGAGCTGCACTTTCCGGAGACAGTCATAGTACGCCTCCAGCACGCCTTCGATGCCGACGCAGTTTGCATTCTCACAGTCGGAGTTCTACGAGGTCAGAATACACACGTGTTTGAGAAGATCTCACATAAGGAATAATGGCAGTCGTTTCTGACTTATTCATACTGGACTGAGGCATATTTTATATTGTTATATGCTATGTCCAAAGCTAAAAATTCATGACAGCATAGTTTAGATTTAATAATGAATATCATGTCTGTGTGGTTTGTGCTTTAAAGGGATAGTTCACTCAAAAATGAAAATGTTGTCACTATTTGTTATTCCAAACCTTGTTTAATTCAAAATAAGATATTTGAACTGTTCTGGTTTATACAGTGAAAGTCAACAGGGTCCAATGTTGCCTATTTTAGAAAAAAATATTTTTTTTAAATTAGGAAGAAAGAAAAAGTCATACAGAGTGAGTAAATTGGGTGACACACAGATATTGGCATTTTCTTCTTTTAACCATCCAACATTCCTGTTGTGCTATTGTATGTGTGTTTTTAACCCTTTAAAGCCTACTGTATCATATCTGATACACTTTTTTTTTTTGTAAATGATCAACATGATCAAAACTGCTCTAAAAACCTGTTGTACACAATCTACTAAACATTTTTAGCAAGTACTTTTAGTATCATTCTTAAACCGTCCACCTTCAGGTTGTGTCTTTTGTCTGTGAAATCTTTACTAATTTAATATAAGTAAATGTAAGAATAATTTTCATATTGTTAGTAATATTTCAAGACAAACACTTACTGGTTTTTTAAAGAAAATTAGGGTTACTTGAGTACTTCAGACATAATTTTTTATCATGTGAACATGGCGCATCAAATATAATGATAATGCAGCTTTGGGGCGTTTATTTGTTACATCTCCATCCAGAATAAATTGTTGCATTTATTTTACCTCCACAGTACAAAAGCAGCGTTTGATCATACAAACAAAGCATTTAAATACATCTTACTAAAGGACATATTATTGGGAAAATACAGGTTGACAAAAATTGTTAGAGTTTGCGCTATTCTATTGATTATTATTGAGTGCCTATTTTTTGTTTTTATGTCGGAGTTCTGTGATAAGGTTAGAATGCTGTCAGTAAGCGCACACGAAAGCTATCAGGAAATTTGAATCATATTTATGGATATACAAATATTAGCATATTTGCACCCAAATTGCATAATTTTGCCGGTTTGAGGCCTCTAAATTAAAGTTGAGGGTGTTTCTTTTCTATGCATGTTAGAGCTCATTTGCTCCTGATGTATAAAAGATTATATAAAATATTTTATATTTAGTCTAAAGGTTCAAAAACTATTCCATTAAAAAAAAGATTTTTTAACTATGATTTCAAATGTCAGGCTTTCCAGGGTTAATGATGGCCCTTTTCAAGCTGTTACTCACCAGGGGGAAAGCATGAGAGATCTTGCCATCAGGAGGGAGTTTAGCTCCAAAGCCGTAGGCAGGGAAGAGTTTGTCACTGTCGTAATCCTGGATGATTTCCCCCACGGCTTTAAGGGCCATGGCATACGCATTCAGCTGATACGGGTTCATGTAGTGGAGCGATGTCGGCTGAGATGGGTTTCCTGCGT
Source organism: Sinocyclocheilus anophthalmus (assembly GCA_018155175.1). Taxonomy (NCBI): domain Eukaryota; kingdom Metazoa; phylum Chordata; class Actinopteri; order Cypriniformes; family Cyprinidae; genus Sinocyclocheilus; species Sinocyclocheilus anophthalmus. The sequence continues at coordinate 645,558 of JADLZN010006541.1, read as the reverse complement.
TCAGGTATCAATCAATACAAGGTTAGACACAAGAGCAAAGACATCGTGGTCACTCACATCAGTGCCGAGCTCTAAATCTAAAACGGACATGAGACAATCGCATGCCACACAAACACAAATGCTTATGTACTGAAGATGGTCTTACCATTAGAGGCAGTGAAGTCTATGGCTACAGTGAAGTTGAGCTGTGTTCTGTTTTCAACATTGAAAAGAATCACAGTCAAAAGTTTGTAACCAATGTAGTACATACATATGGATACTTAATATGACATGCTATATTACATGTGCAGGGTGTGTAAATATATATACTAAGGGTCAAATGTTTTGCGTCAGAACGTTTTTTTTTTTATTAAGATTTTTATTCACATATTTAAATTGATCAAAAGTGAAAGTAAAAGCCAATTCTGGTTCCAATTTTTTTGTTAATTCTATTAAAAAATGCAGTGATTTTGAACATCTATATCAAAAGAATTTGAAAAAAAAAAAAAAAAGATAGAGAGGATCATGTGATACTGAAGACTGAAGACATAATGGCTGTAGTAATGGCTGCTGAAAATTCAGCTTTGCCAGTAAATTACATGTTAAATTATATTAACATAGAAAATATTAAAATGTATCACATTTTTCCAAAAACATTAAAAAAAAAATTAGACTCCAAACTTCTGATTGGTGGTGTATACAAAGGCTACTAGTTAAATTGCTTATTTATTTATTTAGTTATTTATTAATTGCACATTTATTTATTGCAATAAAAAAACTAATTCGAAAAATTCAGAAGATTTAGAATTTATTGGGGGGGGGGGGGGCTCCCCTTTTGTTTAATGAAGCAGCACCCAGCAGTAAATGAACAAAACCTAATCCATATTATTCATACTTCAAAGGCAGCAAGACACCTGACCTTTAGTACAAAGGAGTTTGCATACTCAATGTCACACATTTGACTAGTAACCTAGAAATAGTCCAGAGTCCAAATATTATAGTCCAAATATCTCCTATTCATTTGAATTAATTTGCATCAAAACTTTTTGGTTTAAATGTTCAAAATACTAATACTTTGTTTATTTCAAGGTTTAAATTTAATTGATTTTCAACATGGAGCTTTTGGATGACACTGTATATGCACATTTTTAATAGTCAAAAAAACTATAAATGCATATTTATAGCAATTTTAATCTTTTAATAATTTAATTTATTTAGCAAATGATCAAAATGTTTCTAACCTAGACATGTTAAATCAATCAATAAATAAAGAAAGAAAGAAATACTCTTGCTTTTGTTTAAAATAAACAAACATATGTTTTTTTTATCAAGTCAATACATAATTAAAGGCCCAGCTGCAATTAAAAGGCAAACATATGGTATGATATACTGGTGTACTGAATCACTGCCTTGATTTCAGATGTCTGGAAATGAGTATGTGATGATTGCTTTAGATTTTTTTAATTTTTTAACATTTAAAAAAAAAATTATTAGGGCTGTCAGTTGATTAAATATGTGCTTCTTACTCATTCTTTACTGCCTGCTCCAAGTAAGCAGGGCTTGGAGAACCAGGTTTCTTGCTGGCTACTTTCAAAAACATGAAGGCTTGAATGCTTCATGGCTCCAGTAATGGAATTTATGTAAGTGACATTGTAAATTTTTGCAGTAAAAATCTTTTTTTTTAAATATCACATTAAATTAATACATCATATTGACAGCCCAAAGTTTTTACATGATCCCTTAAACTATTTGACCATTACTGGGTTATGCACATATCCAGAACTAGGTTTTAATGCAAAAAAAATCTCCTATATCCCATACTATGTGTCAGTATTCAACACACATGCTAGTAATGCCTGAAAAAATAAATGGTAAGTGAACTGCCCTAAAGCCTCAATGACACTAAGATCCACTCTGGTTTATTGGCATTGTCTTGAATGCAAGTTATTCAGATCGACTAATCATAATTCCAAAAACATGCACGGCTATTCCATCTGCTCTCTAACCAGTAAATCTGCATCTTCCTCCAGCCTAATTTATCCAGGGACTTTTAAGGGGCACTCACCCGCCTCGAATGAAGTCCACAAATGTATACTCCGATTCCACTTTGAAGGACAAAAGTGTTACCTAAAGAGAGTGAAAGAGAGAGAGAGGAGAGATAATGGAAGTCATTATGAAAATAAATCAGAAGAGGAGAGCGCTTGACAGGTAATCCATTCCCACGTACCGTGCCAGAGTTGACGTATTTCTTTTTCCTCCCTTTCTTCTTGGGATTCAGAACCTGAAAGAAACAAAAAGACACCCATCAAGCATGGCTGAAAGAAATATGACATTTTACTGAAGTGTCCTCATATGTTTTTTTCTCTTATGATGCATGAAACATTTTTGGCACTTCACGAATACAGCCCACGTTGACGTCCCTTAACTTTTTTGGAGGCATCAGAAGCACATTTATATATTTATTTAGCTAAGTTAGATACACAGTTATCGAACATAAAAACTATCATTGCATGAAAATTAACTAGTTTTCAACACATTAAATGTCTACATCCCCTCCTTTGGCCTGTCTTCACTGTATCTGTTGTACGAAAATGAAAATAAAACAGCAATGAATGAATTTATATTTAAATCACTGTTGTAAAAAACTATTTTAACTAAGTTCTAAAACACAGTATTTACCTGTGTCCCACATTTTTGTATAATTTATACACATACAAAAATAAACCAACTCTTTTGAAATTCTTTTTCACTTTTTAAGATTTGCCAGTCTAATTCTTTACTCAGTTCCTGGTAATTGTTTTTAAATCGCATCAAAATAACTCTAAAAGTGCTGAAAAATTATGTTTTGCCAGAACTCAGAATCAAAATGCATTCGTACAAAATGTTTTTACCTCATAAACATTGAATTGGCTCTGTCCGCGAGACAGCTCTCTATAGCTGGTCGTAAACTCTCCGATGAAGTCATGACTGAAGAAAAATGAAAGTGTTTACTTGAGCGAGGAATATTTAATGAACATTGCACAAGCGTGCTGAGAAGAAATTATTTTGGCTAATGAAAATTTGAGTTATTCTTGTTATGCAGGATAATTTATGTATTCAGAAACACAATATTTACTACCCACGAGGGGGAACAAAAGCCATGAAGAACAGCGTACCTTCCATCTCTGTCCCAGTCATAAACATCAACCTTCACTGTTCTGGAGAGATTACAAACAAATCAAACCGCACAGCAAGTCAATATCTAAAATGAAGTGCAGACAGCCTGATTTTTCTCAAAAGGCCAGAGTATGACAGCAGCCTGGTGAGTCCACAGAGCCAGTCCAAAATAACACCAGCACCAGCCGCTGCCTCACTCCAGCTGACTTCTGGGATTATTCCGACTGCCAGTTTCCACAGCTCACGGCACCAGCGGCGTCTCGTTTAAACACCTCAGAGCTCGCTACACAAGTCTGAGAGATGCTTTAAAGGTGCAACTAAAAATCGCTTGCTCTCAAAAAGCATAGACTCCTATCAAATGATTATTTACATGTTACGGACATAAATACAAATGTACTGGCTCTCAGAACGCACCCAAGAATCTAAAGCATATCATATATTATATAGAAATATATCATATCATATATTCATTGTATTAGGGCTGTCAAAATTATGCACTAACACATATTTAAAAATGTTTCAGTTAATTGTTTTTTTTTTTGCATTGTTGATGCATTTATTCAATATGATATGATAACTGTATCAGTCTCTTCTGTGTGATTCAACAAACTGCATTTCTTATTTATCAGGGTTATGTCATTACTTGAAATAAAATAAACACCAAGTGAATTAAACTATTTAAAAAAACATTTGTTATTCCGCTATTGCAATATAATTTTTTTAACTGTATAAAACGTTATAAACGTAAGAGACTTAGGTATCTAAACAAAACTACTAAATATTACAAAAACACAACACAATTACTAAAATTCGAAATAAAAATTCAAATGAAAACAGAAAATGTAAAAATAAAACTGATTCAAACTGTTAATAAAAACTATAATAATATCGCAATGATATACTAAAATAACCCTGTTATGTAAAACTTGTTTAGAAACCAAACCCAGATGGGAAGTTTAACAAAAGTCATTTGCATTCTTTATGTGGTGAAATTTAATTATCATCAAACCTCAAGAAGACTAATGCACAGGGTAGCGCCAAAAACATCCGTTATGAAAGATTAAGTCTATAAAGTAGCGAAAGTATAAAGTTTTAGAATAATTCTTTCAGATTTGCAATTCACGTGTGTTTTGATGCAGTTGTATTTAAGTATAAAGAACAATAATTACACATTATTTTCTTTTCTTTCCTGAAAGATGAACTGCATGCATTAACTAGGAATTACAATATTACAAAAAAAAACATTAAATTGATTGACAGCCCTAATATTTTTAAACATTAACCCTTACATATTTTAAGTAAACAAGAACCCCATTTAACTCTATTTAACTATTTTAACTTTTCTCTGGAAAACATGAGTCAATTAATTATTCACAGCAAGACCTGGAGTATGTATTAAGGAAGTTAATATAGTGAAAAATGGCTTGATGTCAACATTAAGTAGCCATGCAGCAGGGTTATACTCTTCGTAAGGATTTTAAGCGTCTCACCTGTCATAGTCTCCGTTACACAGAGCTCGCACTGGGATGGTGAAGGGCTGCCACACGGGGTTCAAAGTATTCTTTATCACCTCTGTTTTGTGACAGATAGTGAACCTACAAAAGAGCCAAATCAAAAAGGAAATCTTACTTAAAGGCTTGTTGTGACACCTGTACGGTTTTCTTTGAAGGAATACATTTGAAAACGAATACCAACCAAATACAGTAAAACATCAATAAAAGTGGTTATCATCAAGAGCAGCTCATGGTGGGCATGAAGAGCCTCTTGGGTTTCACAACACTACCATAACCCTATGTTATCAGTCAAGTAAGCTAACACTTATGGATAATTTTGACTTTTATGGGGTTTTATGTTCAGTCTAGAAACATTTAGCTAATACCATGTCCCAACCAGGCACAAAATGATTTTAAAAAAAGCAATAAATCATTGCTCTACCATGTTTCTTCTTTCAGGACAGTTGCCAAAAAAAGATTCAACCATGTCAGTCAACACAAAGCAGGACATTTTACTGGTTGTTTAATTTCTTTTCAAGTTTTGAGCTGCATAAGAAAGTAAGTTATACAGGTTTGGAACGATGATGGTGATTAAATGACGATAGAGGTTAATAATGTTGTTTGAATTATGTATTTAAGGAGCTATTTGTACCTGATCTAACCCTTAAAAATGACTTTTGTTGGTGTGATTTAATGTAGTAGTTAGGCTGATCTTTTTTTTACTTGAATAATCTGATTAATTTAGGTTACCTAAAAGCGCATGTTGCATCATGCAAGCAATAGATCCCTCTACAGTGAATGGGTGCCTTCAGAATGAGTCAAAACAAGTGATAAAAGCATCACAATTCATAATTAATTCACACGACTCAAGTACATCAATTCTTGTGAAGTGAAAAACTGCATGATTGTAATACACAAATCCATCAAGACATTTTTAACTTCAAACCATTGCTTCCAGCTAAATAGTTTTAGTCCTCCATTCATAATATTGCTTTCTAAGTGGAAGTTTCTCATATGACCAGGTGAAAACATGGCCCAAAAACAGAGCAAGCACTGTTTACAAGTGAAAACAGTCCAAAACAGTTCTAAACAAATATGTTGGTGGGTTTTGATGTGCCTTTTTTCTTAAAGGAAGCAATATTATGGATTATGGACTCATATTTTGGCCAGAAGTATCAGTTTAAAGATAAAATTCCGTAATGAAGGATTTATTTCTTATAAACACGCAGCTTTTCACTTCAAAAGACTTAAATTAATGGACTGGAGCCATAAAGATTACTTACTGTAATGTTTTTATCAGCTATTTGGACTCTCATTCTGACGGCACCCATTCACAATAGAGGTGAGCAACTGTTGTAATGCTAAATTTCTCTAAATCTGTTCTGAAGAAGAAACAAACTCATCTATATCTTGAATGGCCTGAGGGTGAGTAAATGTATTCCTTTAGCCGCTCATACTCACGGCCGCCTTCATTGCTGCGGTAAAACACCAGGAAGGGATCAGACTTCCCGAAGAAATCCTTCTTATCCAACTTGTTAGCACAGAGCTGCATGGTTGCAATGTCCTGTTATAAAACACTTGATTACTTCGGGATAGATGGGAATAGAATATACCAAAAACAAACAAGCAAACAAAACACATGCACCCCTGACACAGAGTCTTCGATACCAGCATTATTACATCCAACAATGCATTTTAATAGCTGGCCTCAGTTAACATCTCTCCAGAGCAGGAGTTCAGGACACAACAAAGGCAAAAGACTAGGACAAGGAATCAATTCCACAGAGAGGATGCACTCGTGTTAGAGGAGAACAGCAATTGGTTCATACATATTAATGTTGAGCAGAGGTCTCCAGTGTTTAGCTATTTATTGGTGCTGTTCTCTTCAGATTACCAGATCTCTGGGGAGACCCTCAAGACCAGGATGGAAGTCACACGCAACAGATTTAATTGGATCTTAATAGAGAGAGAATGTCTAGGGAGCACTCGAGGAACTACGGTCCGGGTGTCACACTGGACAGATAGCTCATCTGCCTTTTAAAACGGCCATCTCTCTTGGGGAGACTGAAGCTGTATTTGAGGTGAACTGTCACGGCTTTCTGCCAAACACTCCCTGTAGCTACATGCTATTACAAGGACACAGAGGGACGAAATTGAATATATATACTGTACATAATTTCTGTCATCTGAAATGATATTTATGTGATTTTATGAACTGGCCCACAGCACTGAAACTGAAAAGAGATGGACGGTTTAAAACAGTTTTTAACATGGACAGGTCAAAATAGTGAGCCAAAGGCATCACCAAGTCTACAAGGGTTTAGGATTAAATGTGTGAGGGAATCTCACAAAATTATGTCCGGGTCACATTTCACCCCAAAATTGTTTCCTTGTGCATCATTTTCAGGACCATTAAGCGCATTTACACTTTTTTTGTTGTTGTTGTTTTACCGTATATTTCTGCCATATGGACATCAACTTGAGATAGTCACCACTGATAAGCTATTACTAAATATTGAAAAAAATTACATTTTCTGTAAAGCTGCTTTGCAACAATTTGCATTGTGAAAAGCGCAATACAAATAAACTTGAATTGAACTGAATTGAATTTACCCCACTGCATAAATAAAGATACACTACTGTTCAAATGTTTGAGGTCAGTAAAATGTATTGTTTCTCCAAGGCTGCATTTATTCAATCAAAAATATAGTAACATTGTGAAATATTATTTCAATTTAGATAAATTGTTTTGTACTTAAATTGATTTTAAAATGTATAAATCATGGATGCAAAGCTGAATTGTCAGCTTCATTACTCCAGTCTTCAGTGTCGGCGTATTCTTCAGAATCTTCGAATATCTGATTTGCACTCAAGAAACATTTCTACTATTTCAATTTGAAAACAGTTCTGATGCTAATATTTGAACATCATAATACGTTTATTCAGGGATTCTTTGATTACCGACGTTCAAAGAAGAGCATTATATTAATATAAATATTTGTAACATTATACAGCAATGTTTTTTTTGTCACTTTTGATCATTTAATGCCTCCTTGCTGAATAATGTTTCAAAAAAAAGAAAAAAGGTCTACTGACCCCAAACATGTGTACAGTGTTTTTATCTACATATTCTCATTTTTGTAAAACATTTTACTGTATTATTTAAAACCAACAAAATTAGTACTCCATGATGTTCGAATACTTACTAAATCACATAATATATATTATTAGGATCATTATATTTTATTATTAATTATGTATGTTTGTTTTCAACAATAATAAGGATTGGGGCCCCAAATAGCTTATTATCCTAAAAATAATGTCCCGTAAGGCTTCGTTTTTCGTTAAACCAAAGTAAGTTTTTATTATTTAATCAACAAGTCCAATTAATGTGCAAAATACTTTAATAAAGATCAATATTTCATATATAATAAAATTATTATCTTTATTATTGTTGTTTGCATACAGTAATGTGAATTGGGCAGGAAAATGCTAATTATCTTAAAAATAATGTAATGCAAAATAAATCTTAATGATCCTACAAACTTCCTTTTCTTTAAACAAAATGTAATATTTGATTTTTTTTTTAAATCAACAGGGTAAATTAAAGTGCAACAAATACTTCAATGAACCATATATATTTTAACCTTTTAAACAAAATATATAATTTTCACAATTATTTTATTCATATTTTGCATAGCAGTGATGTGAACTGAAGTCCTACAAGCTTCCTTTACTTTAAGCAAAATGTATTTTATAAATTTTTATTCTGATTTTGCTATGGAAATTTGCCCCGTGATAAAATATCACATACTTGACAGTTTTCATGAGATTCACTCGTTCACTCTTGAGTGACCACAGAGAGAGCTCCATGGTGGATTAACTTGATAAATCTAGATATTCATTTCTTTTTCTGGCTCTCTGTGCCTAATCTTAGCAAAAAAAGCAAAAAAGAAAAACCCCTTCACCTCTGATATTTAAATACAATGCCTTAGGCATTCAGCTTGATGAAAGACTGTAGAGTCAGACTAAGTGTGTGTGCATGAGGATAGTTTTGTACTGACCCGACAATTGCTGAGTTCCTCAGCTGTGAAGATAATGCTCCCGCATTTCTTCCCAGGAATGCCCCTTGAGAAAAGATAGATGAATGCTTTTAAACTTTCAATAAAATGTGGGGTAACGTTTTTAAAGACAAGAGTTCAAGTCAACCCCTCATGAAGACTAGCACAGTTCTAAGTGCACTGCGAGCCCACTCAAAATCAGGACAAATAAGACAACTCCATTTTTGTGTGCTTTTTACAGAGTTGCTCGAGCACTTTTTGCTGCTAAGAGCTTTCTGCGGAACAATTCGAATGCACTGCCGGTAATGGTGGGCCACTTCAGTCGCTGAATAGCCCACATCGAACCTCTGAAAAGAACATGATTCACCTGAAAAGAGGGAAAGTGTAGGGAATGAGGGGGAAAAGGTGATGAGGGTTAGCTAGAAAAAAGATTAAAGGCTGAAGACTGAAAGACTGTGTGAGGGAAAAGAGAGAGACTCTGAGTGAAAGAGAGGAAGCAGCAAAAATTAAGTGATGGAACATAAACGCAACGAAAGACGCTGAACACAGTTTGATTTTGGAAGTTAATAAGTGAAGTTCACAAACCATTTTGCATTCGTGAACTGACATATTACTGAGTGAAAGAGAATATTCAATGGTTAAAATAATTATGATTTTTATTTTAAATATTTTTTGAAAGAAGTCTCTTATGCTCACCAAGGCTGCATTTATTTGATCTAAAATATATTAGAAACACTAAAAATGTGATATATTTACTGTTTAAACATATATTAAAATATACTTTATTCAGCAAGGAATTGACAGTAAGACATTTATAATGTTACAAAAGATTTCTATTTCAAATAAGTGCTGTTCTTTTGAACTTTCTATTCATCAAAGAAAATAATAAGTAGCATTTTCAACAGATAATATAGAAACCATCTGGATAACTGAGGCACCAATAATTGATATAACCTGTAGAAGCAAATCAGAAATTTAGAATCCTTTCTGCAGGATCATGTGTACGCTGAATGAGTAATGTTGCTGTACAATTCGCTTTGCAATATCAAAAATATGTATATTATATTAATATATTACAATAGAAAACATAGTTTCATTGTAATACTATTTTAGAGATACTTTTTTTACTGAGTGTTGAATCAAATAATAGACCTGGGTGAAAGAAGACTTCTTATCAAACAAACAGAAATTTATTAACTTATTCCCAAAACAAGTTTTGGACTGCTATCAATCTATAGAAATTGAGAGGTTTGGAAACCAAGTGTGACACTATAGGTCTGGTGACATCAGCTGGAAGAACTTTTTTTTATAACATGCAGCGATTGATCTCAAATTTCCACCTTAGAACATCCATAAGACACAGAGTGAATGTTAAGTGGAAATTAGGCTTATGCCAAAACAATATCCAATATATACTGGAAGTCTGGTATCTAGTACATTAGTCAAAATTATAAATGAATGATTGTTTCACAGCCCAAAGTCGTTCTCCTCACAACTCTCTTTCAGCATTTTTGAACCCCATTCTATGTCTCATCTTTGCAATTTGCGCTGGCTAAAATCGGATTCCCATGGCGAACAAATTCAGCGCACCAGCTGAGTGGCAGTTAGTCTTGATATTAGAAATCCAAGCCTTTGACCCTACCATCTCTTCACACCACATACGTGGCAGAAAACGAAACAACGAGATAACAAGGCCCTAGACACACCAAGAAGGCTAGGACCCCACTGCAGGCTACCAGAAATCCGTGTAAAATCAGACATCATGCTGGGCCTACGAGTAGGAATTATTCAGACGTCTGTACAAGAGGGACACTAAACAGGCAAGCGCCCACCACACTTACATCTCCCCCTCCTGAGACCCATTAGATCCAACATGCAGGTCAAATTCAGGAGGGATGAGGCGATCTGCATGGAGAAGGCTAGATGTGGCATGGAGGCTGAAAGACTCTTTGCATGGAAGTGTTTTATCAGTTATCTCAGTCGGCTGATCTGTAGAAATGGAATTACTAATAGTTAACAAAAAAATACATTGCTGCATATTACCCTTTGCCAATTCAACACTGCAATCTGAGAAAAATAAATAATAAACACCAGAGGATCACTCTACAACACTGATGCCTTTTGTTCCATATAATGTGTAAATAATGATTAATAATAGTTATTATTAACTATAATAATAGTTAATAATATAATGAGTTAGCTAACGCCAATTTTGGTTTTATGATATTACACATTTTCATTAACAAATAACTAACAAATTTAGTAACTTTATTATATTTTTTCTTTTTCATATTTCCTTTTTTTTAGATCTTGATACCTACATCAAAATAAAAACTCTATATTGTTTTATATATTACATGCCATCTAATCAAATGATGTAGCACTGAATAAATCAAACTTTTGTGTAAATATGTATAGAAATATATTTAAACATGCATATACTGTATTTATATACACTATGGTTCAAAAGTTTGGTGTCATTAAGATTTAATTTTTTTTTTAAATCAGCAAGGATGCATTAAATTGATCAAAAGTAAACACTCTTATATTGTTACAAAAATCTTTAGTCTTTTTTTTCTTAATTCATCATAGAATTTTGTGATTTCCACAAAAATACTAAGCAGCACAATTGTTTTCAACACTGATAATTAAATAAAAAATGATTTCTGAAGGAACATATGACTGGAGTAGTGGCTGATAAAAAATTGGCTTTGCATCACAGGAATAAATTACATCTTAAAATGTATTTACATAAACAGTTTTTATTATTTAAACAGTAATAATATTTCACAGAATTTCTGTTTTACTGTATTTTTGATCAAATAAATGCAGCCTTGGTGATAAGAGGTAAGAAGTATAAGACAGTTCATAGAGAAATTTTATAGAGAGAGAGAGAGATTACGATCAACCATTTTACTTTTGGAAAAGTATTACAGTATCATATAGAAATCATTTCAAAAGTAGTTTTGAAATGCAAAATCTTCACAGAATGACCTAAGATCACAAATGCAACATCTAAAGTAGAGAATAAACAATACCGGACTAAAAAGCAAGCTACTTAGGGAGTTTAAGAGTCCAAGGACACCACTAGAGGATTTTTTGCTGTACAAACATAAAGACCAAGTAGGAGAGAGTTCAGCTTGTCTGAAGAGTTCACGTCTTGCCCCAGGCATCAACTCATCATGCTCAAGGTCACACGTAGCTCATCATAACGTAGACTCTCTCATTACTCAGTACCAGCGAATGTATAACTCAAGACAGCTGTCAGTGTCACTAACTCTCGGCATTCACTTTCCCGCTGCTATGGAAACAACTTTTAAAGGTGAGCCGAGGAGGTTTTCAATCCCAACTTCTGCAGCGAATGAGGGCTCCATCACTGCTACCATGCACAAAAGAACAGGAAGTGCCACTAGTGTAAGTAATACTGCAGTCTACAGAAAGGAAAAGAATGAGAGCTAAAAAAAAAAAAATTTTAATCACTGACTGACAGGCGGGAAATGAATAAGGGAAAAAATTAATAACATTTAATGAATGACATTTAACATTTCGAGAAGATACGTCTTTGGATTAAGAGTTATTGCACTCAAATACCTCGCTTTCAGTTAAACCGCATTGTGGTATGAAACTGTTCATGGTCACAGGAGAACAATACACTCTTTTCCAGCTGGGCTGTCACCTCTCTAACACAGCATATCTGACAGACAGGAAAAAGGATCTCAACATTTTATCGGAGAGCTTCAAACCCCTCCCCACTTTACTGTTTCGGTGCCAAAAACATCCTCCCTGTATGCTTAATCAGAGTCCTCGGCAGCCTGGATAAATCTGGGCAGCATTAGAACTGAGACGCTGAGTCCCTCTTACAGGACACAGATATCCAGCGCTGCTGTATGTATGTCATGAGCACACCAAGAGATCCTTCAAAAGCACAAAAATATCATTCCAGTACAAATTTGTTATTCAGATTAGTAGTGTATTCAAATGTGTGTGTGTGTGTGTGTGCGCGTTTTTGTGACAAATGAGGACATAAATTTGTATAATGACAAAGGTATGACATAGGTATTACAAAGAGAAGGTGACTTTTCAGAACATTACCCCATGTCCCCACTTTTCAAAACGCTTATAAATCACACAGAATGGAGTGTATTGAAAATCTGAAATAGCACAAAGTCTCCTGTAAGGGGTAGGTTTAGGGGTAGGGTTGGTAAAGGGCAATAGAATATACGGTCGGTACAGTATAAAAACCATTACGCCCATGGGATGTCCCCCACTTTTCACCAATTGGTACACCTGTGTGGTGTGTGTGTGTGTGTGGTTTTTAATGACAAAAGAATTATTATTCATAATGGTAAGGAAGGCACCATCGTTTCACTTAAATTATCTCTTTATTATATTATTATAGTATTAACTAAAACTATTAAAAATCACGTGATTGTAAAAAAGTTGCAACAAAGTTAATATTAAAGGACAGTTTAAAGTACTAAAATTACTATAACCCGCTTAAATTACTAAAACTGAAATAAAAATTAAAGCTATATAGAAAAGTTAAAACGTTCAAAAAAAGGAAACGGAAAATCCCAACTAAAGGCTGAATTTTCCCAATACTTATAAATACTATATATATAATAATATTAACATAATTCTGATGTCTCATATGAAAACAGCAGTTGACGCTTCCAGAAGCCTGGACTTCTTAGGTCTCTACATATTGAACTGTGACAGGTATAATTCACCAAAAATGTATTCAATTTTGTCATCTTTACTCACCCTATTTGTTCCAACTCTGTAGGATTTTTCTTTCTTCTGTTGAACATAAAAGGTTATTTTGAAGAATGTTGGTAACTAAACTGAAGCTGGTAAAAAAATACATATACACTGAACAAAATTATAAATGCAACACTTTTGTTTTTGCCCCCATTTTTCATGAGCTGATCTCAAAGAGCTAAGACTTTTTCTATGTACACAAAAAGCCTATTTCTCTCAAATATTGTTCACAAATCTGTCTAATCTGTGTTAGTGAGCACTTCTCCTTTGCCTTTGATAATCCATCCACCTCACAGGTGTGCCTTAGGCTTGGCCACAATAAAAGGCCACTCTAAAATGGGCAGTTTTATCACACAGAACAATGCCACAGACGTCGCAAGTTTTGAGGGAGCATGCAATTGGAATGCTGACTGCAGAATGTCCACCAGAGTTGTTGCCCGTGAATTGAATGTTCATTTATCTACCATTAGCCGTCTCCAAAGGCGTTTCAGAGAATTTGGCAGTACATCCAACCGGCCTCACATCCGCAGACCACGTGTAACCACACCAGACTAGGACTTCCACATCCAGCATCTTCACCTCCAATATTGTCTGAGACCAGCCACCCGGACAGTTGTTGCAACAATCGGTTTGCATAACCAAAAGAATTTCTGCACAAACTGTCAGAAACGTCTCAGGGAAGCTCATCTGCATACTCGTCGTCCTCATCGAGGTCTCGACCGGACTGCAGTTCGTCGTCGTAACCGACATGAGTGGGCAAATGCTCACATTCGATGGCTTCTGGCACTTTGGAGAGGTGTTCTCTTCACGGATGAATCCCGGATTTCACTGTACAGGGCAGATGCAGACAGCATGTATGGCGTCGTGTGAATGAGCGGTTTGCGAACGTTGTGGATCGAGTGGCCCATGGATGGTATGGGCAGGTGGGGCGTATGTATGGGCCCCAGGTGTAATGTTTATGGACACCGAACACCCAGGTGAATGCAACAGGTAAGGCACAGAGATACCTGACGAGATCCCGTGGGAGACCCATGGGTTTGTTGCCATTCCATCCCCGACCATCAGGCTCCATGTTTTTTGCCAGGGGCCCAAATGATAAAATGCACTGGCCCCCCCCCCCCCCCCTCCAATGGTTTGCCAAGGATCTGTAACACCAATTTCCCCTGGAAGCGAAAAAACATCCCCCCAGGTTTTTTCGGTGGGGCCCCCGGATGGCCCCCCAGCCCATACTTACCACCTGGACCCATTGTTCCAACCCCCAATTAGCATGTTTGGGGATGCCCCTCTTGGGATCGGGCCGTATACCGACAGCTTTGGTTCGCAGTTCCTTGCCAATATCGCAGCAAGTTTTGTTGGCAAACACCCATTGGGGGGGGAACAGGAAGTGGAACCAAACATTTCACAGGCCACAATCAACACCCTGATGCAACTCTATGGCCAAGGATGAATTGTGTGTTGCAACTGCGTGGAGGCAAAAATTTTGGTGGTTTCAACCACCAGATACTGACTGGTGTTTTCGGAGTCCAGAATTCCCCCGACCCCCCCCAATACAGTAAAAACTGCACATTTTAGAGTGGCCTTTTATTGTGGCCAGCCTAAGGCACACCTGTGCAATAATCATGCTGTCTAATCAGCATCTTGATATGCCACACCTGTGAGGTGGATGGATTATCTTTGCAAAGGAGAAGTGCTCAATAACACAGATTTAGACAGATTTGTGAACAATATTTTGAGAGAAATAGGCCTTTTGTGTACATAGAAAAAGTCTTAGATCTTTGTGTTCAGCTCATGAAAAATGGGGGCAAAAACAAAAGTGTTGCGTTTACAATTTTGTTTTCAGTTGTAAATTATATAATACTATAGAAGTCAATGGCTACCACAACTTGGTGGTGTGTTTACACACCATTCCTTCCAAAATACTCCCTTCTTTTGTGTTTTCAACAGAAAAAGACACTCAGAGGTTTGGAACAATTTGAAGGTAAGTTAAATTACAGAATTTAAATTTTTGGTAAACTATCCCTTTAATTGTATTGTTCAACAGGCAAAAATAAGTCATTTAGAAAAGTAATAGCACAACTCTCCTCTACAAGCTTCACTATCTAAGGTCTCATTTATAACACAAACAGTACAGCACATCACAGCACAGCACGGCTTATAATACTTCAGGGTATTGGCTTGTTCATAGAACACATACCACTAATTATTTACTACACATCTGTATTTTTATCATATTGCTGTTGTTGCTTTGTATCATGCATAACAACAACTCTTAATGGTGATAAAACCAGTTCAATGCACAGCCTCTTGGGGCTTATTGCTTTAATTTGTCACACAGCTCTTCAACTGGCATGTAAATGTGGCAAGATCATGCAGCCAAGCATTGTTGTTCATGTAGATAAAATGGCATCATCAATATAATGGTGCCTCATAAAGGTGAACTACATGAATTTTAAATTACTCGAGCTGCTAAAAATACAGTTTAAGAGACCAGCACGTTGTGTTGCTGAAGTACGCTGCAGGTTCAGCCGTGGGAACAGACTGCAGAGAATGAGTAAGCCGGCCAATTAGGCGATGATGGTGGGGATTTTAGTGAGCATGCATTAACTGATCTCACTGTTTGGTCAGGGCAGGTTAAAAGCTGTCAAAAATGCCCTGCTCCCAACAGCACTCAAAACAGATTGTAGTGGTGCATATCAGAGCAATTAAGCAGCCGATAAATGTCTGTCAGGGAGGATGTATTGTAGAGAAATGCAAATACATACTGTATCTGAAGTGCCCAATCCAGATAAGGACAGTGATCATGTGACAGTTAACTCGATTATGCATAATGAATTTTAAAGGCCACACTGTTTACAGGTCTGCTTGCTTACGGATTCGCCGCACACACATCTGGCACAGGAATCAGGAACTGTGCTTAAGTTCTAAGCCTGTGGTTTGCTCTTAATAAGCCATCTGAAGGTCAAACGCAACAGCTGTGTCCACAGATAAAAAGATCTTGAGATACGCTTAACCTCATCCACTAAAATAGCATCACCAGAATACAAAGTAAACACTGAGATATTCCAGTGATTTTAGATTTTGGAACTCAAATGGGTATTTCAACCAGAAATGCACATTTTGTCATAATTTACTCACCCTCATGTCGTTTCAAACTTGCATGCATTTGTTTCTTCTGCAGAAAAAAAAGATTATGGACCACACTGACATTCATTGTATGGAAAAAAAAAACAGATTTTTAAAAAATATCTTCTACATATATATATTCAAGAGCTATGGCACAGGGCAATATTTTTTTGAGAGTCAAGACTTTGTATGCCATACAGCAGTACACAATTTGCATGGACTACTCTTAAGACATCTGGCATCAAGCTTCTTCAGAATATCTATTTTCATGTTCCAGAGAAGACAATGAGAGTGAATAATTGATCATTAATTGATGAATTCCCCATTTAAAGTGAACTATTTATTTAAAACAAATAGCTATTTTACATATTTACTCAAAAATCAATAAAACATATTTCTAACCGTATATTTTTTTGCAGTGTGTAAATAGTCTACAGATAGGTTAATGAACTGTATTACTTGTAATGAACCATTTTAATATATTTAATATAATAAAAAAAGTATTAAAGTTATCATTACCATTATAAACAAAATATTCATACAGGTATCACTAATAATGGCTAAGGAATTATTTTTCTATTATTTACATTTAACAAGAATTTTTCTAAATTTGATGTAAAAGTGACTCCACAATGCTTGGAATGGTCGTTGCTAAATGGTTGCTAGGGTTTTACCATGTTGTCTAAGTCAAAAGAGCAAGACTCTATGATATTCTGGTCTCTAAAAATGGCACAGATCCATTCTTCAAAAACTAGTATTGCTCTTTGCAGCACAATATTTGACGAATGGGTAAAAATGACAGTTATTTTTGTCAGTTATGGCACATTAGCGCTAGCATTCTGCCCGATTCAAATCATACACAGAGATGAAATAGTGCGGTAAGACCACATTTGTTTGAATGAATTACAGCATGCATTTCAATTAATTATCGATCGATCGTTTGAGAGAGAGAAAGAGAGAGAGAGAGAGATGACAGTTGTGTACAGAGTGTACCTGTGTGCTGCGTCTGCACGTCTCTCTGTACAAACAATTACTTCAAAAACAGCGATTTTATTCTGGGGAATATAATGTAGCGATCTAGTATCTAGGCTATTTTATTAATGAAAATCACGGGGGAGCGTTGACAACAAGTTTGTGTGTAATATAGAACGGTGATTAAACTGACTTGGAACTACCTGTGCATTAAACGGTTTTACTGCATACCTGCCAGCCAATCAGAATCCAGTATTCAGACAGTCCATGGAATATGAAAAGTTATAGCACACCTCTCCTCAACAAGCTTTACTATCAAACATCTCATTTATAGCACAAACAGTACAGCACAACTTGTAATACTTAGTTATTTGTTTGTCCATAAGAGTATATATCACTAATTACTGTGTGTACTGAACATCAGTGACTTTCATCATACTGAGCCACATGAATGTCACCTGATAATATAAAAATAGCCAAATATGAGCCAATAGTTGGCCTATCCAATATCCAATGTACTGGTCATTGACTACAGTAGATAATACATTCATAATATATAAAAATTCTAAATATTTCTTTTAAGTAATGTTAATTTATATAATCTATTTTAAATGCACAAAAGATGATAAATCTATGAAACATCTGTAGTGTACTGAACATGTAATTGTTTTCCATGCAATGGAGTGTGAAAATCCATTTGAGCTGGTGATGTCTAAGTGTAATAGCCATCAGTACACTGACAGTAGTGTGTTTGGCATGTTTATCTGGACACACTTCACCCTCATACATCTCAGTATAAACCTGTGACAGCACCGCTACTATGATGAATGTCTCCAACACTGAGGGTATTTTCACAGAAAATGTCATGCTTTCTTTTTAGCTAATTAGAAGCTCAGTTTGTGTGTGTGTGTGTGGTGGGGCGAAGATTTAAATAGCGAATTATGTATGAAACAGATTGATCGAGTGTGTAGAAAAACACATGGGCGTAACATTAGGTAATTTGTTTTTCAACAGTGACCAATGACAAATTACCCACCTTCTGATGGAGTAATTCTTCCTACCTGCATGGCGAGATGTATTTTTGGAGCTTATTTGAAATATTTTCAATACTCATACGTGGCAAATAGATTGCATTCTGTGACAATTTAAAACCCCGAGCTGAAATACTGACACCCGGTCTTGTTATTGTACAGCATTTTACATTCTCTCATCTCAAACATTCCTGGACCGAAACCAGGTTGTCTAAAAATATTTTGCTCAGCCTGACAGTATATGGCTCTCTTCTATCCACGCACATTTTCTCCACAAATCCACCACGCTCACATGTGGAAATGAGGCTGGAGAAAAATCAAGCCCGAAGGGCCCCCGAATGTGGCGCGGAACCTGAAATCCCCATCTCCGAACCTCCCGTGGCATCTCTTTGTCCTTAGGACTCCCTGGCCTTATCTTGCGAAAACAGAGGGAATTAGACGTATTTGCCCAAATGCAGTGCTATGTAATTGAAAAGCCACTAGTCTTGGTGGGTTGCCATAGAAACCAGCAGGTAATAGAGTAGTACCTCTTCCTCCACACTTCCACCCCAGTGTGTTACAGTATCTGCCCACTAGCTCTTTAGAGAGACGGGCTGACCTACTAAAATATGCCTATTGCCGCCAACCTTTTTCCTAATCCGCTACTTGCCGCTTGCACAGCACTGCAGAAAGCGTGACACAAAGGCCAAAAGGAGACGGCCCATTTAGTGTTTTTTGCCCCATGCCGTGTCACCATCAGACGCATTCGCAAAAAGCTCCTCGTCTACCATGCTGCGATACAGAGCGCGTGCACAGCACCTGTCATGTTCTTCGAGGAAGAAAACCAGCTGTTGGAAGGGACTTACAAACTATTTTTCATGTTCTTAAGGGGTTTAGTCACACTGTCTAGCCATATCTACAATGTTTTTCATTTTGCTTTCTTATTAAAGTGACTTAAAACAGCTTATATTCCGATCACTGAGCCCCATTATGGAAAAGCATGTGAATTTCACATTTCAACACATTAATTGCATGTTTTTGTTGTTTTGTTTTCAGTAATTGATGTAAAGTAAGTAAAGAAAAATATAAACATAGCTTATACATAAGTAACATAAGTTAAAAAAAACTTTAAAATCTTGATGGAAATAGCAACTGAAATAAAGTGACTTAAAACCTTTTATATTCAGATTTTAGATTTAAATTGACTTCTTATCCAGTATTGTTATTGTTAACTAAAACTATGAAAATCATTTTGTTAATTGATGTAAAGCTGTAAAGTAAAAAATATAAATATTAAGTAAAAAAAAACTTCAACTTAAAAAACGTAAACCGAAATTACAACTGAAATAAAGTGACTTTAAACCTTTTATATATTCAGATTTCACTTGTGCAAGCATTAATCGTGTTTTGCTTCATATGCAGTATTGTTATTGTTAAAAATTGTTTTCAGTAATTAAAGTAAAGCTGTTAAGTAAAATGTAAATATTGAAAAACTTAAAAAACCTCAATGAAATTTACAACTGAAACAAAGCGACTTAAACTGCTTATATTCAGATTTTACATGTGAAAGCATTAATCATGCATTTTTATTTCATATCAAGAGTTGTTATTTTTAACTAAAACTATTAAAAAACATCTTCAGTAACTGAAATAGAACTTTGGAAATAAAATCAAATATAATAATGAATAAAACAAATATTAGATGAAAAACATAAAATCGTATACATTTAAATTAAGTTGAAGTACTAAAACTGAAATAAAGCTATATGGAAACATTTTAAAACGAATTAAAATAAAAGCACATAAAAATTACTAAACTGAAATTTCAAAAAAATAAAAAAAGCTAATTCAAGATATTAATAAATACTATAATTGTATATAAAAAAAAACACTTCCATACACTCGTCATCATATAAACAGCATTTGAGGCTTCTGTGAAAATGCCATGTCCATTTGGCAAATGCACATATGATTCTGTAAAATGACAAGAAAAATGTGGTTCTTCTACAAGACCAAATGCAAGCAAATCCCTTTGAAGGCATCATCCAGACACCCTATTTTGTGCTACTGAAATAGATCATTGATGTGACCCAGATATGCTGGACAGTGGCAGTCTGTATCTTAATGTTAAAATGCCCCAGTCACCAGCGTGCCATCCTAACTCAAGCCGAAGCTTAATTAGTTTCCCTTCTTAACCCCTCGCCAAAGCTTTGGGATCTATACGTACACAGACATGCTCTGGATTGATATGGACACAGAAGGTCTGCTATACTGAGAAACCCCAAACAAGCACCTCGACTGCGGTTAAAAGCATTGATTTTAGAAGCGCCGTCAAAGAGCTGGAGAGCGTAAAAGGATTTCGAACCGCGAGCTGCATGAAAAAGACCAATTTATCAACCCTTTTGTCTTATTATCGTCGTGAGAGCACTTGCTATATAAATGAGCTCAGCTGGGCCATGCAGACCAGATGAACTTATGTCTTCCATGTGGTTAAATCTGTGGCCTGAATAGAGACCCCATAGGATTTGGAGAACTTTTAAAGAACTGTTTCCATGGTGCTGTTTCTTCTTCAACGTCATATCAAGGGTGGAAAATAATCAAAGACTTACGAAAGCACCCGCTCGAGTCTTGACCCAGAGGACCCAATAATCTCTCCTAGAGTGCAGAAAGTCTGGCCGAGGAAGGACTGTGGGAGACAAAACAATGAAGGTAAATCACAGTACTGTGGGGCTCCTGCTCCACAGACACAAATCAGCAGTTACAGTCCAGTCTGGAAAATCTCAGAAAGATGGTATGAGGACTCACCTTGGATACTGTATGTCACTGAGTATAAAGACAGGTGAGGCCTGGCTGATGAAACTCTAAGCAATGGAAGGGGTGAATCAATGACATGGAAATGCATACAAAAAAGCGAGCAAAAAAACAACAGAAAAACAAGACGAGACTTTGAGGACTACGACAGACTCTTTCATGCAGATTTAAAGGATGCAAAGGGTCTGGGCTTTGAACGTGACACTTATTTTTTTCCAAAGAATGAGAACTCAAAAAACAAATTGCATTCTCTTTGTAACTATTTTTGGCATGACAGAGAAAACAAGCAATGGATAAATTACACTCATTTACAGCTTGTACCTTCTGTCATCCACGTCCATTGTAGCAGAAAAGACATTAAATCAACAGAGTAAAACTTGCAGGCATTGCATCGTGACTTGCCTATCCATTAGCACGGCATGTGGGACATTAAAGTTTACTTACATGCTTTGAGATGTTTGAGCTTCTGGAGTCCACATTGTATCTGTGTCAAATAAGCAAAAGAATGCATTTTATCACGGTTTAATGTTTTTTTTCCTGAAACTAAAGGCGGAAAAGTGTTGTCATCCACTTACACGTCAAAGCGAAGGTTCTGCTTTTCTTCGAAGAAGTAATCCAAGACAAACTTCCTCACAAAGTCCGGGTTGAGAGTGTTGTCAATCACTTCTGTTCGACCAGACTAAATAAGAATGAAAGATGCATCATTAGATTAAATGTTTTCATGGCTAAATAATAAAAACATAATATATAAAAGTCATTCTCCACAAATTGGGTGCAAAACAGGCATATAAAATATAAATTAAAAAAGACAAGACAAGAAAAAGGAAATTTTAATGTTTTTAAAATGAACAAAAAAAAAAACATTTTTATTCAAATTTAAAAACACCGGCATGGATAACAGGGCTGTTTGGAAGTCTATTTCCACCATGGAATACAAAAATAAAAAATAAATAAACTGTGACTTTGTCCCATAATTCTGCCCCTCCTTTTATTGCAATTCTGAGATGTCACAATTAGAATTTTTTTTCAGAGTTTCAGAATTTTTTCAGATTTGAGACAAACTCAAAATTGTGAGATACAGACTTCCAATTGTGGGAAGTCAAAATTGTGAGTTAAAAGTCACAAATAGCCTACCTATTTTTTTTAATGTAATTATTTATTCCTCAATATTTATCTCTTTTTTTTTCTTGCAATTCTGAGTTTACATCTCGCAATTGTTTTTGTTTCCCCCACAAAATTTTTTTTCTCTTATCTGTTTCTCAAAAATGCAAGAATCAAAGTCAGAATTGTGTGATATGAACTCAGATGCCAAAAAAAATGCCAAATTTCCTCTTTTATTTTTGTATTCTGTGGCAGAATCTGGTTCCTGCTGATTTGATACACTCAACATTATAATGTAGCTATAGTTAATGTAATAAAACACATTATATTTTTATTGCCACAATAAAAAAAATATATATATACAATAAATGCCACTATCCTCCAATGAAACATGACACTTGAGATGAATAGAACAGAAAAGCATAAAAGAAGCTAATATTATTCACTCAGCTGCATGTAAAATCTGCACTGAAGGAATTACTGATGTGCCAAAGCATAATAACAGTTGCTATGATCATATTTTCATGATCAGAAGCAAAATCAGCCCTCAGACTTCCCTTCTCTCGGCAGACTTAACAGCAGTCTGAGCTCTGCCTGAATGTGGGGCAGGAATAGCAGCTCAGTGTGAGCTCGTACATGCTTCCTGCCAACATACACATCCCTGAAGCAATCAGACAGAAATTCCCATTGGGCAGGAGTCCTCGCTGGAGCTCACCGACGGCACAGAGTAATGAACTATTGATTCCTAACTCAGATTCAGACCCAAGATCATGTTCTCAACACCCCAGACACATAATCCCACCTATCAACTTAGTTTCCACGCTTTCCATTATCTGCTCCAGGAGAAGTTCCTGGAGCCGATCGGTCCTTGACCATTGGTTGCTGCATTATCTGTTTAGGGGAGCTGGCTGTTTATAATGCAGTTGCTATGCTTGCTTTTGGAGGTACTTGTAATGTGAGTGGGCACTTGAGTGTTGATATGCATGCGGAGAAAGCCACTGGTCCAGATACACAGCAGCTATATAAAAGTACAGTGAATATTTCATGATGCCATCTGAAGAGCGAGATATCTCTAGAGAAGTCCAGATTGCTCGCTGCATTCCTCAAATTTCCAATGGCAAACGACACTTTTTTATTTTTTCCAATACTCAATTTGAGACTTTCCCAGAGACTGCTGAATGCTGATTCCTCAAATCCTGGCAAGGTGGTGGGATACAATTAGTAGCTGCATTTACAATTCTGCCAAAAGGGTTATCTTAAGTTGATTTTAGAACACTGGGAGGCAATAAAAACCCAAAAGCACAGCGAATTGGACAGTTCAGCACTGGAAACAAATTCTTTGCTTTTATCCATTTAGCATGGCATAATAATTTCTACTCAATTTTATGAGTGTCACATTCTGTGTTAATTTCTCTTCCTGTATTTCGAACCGGTTTCCTTCGTTTCATTTTTCCAGTTTGTAATAATTATTCATTGGTTGATTATGTTCACCTGTACCTTGTTTAATTTCTTCCTTTCCCTGTGTTTTCAGTTTGGTAGTGTCAGAGCTTATCTGTGCTTATTGTGTGATATCTCTTTCAGTTTGCATGTTTTGCCCTGTGTTTTTGCCCATATGTGACCCTGGACCACAAAACCAGTCTTAAGTCGCTGGGGTATATTTTTATCAATAGCCAAAAAAACATTGCATGGGTCAAAATTATTGATTTTTGTTTTATGCCAAAAATCATTAGGATATTAAGTAAAGATCATGTTCCATGAAGATATTTATAATTGGGGTCCTACTGGTGGAGGGGGGGAATGCTATCAAAACTTAATTTTAGTAATATGCATTGCTAAGAACTTCAATTTGGACAACTTTAAAGGCGATTTTCTCAATATTTTGATTTTTTTGCACCCTCAGATTCCAGATTTTCAAATAGTTGTATCTCAGCCAAATATTGTCCTATCATAACATATCATACATCAATGGAAAGCTTATTTATTTAGAAAAATTGACCCCTATGACTTGTTTTGTGGTCCAGGGTCACATATTCCTTTTGTTTAATAAAGCTTCTGCAATCAGATTCACAACCCAGGTTTTTTCTTTCTCTTTGAATTTTTTTAATTTTTCATAAAATCAGACTTATGTACTTGCATGTTTTTAAAAAATTGTGTTCTAAACTTTCTACTATTCAGAATTAGTTTACCATTGGTAGATTGTAGATTTTTTAGATTTTTCAAATGTTTTTGAAAGAAGTCTCTTATGCTCACCAGAGGCTGCATTAATTTGGTCAAAAATACAGTAAAAATTTTAAAATATTATTACAATTTAAGAGCAGGTCATATGTATTTTAAAGTGTCCTAAAATGTCCCCTCTAACAAGGTTTAAATGCATCTAAGGTCAGAAAATATTGTAATTTTCTCAGAATATACATTTTATATTAGAGTTATTTGCCAATGATTTCGAAACGATTCGTTCCAAGCAAGTTCGGCGCAAACCCCTCCCTTCCATAAGCCTACTCTGATCTGATTGGTCAGCTGGCCAAGCCTGCTGTGATTGGCACAGAGAGGAGTCCTTGACTTGAGCAAGTAAGGCTACCATTGACAAAGCACCTTTACAAAGAACAATAATATAGTGCTCCAGTCCGTTCTTAAAATAATGGCATAAAATACAAAAACACATATGCAAGCGAATCGTGCCCACAGCTGAAGTTTAGCTGCTAAACTGTAAACACTTAAAACAATGTGGATACGTTAGCCGAATGCTAACGTGATTAACTGATGAAACAATACAGTTTGTAAACCAAAATATGTCTACTGTAATGTTTGAAGAATGACGTTATCAGAACGCATAACACTCTAGATCACAGCACAGGCCCACACGCGCTTCCTAACAACTCGCTTGTCTCTCGCCTGTATTAACCCTTTAATCTAACTGCCGCAAAATAAACAGCAATTTCACAATGATATAATTCTGTGTGCTTACACTACATGCTTATTATTAACAAAAGTAATTTATTAAACAACGTCGTCTATATTATCTCGACACATTCTTATAAATAGTGGGTTACAGCGAATTACAGAGACTACTTTCGTAAGACGTAATATTTCGTGCTTTACCTGGAACACCTAAAGCGCACTAGGATACATCACATAGCTACAAAAAAAAAAAAAAAGGAATTTTGAGCACCCAATGAAAATGTACACATAACGTATCAATCGTACTTACAGGTTGTGCTTTGGAGAGCTTGTTAGTCCAAATAAAGAAGATTAGATGCCAACGAAGTTAAAAGTCAAGATTAGAGAGGCAGTCCTTGGTAAATTGACATGCACACAACAAAAGGTTCGAATTGTATTTCTGTGGTATCCTTGAACACAGCATCTTCTCAACATGATGTAAACACACTAACTACTAGCGGAAGTGTTTGTGGGCAGGTCAGACTCGCGGGCAGGCGGAGATTAGGCAAATTTGTTACCCAGTGACG
The DNA here is from genome assembly GCA_018155175.1 of Sinocyclocheilus anophthalmus. NCBI lineage: Eukaryota > Metazoa > Chordata > Actinopteri > Cypriniformes > Cyprinidae > Sinocyclocheilus > Sinocyclocheilus anophthalmus. The sequence goes on along the minus strand of JADLZN010006541.1, from coordinate 619,627 downwards.
TATATCAATAACAGGCAAAAGATTCGAAAATATGACGACTCGCTAAGGCGATACAGAATTGACTCTCTATTTAGAGACTGTCTTTATTAATCATGCACTTTTTTGATTAACAACTTTGCAGACTGTTTTCATTTTTTAAGTATAGCTACGTTATAAACTGCAAAAGAGATATTTTTCAAAAACCCATATGACCTGCTCTTTAAAATAACTACTTTCGATTTAATATATTTTAAAACGTAGTTAATTCCTGTGATGCAAAGCTGAATTTTCAGCATTATCGCTCCAATCTTCAGTGTCACATGATCCTTCTGCTCAAGAAACATTTCTAATTATCAATCTTGATAACAGTTGTGCAACTTGTGCAGCATAATATTTTTGTGGAATTCTTTTCAGGATTCTTTGAATAATAGAAAGTCAAAAGAGCAGCATTTATTTGAAATAGAAACCTTCTGTAACATTCTAAATGCCTTTACTGTCGCATTTGATCAATTTATTGTCTCCTTTGCTGAATAAAAGTATTAATTTCAATTAAAAAAAGAAAGAACAATGTTTTGAACCATAGTGTATATATACAAAAAAAAATCCAACTTAGAAGATATCAGTATAGTATTATTTAATGTTTTATTCATGTTTTGTAATTAAAAGCTTCTGCAAGTTTATGAATACTGTTTCTAAAAGAAACAGTCTCATGAGATTTATCTGGAAGGAAAATAAAAGAACGCACATCATGAAAGAAAAATAAAAACAGAACATCCACACAAGAGCAGATTGAGGAGGAGGATGGAGGAGAATATCGACTGATAGACACTACAATCTGATAATAAGCAGAATTGAAAAAAAAAAACTTCATGGTGGATCTAAAAGTACAACAATGGATCACATCAATATAACTGCAAACTGTGTCCTGATTGCAGCTTCTAGTTGTGGCCAATGGACCATATTAATTGATAATACAGTTTGTCAAAAGGCTAAAAAACGAACATGCTGAGCACTATATGTTCTGCTCATACTGTATACACTATAAAAAGCATACTAACCTCTCTCCACTCCTTAGTACCGATTCCTTGAACATACAACACAACCACTGTGAAGAGAAAATGGAAAAATAATGGTCAAACACAGAGAGAAACAATCAATAATTTGATAAAAACACTTGCAGCATGTGCACAGTGAGTTTCCTTAAATGAAGCTAATGGAGGTGCTTCACTGAGCTTCATCTTACCATCTAAATTAGAAAATGGCTTGGAGAAGTGCCTATTTGTGACCAGTATAGAGTATTAGTCCAAAATACAGGCCTGTTAAGTCTAAGTGTGGAGCAGCAGGTGTGAGAATCTAACTCATCAATTACTCCACCGAATCATTCAAAAGGAGTCCAAACAGGAAGTGCCCTGACCAACAAATGGACTGCAGCTCTGTGGGTGGTAGTTTGAGAAAATGACCGAAATGTCTCCGGCCAGCAAGCCTTTGGCAAAAATATGAAAATTCAAGCATAAAGAATTTGGACTTGAACATTTGTGAAAGAGCAATCAGTTGTGAATCTCACTGAGAAAAAATGTAGCATGAGATTCATTCTCAGAAAAACTGTTATTTGTGTCTGAATGAATATTCATTCATTCATTCGAAAATGATCCTTCTCGAGGATACAATTATAAAAAAAATTTTAATGTTCAGAGTAACATTTTCAAATAAATAGATAAATCCTGAAATATATATATATGTTCAAAAGCAACTCTCATTGCAAGAACTGAAAATATAAATTTAACTCTGATAAGACAGCAAGAGAAAAATTCCCTGTGTGTCAAATAATGTTTTCTCAAATGAACATTTCTCAAACTACTACTAGCTGCAGTCCATTTGTTGGTCAGGGCACTTCCTGTTTGGACTCCTCTTGAATGATTCAGGGTGGACTGTCAGTCCCTTAAAATGATGTCAGGAAAAAGATTAAACCATTCTTTTTTTATGACTAAAATGCAAGGATATGAATAAAATCTGCATTAAAAAAAGACTTATAAACACTTCATAAGGTTTTAATTTGGATTTAAAATTTTAAGTTTCTGGATTATTAATTATATATATATAATATTATCGAATTTATATATATAGATTATAATTATATATATATATAAACATACATTATATTATTATGAGTAGAATGATGAATTAAATTATAATATTGATATTTAAAGGTTAATATATAATCTTTCTTGAAATGTAATGGTTATGAATGGGGATATGTAAATTGGCTGAAATTCTAATTATAAAAACAAAATGGATGTTTATGTATTTTGCATCAGACAGTAAAGTAGGTCATTTATTGTAAATAAGTATCCTGTATGCAAATAAGTATCCTGTTAATTATGTCAGTTAACACTCAATAGACACAATTGTCTTTTTTTCCCCTGAGAATTCATGGCCCAGGAATTTAGACATAACTAGAAAAACAAAATCACTCCAAAATAGCATTTCTTGTTTTTCAAGATGCAAATGTTACTTGAAGCAGGGCATTAAGAATGCATAATCTCTGAACAAGATGAGACTGACCACATTCATTATTTTCAACTCCTCGAAAAATCTGCAGTAACTACACTGGGCCGGCTAATGTTTAACGATTTCACATCAATTACATGGAACAACCATCAGAGCACAAAAAGCATTTCAGGAAGAGTAGAGACACCTATTCAGGTATGACATTTGCCAGATCAACCGAGGAACTGATTTAGAATAAATCTCAGTGCAAATTATGGCAACTCAGATGTCAGTCAAGCGTTTGATTGCTGTGAGCATTAGGGTGAAGGATTAATAAATGTTATAATTTCGGCTTCTCTGACTAAGGCAGGTTTACAATGGCAAGCTTTTTTTTCAACTCCAAGATTACTCTGGAAGGAAAGTAGCCCCTTTGATACTACTAGAAAAAGCAGTAGGACAAAAAGATATGCCCTAAGGGTACAACACTTTCAGCAATAGCTTCACATACCAAATAGCCATGAAACACTCATCCGAAACCTTCACTTGTTTTCAAGGCAACAGCAAAATAATTCATGTGAATAGCATTCATGGCTATTGACATCATTTGGGAAGGGAAAATGCTTTGTGTTTCTGCTCAGTGGTTGACCCTCTGAGAGACAGAGAGAAAAAAAAACTTTGAATAATGCAGTAATAAAATTTGGCCACGTTTATATTATCATGCATGACGACCATTTTATTACCCTTAAGAATAGTAAATACAACTCAGTCAGAATTATTATACGCTCATTAGTCAATCAAGAAAATCACAAAGCTCTAAATGAATATGTAAAAGCTACATTTTAAATGCTAGTTATATTAAAACTTATGCATGCAGATGTTTGAGACACCAGACAAGTTTTAATAAAATAGTTTCCTGTATACTGTGCTGTACACAATATGCTCGTTCTTTAAAAATAGCTAGAACACATTATAAAACAATAAGAAAATCATAGTACATGATAATGACAATGGTGTCATATGACCTGATCACATTTCATTTTCAGCTCAGCAAAAGGTATTTTAAAATACTAAAAATTTAAACAATTATTTAAAATATTAAATCCAATTTTGTGTAAGCTCCTATTTAATAATAGAAGCAATAAAATATATAGTTTCCGTCATCACACTGTTGAGCATATTGCCTTGTGGGATACAGTACACAGCACCTTTATTGTATATGTCAATGTTTTGGCAAAAATAATAGGTTATCCCAGGTGTTCCATGCATAATACAAAAAAATCTGCATACTGTACATATCTGATGTACAAACAGAATGAGTATTATGATAATGTATTATTCAAACATATCCACAGACTACTTGTGTCAAGCCTCACATCAAGGAGCAATCACTAAGACCAGGACTTACCTGGCGCTGACCTTGAGAATGTATCAGCATCCAGCAAATTCCTGGAGAAACAGAAACACAGAGATGCTCAAGCACAACGCAGACGGAACTAAATAATTGCTGGCAATAATAAACCAACAAAACCTAGCTAGACGAGATTGTTTTATTGTGATCAGATAAAACAGATGGTTAGACAGAAACAAAAGCAGCTTCTATGTTTGTCCTGTGTGAACAAAGAGACTCATTGATGCTCAGGTCAGAGCAGGCTTGAGTTTTCTCCTGCCAAACATCAATAATGAAGGTCATGACATTACAAGTACACATGAAATCAAAACTGACCCTATTTACGTTTTTATTCTTATTAATAATACAGTTGCCTTGTGGTCTTTAAGTGGAAGACATATACACTGACTTAAAAACCAGTAGTTTCCTTTGATAATAAATAAGAAAAACATTTATTTATGAGAAATTATGAATATTTTTTTATAATTATCAGCATATATAATGAACTTAACTGGGATGTTTTGTCAGCATATGGCTTACCCCATTTACTTTTTAATGCATGTTCCTGATCTTGATGATCCATTAGACGTGCCATTATAAAGACAAACTAATCTGTCTTTATAATCTTTTATCAAAATGTAATAATTTGGAGTTCTTCAAAATGACTTTCCTTTGCAGATAAATTCTTCCTTTTCAACCACTCGACTCCATTCTGGCACATAACAGCCAGCTTACACAATCCTATCAGATCCCACTTGATAAAATCAAGTCTCATTCCATATCTTGTTTCAATTCAAAATGCATCACGCTACAGAAGTTAAACGGCTTGTGAACAGCATTTCAAATTGACCTTAACTCTGTCAAAAGAAATATATTTGAACAAACGTAATGTTTCATAACTGCTCCGACAGCAACAACATCTATTTAACTTTTGAGTTTCCATCCATCAGTCTGTTACTGGTCTCTGACGGTGCATTTAAATTGAAAGACCAGACCGCGTTAAAAAGGACATGATGGATGGCCAGTAACAGGAGCCCATAGATATTCTCGGACAGGAGAATTGTGTTTGTGGAATAAATAGATAGAGGAATAGAAGAAAGGCTAGGGAAGTACAGCAGAGAGCACATTAATCCATCCGACTGAGCAGAGAATCGATTCCATCTCTAGTCTGCAGGATGGCAGCTCTGAGCAACAGGAGGTATTGCCTGACATCTGGTGTGACGCCAGCTGTGACGTTTTAAACCTGAATCAACGGGTCCTGAAGCTCTGGCATCTCAACAGGGAGCGCATTCACCTTACTGAGGGGGATCCCTTGACATACCATGTGTCTTCGGTCGTTTGGTTTTAAGTGATGACCTTGATCAACACACCGCAAAACTTCCTACTTCCGCATTCACTTCCATTATGGTTGGGCATATTCATCACGTTAGTCAAACATTTGAATTTTATTACTGGATGTAATCAAATCACCTAGCCAGCCAGCAACCTCCAAATCAGGTTATGAAGATCAGTTGATATATATAATTCAAACTTTGACGCACTCAAAAACAGCCCAGTAGACCTACATATCTGTCGTCGTTTTAAACAAGACACCATGAAATCTTCACTCAAAGGAAAACAGACTGACAGTACAGTACGGCATTTTCCTTTCTGATGCTGCCAGGCTCGAGTCATACGTTCGAAAAAATATACAGAGAAATTGTTTTCCTTTGCTTCACGAAATATGATAGAGAAGATAGGAATTTACAAGCTTTCCCTGACAAACGCAACAGATCCTTTAAGATCTCCGGGTCTGAGAGTCTTCAACACATTCCCTCGTTCTGGTTTCCCTCCAGACTCTCCCTTATCGAGTGACAAGACGGCATCTGCTGCAATCTGTGTTGACAGTGACAAACAACCTTGATGAATTGGCTTCCCCTGTGAACAGCTTCCACAATTTGCCAGCATAATGCAGTGACAGAAAGACACTCTTTCACTAACTTGTTGCCTTGCAAAGTGGTATCAGTTTTGAATGCTCGTACGCGACTTCATAATAGATTAAAGTTTCCTGTGGAGTTTTGAAAATGGGTAACTACTCAAAGCCATCAAAACTGTAATTGCTGGTTGCTTTCATCGCTAATTCCTAGAGAAAAGCACAGTTAGCACGCAAAATACTAATCAAAAATGGCCAAAAGTATGTGGACACCAAGTATAAAGAGCTGCCGCTAAAATTCACAGGGCCCGGGACATCATTTTAATGAGTGGGCTGCCTCTCTCCAAGGTTCTATGTGTAGGCTACACCATTGAGGACCTTGGTGGGCAACAAAGTTAGATGCACAGAATTCTCTAGAATGTCAGTAGAGAACCCAGATTGTGACTCATTTTTTGTGGGACGCTCCACATGGCAAGTGCAATTCTGTACCAGGTGATCTACCCAGCAAGTTTACTACATCAGAAAAGCCATACATACGGAGCTGATTATGTGATGCACATGTCAAAATATATTAGTTTACAAATCATATAGTAAAATTATTTTGAGATAATAACATTGTATTGCACAATAAAACATGTGAAAGTAAGTCTATTAAATAATAATCTGTCCCTGTAAACATCATTTGTGTGATAAGGAATAAATATTGTTGGTGTTTTACTGCTACTAGCAGGCATTTCATGAAGTGAATTATATATAGGTTCATTTTTGGAGTTCTGCAGAAATGTAGGCAGAGTCACGTTTTTTAACCTCGGTTGTAAAATAAATTATTAATTCACCCAAAAATGAAAATTTGGCCATTAATTACTCACCCTCATTTAATTATAAACCTCTATGGCTTTCTTTTTTTCTGCAGAACACAAGATGATGTTTTGAAAAAATTGTTAGTTGCTTAAACCATCACTTCTGGCCAAAACACCCATATAATAGTCCATAATTCATAATAACACATTCTCCAGAGAAAAAGTCCATCTCCTATTATCCTCTCACATCAAAAACCACTAACATGTGTGTTTAGAACTGTTTTCGCTTGTAAACAGTGCTTGATCTGTGCATATCTCTCTTCAAAAACAGACGAGACAATTTCTTCACTGAAGAAAGCAATATTATGGATAGAAGACTCATATTTTAACCGGAAGCAATTATTTGAAGTTAAAAGCATCTTGATGAACTTGTTTCTTATAAAAACGAGACATTGATGGACTGGAGTTGTGTGGATTACTGGTAGATTATTGTGATGTTTTTCATCAGGTGTTTGGACAGCATTCTGACGGCACCCATTCACTGCAGAGGATCCATTGGTGAGCAAGTGATGTAATGCTACATTTCTCCAAACCTGTTGCAATGAATAATAAACTCATATACATCTTGAACGGCCTGAGGGCCACTAAATTTCCAGTCAATTAAAATTTTAGTTTTTTTTGTTTTGTTTAATATTTCCCTTCAGTAGAATTTAAACAGGATGTCCATATACTTTCAGCCATGTAGTGTATTAAGCCCACAAACTCAAGCCATTTGTACCCTGTCCTGATAGACTTTCTTTTACCACTGAGATGTCATGCCACCAGACACTGCCTCAAAGTGAAACAGAAACCCATTGGGCATCTAGAAGCGGAGCGTATTTAATTTTTCATAAATCCTGATCTGTTGCATTCATATCCCAGCAGGCTACTATGAAATATGTACCATGAGGTACCACTTGCTCTATTTTCTTGCACCCATCTTCCACCTCAGCCAAATTATTGCTGAAGGCTCAGCGGGCAGAGCCTGGCAGCCGCAGATGTGTCTCATGTATAAAGAGACCTCCCTTGGATATCTGGGCAAGCAGTGTCTGAAGTGAAGGCTTTATGCAAACACACAGACAGCATCAGCAGTCAACACATTCATTATTCAGGAAAGAGTCTGTGCTGTTGTTTGTTGCCAGTGGTGTCTGTCCAACAAGGAGAGAAAGGTCCAGAGGGACACAGCAAAGGAAGAGGTCAGCCAGGCATTAAAAAAGGTCGCCCTTTATAAACACAGATTCAACTGTGATTTGGATTATATAAGTGTTTGTTTAATTTACATTTTAGGAAAAGCAACAAATCATAAAATGCAAAATACTCAAAACATGCCTCTAAACAATCATTTCTTCAGGCAGCAAAGACTTGACGTGCAGCAGAAGACAATTACGAGCGATTTTCAACATGAAAGATAAGCACAAATAGACAACAAAAATAAAATATGACTCAAAGAGCAACATAATTATGATATCTAACTCCACAAATCACATATGACCAAGAAAGGGGTCTAATGCACCTACGTACAATGCCCAAAAATGCTGTCTACGTAGGGAACTCGTTAGATTTTGAGACACAATCTGCAAGTCATGAATGCAAACAGATAACTCGGGCAAACAGATTCACCTAAAACCCTTACAAAAAAAGAATGTGGTAATACAAAGGTACAGTAATGATACAGTATATACAGTATAATCTCCAAAAAAAAATCAAGATTGACCAAATGTCAAGTTAATGACCTGGAAAATAGAGAAAAAAAAAGACTGACCACTATTTTGAATATTAGACATGTCCCTTTAATTGGTTATGTAAAAGTAGGAAGAAGTAACATGGTACTGACTGCACCATAGTACTGCCACAGTAACGTTACCGTTTTGTAAGGGTATGGTTGTTGATGCTGCCCTATATAGCCTACCATGGTGCTGAAAGATTGTCATATTCATGTACCACGGTATTTATACGAAACTCGAATACCCCTCAAGCCAGAGTGTCTCGCAAATGCACAGTCTACCCAACATTTCCAATAGTTTAATTTTTGCTTAACTCCTCAGTCGCTGCTTTGCATATTTATAAGACGCTTGGTTTAATGGCATCTTCTAAATGGCCAAATTCAAATGTATTTGAATAGTTACTAATATTTTTCCAACGAACAAAAACCATACACGGCGAAAGCCACGAGAGAAAAGACACACCGCTTTTAAGACGTACCGAATTATGAACATCAGCAATATTATAATACGCGATATTCGCTCTTACCTGCACGAGACGGTGATCTCTATTTTGGTGGCAGGTACGCTGCTGTTTAACGGATCAAACTCCCCGATCGATGCCATTGCAGCTCCACGGGAGTTTGAGATAAGTCTTCAAATGACTCCAAAATCTAGGTCTCACTCGTCTCAGGCGTCACACGTGTATGTGGCTTTCCTTACAATTTGGGCAGAGCGAGCATCATCGGAGCGTTTGAGTCTGACCCCCTCGCGCACCTGAGGAGACAGCGCGCGTTTGATCGGCAGGTAGGTAGAGTCTGACTGGACCTCCTCTCGCCCTCCCTCAGCGAGGACACTCCGACTCCGCTTTGAAAACTTAAATTGAAAACATCAATTTTTAATATTACAAAAGCCATCCAATATTTATGAGATGTGGTGTCAGATATGGATCTGAAACCTTTGGGGACGTTTAATCTATTGATGCGGGGAAACGATTTTCAAATATCCAGTTTTCCAAACACCCACGGCTTTTAAAATCCGGCTGAGCTGTGGTAAACGTCGACGTTGCGCAATATAAATAGCAAAAATACTCAAGTAGCCTTCTCCTCAGCACCACATGTCAATACACGAGTTCCGAATCTGCTGATAAATCGGAAAGCACTACGGCTGTGTCTCAAAATCTAGTGAGCTGTCTGCATAAACAGCATTTTTGGCCATCAAATGTTCGATTTAAACATCTAAGCACATCTATGATGTTCATAAATGCTGTCTAAATTAACAAAAAAGCACCAAATGTTCTTTAAAGTCAAAAAGCAATATTAATAAATCAGTAGGATATTGTTTTGCTGATGCATCGATATGTTTTGTGTCAAAATCTAGTGAGTTGCCAACATAAATAGCATATTTTTGGCAATCAAATGTTCGATTTAAACGTCTGAACTAAAAAAAAAAAAATGCTGCTACGCTAAAATAAAAGTTACAATATTTTAAGTTCCATAATACTATAGCCTACTAAATTGGTAATCATTCACTATATAAAAGCACCATTTTATTTATGTATGTGATGGCCATTTTTTAATACTAATGAATGTATTGTTTTGACAATAAATCAGAAACTACCTCTAGTGATCTGCCTACCACCTAGACAGCAATTTTTGGCATCATATGACTGAAAGGAAATCTTAGTAGCTTTGATATATTATATATTAATCATATTACCAAATATTATCATTACCATAGCATGATATACCACTACAGTGCTTTTTGTAAAGTGAAATTTACCGAACATTTGAACTTTCCAAATGTTTGATTCAAATGTCTAAACGCACTGATGTTGCCCAAAAATGGTAAACTAACAAATAACCAACTATGGACTATGCATTATCATAAGAATAAAATAAATAAATAAACATATTTATAAAAACATATCACTATGATACTATGTCGCAACTTCTATGGTAACATTATATAACATCTCTAAATAAAAAATATATATTTTTGTAATTGATTCCAGACATCTTCGCAATGACCAGACTTTTAACCTTAATTTTAATAAAACTCTGGTGCCCAGCGGGAAGATAGAATACTGTTATATCTTCTGGACGCTTTCCCTACCGGCTAGTGATGGGCAGTATTGCTGCAGCGCTGCTCAATTGCTTTCGGGAGATGGCACATTGAACCTCTTGGCCAGAAAATAAAGAGAGAGTGTGTGAATGGAGACGGGGAGGGGGGGAAAACAGAGTTTATATAAGTTCCCATTTGGTTACCCAGCCAGCGAGCAAGCGAGCCCTCGGCTGAGAGGAACCTCTCTAACGGAAGCCATCTAAAGGGAAATTTAATTGTCCTTTGAGGTGAATCTCTGCTTAGCTTTCCAGTCACAAACTCAAAGCAAGAGATGGATAGGGAAACAGGGTGTGGGAGACTCTCATTACACCTGCATACAAAAGACCGCCTGTGTCCTGCCGTCCTTGAGATGCCAGAAACCTACAGCTTCTGAGAAGAAATGAAAATACACAGCAAGATACACAATACGCTCATTAGTGATGTGTCAGTCATGGTGACAGTTCGTGTATTGTTGTTCTAGAGAAGCAAAATACAGATATAAAAGTGTACTGAATATGACATGACAAAAAAATTGGACCTGCCATGCTCCATCTTTCCCTCCTCCTGCGAAGGTTGCATCGCTATCCTGAATCATAAAACCTGGGGTTCAGATGTGAAGAAACTCCTAAGCCTAAAGTATTAAAGTTTGACATGAAAAACACAATCAGACCGGTGGCGGATAAAAAATCCCATGGACTTATTATTAAAGAAGGGACATCTAGGGACCAGAATATCTGCAAGAAACCACCCAAACACCATAACAACCACAAGGCACCTTAGCAAACATGTAGCCACACCATTCCTAAGGTGACTTTTGCAAAAGCAAACACTGCTTTTTTAAATTCATCACAGAATATAACCGTATTATTGCACAGCAACAAAAGAGACTTGTACTATATCACAAATCTCAAATGTATGATTGCATGTATTGTCACAAAACGTAAACTATATGCAACTATAAAGCATGAACATTTTCCGGTAATATAAACATTAATGGAACAGATCACCCCAAAATGTAAATTTGTTCAGAATTTACTCACACTCAGGCCATCCAAAATGTAAATTCAAGATTTGGAGAAATGTATATTTAATTTTGAACAGTTTTTGCTTGTTAACTGTGTTCGATCTGTGCATACTTCTCTCCTGATTCAAACAAGTTTTTTTTTCTTTCACATCTTCATAAATTTGTTTCTTACAGCTTTTTGCTTTACAAGACATGAATTGATGGACTGTAGTTGTGTGGATTACTCGTTAATTATTGTGGCGTGTTTATGAGCTGTTTGGACTCTCATTCTGACGGCACCCATTCACTGCAGAGGATCCATTGGTGAGCAAGTGATGTAATGCTAAATTTCACCAAATCTGTTCTGATTAAGAAACAAAGTTATGTTATGTTATGTGTCTGTAAAACTTTGATGGCCTGAGGGTGAGTAAATTATCAGCAAATTCTCATTTTTGGGTGAACTATTTCACCTTTAACAGCTGATTTGAAATGACATGTAACGTGAATAACGCATACAAAAAAAATTCTAGTTCCTTCAAAAAATATATATAGTTCTCTTCTAGCATTTGTAAGTTTTCATTGTTCAAACACTTCATTCAGACAGTCTGTTCTTCCAGATTGTGTGGATTCTCAGTGCAAGCAGAAACAAATGGAGTGTCTTATCAGCAGAGGTCCCAGCTCCAAATCTTCCGTCACAGTTTTCTTTTCCTACAATGGAGCATAAAATCAAGTGTTATGCTCTTCTTGGTCTTTCAGCTTTTGTCGAGAAAAAAGAAAAAAAACTAACAAAAAAAACCCAGCTTTTGAGTGTCTCACCCACATCTCAAAATCCAATCAACAACTGATGAATAGAATGTAGTCCCACCGCCCTTTATTTTCTCTTTTTTACACGCTAGAATACATCTGTCGCTGCTTCCATTTCATTGTGACTTTAATAGAATCGAATAATGAAGCGGACCACGATTACTCAAGGAATAAACTTCCTCAGTGGTTTAATGTAATCAACATCACGAACAGGTTTAAAATTCAAATCCGTTTCCAAAACCACCAGAAATGGCAAGTAATTCCCATTCTAATGTTTGAAAAAACTAAATGGGCAAAACAAGGCAGCACATGCACACAGTAGAGCGAATGCACACTGCCATGCTGTTTTACATGGTTATCTAATGGTTTGCACTGATGAGTAGAATCTGCAGCTACACATCTGATCGATTAGAGGAGGAATAATTCATGTGAGGAAGCAGGTTTTGAAGTTCAGGAGAAAAACATGTGGACAAGGGAAAAGCAATGTCATCTAAGTTTCATTCTCCTCTAAAGATAATGGACACACGCAGATACACACCACCGAGCACCAAGACGCCCTGTCGTATAACTCACAGGGGCTATTTTGGAGAGAGCCTTGAAGTGTGAAGAAACAGAGTTTGAATGTTTCTCAGCAGACTCTGGTGAAAGCTACAGTGCACCCTGGTGGTGAGGAGAACGTACAGTCTATGCTATGTTCAGTGTGATGTGTACATGTGTTTTTATTGTTGACAGTGCTGATGGATAAAGGAAAGCACGTCGTCTTTAGACAGTTTGTCGGGGTTGACCCGCGTCTGGGAGTCGTGAACTCGGACACCCTCCTCCCAAGCCCAAAACAGCCTGTCTTGATGACATGCACTGAGAAACAGGAGAACAGAGAGAAACAAATAAAAAAAAGTTATGAAAGAAAGCATACCGGTGATTTATGATTGAGAATGCATTACAATTACATACAAGTTTAGGGTCAGTACAATTTAAGCAATTAATACTTTTGAACTCACTATTAATGAAAGAATCCTGCATCATGGTTTATACAAAAATATTAACAACATATCAAATGTTTTCAGCGATGATAATAATAAGAAACATTTCTTGAGCACCAAATCAGATTAGAATGGTTTCTGAAGAATCATGTGACAATGAAGACTTAAAAATGACAGCTGAAATTCAGCTTTGCATCACAGGAATAAATTACATTTTAAAATGAAACATACATTTCACAATATTACTGTTTTTTTACTGTATTTTGACCAAATAAATGCATAATAGACGTAAGAGACCTATTTAAAAAACATAAAAAATATGACCAAATTATTGAATAATAGTGTATATATTCAATTAAACATCACTTTTTTAAATTGTATCAATGAATATTAAAGGAATGTTAAACTCTCCTGACTGCATCTGTGGTGTCTGTCGATTAATACCAAAAGTTTTGACAAGAAAAAATTGTGCGCACAGTAATGCAATAGAAACCTATGAGGAAAGGCATTGTACTGTAGTATGATCAAATTAATATACATTACATACAAACTTCAACATGAGACTAGTTTGATAAAAAATAAGTAACTGGACTAGTTATAAATTATATATTCAATTTCAAACCTTCTGTCATGTCCATGATCACAAATATTATTACATTAATTACACATAACCAGAAGTTCCACTCCTAAAAGGACAACGCAAATTCATTTAAAGCTCACAAAACAGATTTTTGTGTGGGATAATTATTTTAAATGTTAAAAAAAAAAGTATTTACACTCTGGAATGCCTTGCTCTATAGTACATTACTATAAACAGGAATAGTCCAAATTATTTCCCATTGTAATCGAAAGCACGCCACAGCATGTCACTTGCTTTAAACCCAGAACATTCCTTTAATGAAACTACAGAGCAATAACCAACCAGTATCTGAGAAAAAATACGATTAAAAAAGACATTTAAAAGGATGCTGGGGGTTTAGGGAGATACTCGTTTCTTTGACGGTCAGATGCTACAAAGGCAAGAAATACAGTGGGGCAAAAAAGTATTTAGTCAGCCACCAATTGTGCAAGTTCTCCCACTTAAAAAGATGAGAGAGGCCTGTAATTTTCATCATAGGTATACCTCAACTATGAGAGACAAAATGAGAAAAAAAATCCAGAAAATCACATTGTAGGATTTTTTAAGAATTAATTGGTAAATTCCTCGGTAAAATAAGTATTTGGTCACCTACAAACAAGCAAGATTTCTGGCTCTCACAGACCTGTAACTTCTTCTTTAAAAGGCTCCTCTGTCCTCCACTCGTTACCTGTATAAATGGCATCTGTTTGAACTCGTTATCAGTATAAAAGACACCTGTCCACAACCTCAAACAGTCACACTCCAAACTCCACCATGGCCAAGACCAAAGAGCTGTCAAAGGACACCAGAAACAAAATTGTAGACCTGCACCAGGCTGGGAAGACTGAATCTGCAATAGGTAAGCAGCTTGGTGTGAAGAAATCAACTGTGGGAGCAAGTATTAGAAAATGGAAGACATACAAGACCACTGATAATCTCCCTCGATCTGGGGCTCCACGCAAGATCTCACCCCGTGGGGTCAAATGATCACAAGAACTGTGAGCAAAAAAAATCCCAGAACCACACGGGGGGAAACTAGTGAATGACCTGCAGAGACCTGGGACCAAAATAACAAAGGCTACCATCAGTAAAACACTGCGCCGCCAGGTACTCAAATCCTGCAGTGCCAGACGTGTCCCCCTGCTTAAGCCAGTACATGTCCAGGCCCGTCTGAAGTTTGCTAGAGAGCATTTGGATGATCCAGAAGAGGATTGGGAGAATGTCATATGGTCAGATGAGTGGCCGGGGGGTAACCAAAATAGAACTTTTTGTTAAAAACTCAACTTGTCGTGTTTGGAGGAGAAAGAATGCGGAGTTGCATCCAAAGAACACCATACCTACTGTGAAGCATGGGGGTGGAAACATCATGCTTGGGGCTGTTTTTCTGCAAAGGGACCCGGACGACTGATCCGTGTAAACGAAAGAAAGAATGGAGCCATGTATCGTGAGATTTTGAGTGAAAACCTCCTTCCATCAGCAAGGGCACTGAAGATGAAACGTTGCTGGGTCTTTCAGCATGACAATGATCCCAAACACACCGCCCGGGCAACGAAGGAGTGGCTTCGTAAGAAGCATTTCAAGGTCCTGGAGTGGCCTAGCCAGTATCCAGACCTGAACCCAATAGAAAATCAATGGAGGGAGCTGAAACTCCGTGTTGCCCAGCGACAACCCCAAAACATTACTGCTCTAGAGGATATCTGCATGGAGGAATGGGCCAAAATACCAGCAACAGTGTGTGAAAACCTTGTGAAGACTTACATAAAACGTTTGACCTCTGTCATTGCCAACAAAGGGTATATAACAAAGTATTAAGATGAAATTTTGTTATTGACCAAATACTTATTTTCCACCATAATTTGCAAATAAATTCTTTAAAAATCCTACAATGTGATTTTCTGGATTTTTTTTTCTCATTTTGTCTCTCATAGTTGAGGTATACCTATGATGAAAATTACAGGCCTCTCTCATCTTTTTAAGTGGGAGAACTTGCACAATTGGTGGCTGACTAAATACTTTTTTTCCCCACTGTATTTGTGCAAAATCTTCTTGAAAATTCTAGCTATGTAATGCAATGTTTCTTGCTCAGGGCTTCAATTCAAAATCAGCTGTCAGTGTAGTGCCAGTCATGCAGGATTACTTCATATTGGCACTTTAATACTTACTGGAAAGGTGCCACAGAACCAGGCGGCAGTGCATAAGTTGATTCTTTGGTCTGCTTATTGTAGAAAAACTTTCTTTTAGAACTTTTGCTGAACGCCATGGTCCATGGGTCTGTCAAAAAGAGAAAAAAATAATGACAAATTCCTCTTTAACAAGGCACTTCACTAACTGAATCCAGTTACTTCGTCTTCCTCTCTCACCATTGACTGTTTTGATGATGTAAAGGCCGCTAGGGAGGAAGTGACGGTCATCTCTACCTGTGTACGACAGTCTTGGCATCCCACCCGAACTCTTGGTTACCTTCATTTCCAACCTGAGGGAAAAAAATCTATTGAAAATATCTAATTTAAAAAAAATGTATCACGGTATGTGATTGCCGTGGTTTAACGCACCTCACAAAGATCTTCTCCATCTCCTCTAACCTATAGACTTCCTTTACTCTAAAAAATATAGAGTGAATGAATTAATGAATGTCATTCATCATAAACATGAAAGATCCTGTCTAGGCTCTAGTAAAACACAGTATCTTCATTCATTTTACATAATGCACCCTCCGGTGTTCATAGGACTTCCTGGCCCCCACGGCTGTCACTGACATGGCAATTAGCACAACCGCAAAGAGAAAGGAATATTACCGGATGGGGTTCATGTCTGGCCTGCTGGGTTTGGACACAGCTTTCACAAACTTCTCGGCCATCTGGATTCTGCAACAAGAACAAGATTTTTTTTTCTTTCTGATTTGTGAGGTCAAAATATCAATCATATCTATTATAAAACAAACAAGATGCTTTTTTTCTTGAGAGGCAAAATAACATTCGATAAAAAGTCTTGTTTTTGGAGAAACTGATCCAAGATGAAGCGAGTTTATGAATAAAACAAATATGTGTCAACAGACAACTTAAAAATAGATTTAAAGGGAAAACCAGGTTTTATTCCCCATTAGGAGGCTGCTCGATTATGACAAAAATTATAATCACGTTTATTTTGGTCACTATTGTAATCATGTGTGGGCCATATAACCAAAACTTGAAATGATTGATTCATTTAAAGATAGCGATCAATATATATATATGAATAATATAATATCCAATAAACAGCATAGTCTTCACTGTAAGAATTAAACTTCATTTGTTACTTATTAAAGCGACAAAAAGTCCTTCAGTCAAGAGCAGTGAGTGATTTTTTCTTTGTCTTTTGTTGTTTGATTAATATTAAGCACACAGTCGGCAGCAGGAGCCCCCTCCCGAGGACCAGCGCTTTTCTTTTTTGCGCTTTTAAAAACATGAATACATCTAATCAACTTAAATAAATCAAGCACATCCCATCTTGCAAAAGTCACGTTACACGATTTTACTGATTTGCACATAAAATTGGGCTTTTAATAGAGGTGCGAAAGCGCACCGCTAGAAATGGGGCGCAATAATCGTTTCATCTCGATTATTGTATTTTCATAATCGTTGGGAGGTATTTCGATTAACTGCACAGCCCTATTCCCCATTGACAGATAGTTGTTCTTGTTTTAAGCATACGCTCAATTTTGTTCCGTTTCTCAGAAAACACGGAGTCATATCTTCATCTTTATATCTCAAGTAAATGTTGATTTAAAGATGTTCAGATATTTGTATTGGAAAACAAAACAAATTTGCAGTGCATGCAAATTTTAATTCCATGACCATGAATTTAGGACTTTCTACTCCAATTTAAGACCTTTTGAAGTCTTTTAAATAATAATGAATTATAGCAATGTTTTTAAATCAATACAGCAATGCACAGCAATATTCTGTTATTGTTTACACGTCACAAACTGTATCTTAGTGGAAAGATTGCACTTTATAAACCTGCTTAATAAAATAACTTCTCAATGAAAAATTCCTCTTTTTTGATTTTGTAGTTAGTGAAAGACAGGAAAAATATATATAAAAAATGATTTCTACATGTAATAATTTGGGAAGAGGTTCTGCCAAAGACCTCTGGTTGAAGTGCTGATCTCTGACGTCAGTGCCGTTGAGAACAAGAGCATCGAGAACGTGCACAGCGTTGATTCTTCTCTGGGCTTTTCCCTACAAACACAGATAAAAAGACTCAAAATAAAACTTCTTACAAATAAGCATGTCATTATTTTACAGAAATAACAGCTCTTTCCCCTTACAGTATTAATGTAAAGCTGTCATTTAACAATTCTCTCTCAACACTAATTCTCTCTGTTCACCTCTCCCTTCAGCTCCTGGACGATCTCTACGCTCAGTAGTGTCTCTCTGGGCAGCTCCAGTTTGAAGTTCTCCAGCTTCTTCCAGCGTGACGGGGCTTTGCCGTCCCACGTGTAGACCTGAGATCTCTGCATACACCCACAGTTTAGGTTTTTCACTCTTTAAACAGCATATAAGGATATACATGAACACAACACATTATAATTATAAGCTATATAAATATAAATATCACATTCATAGACATATTCCTTACCCCAAATCCCAGGAGAAAGAGCTGTTCTCCTCCTCCCACAATGCACCTGTAGTCCAGTACGTGCTGTAGTTTATCCAGATTTTCTGAGTTCAGTGCAGTTGGTATGGTATTAAAACTGTCCATATCTGAGCCCTGAGATAAAAAGACAGTAAGCAGAGAAATACAGTTATAGTTCATTTAAATGAAATATAAACTGTATTTTAAACTGTTAATTGTCCGCTTGGCACTCATTTTATATGCTTTTTTCTTATCAAACATTTATGTGATATAAGTTATATATCATTTGAAAGCCTAAACACTCAAACTTCATCCTGTGAAACCCGTTTTAAAGTTGGGCATTGTTTTACCATAGAAATGGCACTTAAAATCCATTTACCAGGCTCCTCCCGTCATGTGTCATATTACAAAATTTACTACAGTATTTTATTTATAACCAAAACTTTTTCTAATCTTTACAGTACACATATCGTTGGAAAGGTCTTGAGTTTCAAGGTTCCATATTTAGTGACTATTTTGTGATAGAAGAAATATTGTGACAGAAATGTATACATTTGTGACAGGAAAATCAAAAAAAACTCTCAGGAACCTCCATTTTTGAGATATCAACTTCAAATTTGGAACATAACTCACTGTATATCATTTATCATATATCATTTGATTTTGCAGCAATTTTAGATTCCAATTTTTTTAATTGTAAAACATTTATTTTACATAAAATTAAACAAATTTAGTACAGTACATTTTCTTTACAGTTAAAACTTAAACTTTACATTTTAAATAATATATCAATAATCTCACTGGAAAACGTCCAAAAAAAAGTTTGAGCTAATTTCTCTCAAACAAAAATCTAATTTAGTTTTTTTTTTTTTCTTTCTTTTTTTTTAAGGTGAATTATGACCCTGACATTATAGGCTTCATGTGATTCGCCCACTTAGCTCTTCTATTGTAGAACATCATGTCCACAAGAGCATTCCCAGCTAACTTCTCAAAGCCCACACACACTCTTACCTTCACAAGCTCATAGAACTTTGTTTTCGGATCTGATGTTGGAGGAGTGACTCTGGCTTTATCAGGAATCTGCACAAAGATAAAGACGTTCAAGGTCTCAATCATTCAAATCAGCATCAGTTTGTCCTTACAGATACCTACGCAAAACAATGTTCTTTGAAATCGTTCAGACTGCACCACAAAGCACTAAACTAAACCTCAGTCCACTATGAAGCTCGTGGCTATAGTTTTTGGACTCACCCCCCACAGTTTGAAACATTCTTTGCGGATATCTGCTTGCCTGTGCTCAAACAGTGTCCTAGAAAGACACACAGCCTTGTCAGTGACGCTCATACAGACAAATAAAAGAGAGATTGAGATGAATGCCCTGAAACACACCAGAGGAAGAATGTGTGACTCACGTATCTCTGACGTACGTGTGGATCTTAGCCAGGGCTTTGATCTGTACTGCACAATGGCTGCAAGACAAGGGAGCAGAGTTCAATAAACAAACCTAAGCATGAATGAATGCATCGAGAGAGCCAGAGAGAGAGAGAGAGAGACAAAAGAGGGTCAGAAAGCGATGGCGATACCTTTCGTTGGAGTTGATCATGAATTGGAAGAAGTCAGTGTCTCCTTTAATGATGTCCAGAGGGACGACTTCGGTAACGTCTCTGTCTGAGTGTCGGAACTGATTCAGTTTCAGGTTGATGGTGAACATATATTCTCTGACAGCATCAGTGCCTGGCTTTAAACTCTTGCACACCACATATCTGCATGCAGACAGACATTAAAAATCAGTAACCACGTGCTCATTAACCAACAGTGACATTAGTGGAAATTTTTGATTTTTAATAATAATAGCATGCATAATATAATCAGGGATTTGCATTAATAAATAGGGTTTTATTATTATTTTACGATTTTATTATTAAAAAAAGACCCAGTACAAAAATATCAGAATTGATCATAAAACATTTAAAAAATACACTACTAGTCAAATTCTTTTTATGTTGAAAAAGACTTCTCAAGCTTACTAATGCTGCATTTAATTAAATATAGTAATAGTATAAACCAGTGAAACAGTATTACAATTTAAAATAACTGTTTTCTATATATATTATAATATATTTTACAATGTAATGTATTCCTGTCATGCAAAGTTGAATTTTCAGCATCATTGCTCCAGTCTTCAGTGTCACATGATCCTCAGAATTCATTTTAATATGTGATTTGATGCTCAAGAAATATTTTATTTATTACCAATGTTAAAAAAAAAAAAGTTAATATTTTTGGAAGCCGTGATGCACTACAATTCAAAAGTTTGGGGGGAAAAAAGAAAATTAAATTAATTCAGGAAATGCTACAAAAGATTTCTAGCTTCACATCACAAGAATAAATGACATTTTATAAAACGGATAGTTTCCGGTCCTTGATTCTGATTGGTTGAGCCATGTTCGAAGCTGTTACAAACATACACCTTTGTTTACTTTGTGTGTTGCTTGGCAACCACTTTGTTGCAACCACAACTGTTTCTGAGGAACTACATTGTTTGGTGGAAGGATACTGTTTTTCTTAATATTATTACACATTATTTGCTCTGTTTTATTTTGTGAAACCTAACTACGTATACGGAATAACCGTTTTATAAAAGCAATAAGCCCCAAGAAGCCGTGGTTTACAGTGAATTTATAACAGCTAAGGGGTGTTGTTAGGCACGTTGACAACGTTGTTGTTCATGCAACTTTATTAAACTATTTTAATATATAAAGCATGAGAGCATTAAAAAAATCTAAATTATTCCAAACTTATGACGGGCAGTGTAAATCAAACATAAATAAAATTTAGCATTGAAGTTAAGGCCAATTTCTGCATATTCATTCAGGGAAAAAATGCATATATAAGGTATACAAATTAAAGTTATATATAGTATACAGGTATAAATATATAGGTATATCATTTGAAAGCCTAAACACTCAAAATTCAAGTTATATAAAGTTATATAAAGTATAAAGGTATAGTTTAAGTGTCCACAGCCAGCCTCTCTCTCATATCCCCAAAGGTCTCTCACTCTTTCAAAGTAAGTCATGGACAATGAACACACACCTCTCTGAATTGGCAGGCCGGCTGGTGACGGGTTTGAAGAGCGAGACCCTCTCAAAGCAAAGGTACAGCAAATAAATCAAGCCCACACTGAACGGTGTGAACAGGTCAAACGTCTTACACACAAAATGGCCACCTGTAAAACACAAGATTTTGTGTTGAGAAATGGAAGCAAAAGTGTTTAAATAATTAACATTCATCTATTTCAACGGACCATATAATAGAAAACAACCAATCACAACAGAAGTCATTTACATAATCTTAAAGGCACAGTAACAAAAAAAGCCTATCAAAATAAAGAGGTAAGAGAAACGATGGAAAATGTTCATGTAAAACTAAACAAACTTTTTGACAAAAAAGGTAGACTTCAGAAAAAGAAAAGCAATGTACTCTAGAGAAGTTTTAAAATATGGCTCTTCAATGCTAAAACCGTAAAAAGTATTACCGTTGATTTGATACACCTCAAATTAGCCCTCAAGTAACCATGTCTTCTCTCACATACAGTAGTCACGTAATTATCTTCCTAATTACAGGATTTCAGAATAAATAGACTCGTGTCTGGGCGCATCCCAAGATAAAATTCAAACAGATCTGAGACAAGGCTTTACAATAATATCAAGGCAAGAAAAAGCATGAAATAATCTTTAAAGCCTTGAGAGAGACATCATTAAAGAGATTAAATCATTTGGAACCGCTGTTAAAGAACTGGCTGTCCTCCAAAGCAGAATGTCTGGGACTGAGAAAAGCCATGAGACCTATGGTAACCCAAAAGAGGAGACAGTGTGTCATGACAGAGATGGAAGACGCACTATTGATCGTCCCTAGAGCGGAGCATGATCAAGCTTTAATGATACTTCTTCAACATCAAGGGAACGAAAACTCACGAAGAGGAAGAAAAAAAATAGACTGAGTGAAATGAAAAACATCCTTGAGGAAAACAAGGATTTTGAGTGATTTAACCAGGAAGACAACTCAGCTTCCAATAAGAAAATGGCCAAATCATACACAAAAAGCCCAAAAAATGGAGGCCCGTGAAAACCAGAGATGTTGAGTTTTTCTTTGTACCAATTATTGCAAAATGTACCTCAATAAAAATCAGCAAAAAAGTCCAAGAGAGTGTATACTCTTTATTGCCACTTTATTTATATGCATACAAACAAAAACACACACACACAATACCTGGTCTGATGACAGACATGGCAGTGAGGAACTGACACAGAAGGAGCTGTTTACTCAGGATCTCCTGAATGTTCTCTTGGCCCTCCACAGAAAAACCCTGAGGAGCAACACACCATCAGAATATATCGACCAATCACACAAAAGCAATATTCACATTTTAACCAATCACAGAAGAGCATGTCTTACCCCATCGGCCATTAAGAAGTGCAGGCCCCGCCCTTCAGTGCTGTCTAAGACAAAGTTACGAAACGCAGTGATGTTTTCCGGACGCGTGATGTCACCATCGCCATCAATCCCACCCTCACCTGAAACACCGGTAATAAGACATTCAAAAGTAATTCATAATATTTTCATTTTCTTCGATTACTAGACTAAACATATACTCTACCAGTGTAAATGGAATTGGAATAATAACTAATTTTAAAGTTGTTAAAAGAGTCACCATTTACACGATTAAAAAGACAGTAAAAACTGTAATACTGTAAAATATTATTACAATATAACTGCTTTCTATTTTAATATATTTTTTATTCCTATGATGGTAAAGCTGGTCATTTTCAGCATCATTACTCCAGTCTTCAGTTCTTCACATGATCCATCAGAAATCATTCTAATATGCTGATTTTATGCTCAAGAAACATTTCCAATTATTATCAATGTTGAAAACAGTTGTGCTGCCTAATATTTTTGTGTAAACCACGATACCCTACCATTCAAGTTACTTTGATTAAATAATGAAATTGTTCAAATATGACATTACGCTACGAAATATTTTTTTATTTCAAATAAATGCTGGTCTTTTTCTATTCTATCATGATTTCCAAATTTGATATTAAATATTAGGCCGCAAAAATTGTTTTCAAAATTATGAATAATAATAAGAACCATTAAGTAACAATAATAACTGAGCACCAATAAATCAGCATACCAGAATGATCATGAAAGATTTGAAGGATCATGTGACACTTAAGACCGGAGTAATGATGCTGAAAATTCTGCATTCATTCATTTTAAAATACATTAAAAAGAAAACAGTTTTGTCAATTTTTCACAAAATTCGTTTTTTTGATTCAATAAATGCAGCACTGTTAAGCATAAGAGACTTCTTTTAAAAAACATTTGAAAAATCTTAATTATTCCAAACTTCTGAACAGCAGTGTAGGTATTTACATTAATATTTCTATATGAACCTATACAGTAAAAATGTTAGATTGTTGTGTTTTCATGTTTAAATGGTTGAAACTCATACCATAGTAGGCCTCAAAGAGCTCGCTGGGAGCAGCATAGAAATCTTCCAGTTTGAAATCGTTGGCTCCTTTGAGCGTCATCCCAAAACCTTTCGCATGCCAGCGCCGCCGCCACAACACATACTCAGAGAATCCTCCCGGTCCTGCGCACACGTCTCCAAAATACAGCAACTCACCATCCTTATCACGCGTCTGTGGTCTCACCCCTTGGGAATCCTTTGGGTTAGTGAACATATAGTCAAAAACATGATCCATGTTGGCCATCTTCATAGCAGCTCTGAGGAGAAAACCGAGAGAAAGAAATTTAGAAAAGATATGCTTCTGTTATTACATGCATGTGGAGATGCCACCCACCTGTTGAGAAAGAAAGCCCCTCGGATTGTTTCATAAGGGTTTGATCGAGTACGTGCTCGCCTCATCTCCTCCCCCTCCAAGTCGTCAAACACCGTCTGAAAAGAAATACAAATAAAAAGACATGTTACATTATTACAAGACACAGAGCACAATATGTCTGGTCTTATGCAAGAACAGGAGAAACATAAGAGATGTTTGACACTCACTTTGCAGCGAAGAAGGAGATGCAGTAGATTCTCTGAGCAAAATTCAGTTTCATCATCAATTTTTAATTTTTTCTAAAGATATAAGCAAAGGTACAGTCATACATATAAACATTAGAAGCTGATAAATAACATTTTTATATGAATGTACATAACCGTTCAAAAGGTAAACTTTTTTTAAAGAAATCAATACTTTTATTTAGCAAAGACACATTTAAGTGATCTGAAGTGACTGTAAAGAGACGTGTAATGTTACACAATAATTCTATTTCAAACAAATGCGTTTCTTTTTATTCATCAAGGAATGATAAATACATCAGTCTATACAAAAATATTAAGCAACACTTAATTGCTTTCTGCATCAATAATAATAAAAAAAAAATGTTCCTTCAGCAACAAATCAGCATATTAGAATGATTTCTGAAGGATCATTGAAAACTAGAGTCTTTAGCTTTGTAAAACGTATTTTAAACTGTAACGATTTCACAATATTACTGTTTTTAGTGTATTTTTAAACGCAGCCTTGGTGAGCATAAGACACTACTTTGAAAAACATTTAAAAAAAAACATACTAACCCCAAACTTTTGACATAGAGCATAAGGGAATTTATATTAATGTGTAAGGGAAAGTATACATTTGACACACTAGGCCTATAACTTGTCACATTTCCTTTTTTTTGCCATTTTAATTTAGCCTTTTTTGCAAAAGGTAAAAAAGTACTACAGTATGAGAGGTGCATTTATAAAAGTACAAATATTTAATTTAATCTCAACTCATACAAGGTCATAAAAGCAGCATGAAGAAGTGGGTTTCAATCGAAATCATTTTTATGCAAATTGAAAATTTCACTTGAGAAAACATGAATGGCAGCACTTGATATGCATTTAAATGCACATAAAATCAGTGTTTATGCACTAAACTGAGGTGAATTTTCTGGAGTCAAAATGCACATAAACAAGATGGAAATGAATGAATCCCAGCATGTAATAACTGTACAAAAATGATACAATATTTGAAGATGGTGAAACATTTACAGTTGGTGAGATTATTATATAGTGAGGTTTATTAGTGAAGCTAATAATTATAAAACACTGTTTGCACAGCAGACCCATGTGAACAAGAGACAACAAACAGCAGAGCAAAAACAACATTTACCATAGAAAGTAAAAGAATGAGCATTTGATCTTAAACTAATCATTTCAGTTCATCAGGTAATATGTGCTGCAATACCTGGCCCACAGACATCCAATCCTTCAGCTCATCTGCATCTGGGATCTCTGGAGAACTTTCTGGAAACCACGTCACTGATTCTACAGCACTTGGCTGAGAGTAAAAATGAGAAATAAAGGTCCTGGTCTACTATTGTTTTGGTTTCAATATTAAAGAAACACTCTGGAAATGTTGCTGTACCTCTGGTTCATCTTGCCAGTCTATGTTCAGGTTGCCCTGGAAGCCCTTCAGGGTCAGACCCAAACCTCGCCTACCATGCTGGGTGGATGCTTCTACGATCTCTTTCCGCCCTTGACCGAACTTTCCCAAACCCTCGCCTTCTCTGAAACCCATTTTGGCCTGAAGGAAACAGAGCAGGAGACCATTTTAATATGTGTTAACTCATGATTAACAGGCTGACAAGAGAGTAAAAGAGGTGCTTATTTTACCATGAGTTTCTGAGAGACTCTGTTATACATTGAAAATTTGGAAGAGGCCTCATTGCCCTCGGCATTCTGGGAATTAGAAGGTCTGGAGAAACTGGGTTTGTGATCCTCAACATCACTGAGAGACTCGCTCTGACTCGAGTCTGGGAGACAAAAAAAAGAAATAAACACGCTTACAAAAACTTATACCACCAAAGGAATATGGCCATGTGAAGAGTGTAAAGTGTCATAAGGAAACTCCTCTCTAACCCTGATTGGGGGTTCTTTGAGAAGACTCTTCATCTTCATCAG
The DNA here is from genome assembly GCA_018155175.1 of Sinocyclocheilus anophthalmus. Taxonomy (NCBI): domain Eukaryota; kingdom Metazoa; phylum Chordata; class Actinopteri; order Cypriniformes; family Cyprinidae; genus Sinocyclocheilus; species Sinocyclocheilus anophthalmus. The sequence continues at coordinate 593,174 of JADLZN010006541.1, read as the reverse complement.
AGGAGTCCTCATGGAGAACCTTCCTCTTCTTCAGAGGCTCGTCCGATGCTTGTGCCCCTCTCTTCATCTTAAATTCAAGAGGTCCAAGAACCTGCATTCATTCAAAAACACGAAATCACTGGATTAAAACCCAAAACAAAGATGCATAACAATCATCAAGATTTTAGGTTACAATTTCTATTAACATATAAAAGAGTGTATATTTTGGGTGCTATAAGTATATTTAAGTATAAGTATATTTTAAGTGTAAGGTGCTATAAGTATACAGTGGGTACGGAAAGTATTCAGACCCCCTTAAATTTTTCACTCTTTGTTATATTGCAGCCATTTGCTAAAATCATTTAAGTTCATTTTTTTTCCTCATAAATGTACACACATCACCCCATATTGAAAGAAAAACACAGAATTATTGACATTTTTTGCAGATTTATTAAAAAAGAAAAAAAACTGAAATATCACATGGTCATAAGTATTCAGACCCTTTTGCTGTGACACTCATATATTTAACTCAAGTGCTGTCCATTTCTTCTGATCATCCTTGAGATGGTTCTACACCTTCATTTGAGTCCAGCTGTGTTTGATTATACTGATTGGACTTGATTAGGAAAGCCACACACCTGTCTATATAAGACCTTACAGCTCACAGTGCATGTCAGAGCAAACGAGAATCATGAGGTCAAAGGAACTGCATGAAGAGCTCAGAGACACAATTGTGGCAAGGCACAGATCTGGCCAAGGCTACAACAAAATTTCTGCTGCACTTAATGTTCCCAAGAGCACAGTGGCCTCCATAATCCTAAAATGGAAGATGTTTGGGCTGACCAGCCACCTTCGCTTTATTAGATAGAGCTGGCCGTTCGGCCAAACTGAGCTATGAGGAGAAGGAGAAGAGGAGAAGAGCCTTGGTGAGAGAGGTAAGAAGAACCCAAAGATCCAGGATCTCTCCCCCTAAGAGATTTAGATTCCCTTTTCTGCCAAACCTTTTTTTTAGGTGGCGATTTTTCCCCTTTTTCCTGTCCCCAACTCTGTGGCTGAGCTCCCGAGATGCAGTCGGGAGATGGGAGAAAGTTGTAGAAAGTTAACCATCACTGCAGCCCTCCACCAGTAGGGGCTTTATGGCAGAGTGGCCCTACAGAAGCCTCTCCTCAGTGCAAGACACAAATGGAGTTTGCTAAAAAAACACCTGAAGGACTCCAAGATGGTGAGAAAATAAGATTCTCTGGTCTGATGAGACCAAGATAAAACATTTTGGCCTTAATTCTAAGCGGTATAATGTGGAGAAAACCAGGCACTGCTCATCACCATCCAATACAGTCCCAACAGTGAAGCATGGTGGTGGCAGCATCATGCTGTGGAGGGTGTTTTTCAGCTGCAGGGACAGGAAGACAGGTTGCAATCGAGGGAAAGATGAATGCGGACAAGCACAGGGAGATCCGGGACGAAAACCTTCTCCAGAGTGCTCAGTACCTCAGACTGGGCCGTAGGTTTACCTTCCAACAAGACAATGAACCTAAGCACACAGCTAAAATAATGGAGTGGCTTCACAACAACTCTGTAACTGTTCTTGAATGGCCCAGCCAGAGCCCTGACTTATTAAACCCAATTGAGCATCTCTGGAGAGACATAAAAATGGCTGTCCACCAACATTTACCATCCAACCTTGGACCGAGAACTGTGATGTATAGAGGATCTGCAAGGAGGAAGGGCAGAGGATCCCCAAATCCAGGTGTAAAAAAACTTGTTGCATCTTTCCCAAAAAAAAACTCATGGCTGTATTAGATCAAAAGGGTGCTTCTACTAAATATTGAGCAAAGGGTCTGAATACCTAGGACCATGTGATATTTCAGTTTTTAATATTTCAGTTTTTTTTAATAAATCCTGAAAAAATGTCAACAATTCTGTTTTTTTCTGTCAATATTGGGTGCTGTGTGTACATTGAGGAAAATTAAATTAACTTAAATGATTTTAGCAAATGGCTGCAATATAACAAGAGTGAAACATTTAAGGGGTATGAATACTCTACGCACCACTGAAATAAATAAAGGATTTACATAATGAGGAAAAGAAATTAACTATAAATGATTTAGCAAATGGCTGAAAATAACAAAGAGGGACCATGTAAGGGCGGTCTGAATAACTCTCCGCACCCAATGTATATATATATAGACATATACAGTTGGGTACGGGAAAATCTTCAGACCCCCGCTACTTTGTTGCAACTCTTGATTATATTGCGAGCCATTTGCTAAAAGTCCTTTGGAAGGTCACTTTTTTCGCTCATACTGATAGACACCCGCACCACCATTAACAATTAATTGACAGAAAAACACAAGGCATTGTTGACATTTTGCGAAGAGTATTTTTAAAAAAGAAAAAATGAAAAATAGCACATGGTCCTAAAAGTATTCAGCCCCTTGCTCAGTATGTAGTAGAAAGACCTTTTGATCAATACAAGCAATGAGGTTCTTTTTGGGAAAGAGACACCAACACCAGTATTGCACAACTGGATTTGGGATCCATATGACCGATCCTCCTTGCAGATCCTATACAGTTCTGTCAGGTTGGATGGTAAACGTTGAAGGACAGCCATTTTTAGGTCTCTCCAGAGGTACTCAATTGGGTTTAAGTCAGGGCTCTGGCTGGCCCAATTCAAGAACAAGTCACAGAAGTTGGTGAAGCCACTCCTTCGGTATTTAGCTGATGTGCGTAGGGTCATGTTTGTTGGAAGGTAAACCTTCGCCGTTGAGGATAGAGCAATCTGGAGAAGGTTGTCGTTCCAGGATATCCCGTACTTGGCCGCTATCATCTTTCCCTCGATTGCAACCAGTAGTCCTGTCCCTGCAGCTGGAAAACACCCCCACAGCATGATGCTGCCACCCCCATGCTTCACTGCTGGGACTGTATTAGACAGGTGATGAGAGGGGCCTGGTTTTCTCCACACATACCGCTTAGAAGTAAGGCCAAAAAGTTATATCTTGGTCTCATCAGAACAGAGAATCTTAATTCTCACCATCTTGGAGTCCTCAATGCGGGCTTTCATGTGTTTTGCACTGAGGAGAGGCTTCCGTCGGCCCACTCTGCCATAAAGCCGCCGACTGGTGGAGGGCTGCAGTGATGGTTGGACTTTCTACAACTTTCTCCCATCTCACGACTGCATCTCTGGAGCTCAGCCACCCAGTGATCTTTGGGTTCTTCTTTACCTCTCTCACCAAGTTTCTTCTCCCCCGATAGCTCAGTTTGGCGGACGGCCAGCTCTAGGAAGGGTTCTGGTCGTCCCAAAACGTCTTCCATTTAAGGATTATGGAGTCCACTGTGCTCTTAGGAACCTTACGTGCAGCAGAAATTTTTTTGTAACCTTGGCCCGACCTGTGCCTTCCACAATGCTGGCTCTGAGCTCTTCAGGCAGTTCCTTTGAACTAATGATTCTCATTTGCTCTGACATGCACTGTGATCTGTAAGGTCTTATATAGACAGGTGTGGGGCTTTCCTAATCAAGTCCAATCAGTAAAATCAAACACAACTGGACTCAAATGAAGGAGTAGAACCATCTCAAGGATGATCAGAAGAAATGGACCGCACCTGAGTTAAATATATGAGTGTCACACAAAGGGTCTGAATACTTAGGACCATGTCATATTTCAGTTTTTCTTTTTTAATAAAGTGCAAAAAATGTCAAACAATTTGGGTTTTTCTGTCCATAGGGGGGGTGTGTGTACATTAAATGAGGGGAAAAAAACTTAAACTTGAATGATTTTTAGCAAATGCGCTCAAATGTTAAGAGGTGAATATTTTACGGGGGTCTGAATACTTCAGTACCACTGTATATATATATATCTAGTATATATATAAATAAATGTATATTGTTTTTAAATGCCTTTGCCCTTCGCTGTTTATTTTTTTAAAACAAGACTACAGAGGTGAATAGGGTAAACAGACAAAATAAGTATAGATATACAGTGGGTACGGAAAGTATTTATACCCCCTTAAATTTTTCACTCTTTTTTTGTATTGCAGCCATTTGCTAAAATCATATTAAGTTAATTTTTTTTCCTCATTAATGTACACACAGCAACCAATATTGACAGAAAAACACAGAATGGTTGACATTTTTGCAGATTTATTAAAAAAGAACAAACTGAAATATCACATGGTCCTAAGTTTTCAGACCCTTTGCTGTGACACTCATATATTTAACTAAGGTGCTGACCATTTCTTCTGATCATCCTTGAGATGGTTCTACACCTTCATTTGAGTCCAGCTGTGTTTGATTATACTGATTGGACTTGATTAGGAAAGCCACACACCTGTCTATATACGACCTTACAGCTCACAGTGCATGTCAGAGCAAATGAGAATCATGAGGTCTAAGGAACTGCCTGAAGAGCTCAGAGAGAGAATTGTGGCAAGGCAGAGATCTGGCCAAGGTTACAAAACAATTTGTGCTGCACTTAAGGTTCCTAAGAGCACTTTGGCCTCCATAATCCTTAAATGGAAGAAGTTTGGGACTATCAGAACCCTTCCTAGAGCTGGCCGTCGGCCAAACTGAGCTATCGGGGGAGAAGAGCCTTGGTGAGAGAGGTAAAGAAGAACCCAAAGATCACTGTGGCTGAGCTCCAGATGGGAGAAAGTTGTAGAAAGTCAACCATCACTGCAGCCCTCCACCAGTCGGGACTTTATAGCAGAGTGGCCCGACGGAAGCCTCTCCTCAGTTGCAAGACACATGAAAGCCCGCATGGAGTGTGAGATGGTGAGAATAAGATCTCTGGTCTGATGGGAGACCAAGATGAACTTTTTGGCTTAATCTAGCGGTTATGTGTGGAGAAACAGGCACTGCTCATCACCGTTCCAAACAGTCCCAAACCGTGAAGCAGGGTGGTGGCTAGCATCATGCTGTGGGGGTGTTTTTCATCTGCAGGGACAGGACGACGGGGTGCAATCGAGGGAAAGATGAATGCGGCAAGTACAGGGATATCCTGGACGAAAAAACCTTCTCCAGAGTGCTCAGGAACTCAGACTGGGCCGAAGGATTACCTTCCAACAAGACAATAACCCTAAGCACACACCTAAAATAACGAAGGAGTTGCTTCACAAAAACTCTGTGACTGTTCTTGAATGGCCAAACCAGAGCCCTGACTTAAACCCAATTGAGCATATCTGGAGAGACCTAAAAATGGCTGTCACCAACGTTTACCATCCAACCTGACAAAACTGGAGAGGATCTGCAAGGAGGAATGGCAGAAGATCCCCAAATCCAGGTGTGAAAAACTTGTTGCATCTTTCCCAAAAAGACTCATGGCTTATTAGATTAAAAGGGTGCTTCTACTAAACACTGAGCAAAGGGTCTGAATACTTAGGACCATGTGATATTCAGTTTTTCTTTTTTAATAAATCTGCAAAAAATGTCAACAATTCTGTGTTTTCTGTCAATATTGTGTGCTGTGTGTACATTAATGAGTAAAAAAAAATAACTGAAATGATTTTAGCAATGGCTGCAAATCACAAAGAGTGAAACCTTTAAGGGGGTTGAGATACTTTCCGTACCAACTGTATAATAAATAATATATATATATATAGATTAATATAGTATATATATATATATATATAATATATATATCATCATACGTTCCCAAGTTTAATTACAGAGACAGTAAGTATTAATTGTTTCTGAAATGTTATATTCATATAGATAAAAGAGAAATTATCAAATAAATTGTATGCATTTCCAGAACTGAAATCTGAACATTAAAAGCCATGTTCAATATTCTGGTTTTGTTTTGTTGACATATTGGATAAATGTTTTTAATAGAAAGGGTTTTGGACATCTCTATATATATCACAATCCATAAATGTCAAATCCCTCTATAAAAACCTTCAGAATAGAGATAGGAATAAAATAGAAAGTATGGTGTAAGAGATTTCAGACACTGTGCATCAGAATAAAACTATTTATTTACTACTTAAAAACGTCTTATGATTAACAGTACCAGATAAACTCTAATAAAATAAACACTTAAATATGTATGTTGCATATTTAGAATAGTCTGAAAGAAAACATTATGAAAACAAAATAGCCCAACATTTCAAAATAGTTAATAAGATCATAAAAGCTGCCAGCATAATAATAATTATAAAAGAATCGGCTCAATGCGATCTAAAATAGTTTTACATTGAGTACAGTCTGTCACCTACGTCAACTATCCATATAAGTGAATAAAAACTGAGCTGGAATTTTTTTAATTCTCTTCATCAAGTCATTCTTTAGATTTAAAACGTTGACAGGTTTAAATACACATTTAAAAATGTGATATTAATAAATAGTACTGCTGCAATCTATATAATCTATACATTTCCTTCCCAAGATTCTCGACATTTCGATTTTTATATTTAGGTCAAAACTATAAGTAGAATTAATAGTAATTAAACACTGGACAGGCGCCAAGCAGAACATGTATCATTTATTTCTTCCATTGTATAAAAATTAAGCTAATATTAATTATTTAGCTTTATTCAGCTGCTCTGGCAATATGACTAAGTTATATTGTCTATTTCGGTTTCAAATGTGCCATAATGAAAATGATTAAGCTAGGTTTATCGTCCTTGCTGTCACATTTCTGTAACTTAAATGTTCAGCTTTATTGGGGAATTTTACAACGTTAATGGTCTTAGAAACGTAACTGTGTGACACATAAACACAATGTGAAATCAACACTCAGCTTTTTAGGTTTCGATTTCACAAGAAATGATGCTGCGACACTCGTAAACATACCGAGAATGAAATACGCAGCTATAATCCTGAGTCACCTCCGAAATGTAAACTCATATTTGTCTCCAATCTGTACAATTCCTTGACAAATTCTGCTTTAGGTTCTACTTCAAATGTCAAATCTGGCCCGCGTTCCACTTTCAGTGGGTCTTACCGTATTTCTGGCGCATGATAATTACGTCACCAATGGTGTTGGACAACAAATGCCAGAAAGCTAAATGATTCATATTAATTAGGTTGTGCCGAAAAAAACTTCCTTATGGTGAAAGTTTACTTTATTAATATTAACAATATGCAATCGTCGCTTAGTAACCTTCCAATAACGTAGTAAAGGCTTGGCTTATTTGTTACCGCGAAAGTGAAAATTCTCTCAACTCTTTTCAGAATATATGTTTTATATAGATTAGCATATATACCGGTGTATATATTCTATATATAGATATATATATATAAATGGACAAAAATTGTGTAAAATTTAAGCGTATGATAGTGATACTGTGTGTGCATGTTTATTTGCTATTCCGTAACTTCATGCTTTTTTTCCTCTTTCGCTCCAGTGGTCCAGCAGGTCAGTGTTTATGATGTCCAGAGTGTTATTTTCCAGTCTACTAGGCACAAACATGACTAGTTGTCAATACTAAACTGCCCCTCTCTGAACTGTTTACAGTATCATGTAGCCCTTAGATTGTTTTAAGCTCTGCTTAACCCTTATTAGGGTGGGACATTATACCTGTCATTAAGTGAAGATCTGCCCCAAACTCAGTTGTATCCAGGGCCAGCTGAGGTATGTGGGGCACCAAGTTGTAGCTGTAGGCCTCGGTTAAAATCGATGTGGGATCCCCCAACAGCCAGGGGTCCAAAAATAGTCACCACCTTTCTCCCTACTAGCAACGTCCCTGGTTGCATCAATAGTGCTCAGTGCAACAGAAGTTTCAAACCGGCTCCGTGAACAGCTCTGTTCATAAATCAACGTTAAGAAGCTTTAAACCTCACTTTGATTACCGGTTTACTTCATCTGCTACAACAAATGAGGAAACAATGAGATTGTGACCTAATCCATTGTTCTGCATCCTAAATGTCAATCAGTAAAGTTCATGTGCGCTCACTTTTACATTTAAGTAGCCATGAAAATATACAAAGAAAAGGAAATACAATTAATGGTCAAAAGTGCTAGGACATGAAAGGCTCCTAAAAATGAGAGTTGTGTGAAAGAGAAAGGGTTCTGGTAATGTTATATGGCGACCATAAGATCTGGATAGCGGTAGGCCTAGTTGTCAAATTATGAGGCTGGGGCAAGTTGTCACAGTGACTAATAATGGGATCATCATCTCCGAACAGATCATTTAATCAGGGAGTCCTTGACTCGAGAACACCTGCAATCTGATCAGTCCAATTCGCAAATAGATTGTTAAGCATGATTTGTGATCTCATAGTCACGGAATGCCAAGAGAGAGAGAGAGAAGGTAAGAATCCAGGTGCAGTTTATTGAAAGGTAATCCAAAACAAGAAACAGAATAACACTGAACGCAGATAACATCAAGATGACAAATACAATATAGCAGCAGTGACCGAGAGTGAGCATGGAAGGAATATTAGATATACCACATACACACACACACAAAAGTGGGTACGGAAAGTATTCAGACCCCCTTAAATTTTTCACTCTGTTATATTGCAGCCATTTGCTAAAATCATTTCCGTTTTTTTTTTCTCATGAATGTACACAGCACCACATTCTATTGACAGAAAAACAAAGAATTGTTGACATTTTTGCAAATTTATTAAAAAAGAAAAACTGAAATATCACATGGTCCTAAGTATTCAGACCCTTTGCTCAGTATTTAGTAGAAGCACCTTTTTGATCTAATACAGCCATGAGTCTTTTGGGAAAGATGCAACAAGTTTTCACACCTTGATTTGGGGATCCTCTGCCATTCCTCCTTGCAGATCCTCTCCAGGTCTGTCAGGTTGGATGGTAAACGTTGAAGGACAGCCATTTTTAGGTCTCTCCAGATATGCTCAATTGGGTTTAAGTCAGGGCTATGGCTGGGCCATTCAAGAACAGTCACAGTTGTTGTTGTGAAGCCACTCCTTCGTTTTTTTTAGCTGTGTGCTTAGGGTCATTGTCTGGTTGGAAGGTAAACCTTCAGCCCAGTCTAAGGTCCTGAGCACTCTGGAGAAGGTTATCGTCCAGGATATCCCTGTACTTGGCCGCATTCATCTTTTCCTCGATTGCAACCAGTCGTCCTGTCTTTGCAGCTGAAAAACACCCCCACAGCATTTATGCTGCCACCACCATGCTTCACTGTTGGAACAGGTGATGAGCAGTGTCTGGTTTTCAACACACATACCGCTTAGAATTAAGGCCAAAAAAATTCTATCTTGGTCTCATCAGACCAGAGAATCTTATTTCTCAACCATCTTGGAGTCCTTCAGGTGTTTAAATTTTAGCAAACTCCATGCGGGCTTTCAAGTGTCTTGCACTGAGGAGAGGCTTCCGTCGGGCACTCTGCCATAAAGCCCCGACTGGTGGAGGGCTGCAGTGATGATTGACTTTCTACAACTTCCTCCCATCCCCCGACTGCATCTCTGGAGCCCAGCCACAGTGATCTTTGGGTTCTTCACCTCTCTCACCAAGGCTCTTCTCCCCCGATAGCTCAGGTTGGCCAGACGGCCAGCTCTAGGAAGGGATCTGGTCGTCCCAAACGTCTTCCATTAAGGATTATGGAGGCCACTGTGCTCTTAGGAACCTTAAGTGCAGCAGAATTTTTTGTAACCTTGGCCAAATCTGTTCCTTGCCACAATTCTGTCTCTGAGCTATTCAGGCAGTTCCTTTGACCTCATTATTCTCATTCGCTCTGACATGCACTGTGAGCTGTAAAATCTTATATAGACAGGTGTGTGGCTTTACTAATCAAGTCCAATCAGTATAATCAAACACAGCTGGACTCAAATGAAGGTGTAGAACCATCTCAATGATGATCAGAAGAAATGGACAGCACCTGAGTTAAATATATGCGTGTCACAGCAAAGGGTCTGAATACTTACTTAGGACCATGTGATATTTCAGTTCTTTTTTAATAAATCTGCAAAAATTGCAACAATTCTGTGTTTTTCTGTCAATATGGGGTGCTGTGAGTACAATAATGAGGAAAAAAAAATTTAACTTAAATGATTTTAGCAAATGGCTGCAATATAACAAAGAGTGAAAATTTTAAGGGGGTCTGAATACTTTCCGTACCCACTGTATATATAGATAGAGAGAGATAGGATAAAGAGTAAATGACTAACAGGTGAAAGTGATCGGAACTGATCCAACATAACAAAACAGGAGAGTGCCCTCAAGTGGCCAGTCCAGGGCACCACAACCAGACACTGTGACATTCATTCAATAGCTATCCTTTAAAAAGAATCGTCTCGTTTACGAATCGGACACCGTAAGTGAGAATGTTTTCCAAAATAAAAATAAACTGATAAAGTAAGCTTCTCTCAGCTAACAGGGAACGTTCTCAGAACTTTGGCTCAGAATGTTCTGCTAAGGTTCTCTCAAAGTTATGAAAAACTTAACATTAATAGAACATTTGTTGAACAAAACATTAATAGAACAAAAGTTGTCAGGTGTTTAATAATGTTCTATAATAACAAAAAATATTATTATTCATCGGTTTTGAATATTGAAAGGAAGGTTATTGGAAGGTTACTATATTGAAAATTACTTAATGCATGTTTCAGAATGTTAAGAGAACATTCAAAAGTAACATTCCGTTTGAAAAATTATAAAATCGAACTTTTCCTATGTTTCTCTAACCTTTGCATAACCAAAAAAAAAAAAGTAAAATGTTTAATAATCGACATTTTGAACTCTCAGACAACATTGAGAAATAATGTTTACAAAACTCAACGGGAACATATTCTTATGACATTTTTTTTTTAGCTCAAGTTGACTCAAGTACAGTAACAGAGGCATTTTATGCAATTTATTAATTGCAATTTATGTAGGCCAAACCAATAAATTGAACTTAAATATCTGCCCTGTAGGCCTACTCCATAAATGCTCCAGTTTTTTCCGAGCATCGGGCACACACACACACCGTCCCTTCACAAAAAGATAGACAGGATTTCATGTAGACATGTGACCAGTTATATAAGCACCCAAAGCTTTATAAGCCTGCAAGTGTCTGAAGAGCAGTGGCAGATCCGTCTGGTGTGTGTGTGTGTGTGTGTGTGTGTGTGGACGAGACCTTTTTGGTCTTTTGGCGGCTGAGATGTTCTTCCGCATTCCTCTCCTGATGCCTGGATACATTCGATACCTGCAGGTGAGTGTCCAGTTTCTAACTGAGCAAAATAAATGAGCCTTCTCCAAACTGTGGCAAGTCACTTACTTTCTTTATGTTGGATTTCCTGGTGATTACTGTTTGTGTAAATATAATAATGCTAGTCCAAAACCACTTATAAATTACTTATGGTTTGACTTGTATGTGTATATGCATGTGTATATATTTTTTATCCATTAAATATATCAGAAAGATCGTTGTTATTAAGAACAGTGACATTACCTCTGTCTGTAGAAAACATACTCTAACGTAAATATTTTGTAGAATAACACAATTAAACAAATATATATGACTAGCAGGAGCAATTTTACAGTGTGTACACAGATCAGAGAGTCTCGGCATGCAAAAATTCATTGTTTTGATTCATGTTTATGGGGATTCTAGGACTCCAAGCTAAATTTTCTATGGAGTCTGAAAATCTAAAAATGCTTTTGTTATAATAAATTCTATTAAAAGGGAATTTCAATGTTCTTCGATTATTATTTTTTTTATATTAAAAGGGCCTTGTACCTCTTAGACCCCAAACAAACATCTAGCATGCATGCGTTGTATTCTTGTAATGGTTGAAGTTTGATATGCAAGTAAATATGCATGTAAGATATATAGGGCATAAATAAATCACAGTAAAGCAGGTACAGATCAGAGCAAATTAAACCCAAAAAACTATTCATTAATTTTAACTTTTATTAATTTAGAAAGCAAATTAATTTACATTTCAAATGTTTTGATTTAAAATCAATTAAAAAAAAACACTGAAATAATATTTGCAATATTCTGATAATATTCTTCCAGTTGTTTACCTGTGGGATTTTAAAGTCTCTTTGGGATCAGAATCACGGTATCCACAGGAAACTGGATACCAAGCCCAATGACATGAGACGCTTGCTCCAAATCTCTAAAACTCTCTTTGTAGCTATTTTTGGAAACAGATTCCGCTGCAATTAATCACCTTTGGCATTTTGGTGTTTGTTTCCATTAATGATGTTTTTACATGATATAAAATGATTCTTTCCTTTTTGAGGGAAAATCCAAGGTAGAAGCACTATATATAGTAGTTGACTATAAGAAACACTTGATTGTATGCAAACACTGTACATCAGATTAATAGAAACTGCTTATATATGTATGTTTGTTTATCTTGATAAGCTTCTTACCAGTCTTAATCTTGATCTAGGAGATTCAGTAATACTTCTCAAACTTGTCTGATGTACCAAGTGTTTCTGAGAACTGTACTTCCTGAATGGATCTTCTCTCATCTCATGCTCATAGAAGAGCCATGAACACTGACCTTTGACCTTTTGCTTTTAGACTCAGGCAGCGCGGACCGGTCTGCAGAGGGAGGGGCCCGTTGTACCCCGCTTTGCCATGCTGCTAGGCCTTGTGGGTATTGGCATGTCAGGATACAGCTCTTGCCAGCTGACCTTATACCACAAGCCATCGCCACATCTCCTGCGGTGAAACACAACGCAGGGAACAGAGAGAAAGCGCATTGCTTTTGTTTAGAGGTGCGTTCTTTCTTAAACAGACTGAACAACCCAAATATCATCATTATAGTTTTTTACCACATCATGCTGAAGCTCATAGTCTTGCTTTGGGTGCGAGGATGGCAGATCCTCAACCAAGCTCTCCCAAAATTGTTCTCTGGCAACAATGGAGTGAATTAAATGCTTTTACTTTTTAATTAGTTAATCTTAATTAGTTAGCATCCTTCTGAATCATACAAATAACAAAGGGGATATTATATGGCCTTGTGGACCTCAAGCATGTCTCAAAGGCTACTTCAATTCACCATTTGGGACAGGGGTCCACTTAGCACTGGATTATATTTTTGATATAATCCCAATTTGCAATCCCAAAAATAACCTGTTTGTGCACCTAAAGTTCCTACACTCTTAAAAATAAAGGTGCTTCAAAAGGTTCTTCAAGCGATGCCATAGAAGAACCATTTTTGGTTCCACAAAGAACCATTCAGTCAAAGGTTCTTTAAAGAACCATCTCTTTCTTGCGTTTTTGTAATCTGAAGAACCTTCTTTCGCCACAAAGAACCTTTTGTGAAACAGAAAGGTTCTTCAGATGTTAAAGGTTCTTTATGGAACCATTTAGACAAAAGGTTCTTCTATGGCATCGTGAAGCACCTTTATTTTTAAGAGTGTATAGACCACCACAGGCTCCACAGTAAATGCAAACCAGCCAAAGCTGTCACAGCGCAGACATTATGCAGAAGTATGACTTCAGTGATTATTGATCTTCTTTTAAAAGACATATTGCTCTAATGAAGAGAGCAATTTCAGCAGGTCACCTTCATAGCTATGAGTCACTATTTACAGGACAGGGCGGCATCCTTAAAAAACAATGAGCATTTGTCTAAAGCAAACAATTTAAATTATTCTTTTTTATATAAAAAACACTTTCTATAATTAAAAATGTATCCTAACAAACCATTCATCAATGGAAAGCTTATTTATTCAGCTTTTAGATGAGGTGTAAATCTCAATTTCGAAAATTTGACCATTATGACTGGTTTTGTGGTCCAGGGTCACATATTTGTGAATTCTTTAGCTTTGAGAGTAGGACAGTGTTTTTTGATGGGCCTCCAGCTTTCCATTCACAAGCGTGTACAGAAATCCTCACCTGGCTTTCCTCTTTCAGTTTGGGTCTGGCATTCTGGTTTGCCAACCTCAGTGTCACCCAGACAGCAGACGTAAATTTGTAACCACCAAAATAGCCCATGAAGGACACTGACCTATCAGAAACTCTCTCCTAACTAGGCATCTGATCAATACGATCTCATAAAAGTGTTTATTTCTGGAAAATGATTGTGGTTTTTGCCATTGACGTATGTAATGAATGTCTCACCGACAGCTAAATGTCATTGGTTTTGTGAATGGGACAGGATTGATGTGAACTTGAGTGCTGAGTCATGTAATGATGGCATGACGTCTCAGACAGACACTCAAGAAGAAGAAGAGCTTATGTTCTTAAAATGGTCTAATCTGCTCATCCAATTACAGTTGGCTGTTAATGTAAGGTCAAAGACCTTTATTTAGAGAAAAACGGTTGACCAAATGGGAACATTGTGTTGTTTTGATTCTTTGTAGACGGTCTGACTGATTTGCACTGATTTTGTTTAAATGTTGAGATTGTTTATAATGATTGTGACTATTTGTGCACTTTGATGGCAGGATTGATTGTATTTTCATTGCTCTTTTTAAAAGAAGAGAGTATATCTTATGTTGTAATATATCTGTATTTATTTACAAAATAAAATATTCAAGCACATAAAGAGACTTTATGCACGTTTACATACCTATTTAAATGAACACAGTATAGATTTCTGTTAATTTAATGCAAAGCTAATTAAAAATAGAGCTATAATTTCGAACCTTATTTTTTATTTATTTATTATTTATTGGTTAGTTTGTTTATTTTAAGTTTTAAGCGAACAACGCATTCATACTGTATGCACAAAGTATATACACACAATTATAGCTGATAGTCTAAATATGAAAACTCCAAATTCACTGGCAAAGTCATGCAGTAGGGGTCAGCACTGCACCAAAACCCCTAAAAATAGCATTTGATTACAACCTACTAAACTGTTAATATTTGTGTTTATGTGAGACATAGAAACACTAAATAAGAGTTGTTTAAGAATGTCTGCTCTTCCAGACAATCACATGTGGTCTTTAGTAGCTATGTTGCAAATGCACTGACCCACTTTAGCTACTAAGCCCTGCAAATCCAAACCAGAATCAACCTGTCGGAATTACATCTCCTTTATACATGCAACCACATACATTCAAGCAGCAAATAAAGGGATACACAAACCTACATAAATGTGTGCCCAAACCATCTCTTTCGTGTTTGCACACACAGATTTGTTGTGTTGGGTTAATAGTGCAACTTTCACGAAGGTAATCTGATTATGTTTGCTTGCCGGTCATTAAAGATAATTGGTCTTTTGCACCTTATGTGTGTAAATAAGTGGCTGTGTATGCAGAAAGAGAGAATAGGGATAATATCCTCAGGATGAGTCAGCGTGTGATCAGACTGTCTTACGTCCTTGATATGGGTCTGTGGGCTGGAAGAAGATTTATAAGTGAACGGAGCGCTTTTTCTCACGACTTTCTTTCTCTCTCTCAAAAAAAATGCAGTTTCATAGGCCTACATTACGTTTAGACGTCAAAATGAATCTTAAAGCAACTGTATGTACGTTATTTTTTTACCTTGAAATATCAGTTTTAAAATCATTATGACGGTACACTGCATTCTAATAAAGCAAAAGGCTTCTGTTTCTTTCTCAAAACATGTTCTGGGTAATTTGGTAAGCGGGTCAATTCCGCGAAAAGAGCGGGTTGCTTTACGGAAGCAACAAATGCACATGAACAGCTATCCACTGTATTTACGACAGTGAACTTCACTCAGACGGCTTCAAAGTCGCAAAAATACATTAAAGGGTTAGAAGGGGGTGTTAGTTTTGGGGGTGTAGAACAGGCTCTCATACTAGGTTGTTCGAAAAACACATTCTTTTTCACATATTTTATTATTACAACACCTCTCTCCCCAGTCTTGCATGACGGCCTCGAATAGTTCCGTATCAAATGAAGGCGCCTCTGCAATACGAAATGTGCTGTGCGTGGTTAGCTGGGCCAGTTTGTGTTGTGATTGGCAGCACT
The DNA here is from genome assembly GCA_018155175.1 of Sinocyclocheilus anophthalmus. Taxonomy (NCBI): domain Eukaryota; kingdom Metazoa; phylum Chordata; class Actinopteri; order Cypriniformes; family Cyprinidae; genus Sinocyclocheilus; species Sinocyclocheilus anophthalmus. Next base: position 577,401 of record JADLZN010006541.1, on the reverse strand, counting down.
CGGCGCACTAGCCGCCTGCTGCGAGCTTCAGTGTAAAAATTGCATCAAAATCAAATCAATTTGAACACGATTTAAACCCAGATGATTGTAACCAAAGTTCGCCTTGGGAAAGCTAGCGTGTCTCCGACATAGTGATAACACTCGTTGCCTTCTCTAGTGCAGCTCAACCAGGTCTCGTCCCATTCGTCCATATTTGTGATATCACAAATCCCGGAAAATATGCGTTGTAGTCCAAACGAGTCGTTCGTTGTAGTTTTTGAAAAGTGATTTCTGTTAAATAAAATATCGCCTTTTGAAGTGGACTTTGAACTTTATAACTTTGCAGATCTTTTTTAAGCTCAAACAGCAACATTACAGACTAACTAAAGTTGAAAGAGCATAATAGGACCCCTTTAAAACTACATACAGCTGCAGGCCTACATGTAGCGCTAATCGTTGTTATATTAATGATTCAGTCATTTGCCAGTGAATTGTCTTGTTGGATATCTTGTTTCAATTTCTGAAAATAAATTGAGTGACTGTTCACTGGCTGGAAAAAATACATTCACTGACTGGCTGCATACAATTAAATTATTTATTAAAAATACAAAACCATAATATTGTGAACTATTTTTCTATTTAACTGTTCTGTTGTAACATATTGTAAAATGTAATTTATTGATGACAAGGCTGAATTTTCAGCAGTCTTCAGTGTCACATGATCCTTCAAAAATCAGCTGATGATATTAATATTATTAATGTTAAATGATTGAGCTGCTTAATTTTTGGGGAAATACATTGTAATACATTTTTGTAGCAAAAGAACATCGTGTTTGAAATATTAAATAGACAGAGTCTTTCAGTCAACTTTTGATAAATTGTATGTATTCTTGCTGAAGAAAAGTATTTTGCTTTACCGCAAACTTTTGAACGGTAGTGTATACAGATGCATATGTACTGTATCTTTGGTTTAATACCTTCACACCTCGCAGATCAATTCTGTGCACATCCTAAATCAGACAGGACTCTTATCACACCAGCGCTCAACACAGGTTCTGTTTATGTATTTACTGTAAACATGCCTGTATAAAGATGATGTCTGATGACCCTTCTGATCTGTAGTTTTTTGTGTTTTCTCAGATAAGGTCAGCTTTTCTGACTTGTTTGATGTGTGTAAATTGTAATATTATAGCATAAGCTGCTGTTTCCAAGCTATTCTTCATATCTGCCTGAACTCACAGTGGGAAACGGTCAACTTCTCAAACAGCTTCATAACCCTCAAGTTCATAATCTCCTTAATGAAGACCCCGAGGAGACCTTAGAAGTGCTCTGCATGTGTTTAAATCCTTTAAGCAGTTAACAGAGAGCATATTCTTTACATTTAAAGCATGGGAACATTCACATCACATGAGCACATACATATACATCCAAGTAATGTCTGATAAGCAAGACTATTGATTAAACAGACTTATTACATGGAAAACTTTACATTGAAGTCACATGGATATGCTGCACAAATAGTGTTTTCTTCACATTTAGTGTGAACACATTCAAAGTATCTACTCAAAACATTTATGATGTTTCTTCAATTTTGGGCATTTTTATTATACAAAAAAATAAATTTTTATAAAAAGTTTATTTTTGTTAAGTAGCAGTTATATTAAAAGTGCAATATTTGTTTTAATATCTCTCGTGTAATAGTGGATTAAATCCCAAATCACAACCATCCCTCACATGTTTCCACCACGATTAACAATTTTACCCCTAATAATATTTAATGAAAAATGTTGTACTTGATTTACAATGTCAGTGAAGTGCTTGAGATGAAATATGAGACACAACAAAGAAAAGTCAATCTTAATGTCACTTGAATACAGTATTTTATTGTGTAATTTCTAATTCTAATCAATTTGTAATTTTGACATACAGTCAAACCAAAAATTATTCAGACACCAGATATAATTTTATTTTTTACTTTATGTAAAATTTTTGTGGGTGCAGGACACTATAGTTCATTTATATAAGTGAGGATAGCAAAATAAAGTGAAATGTGACATATTATACCCAAAAATTCTTCATACAGTGGACTACCAGTAAAATTGAAAGAAAAGTGGGACACAAATTACTGAGACACTTTGACCTGACTATATTTTGCTCAAGTGTTTTTCTTTAATTGCTAATGCGACTTTTTTACATCACAGACTGAACAAAATTAAGCATTGCTTGGTAATTGGTTGACCTAAATTGGTATTATCTAATTGTGTTCTTAAACAGCTGACAGCTATACAATAATTCATTAGGATTTATGTTCATAGCAAACCTACATAACCTACAGTTGCCTATGTTCCATTACATACCTTTCTATCAAAGTTATCTGACATTATCAAGATGAATTTGTTCTGACACAGTGTAAATCTGAGTTCTTGTCGTATTTTATTACCATTTTCTAAACTATAGGCAAATAAACTGTGATAATGTGAGAAATGTTGAAGGTATGTGATATATAATAGATATATATACATTATAGTTGGATATTATTATTTTTTTTGTGTGTGTGTGTTTGTGTTTGTGTTGTGTGTGTGTGTGTGTTGTGAGTGTGTGTGTGTGTGTGTGTTGTGAGTGTTGTGTGTGTGTGTGAGTGAGAGAGAGGGTGTGTGGGTGTGTGTGTGTGTGCGCGTGTGGAGAGGCGAGTGCATGCTGTGTGTGTGTGTGATGTGGCCAGCCCATAAGAAACAGTTATACAAAGTGCCCTATAAAAGTATTTGCCACACTTTAAATGATTGCATTCAGTGCACTATTGCAAAGTATCAAACCAACCTGTGGCTACTAAAAAAAATCATTGCAATTTTTGAAATTCATTTTAATAAATGTTTTTATTTTTTACTTAAAGAGTGAGCTTTTGCCACTTGGTTTGATATTGTATCATTTAATGCTATGCCTAGCTTTTGAAAGCTGGGTTAAGTGTCTTAAGTTTGCAGGCTCACTAAAGTGTGTTTATGAAAAACTTCTATACTGACCGAACCCCTAAAGACATATCTGACTGCTCCAGATAAGACCTCCTGTCCGGGTGGGAGGGTCCGAGGGGGCCATCGCCCCGCCCACGTTGCCATGACAACCAGCTGATCAGTGGCAATCTGATCCATAATGGGAGGAGCGGCGGTCCAGGTGCTCCAGCCAACCGTGTGCTCAGACGTTCATCAGAAGAAGATAGTGGGCCGGAGGAAAGTGTGCGTGTGGGGTATCGCGAAGGGCAGGGCGCGATCACAGACGGGTTATTGTTCTGATTTAACCGCTGCCTCCTCGCGATCTCCTCGAGTCTTCACTCGCATCCCATGGGCTTGGAAAATACCGTGCTTCTGAGCTACAGCTGAACTCCCTGCGCGTATAATGTTCAAGAAGAGCAAGAGCAAAGTTCTGGTGGATGAAGCGTCAGAGGAGGACGACGTGGCGTGGCATCACGAGCACGCGAGGAAGGTAAGGTGGGATGTTGCCCGTGGGCTTCAAACTTGAGAGATCAGATGTGCTTGAGTCTAATAGTTTGGCTGTGTTGCATTTCTGCCTGTACAGTAAGTGTATTTACAAAGCGGATGCGCCCCCGAGTCAGTGAGTCGTAAAGTCAGATTATAAGAACAGCAGCGAAATAATAATTATCGCCCCCTATAATTTAATCCACTTATTAATGTGTCACCCTTGAAATCGCTCCTGTTTGACAATATGAAGCATATGGATCATGCGATGAAGGGAAAATTTGAATATTTTGAGTATGCAAGTAGAGGAAAAAGACAGTATTCAAAGTATGGCTGAATGAGAATATACATAGGAATGTGTGATTAAAAAACAGAGTAAAAATAGCTAAAAAGTCTTTAAAAGCTTTTTTTGGGTCATAGTTTGGTTATTTAAATGTCATATGCATTAACCAGATTTCCATATCTAGATAAGGCCACATTTTGGTTTTATAAATCAAAATAGAATCATTTGGCCTGTTTTAATCAGAATGTTGGGTCATGGAAACGCATTATGAGAATGGCTGAGTGTAGAGAACAAAAGTGTATTTTTGGAATATACATCATAACTGAATGTTCTTTTGTTTTTGATTATGTCATCGGCCATTAATAAACCCATATCTGTTGACCAGTATGAATATGGAAGGAGAGAATTGCACAATGAAAATAATATAGCAAAAAGAGAGCATTTGTTGTTATGCAACTATGGGAGAATGAGAATATAAAATGGGAATATTACAATAAAAAGAATTGAGAGACTGAGAGTGCGGTACAATATCTGTTTTTACAAGCTTTTTTGGGTTCCCTGTTGAAAAAAACAGCATATGCATTTAAACTGGTCCTTTGCTTGTTTAAGCTGGTCCTTTGCTGGTTTGTGCTGGTCCTTTTGCTGGTTTATGCTGGTCATGTGCTGACAAAGGACCAGCATAAACCAGCAAAATGACCAGCTTAAACCAGCAAAAGGACCATTTTAAACCAGCAAAGGACCAGCTTAAACCGCCAAAGGACCAGCTTAAACCAGCAAAAAAACAGTTTAAACCAGCAAAGGACCAGCTTAAACCAGCAAAAGCACCAGCATAAACCAAAAGGACCAGCTTAAACCAGCAAAGGACCAGCTTTAAACCAGCAAAGGACCAGCTTAAAAAAGCAAAGGACCAGCATAAACCAGCAAAAAAACAGCATAAACCAGCAAAGGACCATCTAAAACCAGCAAAAGGACCAGCAAAAAACAGCAAAAGGACCAGCAAAAACCACCAAAAGGACCAGCAAAAACCAGCAAAGGACCCGCTTAAACCAACAAAGGACCAGCTTAAAACAACAAAGGACCAGCTTAAACCAGCAAAAAGACCAGCTTAAACATGCAAGGACCAGGCTTAAACACCAGCCCATACAGGACCAAAGCTTACAGCCAGCCAAATGACAGCAAAAGGACCAGCTTAAACCAGATCCCAGCGTCAAAACATACCTAACCAAACCTGCTGTTTTTTTCAACAGGGTTTATAGTGTGGTTATTTAATTTTAAATGGCACTGAGTATATCAACCAGATTGCCCATGACAAGATGTAGGCCATAGTTTGGTTTTGTAGAAATCAGATAGAATAAGCTGGCTGGTTTTAATCAGGACGTTTGGGTAATGAAAACACCTTATTAAGCGTTGCGCATCAAATGCATTATATGCTGATGGGCTTCTTGACATCGACCCATTAATATCTGGTGACCCCTAGGGCGACCAATATGAGTGGGAATGAAGAGAATAGGCAATGAAAATATATATGTAATATACCCCAGAATAGAGTCTACAAGCGTATGAGAATGGCAGAATGTGAGGGACGAGAACAGAAGTGAATTATTGGGTTCCAATTTTTCACTGGAGTTCAGATCATCCATGAGAAGTGCGTACATACCATATAATACCATCAGGGTAGTTGAGTGTGTGCTCGTGGGATTAAGTATTCAGAAGGATGTTATGTCCTAAGTTAAAAAATGTGTCTTGCATGGGGCTTGAGTTTAAATAAGCATGACTTGTCATGCATGCGCCTGGCTGTCGAGTCGGTCCCCGTTCAGATCTAATGTTCTGTCAGCTGTAGACGCGGGGCAGATAAGGTACCTACAGCGTAAAAGCAGGAGACGGTTTGCAGATAAGCTTTCTTCTCTCCCCTCACCTTTTTTTTAATGTATTCAGAAAGCTTGCAGTAAAAAAGTTAAAGATTCCACTGCGTTCTTCTGTGGCAAGGTGATATTAGATGGAATTTTACTAGGCCACACATCACGTTCTTACCAACAGATATCTGTTCCACAAACATGTGTTGGTCCAGAGATGGGAAAAGAGCGCAGTCAAAATGAACTCTGATATCCTTTGCTGATATGTGAAAGACTTTGACACAACAACTAGATGCTAGACCAAAAACTGTCAGACTAGGGCGGTCTACTTTATACTCGGCTAGTTTCAATCGCCTGTTTTATGAGCATTTGAAAGTTATCGCATCAGTGATGGAAAACTCGACTGAATTTCGCAGGAATGCGCAAGAAAAGTTTGTACTTTGAGTGTGGTTTTTGACTTGTGTGAAAATGAGGTAATTGCGATAACTGGGGAGGTAAATGATTTTGGGGATATTTTGGGAAAGTTCTTTTGGGATACTAATGGACACATTTTGAGTTAGTCCATGGGAACATTAAAGCCAATTAATAATCGTCTGAAGCTATCTGCTGATTGGTGTGTACTTTCCAGTTTTGGTTTTACTTTGGGGTTACTAGACGCCCTTAGCACAACTAACACAATCATGTGAGGAAATTTTTTTTTGTTTTTGCGGAGCTGCTGTTCACGCATTGGGATGGTAAACGCAGCTGAAAGTGGGCCTGGAATAGAAAAAACGATTTTTAAATATTAGCGCAGCATATTTTACACTAACTGATGCTTTTCGTTTTTAATTTATGTGAAAGAAGTAGATGGATGAGGGACTGATGTATCACACGTACCAAAAATACCATGGCTTAAGTGTGTTCAGGAAAGTGTAGGTTTGGATATGTAAATTTGATTGCTATTTCCTAGTAATATCATCAGACATCTGATCATCTCTGTATTGCGACAGCTAAAGGTAAAGATAAAGGAAAGAGCTCAAGGAACCACACCATGGTAACATTTTTTTATAATAAAGAAATGATGAATGTTGAGTAATATTAAACCATATGAATGTCCAAAAACACATTCTTACCAAGATAGTGCCAAAAAAAATTAACATTTCCAAATAATATGGAAATATATCTGGTACTTTGGTGATATAATCCCAAATGGTTTACCATTGGCATTACACACTTTCAAAAAAGTATGAAAACCGTACCACATAGTGCGAGTGTTCATTCGGCGGTGTACCAGGTTTTACCTTGGGTACCATCATACCATGGTACTTAAGTTTCATTTGCTAGTCATTGTTCCACCATGGTACTTTTTGTAAGGGCATGCAAGGTTCTTCAAAAAACATCATGGTATTATCATAGTACATGTCCACTAAACACCGGATTACCGAGGTAAATATTCAATTTCCAAACATATTGTACTTTGCAAAAAAATACCATGGTACTTTGATAGTATACATGAGAATGACTTCAGCTTTACACGGTTACAAAAAAAAGTACAGAAATGGCCGTCATAACACCATGGTATTGTTGGAATTACCTTGGAATACCATCTTGTAAATACCACGGTACATGAACTTTTGGACCCTAAAATATGCAAGTACCCCCGGATGTACTTACTATCACAGTATGCCTACTTTTTTTGTAGTTTATGCAAGGTACAGAGAATACCATTGTACTATTAAAGTACAACAACATAATATGACTGTTGTAAACTATTATTTCCATTGTACCATGTCCAAAACATGGTAGTACCACGGTAATTTTGTTAGTGAAGCTTATAGCTCATTGTAAGAGTGGTACTAGGCTTGTGGATTGTATGTTCGAGAGGGAAAGGAATGTTCTGATGTTGTTCGGTCTACAAAGGGATATTTCAGTGAGATCCGACCACTTCCTTCAGCTGCTAGTCAGTTTCTCATCCAGAGCTTGGTATGTAGAGCAGGAAGCCCGACGGATGTGGACAAACGGACCTGCACTTACATTCAGTTCCAGTTCTATTCCGGTCCAGGACTTCAAATTTTGTAGAAAGTTTTGATTTTCCTCTAGATGAATATCTTCTCTGTTCCAGCGTTTTATATGAAGCTATTTTATGAGTGTTGGTTGTATTTTAAACCGTGTCAGGGTGCCAGTAGGTAAACATCATTATTTTGTGGTACAGTTTTGTTGATATTGTGGTTAGTTCCTTCATAAATCAACCAAAGGCAGAATAAATGGACTCCTATGACCCTGTGTTCTTCAATCACAGGCTTTTTTTTCAGTAAAGTCAGGTCTGAGCTGTCCCTAATATGCCACAGTCATAAGAAATGACAGAGTCCAGAGGGTAAGTGTTTAATTTTAAAAGACGTAAAAATATCACAAAAATTCTCTGTGCTCAGTTTTGGAGCTCCACTACTTCTCATTATGAAATGAGCACCTCGATGAGAGTATTGCCTTAACAGGCCAAAAGCTTGGTAGATGAGTGGGGAGGTGGTTTGTGGGCAGTGTATCAAGGAGCGTTGTGAGGGAAGTATGAATCTGAAGGAGGCAGAGGGTTGTGGGTAGAGGGAGGAATGACATGGAGAGGTTGATCTTTCTCTCTCTCTCTCTCTCTGTTTGTGTGAATCATATTCTGCCTTCAAGCCATTTCTGAATGAAGTGTGTGGTGAGATTGCGCTGTCGGAGTTGCAGGCTGTAAACTCTGTCTACTTGGCAAGTTAAGTGTGGCAAAGTATCAAGGGTATATATTTGTAAAGATATTTGATCACAGGGTTTAGGTAATTAAAACATAGTAAAATAAAGTTTTTGTTAAATACGTGCGCTCGCGCTCACAACAGGCTGCATTTATTTGATCGAAAAATACAGTAAAGCAGTAATATTATAAAATATTATTACAATTCAAAATAAATCAAACATAAGTTTCGGTCTTAATATATATTAAAATGAATTTAGCATCATTGCTCCAGTCTTCAGTGTCACATGATCCTTCAGAAATCGTTCTAATATACTGATTTGGTGCTCATAAAACATTTCTTGTGTATAGCAGTTATTTGAATTAAAAACCAAAGCTTTAAGATTATGAATGTCTTTGCTCTCACTTTTGATCAATTTAATGCATCCTTGCTGAAAAAAAGTATTAATAAAAAAATAAAAAAAAACTTAAACCTTTACTTACTAACCCTAAATTTACGATTGTTTACTTTACATTTTTAGGTGATTGGCTTAAAAAATTCTGGGCTCCCAAGAGCAGAGATGACAGATATATAATTAAATATACATATAGTCATAAATTAGGTTTTCATCATGAATGTGTGTTTGTATTTTGTATACTGTTAATGAAGAATAGTGATAAAACATTACCAAAATATACACCAGTTCATGAGGGTGAAAGTATTGAGTGACAAAACTACATTTCCCATAATTCCCTATGGTGATAAAGCATCAGTTACACACCTAATGTGCATCCTTTGCTCTTCGGTTTGTTGCGCTGGTGCTAAAAGTATCCTGTCTTTGTAGGGCAGTGAAAATGTGAAGTAAGAACTTTCCAGGAGGCAGCAGTAGCGCAGGTGGGGCAGGAAGGAAGGGGAAGAGGTCAGACCCTTAACAGGAAGTTGAATGCCAGAGCAGTTCTGATTGATCACCCAAAATAGACAGCATTAATGATTACATTAACACTAATAGATCGGATTATTACTTGAAAATAGTGGGATATCCATATATGAGGAGTTTTTAATTCCTCGCCATATTTGTGTTCTGACTGTGTCTTGACAGAAAACAAGATCATTTTCAAGTCCCTCCTCAAATGTGCAAGACTTTGTTTTGACGTTAGCGTGCTAAAAATATAACTTGCATTTGTGTGTGTGTGTGTGTTCGTATACATTATCGTGTGTGTGCATGTTCTCATTGTTTTGTTCTCCTTGGCCTTTGCTTTTCAGGATAAAGACTCTGAGGGAACAGAGGAAGTTCTGAGCCCTTCAACAAAGGTAAACACGCACCAATACACACATGCATAACATTTTGTTGCTTTGAACAGAAATGTGAAAATTTGTTGACAGTGTCCGAAACAATACCATTGCAGCATTGTTAGGATGTGATGTGAAAAGCCTGATATGAAACACTGAGTTTCTATTGTCTTTTTATTTTTGTTAGTTCTTAGTGAATGGACGCATTGAATGGCAAGATTTTGATAGTACAGTATGTGCGTAATCTGTTAAACATGTAGAGAGGATGTGACACATTCTTTCAGAACAATCTGGACAATAGCAAAAGCCGTCTTGAGACTAGTAAACATTCAGCGGCGTGCTTTCCTTCAGTGGACTGCTGCTGTCATGTCATATTTCAAATTGTCAAATAAATATCTGAACTATTCTGTGACCAGTAGAATTAAACAGCTGTTTTTGACCTTCTGTGTAATCAGGGGTTAATCTTTGTATTATTAGCATGAGCAGCTGGTAAATCCAATGAAATTCACATTTTTGCAGTGTAAAAAGCTCCAGCATAGACCCTACCCATATTTAATTTCTGACAGGAATGAAAATGAGGCTGTGAGAGAGAACCTACGTACAGACGAGTTCAATGGATTGTTACTGTTGTTTATTAAAATACTATAGGCAATGTGTTCAGAGTGACAAAGAGCTTATCTTCCAAATATAGAAAACTTGCAGATAGAGCAAGAGCTCCACCAAAGGAGGTTTTGAAGGAGGTTGTGAGGTTCTGACAAAGTTAATTAAGTGATGTTTGTGAATCCTTTATATGCTAGTGCAGTTATTCGTGTAACATGTACCCCCTTCACGCTCTGTTTCATCCACGTAAAATTCGAACTTAGAGCATTTTAGCTTTTTATGAACGCAGCTTAATTCCAACAGTAGACTGGCCATGTGAGTATGACGATTAAACCTTAGGTTTTGTCCATGCAACATAAATTTTGACACTTGTTTAATTTGTTATAGTGAGGTGTTCTTGTATTATTTATTTAAGTTTTGAACTCTTTGTAGATTTTTTTATTTGAAATCCCATTCACTGTTGTCTCCCAAAGAGAAACTGATTTCAGGATTCCTAGAATCCTATCGATATTTTAAAGGGGGTTTGTGTTCACCCAAAAATGAACCACTTTCATGCTCCACAAAATTACTCAGCCCTCCAAGTCATCCTAAGGTGTGTATGACTTTCGTCTTCAGCGAATCGCAGGCGGAGTATATTAAAAATTGTCTTTGATCTTTCACGCTGTTTAATGCCACTCAGCGGGTGTGCATTCATCAGTCAAAAGAAGTTAAATAAAAAGCGCCCATCCATTTAAAAAAAAAAAGTCTCACACGGCTCCGGGGGGGTGAAAAAAGGCCTCCTGTAGCAAATCGATGCATTTTTTTGTAAGAAAAATATCCATATTCAAAACGTAATAATCACTTTAATGTAGCTTGCGCTAACAGTTGTACACGGAAGTAGTTCCGGGCGGATGACGTATGAGGTCGGTGTTGCGAATGTGCCGCTCAGAAGTGATGAACGCGGAAGTGCAGCGGAGAGAACAAAACAAAACAACGGTCACAAATTAAAAGTACAAAACAAGGATTTGTAAAGAAAAAAAAGGGTATTTCGATATAAGCCAAGAGGAGACCTGTTTTTCCTTTGCTAAAGTAAGGAAACTTTGCTTCCTGTGCTCCTGTAAATCTACGTTGTTTTCACAGGAGACTCATCGGCGCCCCCCCAGATGCGCAACGACGGAACGGCATACGTCATCCGCCCGGAGTTGCTTCCGTGTAGGACTGTTGGCATAAGCTAGATTGAAGTGATTATTACGTTTTGAATATGGATTATTTTTCTTACAAAAACACATCGATTCACTACAGGAGGCCTTTGTTCACCCCCCGGGAGCCGTGTGAGACACTTTTGTCTGTCTATGGCCATTGGCCCCGCGTCTTATTTATTTATATCTTCTTTTTGGGAGATGGCGTAAAGCTATGGTGCAAACGACACGATGAGTGGCATTAAACAGCTTTGACAAGATCAAAATGACATTTTTAACTTATAACTTCCGACGGGATTCGGCTGAAACGAAGAAAGGGTAATATACAACCTAGGATGATTGAGAGGTGAGTAATTTGTGGGCTTAATGTTTCATTTACTTTTCAAGTGTTCGACTAACATAATGGGTCGAATGACAAAAAAAGGGTTAAGGGTTTAAGATTTAAAAACAATAAGTGTAATACTGCTTTAATTGTTGTTGTTTTTCCCCAAAAAAATTATAATTTTTTTTGTTTAATTTAATTGCAATTTTGTTTTCTGAGCAAAAAGATAAATATCATACATTTCCCCCTGATTTACAGAAAGAGACCCACTAAAATGTCATTGTGTAACAATCTTGACTGTAATACGTTCACCCCAAATACGACTAGTTGTAATTTTACATGTTAAGAAATTGCCATATCCTAGCTTTGGACCCATTTTGGTCATAAGAATTTTGACTAATGTTAAAAACTCAACTAATCAAAATTGACATGATTGGCGCTCAGCTTACTCATAAGCTTAAGTATAATAGAAAATGTACAAGTCAGAATAGCATGTGTGTTGTTTGAATTTTTACATATATATTGTTACACTGAATGACAATGTAACATTGTTTCAACCAAATTTTGACATTTTATTCTCTAAAAACTTATTTGAAACCTTAAAAGTAGACTTTTTTAATTTAATTACATTTAATGTGCTTTCTATGGACATAAAATCACTTTGTACATTTCTTTTGATGCGGACAACTTAATGTCTTTGACCCACCAATACATATAAACTACATATTAGAGTATGTTAGTCAAATTAAAAATATGAATTGATTGATCATTTTAGAATATATTTGTTTATCACAAACCAATGACTATACATAAATCATTTTAATGGTAGCACCATCTAGTGATTCTTATGCAAGTTCATATTGATTGTAGTTCATTTATTCATAAAGAGATTGATTTTGTCATATACTTTTCCCTTAAATATCCAAAGGATTGTAAATGTTGTGATGCATGTTTGGTGATTTAATTGAGCTTAAAGAACCGATATAGAGATGTTTACCCATGAAGATTTTTACATTATATTTAGTATTATTATATTCTAGTTAATTTTAGATAAATTGTATTATTATTATAAAAATTGGAATTGCTTCCAGAACTGAGTGCCCAGGAGCAAAAATGCCAGCATTTAGTGTGTGCTTTTTAAAATAATTCCTCTTTTTGTAAGAGTGTTCTGAAAGTTACAGTATGTTTTCACAGCACAATGAACTCTTTTAATCCCAGCGGATCATGAGAAATCCGTTTTTCTTGCTATGAACACTTTATAGAGGCTAACAGATAGAGAATTTCACAGTTAGACTTTCAGAGAGCTTTGCTGTTTCCTCCAGCGATGGCAGGAGCTCCGTCTCAAGTTAAAGCGACAGTTGTTTATTTCCACTGCATGCTTGACCTAATCAAGCGGAGAGAGAGGGAGGACAAGACAGATGGAGCGATAGCAGCCAAACTAGTATTGTGCTTTATTTGAGGTCAAAGACGAGTCCGATAGTATGTCTGTTTATCCGATGGAATGAATAATGTGCCCTAAGACTCCTAATGCTCATAAATGCTAAATAAATGTGCTGGAACTCATTATAAGAACCGGTCCCGACATAACAAGCATCTGTGTGTTCAGATGGCATGTTTTAGCACAGTGGAGTGACCAAGCACAAAGGTCTTTGGTTTGAGACAAGACAGGGAGTGGCGAATAAAATTAACCACGTGCTTTTACCTTTTTTAGTGTTTGGTACATTTTAATTCCTCAAGACATGCAGCAACAACTATCTGAATATCTGGATGATACACAAATGAATGCAATGAAACTTGTAGATCTTTACATATTTAGAAAAGATGCATTTGGGTGAATCCTGCAGAAATATATCTGGGTTATATTTCAGCATCAAATCAAATGTTTTGTTTTTTTTTGTTAAATGACCATAAACAATATTGTAGATATTTTTATACAATAATACAGTTTAAATGCTAAATTATAAACCTGGGGGGGGGAAAATACCGAATGTCATTCTGAAATCTGACAGGGAATGTTTTGGAAACATTTAAGGAAATAATAATTTGTCAATTTTAGTTTGTTGTTAAAACATTCTCCTTTTGGATGTTTGAATGATTTAGTTTTTTTTAAATTTTATGATTTTTTAAAAGAAGTTTATGATTTACCATATAAACATTTTAAAATTGTTTTTTTTAGATGCTCAGCAAAAAATTCTCAAACATAATGCAGAAAAAATGTCTCTTATTACTGTAAAAAAAAAAAATAGAGTGCAACAATACTACCATGATGTGCTTACAAATATTAATGAATATATTAGGGCTGTGCAATTTGTGGAGAAAATATCACAAATGCGATTTTTTTTGTTTTTTTTTTTTTTTTTTTTACAGATATTGCAATTGCGATTTGATTTGCGATTTTAAATTTGCAAAGTCAAGCTTCAGCTCAATATTGCCAATAATGTGCAGCACAGTATGTGTATCATTACCCTGCTGAAAAAAACTATAGAAACTATCACAGAAATTCTTATAGTTTCCATTAAACCATTACAAAATTTTTGTTTTGGGCATTATTCCAATAGGAATTCGGTATGTTCTATTGGTTGCTGCCATCTGCCAGATACACCCACCAATAGGATCCATCAAATAGACACCATTAAGTTTTACATTATAAACCAAACAATCCCATTATACCCTGAAATCCATACCATTGGTATTGTTGTGGGAGGGTTCTATTGTTTTTTTGGGTTTTTTTTCGCAGGCAAGATTCTATGGTTATAACTACTTTTACAGAATTAACTTAATTACTGAATTTCACAGAAAATATTTGTTTATTTTTTATAAATAAAGAACTGTATTTCTTAAGTCAATTATTAAAGTATTAAATATGTTATAGGCTGATTTATTCATTTTAAGTACCGGTATTTGGGATTTTAAGAGCAAGTGGAAATTGTGCTGAATGTTTCATTTCATCCAAGGGAAATTAGCAAGCAGTTAGACTGGATTTACATTTGTTTTAAACACGGAGCTAGGCATGAGTCGACACAGGTGGCGCGTGCGTCAAGCCTCATCTATACTGCCAGATGCGCTCGTGGAGACGTGCGGTGCGGAGCCGGGTGCGAGTATAAACCAGCATTACGAGACAGACTGCGTGAGTGCGGCAAGCATGAACGGCTCGTCCGTGACGCGGGATTCACGCCGCGTGGGGCAGAGAGGAGCGAGTATGAGAAGCATTCACCGACACAGGCTGTGTGTCGCGAACTCTTCTGCAATTGGGCATAGCCAACAGCATTATAAACTTATTTACAATTTTATTTAATCTGTTGGGGAGATAAAATGTGTAAGATAACATTCACATACTAACAAAAACATCTATTAAGAATGTATCTTTTATTCTCCAGTACTGAAAACAGAACCGATAAGGGAGCTTTTGATATGCGCTGTGACGCAGCTCTTGCAAATAAAATTTTTTATTCGTTGTCTGTCATTTCACAGCTTAAGTTGCATATGGTTTTCTTTAGTTTTAATTTCCCCAACTATCGATCTGACCCAGTAGACGCCACAATCCCACTCTGTCTCTCTCCCGCTTTCGTTTTTTTTTTTTTAAATGGTGGGTGTTTAGGCAGTTGGCTAGAGCAGTGCTGATTGGGGAGATTGAGGTGCGCTCATTCTATTGGTTAGTAAGATTGCAACTCAAGGCTGGCAGTTATGCATATGCTCTGGAACAGAGTAATGTCGCATCCATGTCGCAGGCTTTGCGATTAGGAAATCGCTAAGTCTCAAATCGCGATTTCGATTAATCGCACAGCCCTAGAATATATATATATATAGCCCAACCGATATATCGTTTTGCCGATATTATCGGTTTGTTAGCCCGATATTGAGCTGCGCCTGCGATGATGAAGTTTTTAAAGAACATATAACGCAGATAAAATGCTTGGAATGGTGTAATTACTTAGTTGTCCAGCAGAGCGTGCTCCATTGTTTGTTACTGGCGACCTGGATGAAACGCTTTAAGGCTTAAGTCTATGGAAAACCACTGAAATGTTGAACGGCCATATGTCCATAACGGTGCGGTGAATCCGCACCAAATTCGGGAGATCCCTTCAGCTCGAGGAACCCTCTTGAACACCGAATCAAGTATACGTCTCTAGGCCCCCTTTCGAATGAGACCACCCCCGTGGTCCGAGATGTGAATTTATATTGTATTTATTTACAGAGTTATATTATGTCACACTTCACACTTCTTTAGTAAGTTTCGTCTGTGTGTGAAGACAGTAGCGCATATCCGTGAATTAATGTTCCGAAGTGAAATTAACTTCAACGGAATAAAGTTTAATGGAATTTAATTGAATTAAAGTTGAGTAAACTTCAAATTTACTGTTTAGTGCACTGATGTCAGACACGTTTTGGATAAAAAGTTTATTGTTAAATGCCCTGCCTCACATATCTTTGTCACGTCATTATAAGTGTTTCATCACCCACATTTGAGTGATTATTGCAAAAAATTTGTTTATGTATTTATATTCTGTTTATGTATATACTGTATATAGTACCAGTCAAATGTTTGGACCCACGAATGGGAAAGTGTCCAAACTTTGACTGGTACTGTACTATAACATACACAAAGAATATCAGCCGATAAATCGATATCGGCCTTTTTTTACTCCCAAATATCTGTATCGGTATCGGCCCCAAAAAAACCATATCGGTTGGGCTCTAAGTACAGAATATATACTGTATGTATATATACAGTGGTGTGAAAAGTGTTGGCCCCCTTCCTGATTTGTTATTTTTTTGCATGTTTGTCACATTTAAATGTTTCAGATCATCAAACAAATTTAAATATTAGTAAAGGATAACACAGGTGAACACAACATGCAGTTTTTAAATGAAGGTTTTGATTATTAAGGGAAAACAAAATCCAAAACTACATGGCCTGTGTGAAAAAGTGTTTGCCCCTAAACCTAATAACTAGTTGGGCCACCCATAGCAGCAACAACTGCAATCAAGCATATGCGATAACTTGCAATGAGTCTGTTAAAGCGCTGTGGAGGAATTTTGGTCCACTTATCTACGCAGAATTGTTGTAATTCAGCCACATTGGAAGTTTCGAGCATGAACCGCCTTTTTAAGGTCTTGCCACATCATCTCAATAGGATTCAGGTTAGGACTTTGACTAGGCTACTCCAAAGTCTTAATTTTGTTTTTCTTCAGCCATCAGAGGTGGACTTGCTGGTGTGTTTTGGATAATTTTCCTGCTGCAGAACCCAAGTTCACTTCAGCTTGAAGTCACGAACAGATGGCCGGACATTCTCCTTCAGGATTTTTGGTAAACAGCAGAATTCATGGTGCCATTTATCACAGCAAGTCTTCCAGGACCTAAAGCAGCAAAACAGCCCCAGACCATCAAACTACCACCACCATATTTTACTGTTGATATGATGCTCTTTTTCTGAAATGCAGTGTTACTTATACGCCAGACGTAATGGGACACACACACACAAAATTTCAACTTTTGTCTCGTCAGTCAACAGAGTATTTTCCAAAAGGTCTTGGGGATCAACAATGTTTTCTGGCAAAACTGAGACGAGACTTTATGTTCTTTTTGCTCAGCAGCGATTTTCGTCTTGGAACTCTGCCATGCAAACAATTTTTGCCCAGTCTCTTTCTTATGGTGGAGTCCTGAACACTGACCTTAACTGAGGCAAGTGAGGCATGCAGTTCTTTGGATGTTGTTGTGGGGTCTTATGTGACCTCTTGGATGAGTCGTCACTGTGCTCTTGAGATAATTTTGCTCGGCCGGCCACTCCTGGGAAGGATCTCCACTATTCCAAGTTTTTGCCATTTGTGAATAATGACTCTCACTTTGGTTCGCTGGAGTCCCAAAGCTTTAGAAATGGCTTTATAATCTTTTCCAGACTGATATATCTCAATTACGTTTTCTCATTTGTTTCTGAATTTCTTTGGATCTCGGCTTGATGTCTAGCTTTTGAGGATCTTTTGATCTACTTCGTTTTGTCAGGCAGGTCCTATTTAAGAGTTTTCTTGATTGCGAACAGGTGTGGCAGTATTCAGGCCTGGGTGTGGCTAGAGAAATTAAACTCAGGTGTGATAAACCACAGTTTTAACAGGGGGGCAAACACTTCTTAACACAGGGCCATGTAGTTTTGGATTTAATTTTTTCTTGATAATAAAAACCTTCATTTTAAAAACTGCATGTTGTTCACTTGCGTTATCTTTGACTAATATTTAAATTAATTTGATGATCTGAAACATTAAAGTGTGACAAACATGCAAAAAAAATAAGAAATCAGGAAAGGGGCCAACACTTTTTCACACCACTATATATATATATATACACACACACACAGTGGGGCAAAAAAGTATTTAGACAGCCACAAATTGTGCAAGTTCTCCCAATTAAAAATATGAGAGAGGCCTGTAATTTTCAACATAGGTATACCTCAACTATGAGAGAAAAATGAGAAAAAAAATCCAGAAAAAAATCACATTGTAGGATTTTTAAAGAATTAATTGGTAAATTCTCGGTAAAATAAGTATTTGGTCACCTACAAACAAGAAGATTTCTGGCTCTCACAGACCTGTAAAACTTCTTTAAGAGGCTCCTCTGTCCTCCACTGGTGACCTGTATTAATGGCATCTGTTTGAACTCGTTATCACTATAAAAGACACCTGTCCACAACCTCAAAACAGTCACACTCCAAACTCCACCAGGGCCAAGACCAAAGAGCTGTCAAAGGACACCAGAAACAAAATTGTAGACCTGCACCAGGCTGGGAAGACTGAATCTGAAATAGGTAAGCAGCTTGGTGTGAAGAAAATCAACTGTGGGAGCAATTCAACCACACAACAAACGAAAACCCACCAACCAAAAACCAAACCACCAACAAAAAACAACCCCCCCAACCAAAAATCCCCCCAAACCCCCCAAAAGACCCTAAAAACAAACCCCCACCAGCTGACCCCAACTTTACGTGAGACCCTCTTTGTGTTTTTTTGTTCTTGTTTTCACCCCCCCCCCCACCCCCCCCCCCCCCCCCCCCCCACCACCCCCCCCCCGCTCCCCCCCCCCCCCACCCCACCCCCTCCCCCCCCCCCCCCACCCCCCCACCCCCCCCCCCCCCACCCCACCCCCCTCCCCCCCCCCCCCCACCCCCCTCCCCACCCCCCACCTCCCCCCCCCTCCCCCCCCCCCCCCCCCCCCCTCCCCCCCCCCCCACCCCCCCCCTCCCCACCCCCCCCCCCACCCCCCCCCACACCCCCCCCCCCCCCCCCACCCCCCCCCCCCCCCCCCCCCCCCCCCTCCCCTACCCCCCCCCCCCCCCCCCCCCCCCCCCCCCCCCCCACACCACAACCCAACAAACCCCCCACCCTCCCCCCCCCCCCCCCCCCCCCCATCCCCCCCCCCCCCACCCCAACCCCCCCCCCCCCCACCCCACCCCCCACCCCCCACCCACCCCCACCCCAACCCCACCCCCACCCCCCCCCCCCCCCGCCCCCCCCCCCTCCCCCCCCCCCCCCACCCCCCCCCCCCCCCCCCCCCCCCCCCCCCCCCCCCCCCCCCCCCCCCCCCCCCCCCCCCCTCTCCCCCCCCCCCCCCCCACCCCCCGCCCGCTGTCCTCCCCCCCCCCCCTTTTCGCCGTTCTGCTCTGCCGTCCCTCCCGCGCCCCCCCCCCGCTTCTCCCCCCCCCTTGGTTTCCCGGCTCCCCCCGCCCCCCCCCCCACCATCCTGGCCCGGCCTCGTCCCCCCCCGTGTGCCCCCCCCCCTCCCCCGCTTCGCCCCCCCCCCCCCCCCCCCCCCCCCCCCCCTTTCCCCTCGCCCTCCCCTTCCCCCCCCCCCCCTCCCCCCCCCCGTCTCCCCCGCCGCCCCCCCCCCCCCCCCCCCCCCCCCCCCCCCCCCCGCCCCCCCACCTTTCCCCTTTGTCCCCCCCTCTCGCCCCGGCCCGTCCCCCCCCCCCCCCTCTGCCGCCACTCCTGCCGCGCGTGTCCCCTTGCCGCTCCCCTGCCGCAACCCCCCCCCCCCCCCCCTTCTCTTCCACTCCCCGCGCGCCCCCCCATTATTAGAAAATGGAAGGACATACAAGTCCACTGATAATCTCCCTCGATCTGGGGTTCCACGCAAGATCTCACCCGTGGGGTCAAAATTATCACAAGAACTATGAGCAAAAATCCCAGAACCACACGGGGGGAACTAGTGAATGACCTGCAGAGAGCTGGGACCAAAGTAACAAAGGCTACATCAGTAACACACTGCGCCGCCAGGGAATCAAATCCTGCAGTGCCAGACGTGTCCCCTGCTTAAGCCAGTACATGTCCAGTCCGTCTGAAGTTTGCTAGAGAGCATTTGGATGATCCCGAAGAGGATTGGGAGAATGTCATATGCTCAGATGAAACCAAAATAGAACTTTTTGGTTAAAAACTCAACTTGTCGTGTTTGGAAAAGAAAGAATGCTGAGTTGCATCCAAAAAACACCATACCTACTGTGAAGCATGGGTGTGGAAATATCATCATGCTTTGGGGGCTGTTTTTCTGCAAAGGGACCACAGGATGACTGATCCGTGTAAACGAAATAATGAATGGTGCCATGTATCGTGAGATTTTTGAGTGAAAACCTCCTTCCATCAGCATGGGCATTGAAGATGAAACGTGGCTGGTCTTTCAGCATGACAGTGATCCCAAACACACTGCCCGGGCAAAGAAGGAGTGGCTTCGTTAGAAGCATTTCAAGGTCCTGGAGTGGTCTAGCCAGTCTCCAGATCTCAACCCCCTAGAAAATCTTTGGAGGGAGTTGAAAATCCATGTTGCCCAGCGGCAGCCCCAAAACATTACTGCTCTAGAAGAGATCTGCATGGAGGAATGGGCCAATAATACCAGCAACAGTGTGTGAAACCTTGTGAAGACTTACAGAAAACTTTTGACCTCTGTCATTGCCAAAAAAGGGTACATAACAAAGTATTGAGAAGAAACTTTGTTATTGACCAAATACTTATTTTACAACATAATTTGCAAATAAATTCTTTAAAAATCCGACAATGTGATTTTCAGGATTTTTTTTTCTCATTTTATCTCTCATAGTTGAGGTATACATATGAAGAAAATTACAGGCCTCTCTCATCTTTTTTTAAGTGGGAGAACTTGCACAATGGTGGAAGACTATATATACTTTTTTTCCCCACTGTATATATTTTGCACTACAGTAATTGTCATTAAAAGAATATCATATGCAAAAAATAAGTTTTAACCAATGTATCCTATTGATTTTGGAGTTAAATATGACCCAATATATGGTGTGATAAAATATTATTTACATTTAGTTTTTTATTTAAATCAAGGGAGAACATTCTGTGCAAGGCAACTTATGAAAGGAGCAAGAAATTGTGTCAAAGGTTCTTTCCTATATAATAAGCCGCAAAGCCGGGTCGGTATTTCAAATCCTGAGGGTCATACTGGACGCAGGCAGGAGGGAGTCTGAAGGAATGTGTCAAATTGCCAAATGACCCAAAACATGCGCCCATAAAAATGTGGGATCTCGCTGACCCGCTGTAATCAACATAGGCATTTCCTGGTTTTACTGCGTGATGCCCTCTGTCCGTCAGATATAGCTTTTTGCTCCTGCGTTCAAGATGAAGTGTCTCTTGTGATTAGTTGTCTTAGTTTGTGCCAGGCCTAAACCTGCAATCATCTCTTACCGTCTGTATTTTCGTCTCACTGAGGAAAAGCTGGGGGTAGTCTTCCTGAACATAACACACAAACGAGTCAAATTACGGGCACAGGGAGCCCTGTTGTATGAATAACCAAGGCGATTTCAGTATGCTTCTGACTCTGTTTTGGACCTTTGTAGATTCAAAATTAAAGGAAAGTTAAATCAAAGCCGAGGAAAAAAGGAGACAAGAGTTGTCCATCTCAGAGACTGATGAAACACATCTGTGACAGGGCACTTCTCTCACAAGCAGAGGTAGGTAAGCTAAAGCTAATGAAGCAAAGTTTGTACAAGCCTCGAGAGTTCCAATAGTTTTTTTTAGGATGATTTACAATATTTAGATGATTCTCCCAAGTAAGTAGGAGATAGTGGTGGGGACACACCAAAGTATCATTTAAAGTATGAGAATTTATAGTACAGGAGATCGCAAGGATATGTCATGCCATAGATCTATTTTCGAAAGGTTAACCTAAAAATGTTTTTAATACTTAATCATGTATTGATTGCTTATTTTGTTATTATTATTATGATTTTCCTCTTCTTCATTTGCACTTCCAAATAAAATAGACATGGATCTGTTTATTTATTTTTACTTCTAGTCATTTTTAGTCGCTTAAACATGACTGGCTGATGTTTTAGTGATGTTTAAGAGATGAATGGTATGCATTCCAATGTTTGAGATGATTATCCCACCACACACACACACACACACACACACACACAAAGGCGTTCAAAATAGAGCACAGTGGTTTCTAGCTTATCTGCATTGGATGTGCTTAGTGGGAAAATTCAAAACCACATTGTCCAAGTCTTTTGGTCTGCCTCAAGCTCACGCCATTAGTTGAGACAGAAATTGCCATGTTGGGCTGCTGAAACAAACAAAGCTATGTTGTAAGAGCGGCGCAAGGCCGCAGTGTTTACAGTCAGTCTTTGGGGGAAATGAACCAATGGCTTTCTTATAGTTGACTCTGCATATTAAAGTTAGTTTAGGAAAAAGTATTTTAACACCAGAGATACACACACACGTCACCTTTGAGTGCCTAGAAATTAACATTTCCATACTGTATGCCATAAAAATAGAGATAAATATATCTTTACATAGCAATGGAATATCTCACATATATGTTTTTGTAGATAAATATAGTGTAACTTTAAATAAGCAAGTCAACCATCAAGTAAGTGTCTGAAATGGAAACCGCACCCTCTGTCTTTCCTGCTGAAGCATATGTGACTGCCTTGTGCCATTATGACACAAAACTAAACACCATAATGTACGTACGGCATAATAAATTCACTTTTGAGTCTTGTATCTTTTCATATAAGCAAAAATAAATAAATAAATATATATACACTATTGGACGAAAGTATGTGGACACCCCCTGCAATGAACAGGTGGACTACTGGTAATTTCATGTAACTAATTTAAAGGAATAGTTCACCAAAAAAAAGTAAATTCTGTCATTAATTACTCACCCTCATGTCGTTCCAAACCAGTAAGACCTTTGTTCATCTTCGGAACACAAATTAAGATATTTTTGATCAAATTTGAGAGCTCTCTGACACCCCGTGGACAGCAATGCACACCGAAATGTGCCGTGTCTAGAAAACGATAGCGCAGGACATAGTTAAAATAGTCCATGTGACATCAGTTGTTCAAGCTTAATTTTAAGAAGCTACGAGAATACTTTGTGTGCAAAAAACAAAACTTTATTCAACAATTTCTTCTCTTCCAAGTTAGTCTCCACTATTTGCGAGAGTTACCCTAGAAACGTACTCAACGTAATGCAGCGGTTACATTCAGTAGACAGACGCAAATGTGAAAGAAAGACGCTGATTCGTTGTGAAAAATTTTTAGTAATATTGTTTCTGTGTGCAACAAAATGAATCTGGTAGTTTGTTAAACTTACCAGTTGATACGGTTATATTATATCAAATATATATATACAAGTGGGACGGAAACGTAGTCAGACACCCTTCAATTGTTCACTCTGGCTTATTATTTGCAGCCTTGCCTAAAACATCATTTTAGTTATGTTTTTCAGCATTCAATGTACACACAGCACCACCATATTGACAGGAAAAAATAATCACAGAATTGTGACTTTTGCAGATTATTAAATAAAGAAAAAAATGACAATATACATGGTCCTACGTATTCAGACCCCTGTGCCAGTATTTAAGTACGAAGCCACCTTTTGACTCTAATACAGACCATGATGATCTTATTGGGAAGAGTGCAAAGTTTTTCCTGTCACATGGATTTTTGGGTGATCTACGCATTCCTCCTTGCAGATCCTCTCAGTTCTGTCAGGTTGGATGGTAAGCGTTGGTGTACAGCCATTTTTCGGTCTCTCCAGAGATGCTCAATTGGGTTAAGTCAGGGCTCTGGCTGGGCAAGCAAGAAAAGTCACAGAGTTGTTGTGAAGCCACTCTTTCGTTATTTTAGCTGTGTGCTTAGGTCATTGTCTTGTTGGAAGTTAAACCTTCGGCCCAGTCTGAGGTCCCAAGCACTCTGGAGAAGGTTTTCGTCCAGGATTTCCCTGTACTTGGCCGCATTCATCTTCCCTCGATTGCAACCAGTCGTCCTAACCCTGCAGCTGAAAAACACCCCCACAACATGATGCTGCCACCACCATGCTTCAAAGTTGGGACTGTATTGGACAGGTGATGAAAGGTGATGAGCAGTGCCTGGTTTTCTACACACATACCACTTAGAATTAAGGCCAAAAAAAGTTCTATCTTGGTCTCATCAGACCAGAGAATCTATTTCTCACCATCTTGGAGTCCTTCAGGTGTTTTTTTAGCAAACTCCATGTGGGCTTTCATGTGTTTTGCACTGAGGAGAGGCTTTCATCCAGCCACTCGGCCATAAAGCCCAGATTGGTGGAGGGCTGCAGTGATGGTTGAGTTTCTACAACTTTCTCTCATCTCCCGACTGTATCTCTGGAGCTCAGGCACAGTGATCTTTGGGTTCTTCTTTACCTCTCACACCAAGGCTCTTCTCCCCCAATAGCAGTTTGGCCGGACGGCCAGCTCTAGAAAGAGTTCTGGTCGTCCCAAACGTCTTCCAATTAAGGATTATGGAGGCCACTGTGCTACTAGGAACCTTAAGTGCAGCAGAAATTATTTTTGTAACCTTGGCCAGATCTGTGACTTGCCACAATTCTGTCTCTGAGCTCTACAGGCAGTTCTTTTTGACCTCATGATTATCATTCTCTGACATGCACTGTGAGCTGTATAAGGTCTTTATATAGACGGGTGGTTGAGGCCTTCTAATCAAGGAGACACAAATGACCGAGATAACTCAGAACACAGTGGAACAAATGAAGGTGTAGAAACCATCTCAAGGCATGATAGAAGAAATGGACAGAAACTGAGTTTAAATATATGAGGGTCACAGCAATACTTAGGACCATGTTATAGTTCAGTTTTTCTTTTTTAATAAATCTAAAAAAATGTCAACAATTCTGTGTTTTACTGACAATATGGGGTGCTGTGTGTACATTAATGAGGAAAAAAATAACTTAAATGATTTTAGCACATGGCTGCAATATAACAAAGAGTGAAAAAATAAAGGGGGTCTGAATACGATCAGTACCCAAGGTTTACACAGGTGCATCTCAATAAATTAGAATGGGTCCGGGTCGGTTCGGTGTAGCACATTTACGGGTCTCTTCGGGTTCGGGTATGAATTTTTAGACCCGTGTAGACCTCTAGCCTTGACCCCCAGCCTCAGTCCATTCATTGAGAAGTTCACTCAAATTCTTGAATCGATTTTGTTTGACAATCTTCATAAGGCTGCGGTTCTCTCGGTTGGTTGTGGACCCCAAATTCTGTTTTTTCTTCCGCACTTTTTCCTTCCACTCAACTTTCTTGTAACATGCTTGGATACAGCACTCTGTGAACAGCCAGCTTCTTGGCAATGAATGTTTGTGGCTTACCTCCTTGTGAAGGGTGTCAATGATTGTTTTTTGGACAACTGTCAGATCGCCGCTTCCCGATGAATGGTTTAGCCTAGTGAACCAAACTGAGGGACCATTTTGAAGGCTCAGGAAACCTTTGCAGGTGTTTTGAGTTGATTAGCTGATTGGCATGTCACCATATTCTAATTTGTTGAGATAGTGAATTGGAGGGTTTTCGTGAAATGTGAGCCAAAATCATCACAAATAAAATAACCAAATACTTAAACTACTTCAATCTGTGTGCATTACATTTATTTAATACACAAGTTTCACAAATTGAGTTGAATTACTGAAATAAAGAACTTTTCCCGATTCTAATTTATGAGATGCACATGTAGGTATGTAGGTATGTATGTATGTATATATATATATAGGCGATATCGTCAGTCATGGAATCCCCGATGTCAGCCCAGGCCCGGTTGTACAAGGGTACTAGATGGTGCTAAATACTCTCAAATGAAAGCAAAAGCAATTAAAAGATCTGGCAAACTATCTAACGTGTTTTTGCAGCATTGAGCAATACAGCCAATCACAGACATATCTGTTGATTTCTTCAACGCAATGGCCAATCACAAACGTAAGAGTTTTCAGAATTCACTCACCGCTGAAACGCCAGAGTTTTGCACGCTCGTGAATCATCTCACGACTAAGTGCAGATGCGATGTAAATAAAAGATTCATTGTGCAGTTTAGAGAGCTTGAATTATACTGGAACTTTGTGTAGAGCCAGATGAACGTGTGAGTGTTCTTAGTGATACATAAAGAGGAGCGCGCTGTGTGGTGTTCCTATGTGCGATAATCACATTCAGAATGTGAATAAACACTTTGTTTTCGGACACAACATGCTGCAAAGCTTCCGGGAACAATTATGCTGGCTTCATTCTCGAAATAATCAGCGATACAGAATGGACGGGACTAAATAATCCCTAGGTGATTTATTAGGCAAGCAGGACGGGAATAATAGTTGATATTCGTATGCAGAACCAGAGGAAAACGATGCTAAAGGTTGCCTGTAACATTAACAGTACAATAAAATTTTCACTTACCAGCATAAATACAGAGAAAGATCTGCGGATGATGGCGAAATGATTTGAGATCCTCAGCACCAGCTGACAACATTAATCTTTGTAAAATGTTGTGGGAAGTACTGCCGCTCATAGTATAAACCCACTACGTGTTGCGTATCGCGGAATCTAGAAACCTGAAGTGAAACTAAAAAAGGCGATCGGGCATTCAAAAGCAGTTTCAATGCCAGGCATAATAGCTGCTCCCTATGCCCCAAAAAATACAGGAAAACCCAGATGATATAAATGTGAGGAAAAATTATTAAAATATGTATTTTCCTCCCGTCTCGTATTTATTCCCTTTAGGGGTTCCGTAACACGTAATTTTCTTTCCTCGAACACTGTATTGGGATGCGTTGGATTGCTGGCGAGGGCGAGGGCGAGGGGGGGGGGGGGGGCGGGGATCACGATTGGTGACTCAACATCGTGATGTCTATCAGCCATCGGCGATGGATGATGGCATCGTCTATTGGCCCAACCCTAACACAGGCAACCTCTTTGGGCAATTCTTCACTGCACTGTATTGACACAATGCTTTGCAATATGGTAGTGCATTGTTTTTATGCATAGGCTACATCCGTAAAAGATTTATTTATTTTTTTCTTGCCCCCCTGACTCGAGAGTCAAATGTTACCCGTATGTGTATATGTGTATATGTGTAGGTGTGTCTGTGTGTCTGTGGTTCTGTCTCTGTGTGTCTGTGTGTGTGTATATATATATATATACCCAAATATATGTAGTTGCTGAAATTTCTTGGAATTCGCGTAATTTGTTTAATTATTGAACTTTATCAATATCACTTTATCATCCAAGCAGTACCAGAGGTGTTGATAATTTTTTATGGTAAAATATTTTCACTTTATAATAAATCAGGCTTCTTCATTCTCTCTCAGGTGTGCTAAGAAAAACTGGGAGGATGACAAGAGTAAAGCGCACCCAGAAAAAGACAAAGCACACTGTCTGTGGGACAGCATCACGATGACGATGAAGCAAATCACACCCACGAGAAAGATCGACAAGATTGAGGGCTGGGAGCCGCCTCAGCTGAATGATGGAATGGAGGAGGAAAAAAATGAGCCGAAGAAGAGGAGCGACTCATCCCCGCTGTCCTCTCCTCTGTCACTGTCTCTGCCGCATTCTCTGGGTTTACCGTCCTGGGTTGGCTTGGGTTCGGAGGAGGACTCGTCTCGTTACTCTAGTCTGACTGAATCACAGACGGGCGGCCCTGCCCAGTGGGCGGCTCGGGCACGAGATAAATTAGCTGCCGTTCGCCGCC
Organism: Sinocyclocheilus anophthalmus; assembly: GCA_018155175.1. NCBI lineage: Eukaryota > Metazoa > Chordata > Actinopteri > Cypriniformes > Cyprinidae > Sinocyclocheilus > Sinocyclocheilus anophthalmus. Next base: position 549,746 of record JADLZN010006541.1, on the reverse strand, counting down.
GAAGTCCAGCCAGCCTATCAGAAAGTAATTGGGAGGGGCTAAAATGATTGACATATTAATGTCTGTGAGGATGGCCACCCGCCCGTGTATGCCAACTCTTAATTGGATAGCCCACTGATGTGAAGAGTAGGACCCTCAGACCAAGAGTGCCTGATTGAATGATTTATTGTCACTTTTCCATTTGATATAAAATGCGTGTCCAACGTTTGAATGGAGCTACTTCAGAGAAATCACTGGATGTACTCCTAGTTAATCACCATGCTGTTTAGTACATTACTTTTAAAGGCTATAAAAGACATTTAAACACTCAAAGGGAGAGTTCAACCAAAAATGAAGATCATTTATTCACCCTCATGTCATTCCAAACCTGATTTTTTTAAATGTTCTTCAAACCTGTTATGTTGAACACAAAAGATGAAGAATAGCAGAATGTGCCAAGTAGCATAAACCTCAGTCAGACGCCAATTGAATTTAACGCAGATGATAACGTGGCTGTTTTATTAAGTTTTTGTCTACCAAAAGTTTTTCAGAAAGACATTTCGAAGGGTTAGCAATCTGCATGTTTTTAAATGGCTGTACAATACATTGAACGCGCTGTGCTACTTCTATCCCTCACAACCTCGTTTTTATCCCTGTTAAAAAATAAATATGGCACTGTCCTGACCAAGGTCTATTGTCTATTCGGTAGACATGGTAGCTGCTAAAATTACAATAAAGTCTCATAATATATATTCCAAATTACAGTTCAGATATTATGTGAGAAACAGCCAATGTCGTTGAATAAAGCAATAAGTCTCCATTCATCCTTCTGAAGTCATTGTATGAAAAGTCAGTCAGGACATTCTGCTAAACTTCTCTTTTTCACAGAATAAAATCAAACTGGTTTGGGGTGACATAAGGGTGAATAAACGACGACAGAATATTCATTTTGTAGGTGAACTCTGTCTCTTTAAATCCACGTTTTATTAGTGCACACTGCAGTACCCATCGAGACAGAGGGCGCGTCTCAATCGACAAACTCGCTCCTGACAATAGATCGATGCTTTGTATGTAATGCTTGAATCTTCGATTCACTTGTGACTTGTCGTTAATTTATTTCGCTCTGTAGTTGAAGAGTGAAACGCCTTCCACTGATCAGTGTAGATCTACTGCCTGCTGTTTCACAATCATAATGTACTGTAATTACTCTATGCAATGATTTTCTTGTTAAAATCCCAAACTACTTGCTATTTTGATCATGCTTACAATTTATTCAGTGGTGCCACTATTCAGTCACAAGAAGAGCTTACTGTGACTTGATGAGACATACAAGGAACAGCTATAAATTGAATGTGTATGTGCTCGGTCCTGTCGCTGGAGATTTGGAGCTTTCATCAAACAGCTAATTATAGTTATTGGATTCATTTGGGGAAAACACAGTCTTCTAGGATTGAAACTAAGTTCTGAAGCAGGTTGGATGAGTATCCAGATTTCTTATGGTAACGATTACCGTTACAAACCTTAATATTTGAAGCCTTCCAAAGACCTCAAGAGCTGTGCCATTTTATCATGAAGTATTCTTCTTTGCTGTGCCTCGACTTAAAATTCATTTTGTACTGTGATCACAACATGTTAACCAGTTATTCTCTTCCAACACGATAAAAATGACTACTCATTTATAAGTCCAATATAAAATGTATTTTATAACCCTTTGGCCGATGCCATTGAACAGCCTAAGATCTTTGGTTTGCTAGAAGAACATGTCTGAGAGTCTTATTACTGATTTTAGGAGATTATTTATAATCGGATTCTGAAAGTAAGTGGGTTTGCTGCTCTTAGTTGTTCAAAGTAGCTTTATATAATTAGTGTACCAATGTGTTTAACTTTGAAAGTTAACCATTAAAAATGGTTAGTTTCAGATTTTGCTCTTTATATTTTGGGCCTTTGCGAGAATCTTTTAGATTTCTAGCTTGATACTACTGAATGATTTTTTTTTTCTGTATTATGATTGAAATGCAAATAATAAAATGTTGTTCCAGGGGTTCAGATAAGTTGGTGAATCGGAATAAAAAGTTACTTTGTACTCAAGCATTTTTCCCCCCACAAAATGTTTCTGAAAAACAAAATCCACATTTTATTTAGAGCTGTTTTCACAGTTAAATCAAGCATGATCTGTTCATATTTCTCTCTTGATTCAGACAAGATGACCTTTTCACTAAAGAAAGCAATATTTTGGATAAACAACTCGTATTTTAGCTGGAAGTAACAGTTTAAAGTTAAAGTGTCTTAATGATGGATTTGTATTTTACACACACAACTTTTCACAAGACATTAATTGATATACTGAAGTCATGTGAATTATAGGGATGTTTTATCAGCTGTTTGGACTCATTCTGACGGCACCCATTCACTGCAGAGGTTAGTGAGCAAGTGATGTAATGCTTAGTTTCTCCAAATCTGTTCTGATGAAGAAACAAACTCACCTACATCTTGGATGGCCTGTGGGTTTGTAAATGTTAAGCACATTTTCATTTTTGGTGAACTATTCCTAGGCCTTGGTCTCTATCTGTCTTTTTTCTGGGCACCAAAAAAAAAATCACAAGACCTATTTCCCAAAAGTTTTAATTATTTTAGGTAACGATGTTTCTTGCAAATGCTTGATCGTACCAAACACATCCTACACTTAACCCATTTCAATGACATTTATATTACTGGAATAGCAAAGGAATATTACAAAGTTCAGAGAAAGGATATAAAATACATTTGTTCATAAATAGCAAAGCTTACATTAGATTTTCCATCTGCCCTCGCAACAGATTTGACAAAAGTGTATCGTAAAAAGTTGTTTTGTGCAGCAAATGTACACTTTAGTGTTGACGCATCAAATATATACGCACAGCATGACAAAACGACACGAGAACCCACGTAAACATGAACCTACGACTACTTCTGACGTGCATTTCATTGGTATAGAAATGAAAATACATACATGAAAAGACAAGATAACCTCTGCTTAGGATCTCCCGCACACTTTTCGCTTCAGTTTGTCTTTCCCAAAAGCAAGTTTGTTTTCTTTTTTAACGAACAATCCTTCACATATCCCGCCTCTTTTTGCTGTTTCTGTGCTTAAAGAACAAATGAATTCTCTGAGAACGCAATGAGGAACCAAAAAAAGAAAAGAAAAGAGGACAATACAATAGAAACACTAATATTATGACATCTTTCCATAAGCCCTTAAAGTTTGGGTGAGGCAACAGAAAATTCAATTATTAGTTACATTTTCGGAAGTTTGAACGTTTTAATAACAGAACGACTGTCTGGGAAACGTAAAAGGAAAGGACATGGTTTGGAGCACAGAGTTGAAAAGTCGAACATATTTGATCAGTTTCAGAGTCTTGGTTAGAGGTTATCAAAAGGTCAGAGGTCCAAGAACATTCTGAATTTCAGAACTTGAAGAGGTCTATGAAGTGCTGAGGAGAGATGGGGGTGAGGCAGCTGTCTGGATCGTTCGCTGTGCAAGGATGTCCCGAGTCCTGAGATGGAAAGAGAGAATCAGTTTAAAACATTTTCTGAGGAAGTCGCTGCCACATTGGTTGGTTGCTAGGGTCCCTTCTTCCCTCTTAAAAATAAACAGTTCCAGGGAAAAAACAATTTGGGTTCCCCCAAAGAAGCTTTCAGTAAACAGTTAGCGTGAAAAAACATTTTAATAATCTAGAAGATGAGTTACCAGTGCTGGGTAAGTTGCTTACAAATTGTAGTTAGTAATGTAATCTATTACATTACACATATTAGGTCATGTATTTGGGCTACTACTTCTAGATTACTTTTGACCTAATTTGTTTATCATATTATTTTACAGACTCTGTAAAATAAAATGTAACCTAATCCAGATTACATATAACCAGTTACTATCTAGCACTGTAAAGGCCCGTTCACACAAGGACGTTAACTATAAAGATATAGTTCTAAAAATAGTTCTCAATATTAAAGAATAGCAGAGTCCACACTACAACAATAACGATAAAGGCACAGAGAAACGATATCGTTGGAATCATTTTCAGAACTACTTTTTTCCAGCTGATGAACGATACAAACATTGACAGCCAATCAGAATCCATCCTGCTGTAACGAGCACGTGCGCTTAGAATAAACACACGATATCGTTCGCTGGTGTGGACGCTAATATCGTTATCTTTATAGTTATCGTTCTTAGTGTGAACGGGGCTTTAGTTACACACCGCAATGTAATACGTTAGAGGTTTGTTCAAATTCCTAATTATTAGTATTAGCAAAAATAATGGTAATTGTATGTATGTTCATGTGATTAGCATTAGTGTATAACGTTGTGGAACATACTGACGACATAAAAAAGCAAAATGGGAAAAAAAGAATACATTTAGATGTCCACTCAAATATTAAATGAATACAAAAGACAGATAAAGTCCAGCTGGTTAAAATGGACTGAAGTACAAGACAGAATGATGGACAGAAACGGTGATGAGAAAAAGAAAAAAAATGACTGATGAAGCAAAACAAATTTTGTTTACAGACACTAATTTCAAAACGCTGGCACACTCATATAAGATTTAGCATGTACCTTAAAGATCAAAGCCAGGTGTCTGTCCTTTAGGAGATAAGGGACCAGGAGGAGAACAGGGGAAAAAAATAAAAGGCCCAAAGGTCAAAGGTCAAAGGGTACAGGAAGAGGGCTGATATTACGGGGGGGGGGGGGGGGGGGGGGGGGTGAATAAAATAACCCAATTTTGACATTAAACTGTCGAAAAATCAAATGAAAATAAGTATGTTAAAAGTGAGCCTTCCTTTTTCAGCTTCTGTCATTTATGTGAATGAACTATTCTTTTAAATACACTACTGTTCAAACATTTGGGGCAAGAAAGAATATTTCTTCAAATTAATCATTTTATTCAGTAAGGATGTGTTAAATTGATCAAAAGTGACAGTAATGACATTTACAATGTTACGAAAGATCTCTATTTCAAATAAATGCTGTTCGTATGAACTTTGTATTCATCAAGGATCCTGAAAAACTGTATCACAACAAAAATATTATGCACATTGCAATGTTTTCAACATTATTTAATATTTAATTTAATTATACATTTAATTTATACAAATTTTTCTTGAGGAGCAACAGCCATATCAGATGATTTCTGAAGGATCATGTGACAAGACTGAAGCAATGACTGATTTTGCTTTGACATCACATAAATAAATTACATCTGAAAATATATTCAACCCTTCTTCGTTTTTCAAATTATTTTAAACATTGCACGATATTATTTCACTTTTTTTGCTCAGACTTGGTAAGCATAAGAGACATTTAACAAATCTTACTGACCCCAAATGTTTTAACGCTAGAGTATATACTGGTTAATACTGGTCCCCTATATTTTAAATAAAGATGACTGGAACAAACTGATGCTTGTATGTTGATAATTGTGGCTATAAGGTTTTCTGCCCACAAACTGCAATTATAGAAGACATTTGCACACACAAAAAAAGCATGCAGGGGTAGGAGCAATCAAGTGTGCACATACTGTACAGGGCTTCAACAAGGGAAACGTTTGAGAAGAGCACTTAAATCTACATAGTAACAAGGAGGGATGTCTTGCTGTTTATTCACAGACCAGAATGTTTGACATTTAAATAAGGATTTCTTACATTCCAGAAGAGGATGCTACAGTGCTTGCAGAACTGCAGAGTGTCTCCGTACTGTTCTTTCTGAGGGTAGTATTTCTGAAGTGTGAAAAACATCAGCTTCCAGTCCACATGGCCCTTCTCTGACAGAATCAAGTGCCTGCAGAACTGAACACACAAACAGAGAGCTCTGTGAGGAACAAGCCTGACTGCCATCTTGTGGTCAATTAGGTCACTGAACCAACTTTCAGCTAGTTTTAATCTCCAAAGATAAATGGATATTATTACGTGCTTAAACAGACAATTATATATGGGCAATTCTTCAGTTTGAAGCATGACTACTTGAAATATTGATATATATAGTATACGTGGATTTGTGTGTGATGGTAAATGACAGTATCTCTAACTGATGAATCATCCAATTAGAACTGTTTATGAGTGACTTAATAAAGTCTTATTCCTCACCTGTTTCTCAGCAAAATGAAACTGGCACAGTTTCTTCCACAGATGCCGGTCCTCACTGAGCATGTGCAGTGTTGGTGTGGCTTGTCCCAGATTGATGATATCACAGGCATCACTAAACTTATACAGGATGTTGTTTTGCATGTGCAAAGGGAGGTCACTCAGTGTCATGCCATTTGAAACTTGCTGCAACAAGACATAGGCTATTTAGCATTATATTTTACCACTGATTATTATTTTTTTGCATTTTTATAATATTTAGTCATTTGGCCTTACTTTACTAATTACTTACCCTCATGTCGTTCCAACAGACCTCCGTTCATCTTCAAAACACAAATTAAGATATTTTTGATGGCATCTGAGAGCTCTCTGACCCTCCCATAGACAGCAAGGGTCCTTACACGATCAACGTCCAGAAACGTAGCAAAGACATCGGTAAAATAATCCATGTGACATCAGGGGTTCAACCGTCATTTTACGAAGCTACAAGAATACTTTTTGTGCGCAAAAGAAAAGAAAAAACCTTTTCAAGAATTCGTCTCCTCCGTGTCACCGTAGCGCCATTTTGGAGAGTATCCACTGAACGCAAACAGCGTATGCCTTTCTGTGTCAGCGGCACCATGAGGATACGTTTTCTACATTGTTTGTGCTTTGACTTGAACGTAAAACAACGTATCTGTGTGGTGTGGCTGACACAGAACAACATACGCTGTTTGCGTTCAGTCGATATTCTCCAAATACCCTACATGACACGGAGGAGACGAATTCTCAATAAAGTCTTTTTTTTTTTTTTGCACACAAAAGTATCTCGTAGCTTTGTAAAATTACAGCTGAACCCCTGATGTCACATGGACTATTTTACCAATGTCCTTGCTACGTTTCTGTCTGGGAACATTTCAGTTGCATTGCTGTCTATGGGAGGGTCAGAGAACTCTCAGAATTCATTAAAAATATCTTAATTTGTGTTCCGAAGAAGAACGAGCTCTTATGGGTTTGGAACAACATGAGGGTAAGTAATTAATGACAGAATTTTCATTGAACTATCCCTTTAAAATACTTATATATTATTTGATTATTTAGTAATGTTTTAGTAGTTTTGATTTATAAGTTATTTCAGGGTTATTATTTTATTATTTTATATAATTAAATATGTAATGACATTATTGTTTAGATAGAAATGCATACTGTAACAAAATTTAAAATGCTACATGATATCGAATAATAATATAATCATATTATTTATTAATCATCCCACTACTCACAACTAGATGTGTGTTGACTGTGAAACGGATCTGTGCATTTATACAAATTAATTAATTTATCTTTCCTTTTCTGGTGCTCATTCAGAAAACCCACTGACCCACTTTTGCCCATGCCTAACCCTTAAGAAAATTATGAAAAGACTACCTTTGGAATTTGTAAATTGTTGAGCTGCTGCTGCCAGTTTAAGATGGTTTCTAAACGGCAGACCCAAATGTTGATGTTGCCAATCAGCACAGACTTCCCAACTTCTCGAATGAGGATGCAGAGTGTGGAGCTTAGATCATTCAACAACGCCTTGATCAGACGTGGGTTCTGATGGTCGTCCAGAACTGTGCGATTAAAAACGAACAAATATACATGTACATTTGTATAAGCACATATATCAGGACAATATGTCTTCCGCATTTTCTATGCAACTGGATAAAGTCAGAAAAAAAAAAAGATCAGCTCACTTTTTCTCACAATCTTCTCCAGGACATTGAAATAGTTTTTCTGAGCAGCTCCACTCAAAGACGTCAGCTGGGATTTGGCAATCAACTGCAGAAGCTAAGAGAAGTAAACACAGTGGATAACGTGAGAGAGGATACAGAAGGAAAGCAGAGTAAGTAAATCAAATGGAGAGAGGCATTCTTGCAATTGTTCTTACTTACATTGACCACATAGTTGAAGCGCCTCACATCCTGAATGGCGCTGGAAAAGTCTAGACGATTGAAGGCCTCACCAAGCGTACAGTACCCATGCCTCTGCAACAACAAACACACGGTTCACATTTGACAAAGCTTAGAAAAGACAACCGATGGAAGAACTGTGATATATAAACAATGGCATCAAATGTTCTATGACTCATGTTGTTTGTTTGCTACTCTTTGAGTCTTGTACATGTTGATGCTATGACATAATTCATCTCACCTCTCGCGTACTCTCCTTCTGAACGTAGATCCACCTCTCCTGGAACAAAACTGAGAAAAACAATCAAATAAATTTCATCTACTGTATATACTATAACTTTGAAGGTATGTGAAAATGAAAATTCTCTCACTTACTCACCCCTATACTGTTCCAAACGTGAATGGCAGTCTTTTTTCTGTGGAACGTAAAAGAAGATATTTTGAAAAATGTTGCTAACCAAACAGTTTCAAATCAATGGGAACTGAAACTGTGTGGTTAACCAAATTTCCTTCAAAATATGTTCTTTTGTGTTCCACAGAAGAAAGAAATGCGTAGATGTGAGTAAATGATGACAGAATTTTCAACTGCTTAGGTTTATATTTGCATTTATCTGTGATTGGCTAAGATGTAAAAAAAAAAGTAAATTAGTAATCATTGCACAGCTCTCTAGAAAACTTGATTGGACACTTGTAGCATTCTATGGTCATATATTTTTGTATAATGAACACTAAACTGTATAATGGCCCACTGTCTAAAGAAAACTATTGTTTTGATAATCAAGTGTGATGTAATAAAATATTATATCATTTTTACACTGTGACTTAGTGTTGTTGTTGAAGAAGTCTTTTTTTCTCTTCTTGGCAGCTACTTCACAGACATCTCCCACGTAGACATTCTCCTTGTCATTGTCCAATCTGTAAAGTTAATAAGGTGAAGTTTATTATGACTATAACAAAATACGCTTTAGACATTACATTTCCTTTTAAGCCATATTATTCAGAGTGACCTACAAAAAGTATATGGTCGTGTGATAAACAGATGGCAAGCATGCAATTTAGACTGTTATCTGCTAGGAGCACTAACTAGTACACATAAACTTTCATTTTTAATCCAAGTATCGCTAAACGAGTTCTGAAGATCTGAAGACGTTTTCGCTTACACAGGTGAGTGTGCGCTCTCTAGTGAAATTTAACACAGAGATCACATGTGATGCAGAGGTACACTAAAACTATCCAAACACCTACTTGCGTCTTCACACATCCAGACGGTTTCAAATGTTCACGTTTCCTCGTAGTCTGTCTGATCGACCTCAGATCTGTTGTTTCCATGACAGCATGGTCAGACTAAGGTGTTTTTAGCTCAGTCAGTGTATCATTGTCTGAATGCATTCAAAACCAGTTCACAGCTGGCTATTATTCTACGCTACTCCAGACAATAACCACAGACGGCTTAAATAACACACACCAGGTCTAAACACGGATATCTGACTTCCCACATGTCACATACACACTTCCTTTTTAGACTGTTCCTCAATGCTTTTCTGAGGTGGTGTAGCCTTGTGGTTAAAGATCGGAGGTGGTAACTGAAAGGTTGTAGGTTTGAACCCCAAAACTGTCACCCTAGAACTGTCACTACATTGCACTGAAATATTTCAAAGCATTTCTTACTCTTCCAGGGAAAGTTCATTGATGTTGTCTCCCAGTTTGTGGTTGAAATATTCAAAGCGTTTCCAGCCATCCTCAGTTTTGATCCAGCTCCAGCCTGGTGATCTCCAGTCTTGGCCCAAGAACGGCATCTTCTTCCACCTGCTGCAGAGATCTGAATACAAGAGACTCTTATCTCAAACCACTATAATTTAGGCTTATCACATATCACGTGATGAAACAATATCATCCTGATCTGATCAGACAACACACAATAACAGTCACTCAAGGTTTAAGAGCCTTATTTCACAATCTTGATGTAAAACATTATCTTTGTAAACGCAAAAACGCATTTTGATGTTAATTTGTAAATTGTAGATGAGATTCTGGCTCCTTGAACAACTACTGCCAATAAATTTGCTCAAATGCAAACCCTGCCAAGAACCTTATCTTTTTAAGCGTCGACAAAACACTAAAGACAGCTCAAATCTCTACCTCTATCGTTGTTTTACTCGCAAAATCCTGTATTTGTATTCATAATAAACGTATATTTAACTTTACTTACAGCGAGTCCTTTGTTATGGTGATTATTTTCTTCGTTTCTTTGAATATTGACGGAAGTAAACATTCAGAAAGGCGGAATGTAAGGCACGCCTCTCGTCGTTTGTGATTGGCCGCCGTGTTTGTATTTATTTTGTTGCTACCCGGAATTCCCAAGCTGATTGGTTCTCGGCCCTGTCGATCACTGTCCGATTTATTCCGAGCTCTCTGCGGCTGCAGTTTCTTACACGTGACACAGACGCTGCACATGTTGTCATGTTTTGATTTTGTGATGGGGGAAGGGAAATGGAGAGAATGAACGATGGAATAAACTGAAGTAAACATTTCACTGCTTGGTTTTAGATAGAAGGAATAAATAGGTTGATTTGCAAATCCCCTCAGCCAGCCGTGAGTAAAGCTTTGTGAGATAAAAACCAAATTATTTAAAAAAAACAACAACACCAAGACAAAGAACAGCAGCTAGAAAATGTAAAGCTGTAAATTCTTAATTTTAATCATGTCTTATTTCTAATGTATTCTTGTATTTCATCGTAGTTATACAATTGTATTATATTGCATTTTAATACTTAATACGTAATACTGTATTTTTAATATTATATTTATATTTGAGTTTTTAGTTTATTTTATTAACTATTTTGTGTGCATTGATGAAGTACATAAGATGAAGTCTGTTAAACTAAAACCTGTCTAAAAACTAAAAACAGTTCAACTGAAACCGGTCTTTATTATACTGTATAGTTAACCTTTATCTGAATGTGCGTCAGTGTGGTTTCATTGTGCTCACTCCACAGTTATTACCAAATATGACAATATTGGATATAGGTTTTATGTTTATATGAAGGACACTATTCAAAACAATTTCCTAACTAGGTGTCTAGCTATCTGCTACAGAAAACAACTATTTGGTCATTTGACTTAGAATAGATAGGCCTAGTTCACCCAAAAATTCAGAAAAATTCTGTCGTCATTTACTCAATTTACAGAAATTTACCTCAATTTCTTCCAAACCTGTATCTGTTGAACACAAAAGAAGCTGTTTTAAGGAATGTCGGTAACCAAACAGTTGACCAAACAGGTCCCCGTTGACTTTTATAGTATTATTTTTTTCATACTATGGAAGTCAATGGCTGCCGTCAACTGTTTGGTTACCAACATTCTTCAAAATATCTTCTTTTGTGTTCAACAGTAGAAAGAAACTCATATGAGTTTGGAACAGGTGGAGGGTGTGCAAATGATGAGAGTTTTTCATTTTGGGGTGAACTAAGTCCTGATATATATGCCTTGCATCAATTTCCTTATGTGACATTTAACTCATATTTGTGTCAAGTAAAGCCCCACCTAGATGAAAGTCTACACCAGGCTGCAGGGTATTAGAAGTCATGCCATTTGAACCAGTGAGAAGGCCAAGCAGAAAATTACATACTGTGTACATAAATGCTTAGAAGCATTAGTGAACATAGCAAGTAAATTATGTGTGTGTGTGTGTGTGTGTGTGTGTGTGGGTGTGTGTGTGTAGTGTGCCAATAAATTATTATGTTCCAGTAAGGCTTCATGACCCCTGAATAATTTTTTTATTTTTACCATCTGAATAGAATGGACATCAGCTAAAATGTTTCTTACTTCATAATTTTTGTAAAAGACACAAATGCCAACAACAGTCATACATGCTGCTCTTTTGTTTTTGACGTGTTTAGAAAACTTTGTCATTTGTATATGTAAAGCAAAAATGAGCATAATTCTGACATGCATCACAGCTGAAGCCAAAAAACCTTGCTTTCCAAAAAGTCTTTAAGGGGTCATTATTTTGTGTATTTGTGTAATGAAATGTGTTTATCCGGTTTAAAGTAAAAAAACACATTATTTCCACATACTGTACTTTATTGTTTCTCCTCTATGCCCCGCCATCAATTTTTACAAAGCTCATCAGTCTGAAAAGCGAGGTGTGCTCTGATTGGCCAGCTATTCAGTGCGTTGTGATTGGCCGAATACCTGAAGCGTGTGACAGAAATGTTACGCCCCTAGACCATACTGTGATGTGTCCCGGCGACGAGACAAAAACATTAAAACCTTTTACAAACGAGGCATTTGTTGCATCCATTGGGGACCTAATTACTGATTATAATGACTTATAACTGTCTTTTTACACGTTGCGTTGCAACATAAAACCATGTCTGCATTTGTGATCGTAGAAATTACAAACAAAAAGCGCTACTCTACACTGTTCAAAACTCGCGTTTGAATCGTCAGTGCAAATTCTTTAAATATGAATGAAAACTTACTTACAGACTGTGATCATACAGCGGCATTGTAGTCTACTCTTCCAGATCAGTTCTGGAACAGTGTTGTCAATCCATTAACCACGTTTGTTAGTCGTGTCCGCTTTTGGCAGACCAAAAAAGTAGTTTCGCTTCACAAAAAACACACGACGGCCTAGCCGAGCGGAAAGCCTGCTGCCTAGCGTGACGCTGACGGCAGTGCTAGAGTGAGGCGAGAGACTCAGGCATTGAGAACGGCGAGCCGGCCGATTCGGACGAAGGAGCAGCAAAACAAAACACATTGAGACCCTGGACTGGAATCCGCTTGCGTCCACGGTGGAAGCCTATCCGGCGATCCACGCACTAATTTTGATGTATTTCCTCAGCGACCGCACGGATCAGCTCTAGGCATGAACGAAGCGAATATCGTCCTCTTTTGGAAACAAAGCAACCAAACAAAGCAGTTTCGCTTTCACAACAAAACACACAGCTCCTTCACGACATGGCGGCAACAAAAATACTACAGCGAGAAGAAAAGTTACGCCTACTTTGTTTGCGTGAACATTTGGGCGGCGTTATTCAAATCTTCCGCACATTGTGACGTAGACATGTGGGGGTGTTAGAATGAGCCATTTTAGGTAGGCGTGGTTAACTCTTAACTTTTATAAAGAATATCTCTTTGGATTTGAGACTTTAGTCTTTGCAACTTTACAGATCTTCTTTATGCACCAAGAGCTTGAAACACTCCAAAGAGAAAGGAAAAATTGAAATCGCATCATATGACCCCTTTAAAGTAGTGTAAAGGCCACGAACACTCCCTCTGCAAGATCTAACCTGCCACAGTCTGCATGTGAGAGTCCAGAGGGGTAAGTTTTTGTGTGCGTGTGAAAACAATGGGTAAAGAAAAAAAAAAGCCAGTTGCCAAATCTTCAGTCATGTGCAGAATGATGAAAAGAAACACTGGGTTCAGTTAAGTAACATCTGTAAAACCTGTGTTGCTTTTTCACTATAAATATGCATTTATGGTCATTAAAATACTTGTGCCAATATCTACTTCTTGAAATATATTTAAAAATACAAGAGCTATAATCCAACAGATTTACAAATACTAATGTAAACTGCACACACTCTTAGATAACGGTAACAGTGCTAGAAAGGTAAGAAAATGTTTTGATCATACATAGCATTTTTGAATAGCGTGTCAGGTTGTTTAACTCAACAATGCATACACTTTATCAAGTTACTTAAAATACCATTTCATACATTTCATATTTGCAAGGCATATTGAGTCAGGGAAGATATGACTAGACAGTCAGCAGTCAGACGGAATAAACAGACACCTAATCTTTGAACTAAAGTGACAGTGGCACAAATTAAATACACCCATATTGGGTGTGAATGTACTTGCTTTTTGTTCACCGTTTCCGTTGTTGCACAACAATGGACAGAAGTGCTTGGTGCTACCCTCTGCATTCAATAGCTGACAGGCTTGATGGCCTGTTTGGCTTGAACGTCATTTGTCTCTGTAAACTATACTGTATCCATATATATTCATGTGCAAAGTTGGTTTTCACATAACACTACCGAAATAAAATGCAACTGAAATTCTTTTCTAAAAAAACAAATCATATATTTAATATATTACAAAATCAAGTAACATGATATCTGGAATACGTAACCAGGATCAAGTACTGGCATGTACAAAAGGCTTAACCAACCAATACAGCAGTTTGAGGTCCTAAAACCAGCCAGATAATTAGCCATTAATTAACAGCCATGTGTTCTCTTTGGAATTTCCTATGGGTTTTTAGAATGGCGGTTTTGGATTTATGAGTAAAATACGGTCTGTACTTAGCATTCCCTTAAGAAATATTAATGTCAACATAAATTACACACTAACAAGCTGCTAAAGAAAGACTAAAACTACCACAAGGACGTGTATGTGCTTGACAAAACTGTTGTTGTCCCTAAATAGCAATTTGTTACAGATGCTTTCAGGTGTAAGTTATAAATTTGTACAACAAAATATTAACCACAGACCTACTCACAAATCCACCATTCTACCACCATTCTAAAACCTCATAAGAACTTGGTGAATTAGCCAGTTAGTTGAATATGAAGGAAATGAACATGTCAGCCAACTCAGTCAGGCAGAGAGCGTCCCTGATTGGCTAAATACGAAGATGTTTACAGAGTCAAGGGATCACAGCTCACGTATATCAGAGACATCTATTTGACATCTGCATTTACATCTGCAAGACGCATTTTAGAGTGTTTGCTCATCTGCAATATGGCGTCTATCAGATGGCAAATAGACGTTTATTAGATGTCTTCAAGATGTTTTTGATTTAGAATGTATGTAAAACTGACATCTTACAGACGTCTGTCAGATGTTTGTATATACAGCAGATGCTTTCCAGATCAAGCGATCTTTAACAGACATCTTGGAGACGCACGTTTGCTATCTCATATAAAGTAGCCAGGTCGTTTTATGCATGATACTGGCAAAACCAGCGCTTTTAACATGACCCAAATTAAAGGGGTCATATGATGCTAATATTCTATGCATTATGCTAATATTTCCACATAGTGACGTAGATATGTGGGGGCGTGTTAGAACGAGCCGTTTTAGGTAGGTGTGGTTGACTCTTAACTTTTATAAAGAATATCTCTTTGGATTTGAGACTTTAGTCTTTGCAACTTTACAGATCTTCTTTATGCACCAAGAGCTTGTAACACTCCAAAGGGAAAGGAAAACTTCGCATCATATGACCCCTTTAATCCAGATCTCGAAGAGTCTTTCCAGACTCCGCCGCATTTCTGCAACTGTAAAGCCACTTGATGATCCGAGCGTTGCGCTCGACCACCGACGACCCCTGACGCACAGTCTCCTTCAGCTCCTCCTCCTGCAGGCCGTCGCTGCTCCTCGAGAACCCGTCATCTGAAGTCGAGACACTGATGCTGCGGATTTTGGAGCTGAGGTCTTCTGAGCGCGCGGAGAAGTTCTCTCGTCCGGCGATCCTCTTAAGAGTTCACACTTTTGTCTGTATAGTAAAATCGAGTCTCGTTTCTTCGAGCTGCTCCGTCTCACCACATTACTATCTTCTTCAGGCGACTGTGTATCCTCAACATCAACATTAGCGGTGTTATTAACGGAACCGAGTCCGTTTAAAGACCCTTGGCTGCTCACGGAGGCAGACCCAATGCTGATAACCGGTTCCACTTGTTGGCTTTTTACATATTGAGGTTTAGTGGCTGCCAACCTCTCCACCGCACTGACGCGTCCTTTATTCGCCTCGCTTTCTCGCTCCATCTGTCTCCTCAAAAACTCGGGCCCCTTCACAAGAATGCGCGACGCGTCCACGTCGGCCGAGCCTTGCGTTTTCTTCAGCATTATGCAGGCTAGTATTTCGTGTTAAGTCCACAACAGCTGTGTTGCAACATGTTTTGAGGGGTCCGATAGTGAGTAGAGATGAGAGCGCACTGACGCACACCTTTACCTGTTCATACTACTCATCAACTCCACCCATTAACAGGTCAAGACAACGCGAGCTCTGGCAGTGAGGAAGATGTGGAAACGTAGATTGTGACTTAACCTCTTCAAAATAGGGCTTGCAAAATACTTTTACATCTCTATAGAATATTTTTATTAAAATATTTTTAGAATTTACTCTCATGTCATGTTCCAGTCATTTTGAACCAAAGAGGGTTTTCTTTTTCCTGAAAATGCGTTAACTTACTTACTTTGCTCACACAATGTATGACAAATATGGATACTTTTATACTTTAGGATTTCTTTCCCACCTTGTTGTAGTGTTCCTGGTCAAAAATGGCCAAAAAATTGCTTGTAAAACCACCATAATGATATACCTATTATAATATATAATTTCTTTGTCAACTTGCTTTCTTTCAATTAGCACGGTTTTGTTTTTTTTCTTTTTGGAACTGATTGTTCATAGGTCTCTTTGATCGAGCACCTGCACCTCATTTTTGACTGAACGCTGATCAAATTTACAATTTTTGTACTAAAAGGCTGAGGTGTATCAGCTCAAATAAATTAGGCCTGCAATCAATCAGTTCCAAAAAAGAAAAACAAAACCTGTGGTAACTGAAGAAAAACAGTTTCAGCACAGCACAAAGAGTTCAAACATGACGGAAGTTAAAGGGATAGTTCACCCAGAATTCAAATTCTCATTATTTACTCACCCTCATGTTGTTCCAACCCTGCATGACTTTCTTTATTCTGTGGAACACAAAATAATATAAAACCTTTTAAAGACATCTGAGAGCTTTCTGTCCTTGCATAGACAGCAATGCAACTACCACGTTCAAGGCCCAGAAAGGTAGTAAAGACATAGTTAAAATAGTCCGTGTGACATCTGTGATTCAGCCTTAATTTTATGAAGCTTCAAGAATACGTTTTGTGTGCAAAGAAAACAAAAATAAAGACTTTATCAGAAGAATCAGAATCAGAATGAGTTTTATTGCCAGGTATGTTTACACATACGAGGAATTTGTTTTCATGACAGAAGCTCCACAGTGTAACAGAATGACAGTGACAGAACAAAAACACAGATAATAAAAAAAAGAAAAATAGAACAAGTAACTAAGGAATAAAAATATACAAATCGACAATTGTATGTACAGGTATATAACAATAGACAGTTGTATGTACAGGTATATTATGTGCAAATTGAAATGTAGACTGAGTGTGTGTGTTAGATAAATAAGTGTATGAGTGAATAAATAGTGTGTGTTCCACAGTTATTGTCAAGTGTTCATGAGATGGATGGCCTGAGGGAAGAAACTGTTCCTGTGTCTGGTCGTTCTGGTGTTCAGTGCTCTGTAGCGTCGACCAGATGGCAACAGTTCAAAGAGGGAGTGTGCTGGATGTGAGGGGTCCAGAGTGATTCTGCCAGCCCTTTTGCTCACTCTGGATGAGTACAGTTCTTGGAGAGAAGGGAGGGTTGTACCAATGATTCGCTCAGCAGTCCGGACTACCCTCTGAAGTCTTCTGAGGTCAGATTTGGTAGCTGAGCTGAACCAGACAGTTATTGAAGTGCAGAGGACAGATTCAATAATGGCGGAGTAGAACTGTTTCAGCAGCTCCTGTGGCAGGTTGAACTTCCTCAGTTGGCGAAGGAAGTACAACCTCTGCTGGGCCTTTTTAACAATGGAGTCTATGTGAGTGTCCCACTTCAGGTCCTGAGAGATTGTGGTGCCCAGGAACCTGAATGACTCCACTGCAGTCACAGTGCTGTCCATGATGGTGAGTGGGGGGAGTGCAGAGGGGTTTCTCCTGAAGTCCACGGTCATCTCCACAGTTTTTAGCGTGTTGAGCGCCAGGTTGTTGAGACTGCACCAGACAGCCAGCTGCTCGACCTCCTGTCTGTAAGCAGACTCGTCACCGTCCTGAATGAGGCCGATGAGTGTGGTGTCGTCTGCAAACTTCAGGAGCTTGACAGCGGGGTCTTTAGATGTGCAGAATTTGGTGTACAGGGAGAAGAGCAGTGGGGAGAGAACACAACCCTGAGGAGCTCCAGTGCTGATCGTACGGGTGCTGGATGTGTATTTTCCCAGCCTCACTAGCTGCTGCCTGTCTGTCAGGAAGCTGTTGATCCACTGACAGACGGAGGTGGGCACGGAGAGCTGAGTTAGTTTGGGCAGGAGGAGGTTTGGGATGATGGTGTTAAAGGCCGAGCTGAAGTCCACGAACAGGATCCTCACATAAGTCCCTGGTCTGTCTAGATGTTGCAGAACATATTGCAGTCCCATGTTTACTGCATCGTCCGCAGACTTGTTTGCTCTGTAGGCAAACTGAAGAGGATCCAGCAAGGGTCCAGTGATGTCCTTCAGGTGGGCCAGCACCAGTTTTTCAAAAGACTTCATGACCACAGACGTTAGAGCCACAGGTCTGTAGTCATTAAGTCCAGTAATTTTGGGTTTCATTGGGACGGGGATTATGGTGTAGCGTTTGAAGCATGAAGGGACTTCGAACAGCTCCAGTGATCTGTTGAAGATCAATGTGAAGATGATAGCTGGATGGAGTTGTGATCTGTGTTAAGATTTATTCAACACTTCCTTCTCATCTGTGTCAGTATTTGATGCACGTTCCTTACAACGCGTGTGTGTGCATTCCTCTGCTTGTAAACAAGGTGCTGAGCATCCGGGTTCTACGTCAGAACGCCGCTCTGCATCAGCAGTGCCACAGGCTGGTACTTCGTGAATTGCGTTTCGAAGACTGACACAGAAGAAAATTTTGTTTTTCTTTGTGCACAAAAAGTATTCTTGTAGCTTCTTAAAATTACGATGTCCTTACTACCTTACTGGGCCTTGAATGTGTCAGTTGTGTTGCTGTCAATGCAGGGTCAGAAATCTCTCAGATTTCATCAGAAATATACTAATTTGTGTTCCAAAGATGACCAAAGGTCTTATGGATTTGGAACAACATGAGGGTGAGTAATGATTACCTTTTCATTTTTTGGGTGAAACTACCCTTTAAAGAGCTGGTTTATTGTTAAAAACTCTTTCAAATCCAGCAATTTTTAAAAGTCCTCGAAAAATCTAGTTCAATTAGATTTTTAACCACAGATTCTTGGGGGCAATGATTTTATTCTTGACCTGGTTCTTGTTTTTTCTCAACATCTGTTTATGCATTGTGTGGCCTGATCCAATATTTCTCCCTGTGTGCAGGGTTGTCGTGTCAAACAAAGTAATAAAAAAATGAAAAACATCTTTTGACATCTGACCTGCTAATTTTTTGTTTGTGCATATGGGACTATCCAAAGAGGTAATTTCATAAGTGTTATCATGTGTCTGCACTTAATAAAAAGAAGCAAACACATGCACTACACATAAACTTTAATTGGCTTCCACTCCTACTCTAATTAAAAGCATTCAACAGATTTAGATTTATTGCAAAGAGACATTGGGAGGGGATTTAGATGAATGCAGAATCTCCATGAAACCAGTAGATGGCAGCACACTTGAGGAGGTGATGCACTGTTTGTTTATGAGAGTGCATGAGCAGTTACTTCATAACCTCTAATCCATTATACCTCATTTCAGAGCAGTAAAATAATTTAGAATTGCTTTGACTTTTCTAAGCCATCGGTCATATGATTTTTACTTGGTGAACAATACAACAAAACAACTCCAGCCAGTAAGCAACCAACCACCCAGAATACCCTAGCAACCGCATAGCAACCCATCAAAAACCACCGTAACAACCCCATATCAACATCCTGGCAAGACTTTTTCCAGACTGGATTCCTGTGGAGTGTTTGTGCATTGCGCAATGTGCAAAATGCACTAAACTGCAGACTTCAGAAAGCAACTGTCCACTTAGTGTAACCCAGAATTCATTTCTTCACTCAACCCAGAGTCAGAACCAGGAATTTGTGCAGATATAATTTATGTGTTTTAAAGTGCCTGCTGTGCAGTTAGCTGGAAAATATCCTAGGCAATAGCAGTACGCTGAAACCAATATGTGGCTTCTCTGACCTCAGAGCTTCTAGAATTGTACGTAGATCCAGATGAGATAGGGTGAGACTCGTCATGTCAGTCTGGTCCGAAATACATGAACATCTTTAAATTTTCGGCATCCCACTTACGAATCTTAATAACTATAATTGTATACAGACTGTATCAGCACACTTATATTGTTAATGAACAGTAAGCTCAATCCAAATCCTAAAGGCCACAATGAGCGTTTCTCCAAAATACAGAGCTCTCTTCATCAT
Organism: Sinocyclocheilus anophthalmus; assembly: GCA_018155175.1. NCBI lineage: Eukaryota > Metazoa > Chordata > Actinopteri > Cypriniformes > Cyprinidae > Sinocyclocheilus > Sinocyclocheilus anophthalmus. The sequence goes on along the minus strand of JADLZN010006541.1, from coordinate 529,514 downwards.
GAATTATAACATGTGAAACCACAGCATGACAAATTACAACCAACCGTAACCTTCCATTATCCTTGTTTACACATCTCACAAAACAAATGGTTGTGATGTGTCCATTCCATACCTTTGAATGATCACTCAAGGTCTTTATGAACAAATGTATGAGTGATTCCAGACATGATCTCTGATACGAAACAGCAATGCGATTACACAACCTTCAAGGTTAATCATTTAGGTCTGGAGTGAGGTATGAGGTATGATTATGTCAGACTCTCTACACATAACCTCTACTAGATTAGCAAGGGTATTACTATTTAGGTCTTGAATAATGCATCACATCTTTTTTTAAGACCTTGTTAGAGTTTACTGAAGATTTAAAGGCATAGTTCCCCTGAAATTAAAAATGTTATGATAATATATACACACTCAGTCCATCCAAGATGAGTTTGTTTCTTCAACGGAACAGATCTGGAGAAATTTAGCATTTCATCACTTGCTCGCCAATGGATCCTCTGCAGTGCCGTCAGAATGAGAGTCCAGACTCCAGTCCATCTGCAAAAACAAATCCATCATTAAGGTATTTTAACTTTAAACTGTCACTTCTGACCAAAATAAAAGTCCATAATCTATAATAGCACTTCCTCCAGTAAAAAAAAAGAAAAAAGAAAAGTCCCTGTTGTCTTCTCACTGATATTATTTCTTTAGAACTATTATGGACTGTTTTTGCTTGTAAATGGTGCTTGATATGTGCATATGTCACTCCTGATTCAGATGAGCCAGAAGCAATGGTTTAAAGTTAAAACCATCTTAATGTTGGATGTGTTTATTAAAAACGCACCACTAATGAATGACTTTGATTATGGATTATTGTGATGTTCCGATCAGCTGTTTGGATTCTCATTCTGACGGCACCCATTCACCACAGAGGATCCAATGGTGAGCAGGTGATGTAATGCAAAATTTCTCCAAATCTGTTCTGATGGGGAGAAAAAACTCATCTACATCTTGGAATGCCTGCGGGTGAGTAAATTTTCAGCAAATTTTCATTTTTGGACTATTAGAAAGGTTCAAATTAGGAAACAAGTTTATCATTCACTCAAATCTGAGAGGCATTTTCTGCCAACAGCATATTGTGTCCATATGCAAGGCTGAGGATGTTAATGTGAAGGCATACTTAATGAAAGTTCCAAGATTTGCTCATTACTGAGAAGTAAACCAAGAAGATTTGTGTACGGAGCAGCTGCAAACCAGCTGAATTTCAATTTGTGAATACAGCATGTAAGAGCTGCACAGTTCAAGCAGGATAGATCAATCTCTGGCTCAAGCATTGATACTAAAGGTCAAAGAAAAAAGTAGTTGTGCTGCATAATCCAACCAGTCAAAACCAATAGAATGACTATGTCAATGGATATCAGTTTTGTTGTCGTACAGAGAAGATGTGCTGGATCTCTCAGTAAGTTGGATTCATACATCACCTCCCTTAAAGTTTGGCACAGCTTGAGCCACTGACCCTGGAATATGGTTTTCATTATATCTCTTACTGGTCATTCTCTTTGACAGTGTTATGCATCAAAGCCAAAAGAGGATGATGAAGCTAATAAACCTATTAGTATCTGATAGGTAGAGTGAAATAGTTTGCCTACAAATGCTGACATGTTTCTATGGAAATCATCAGATGGTTAAGATGGTTAACATGCATAGGAATCCGTTTGTGCACATATACTACCATTCAGACATTTGGGGTTTTTGAAAGACGTTTTTGAAAGACGTCTCTTATTCTTACAAAGACTGATTTAACAAATAAATAATTATTTCAAACAAATAGTTTCCTTTGGTGACTTTGTCAGTATGCACATATTTATTGTGCATAAATTCACTCATCTGTTGCACACTATTCATACACTGAATAGTGGCATGCACGGGAGGTGGAGGTGGGGGGATACGAGCACTGTTCCTAAATCGAAAATGCTAAAGTGCCCTTTCGGCCCTATCGAGGTGCCCCAAGAACGCGATTTCTACCGAGGGTTATCCCACCTGCCCTGGGAGCGTGATTTCTCCCCTGCCCTTGCAAAAGTCTGTGAACGCCTCTGACACTGAAGTATAATCTGGTTTCATAACAGGGCAAGTATGGCTAAGCAGGCCAGGCAGTTGACTGAAAAATAGTGCAGTCTAAACTTGTTCTAAATATGGTCTTGAAAACAGGACTTTCCCACAACCTGACTACCTAGATCTGTATATGCTATTCTACTCTTTAAGGGGATAGTGAAACCAATAACAGAATCAGGACTGATTAGGCTTATAAATGCAAGCCTGAAAAGACATCAGAGAAAAGTTTCTTAATCATTACTGTGTAGCTTACTGGCAAAACATAATATAAGACATTTCCAACTCAAAACTGTAACTTGTATGCCACATTAAATGCAGTCTGGGATTTTTTTTATCCATATTTTGTTGGAGAAGATTCCTCTTGTCACAGGGGCAGTATTGCCAGTTGTGTAGAAATTTCTTACAGGATAAAAGTGAAAGTGTGTCTGTGCCAGGCTTTTTTTCGCTCTATTTATGTAATAAAATACTGGGCGAATTCCAAACAGAAGTGAGCATCCATGCATCACTTGCATCGCAAGATCTCCTGACCGAAGGTCACATGATCCCAAACGGAAAAGATTTCCGTGAAGTGACCATCGCATGTTTCCTTCTCTAACGGACTTGAAGGGCTCTTCGTGAAGGGATTCAGTTGTTCACATTAATTTGGAACGTCCCTACATATGGCGTCCCCTTCCTGAAGTGCCCTTCTACAGACATCCCACCCTGCAAAAACTAATTTCAGGGAGGTAGTACCACCCCCAGCGGTGTTTTACTGGATGGCTCAAAGTCATAGCAGTCTGTGTCAATGACTTTATTAATGTTGCATGAAATAAGAGATAACTGTTTGGTCTACTTAGCACATATGAGACCAATCATGCTCATTCTGTTGCAATTCAAAACTTACTATCATGGTCATAGCCAGGGTTTGAAAATTAGTGAGGTGAGACAGAGATGTAGATGTTTGTGAAAGATGTTTTCTGTTTTGAAAGGATGAACACTGTAAAATTATACCATAGTCTATTGCATTGTTAATATTTACTATAGATTAGGGGTGGATCATTTTATCAGTTGTTTATTATTCATGCAACTATCCATATTACTGTTATAGTTTTCATGAATAATCATTGCTCTATGATAACTTTGTCTAGTGCTTTTATGGATGTTTTTAGCATGACTTTGTGAAAATGTAACGACTACTGAATAAAATTGCATAGACTTCTTCATGGCTAGTGTTTGCGTATTTCATTTCATTCTGTAACCTACTTGTTCTACAGATCTGTGTACTAGTGTTAAATGCTACTGTTTTTGATAACGTTGATAACTTTTCTAATAGATAATATAATTTTTAGTTTTTTGCATTGCCGTACCGAATGTGGTATCCTGTCAGCAATAACATGTCCATGGGCTCTTTTGATAACTGTCAGTTTAAGTGCCGGCGATGCAGTTGACAGATATTGCTATGAAAACAGAAACTAAAAAAAAACAACAAAAACAACTGAAATTATTTCAAATATTGTGCTAATAAGATAAGGATATCACTGACCCTAAATTGCAACCTCCCACTCTATTTACTTTCTAAAGTGTCAAATTTAATGGAAATACAAGTCCAAAACGGCTATAATCGCTGGATCTGGAAAAGGGCGACGTCAGGAGCCATACTAATATGCAGGATATTCCCTGAGAGAAAAGGGGGAGCTTCCGGGAAGTGGTATGTGTCTCTTCCCTATGGGCTACATTTCTGCCACAATTCCTGCGCTTTGTGGAGAAATGTTTTGTTCCCCCCCCCCTCCGCAAAGAAGAAATTATTCGAGCGCACGAACTCAGTTTTGCATTTAAAATATGTTTTTGGATTTGTGCAGACCTCTTTTGTGCTTGCAATGTTTCACTAGCTTGCTCACCTGATGCCTGCCCTCAGTGCTCTCTAAATGTCAACTGGCTTGCTTGCTCAACACAACCCAGCCTTACAAAATGCCATAATTCTGGGCAATCAGAGACGAGGCTGCTAAATTCGGATTGGCTGCCTTGACAACCAATCACAACATTCCTCTACAGCAGAAGAGAAAAAATACAGTGCATGCATACTTATTATGCAAATTGATATTCTGATCATATATTTTTTTTTCAAGCCATTTGACCAATTCCAAACGACATCAATCTTAATAACTACTATTATTAATCTTGTATTTAATCATTTATATTAATTTCTAATTATTATAATATTAATATGACTGCGTCAATTGAAAAATTCCTTATATCAGGTGTGCATATTATTAAGCAGAGTTGTTCTTTTACAATAAATGAGCCAAAACAAGAGATTTACCTCAGACTGAAGGAAAAAATGAATTAAACTGCCCATTAGACTATTCAAACTAAACATACATATAAATTGGCAAAGTTATGCATAACCAGTGGACAGCAAAATGCTCAGTGTGTCAGCAGGGTCAGTCAAAAACATGTGGAGAAGAAAAGATGCATGTTAACTGCAAAAGAATTAGGAATTAAGGTGAAGAATTAGGTGTGAAATCACCAGGAACCATTTAGTCTCCAGCGCCACCATTTCCCAGAACTGCAACCTACCTCCAGAATTACAAGGTGTCAGGTTCTCAGAGACTCAGGTTAAGTATAGAATCCTAAAAAATGACCCCTACTTAATAAGAATAACATACTGAAGTGTAGTAAAATACTTGAAGACTTATTTATAATATATAGATATACTACAGTGGAAAAACATATTTATTTCAGCCACCAATTGTGCAATTCCTCCCACTTAAAAAGATGAGAGAGGCCTGTAATTTTCATCATAGGTATACCTCAACTATGAGACAAAATGAGAAAAAAAATCCAGAAATCACATTGTAGGATTTTTAAAGAATTTATTTTCAAATTATGGTGGAAAATAAGTATTTGGTCAATCACAAAATTTCATCTCAATACTTTGTTAGATACCCTTTGTTGGCAATGACAGAGGTCAAACGTTTTCCGTAAGTCTTCACAAGGTTTTCACACACACTGTTGCTGGTATTTTGGCCCATTCCTCCATGCAGATCTCTTCTAGAGCAGTAATGTTTTGGGGCTGTTCGCTGGGCAACACGGATTTTCAACTCCCTCCAAAGATTTTTTTATGGGGTTGAGATCTGGAGACTGGCTTGGCCACTCCAGGACCTTGAAATGCTTTTTACGAAGCCACTCCTTCGTTGCCCGTGTGGTGTGTTTGGGATCATTGTCATGCTTAAAGACCCAGCCACGTTTCATCTTCAATGCCCTGCTGATGGAAGGAGGTTTTCACTCAAAATCTCACGATACATGGCCCATTCATTCTTTCGTTTACACGGATCAGTCGTCCTGGTCCCTTTGCAGAAAAACAGCCCCACAGCATGATGTTTCCACCCCCATGCTTCACAGTAGGTATGGTGTTCTTTGCATGCAACTCAGCATTCTTTCTCCTCCACACACGACCAAGTTTGAGTTTTTACCAAAAAGTTCTATTTTTGGTTTCATCTGACCATATGACATTCTCCAATCCTCTTCTGGATCATCCAAATGCTCTCTAGTAAACTTCAGATGGGCCTGGACATGTATTGGCTTAAGCAGGGGGACACGTCTGGCACTGCATGATTTGAGTCCCTGGCGGCGCAGTGTGCTACTGATGGTAGTCTTTGTTACTTTGGTCCCAGCTCTCTGCAGGTCATTCACTAGGTCCCCCCGTGTGGTTCTGGATTTTTGCTCACAGTTCTTGTGATCAATTTTGACCCCACGGGGTGAGATCTTGTGTGGAGCCCCAGATCGAGGGATATTATCAGTGGTCTTGTATGTCTTCCATTTACTAATACTGGTGCTCCCCAGGGGGGGTGGGTGGGTTAGGGGGGGGGGGGTGGGGGGGGGGGGGGTGGCGTTCACACCAAGCTGCTGTACCTATTTCAGATTCTATTCTTTACGCCGGGGTGCCTGGTGCAGTTCTACAATTTTGTTTCTGGTGTCCTTTGACAGCTCTTTGTTCTTGGCCATGGTGGAGTTTGGAGTGTGACTGTTTGAGGTTGTGGACAGGTGTCTTTTATACTGATAACGAGTTCAAACAGATGCCATTAATACAGGTAACGAGTGGAGGACAGAGGAGCCTCTTAAAGAATTTGTTACAGGTCTGTGAGAGCCAGAAAATCTTGCTTGTTTGTAGGTGACCAAATGCTTATTTTACCGAGGAATTTACCAATTAATTCTTAAAAATCCTACAATGTGATTTTCTTGGATTTTTTTTTCTCATTTTGTCTCTCAGTTGAGGTATACCCTATGATGAAAATTACAGGCCTCTCAAATCTTTTTAAGTGGGAGAACTTGCACATTTGGTGGCTGACTAAATACTGGTTTGGTGTCCCCACTGGGGGTATGATATCGTATGAGTATATCCTTTATTGAAATAGGTGAGAGTGACTCTTGAGACCAGCACCACATTCTCTTGTTACCCCTGTTTGAATAATTTTCTGCCGAATCTGGCCGTAGTTTGGGGTGTCATGGGTGTGTGGTGTCTAGTCCATCCTAGGGATTTTATCTGTAGAGATCACCTGCTTAAGTAATTTGTGGGGGGGGATTGGGGTATGCACCTCCTGACTAGAAGGCAGTTGGTTTCACTTCCCAACCTTCATTAACAATGATATATAGTTTATAAGGTGATTAATACAAGATTAATAGCATTATTAAGATTGATGTTGTTTGGAATTGGTCAAATGTGCCTGGGAAAGGAATATAATCAGGACTATCAACTGCAGGTATAATTATCTGCAGCGGGGGGTATGGCATGTATGGGTTTCCCTCTTCCGCAGTCATCACCAATGCAAGGAATGTTGTGATTGGTTGTCAAGGCAGCCAATCAGAATTTAGCAGCCTAGTCTCTGATTGGCCGGAATTATGGCATTTTGTAAGGCTGGGTTGTGAAACGTTGCACACGCAAAAGAGAAGGACTGCACACATCCAAAAACTTATATTAAATGCAAACTTGATTTTAGTGCGCTCGAAATACTTTTTTATCTGTGCGAAAACGAACATTTTCTCCACAAAACTCAGATCGTGCGCGTGCAAAATGCACTTTTGTGCTTAAAATATGATCTTTCGCGCGCAGAATTGTGGCAGAGATCTAATCCTATACACCCTTCAAGGGCGCAAAGAAAGCCGTTTGGAATTCGCCCTATTTATGCGAGTAAAAACAAACTCTAGCTGAATCCTGTTTAGTCTAGCTGCTATCTTGTTGAATTTGGAACATGAACACGCAGCAGCCAGAAATACAGCTTGGGTGAAATAAAATTAACAATACAATAAAATATGAATAGAGACGGGACTATCATCCATGTATGAATAGAAACAGTTGGTGGCGGTGTGTGCCTACGGTGCGGAATACGCCAAAAATTCCAAAGAAGAAGAAGAAGAATTTGGAACAGGCGCTTATCGGACAACCCTCAGTGCTAGCGCGGGGACCTATAATAGTGACCAATATGGCGACTCCCAGTGGAAGGTCGGTGTTATTCGTGTGCTTGGGTGAGAAAGTTTATGAAATATCACCAGACCTTCTTTGATTTGATTGTGATGTTTAAACGGGCTGCTGATAAGTCAACATTACAGGTGGAGGAAACGGTCATTGTTTCAGTCAGTGTTCGCTGTTTCCCCGGCCTCGTTCAGTGAATGAAAGCTCACTTACCGGCGTATTGCAATCACACGCATATCTCATCTGTTCATACATTAAACACATCGCGTTAATATTGGCTTTAGTGACATAAACTATAAACTGTATATATATATGTATATATTTTCATCATTGGTTATCCATATGTTTATTCTCTAAGCACTAGTTAGCCTTTTTCCACTTTCCTCAGTTGAGTCATATTGCTAAACAGATAAACTAACCAAGTTTCGAGAGCTTTCTTATTTTCATAATGGCGTTAGGATATGTTTTGATATAATTTTGCATAAGATGTTATATTTTATTGCCTGTGGATTAGTTTTGTTGTTTTCAGCATGTAATAAAACAACAAAACCATCATCATAAGAGTGTGTAAAATGTATAAATATACACTATTGTTAAAAAGTTTGAGGTCGTGCTTACAGTGAAAACATCTATGTCTATGTTCTTTTCAAGTTTCTATTCAGCAAACAATCCTGAACAAATAAATGTATCACAGTTTTCCAAAAAATAAAATAAAATAAAAATCGGCACAACTGTTTTCAACATTGATAATAATAAGAAATCATACTTAAGCACCAAATCAGCAAATTTATACTGATGGTGGTGTGTACTATGTATACACATTTACAAAATGTATAAAGCAAATTAGAAAAAATAAGAGTATAATAAGATCTGTCTTGAAATATACAGAACAAGTGTGCTTTGCTATGTTTGTCAAGTTAAAAAAAAAAAATGTATATTGTGTATGTTTGTGTATATGGCATTTACTCCGAGTTAGACAGAATAATTAGGTGTCATATAATCCTTGTCTACTAAAATAATACATTTCTTCCCTTTCCTCAATACCCAGGGAATATCTGCAGGTCCCCAATCGCTGAGGCTGTTTTTCGGAAAATGGCCACAGACAATGGGGTGGTGGACAAGGTAAGTCGATGCATGCGATGCATGCGATGCTACTTTTACTGAATGATGTATAAATTAGTATTTTCTCCCGGCTTACTAAGACTCACAACTAATAGCATGTGCTTCAGTGAATTGTGAATTCAGTGCACTGTGCATCACCTTCTGGACGAAAGTAATTGGCTGGTCTTGAAATTTGTCAATATTAAGTGTAATAGCAGGTATGGAACAAAGCGACATCTGCACTCCAGTGCAAAAGCACTTCATAAATATTTTGAAATACCTTTAGCATCGCACCTCATCTACCCTTTGAGTATCAGTATCACGATCATGTTACGCTTGCTCTTTTGGAGATTTGATATTTCTGAGGTTGCACAAGATGCAATCGTAAAAAAAGGTTGCTGTTCAAAAAGTTTGACAAGAACAATAAAAGTCAAAACCTTAGCCTCATGAGCCAAAATACAAAGAAATGGTGTCAGATTTATTCCAGCCTTAAAATTTAAGGCCAGAAATATTCGAATATGAATGCTTGGCCAACACGGTCCCATTGTACATGCTTAATTTGCATTTTTGCAGCAGTATCAAACCGCTATACTGTAACATAGTTCCAATTTCTTCAAAAATAAAATCTGTTTGTGTGTTTATAAATATTTATGTGTATTGCGGTGATCATCATAATGCTTTATGTATGTGTGTCTTCAGTGGAGAATAGACAGTGCCGCCACATCCACCTATGAGATCGGAAACCCCCCGGATCACCGCGGCCAGGCCTGCATGAAGCGACATGGCGTGTCTATGAGGCACGTGGCGCAGCAGGTACGGTGGGGTCCTGATTAGCACTCGAAGCTAGAACCGTGTTCTCTCTCTCTCTCTGTGTGTGGTGTGTGTGTGTGTTAGTGTGTGTTACAGTGGGTTATAGACTCTGGTGCCACCTCAGATTGGAATACTGGCAGCTCTCCTGACGCCTGTGGTCTGGCCTGCCTCAGGAAACATGGCATAGAGACAGATCACAGGGCACGACTGGTACTGCAGATGTGGGATTTTGTGTGTTCCAGAATGAGTGCAAGAAGCTTTCAGCACAGCATTGTTGTACAGTACGATATAGACAACACATTTATCATCATTTCATGAACTTCAGTGAATGTCGCTCATATGGAAACCTCAAACATACACAAATAGCAGTTTTGGCAGGAGAGCTTGTGTGAGCGTTATCTAATCACAATTTACAGCCAAAGGCACTTCATCTTTGTCACACACCATAGACATTTGATATTTTTCTGTATTTTTAACTTCTTGCCTATAAATCGATTTTGACCGGCATCCACTGTCTATCTGCTGTTGACCCCTCTTCTCCATCTCCCTCTGTGTTTTCTGCTATTTTTCATCTTTCTTGTACATTTCCTGAGGAAAATTCTCCACAGAGTTTGTTGTTTTCAGTTGGCTTCCAAATAGTGTATGGTCTGTATTTTGATAAAAAACAGTTGCTCCACAGTGTATCTTCAACGTATCCTTCATAGCACATACATAAATCACAAAGACATAATTTTAAGGGAGCAAACTTTCTTTCCAGGAAAGCCATACTGGTGCAGGACAGGAAATGTAACTGTCCCACAAACAAACATAGCAGCTTTTTCTTTGTTCTTTTTATTTGTTAAATTCTGTTGGATAGCTAACTATAACGATAAATATATTAGCTATATTAACTTTGTTCGCCATGAGCGCCCACTGCTGTTATGTTGTCTTTAGGTTTAATTGCTCAAGGACTTTAAAGTTGGGGGATTCTGATTGGCTGTAAATGTTTTTTATCGTTCATCAGTGGGAAAGTCATTCTAACTATGTCGCTTCTTATAGCTGTGCTGTGGATTTTCCTATTTTCAGAGATTTAGAACAATTGTTAAAACTTTATAGTTATTGTCACTGGAAAAGTGCCTTTAGTAGTGACTCTTTAGCAGACTATATAGTTATGCCAGTAGGTGGCGACAAATGATTCTATTTATGAGTGAGTCATTGAATCATTCACTCAAAACACTGATTTGGTCAGGTATGTGACAAATACTTTAAGTTTGTGAAGTACAAGAACAGACAAAGTAGACTAATTCAAAATAGTGTTCCCAAAAATGGGAAAGGGTGCCGAATTACTAGAGGTCACTGCTCATTAAATGTGCTTATGAGAACACGCTTGGGAAAAGGTATTTGCTACTGTGTATCTCACAATTCTGACTTTTTTTCTGAGAAGAGCGAGTTGAGAAAAACGTCAGAATTGTAAGATATAAACTCGCAGTTATGAAAAAAAAGTAAAAAAAAATTTTAGACAAATGTCACAGTAATCTTAATTTCATGGCGGAAACCAAAAAACTTAATTGCAAAATGTAAACTTGGAAACTATGAATCGCAATAAAAAAGTTCAGAATTCTAAGTTGTTGCAATTACCTTTTTTTTCTATCTATTTTTTTTTTCAGTACATTGTTGTGACTGCAGTAAATAAACATAAAACAACTTTAATGTTACCCAAATTCACTCTGGTGATGTCTGAACTTATTTTATTTCATAGAAAGCGCTTTCCTCTGATGTGAACAGCTACAGACATACAGCAGGGTCACTAAATCTGACAAGGTCTCATTAGAGGTTACAGAAATCCATAACCCCCTCTATTTCATACACAATGGCTTCAGTGTTATCCATATTCACACTGATGTATAATCTCCTTGGAAAAAATCATTTTGGTCTGATGTGAACAGCTGCACACATAGAGCTGGGTCATTAAATCTGACAAGGCTGCATTAGTGGTTATTGAAATCATTACAGTTTGACCATTACTCTTATACATGCAATACTAAAACACTACACATTGTAATAATGATATAAAAGTATAAGCATTGGCCAACTGATTCACTGGTGACCCTGCCGTAAATCTACAGCTGTTTTTTTTTTCAGAGCAATATGCTTTCTAAGATATAAAGAAGTGTAGATATCACTAGAGTTAATTTGGATAACAATAAAGCCATTGTGTGGGAAATAGAGCAGAATAACAGATTTTGCCCAGTTTCACTTGATACGAGACTTCAGCTGCTCAACAGTATATTATATTGTTATATTATATTGTTCCAAAACAGTCTGAATGATAGAAAAAATTATCATAATGAAAAAGCAAGCAATAGCACTCGTACAGCTTGTCTAAAAACATTATTTCATGAAGTAAATGAACCTGTTTTACCACACCACTTATTTGATGATTTTCAACACTCCTTGTTCCTTCTTGGTTTTTTAAGCAAATCCCAACCTGTGTGGCACATGCAATAGCTTCGTTGAAACTTGTCAAATGTTAAGTTGGCCGCTGCATCACCTTGCCTGAAATATACATGGTTTGGCCTATCACTGTCAGACTTAGAGAAACTCCTAACTCGCGTGCTTTCCACCCACATTTTCCAGCCGTCAGATATTCCAGTCATGTGGGCAGGCTTTAGTTTGGCCTTTAGAGGTCAGGTTCATATGAGGCTGTACAGAGCTGAGCTCACACTAAAGACATCTTTGTCCAGTTGACCTCACACAAATCACAGCCCCCAATTATACAGGAAAAAAATGTTTAGCCAAAAAACCCCCCCCCCCCCAAAAAAAACAAAAAAACAAAAACAAAAAAAAAAAAATGACAGGAGCTTACTGTCTACCCCCCCCCCCCCCCCCCCCCCCCCAGATTTGCTCGTTTTTTTTTTATGATTTGCAGTTTTGCGCTTTGGTGTTTGGTAATTGAAAAAAGTAGTATTCATTAGGGACTGTCTCTGTGCAGTAACGTCCCAAATGAATCATGTGCTCTTGCTCAATATGTGCACACACTTACTTGCAGCCACAGATGTGCTTTGATCCGTTTCTTGAGTGAGGGGAGCGAATGTTCGAACAGACAAAGACGGCTCGTCTACTCGCTCTCTGGCCTTTGCTCATGTTCCCTGGAGCTTGTCCAAGCCAGCGCCATGCTCTTTTGGCAGCAGATTTGCCTCTTTCGGTGAAAGACAGGAAGAATTAGAGAGGAAAATGGAGAAAGAGGGGTGGATGTGGGTCGAAACCACTGGCCCGTGCTTAACGGGTCACTGCTGGACAATGTGAATGAAGTGTTACACGCGTTACTCATATGGTCTTTCTGTTTGTTAGGTCACCAAAGACGACTTCATGACTTTTGATCACATCCTCTGCATGGACGAAAGCAATTTGAGGTACGTGCAGGGGTTCAATTGGTATTTTGGAGGTGAGAAAACCATAAATGTGGTTATTCTGTTGCCTTATGTAAGATAAAACATTCTCGCCCAACCTCAAAAACAGATTACCTGAAAATTTTTTATTCAGAATTATGTATATAAAAGAAAAAAAATATATAAATTTTGTATATATTCAAAATATATATTCAATTTATATAATCAAAATAGAAATCTTTTCAATCTGTTCTAAAGCTGTAAGAGCTCCGTTCATCTTCGGAACACAAATTAAGATATTTTTTATGTATTCTGACACAGCTCCCTCCGACCCTCCCATAGACAGCAAGGTAACTACCACGATTAAGGTCCAGAAAAGTGCCAAGATGATCGACAAAGTAGTCGGTGTGACATCAGCGGTTCAACCGTAATTTTACGAAGCTACGTGAATACTTTTTGTACGCAAAGAAAACCGAAATAACGACTTTATTCAACAATTCGTCTCCTTCGCGTCACCCTAGCACCACTTTGGAGAGTATCGACTGAATGCAAACAGCGTATGCTGTTCTGTATCAGCGGCGCCACGTGGATACGTTGTTTACGTTTTGATTTAAAAGAAATCAAACACAATGTTACTGTTTTTTCTGTATTTTTTATCAAATGAATGCAGCCTTGCAGAAGAGACTTCCTTAAAAAACATTAAAAATCTTACTGATCCCAAACTTTTGAATGGCAGATAGATAAATGCTGCCTTTCAAAGAAAATAATACTTTTGTTCAGCAAGGACACATTAAATTGATCATAAGTGGCAGTAAACACATTTTTACATAGACACATAATATTTCTATTTCAAATAAATGCTTGTTCTTGTGAACTTTTTATTCATCAAAGAATCCTGAAAAAGGGTATCATGGTTTCCACTAAAATATAAAGCAGCACAACTGTTGTCAACATTGATAATAATAAGAAATGTTTCTTAAAAAGCAAATCAGCATCACAGGAACAAATTACATTTTAAACTATATATTAAAATAGAAGACAGTTATTTAAAATTTTAGTAATATTTCACAATAATACTGTTTCACAGTGGGTATGCATGCATGCATTAATTAATGCATGCATGCATTATTGTCATTATTATCCTGTATTGTCAGGATCACATGTTCCTGCTAGATCCGGTGCTTATTAAGAAGATTACTGAGTTCTTTAGATTCCTTGTCTTTGCTCTGTGATTCTAGGTCTCAGCTTTCGTTTCTTCGATGCTCAGCACGACAGACTGACGTAATATCATCTCACAGTCATGTTTAGTGATGATTGTCCGTCTTGGGTTAATCGGGGTTGAAAATATACATGTGAGGTCACCAACTGTTGTATTTTTGCGTCTTTATTGTAGGGCTGTCGCGATTCGTCGATTTTATTAGACTATTCGATAAAAAAAAATCCTAGACTTCATTTTGCTTGCGTCGACTAACCGGCAAAATACTGGAAGTGGCGCATTTCACAGGCGAGAATGTATAAAACACATTATTAGTCTGTTTTCCAAGGCTGCATGATATATTAAACCCATTTAAAATCATAATTAAGCATAATTGTGAATTCACAAATGCTAAGATTTAATTAATACAGTATATGCGCTTTAATTATTTACATGTGTGTATGTTAAGTACATGCGTCACACAGTTCACAGTAGTTCCACAGGAACTGTTATCATTTACATGTGTGGAGCGTCTCAAACTTAGGGTTTATTATAACATTCATCTGGGAAAGCAACGTGAGCCATTTCATCAGATTTGTAAGGTAAACCATTTATAAATCTACGCAAACTCAGGAGAATATATTGCGGTTTCAAAATAAAAGCTCTAACCCTCACTCTGAGTTTACATGTTTTGATGTCCAATTATTAATTTAATTACAGTGGCTATAGCATTTCTGTTCTAAAGAAATGGACAAATATTAATTAAGTGAACATTTGAATGAAATGGTGCTTGGTAAATATTAAACAAGTATTAGATCGCACAGCAATGTGTAAAAACAATCGTCAGGCCGTTGGCGCCCTCTGCAGGCCTTTGTTGTAATGCGTAATGTACATTAGCTCTATTGTTTATAATACATTATGTATTTTAACAGTTTTGTTCAATAAAAAAACCATATGATTTCTTGCTTTTGATACATTATTTGAACTAATTATTATTGCCTCATTGCTATTATATATGCATTTTAAGTAATTTTAAAGGTTATTGTTCACTTACATCTATTTTTATTACCACAAAATAGTTAATTATAAGGTATAGGGCATGTGAAATCGTTTTATTTCCAATTCATTTTTTTCCAGTTTCATTTTTTATTACTCTGTTTTAATGGTTAAATTATATTTTATTAATCAAAAAGCCTGTCTAATTAATTGAGTTTTACAGTTTTATCTTTGCCAAATTCAGTTTTCCATTATTTTCTGGATTCCATTTTAATGGTTCCATGAAATTAATAATCAAAAGCATCTCCAATTACTTATTTTATTTTAAAAAATTATTCTTTTTTTTTCCCAGAAATATGCCATCAATTTTTCTCAAATATAAATTTCTGGAAATAATATTTCTGGTAAATGATCCCTTAAAAGTGTTTTTGATTATAAGGGGATTTCGAGACTAGAAACACCGTGGATATGTTGTCCATACTATGAACTATAATACTGAACTTTATTTCGCCTCGATTTGGATATTGAGCGATGGGACCACTTGCTTCCTTGCACCTTTATGGGCCACATTACTTTTGGATTTCATTTGTTTTAATGAAATATAGTTTAATAAAATATTTTTAAGTAAAATTGTTGATTTTTTTTTTGTGGGAAATTAATTGTTTAGATTAATTGATTAATCGATAAATTAGTCGATAGAGTAATCGAAATAAAAATAGTCGTTAGTGGCAGCCCTACTTTATTGTGACGTTATGTGTGTATGTGTATGGGGGTTAATGGTTAAAGGTCTGAGTTGGTAATCCTAAAGGTCATAGGTTTAAAACTGGAGTTAATGAGACCCCCTCTTGGTTAAGGTGCCGAACCCCCAGCACAAGCATGTGTGGCAAGTGTGTCAAAAGTTCCTTGAAATTCCTGCATTCTGTGTATTCCTGTGATGGCAAAACTTGTTTTCATAAAGCCATACTCAGTGTCACATGACCTTCAGGAATCATTCTATATGCTGATTTGGTGATCAAGAAATAACTATTTTTATTATCAATGTTGAAACAATTGTCCTGCTTAATATTAGCAACATTAACTTGAAAAATAAATCTTTAAATTAAAATAAATGTCTTCAAGGTAAATTTTGGTCAATTTAATGCACCTCTGAATAAAAGTATTAATTTCTTTTAATAATAATGTTTTAATAATAAAAATCTTACTTACTCCAAACTTTTATATTGTAGTTTATAAAACCAATTTATAATGTAAAAAATAATAAAAAATAGAATTATAAATGTTATGTGGAAATTTTTACTATTAGGTTGTAGGGCTGGGCGATATGGGCAAAAATTCATATCTCTGTATTTTTTTGCAGATTTGCAATATACGGTATATCTGTATTTTCGTTTTTGTATTTGGATTAAAAAAATCTGTATTTAATATTTGCTTACCGCTCAATGTTGTCCTACAAAACAATACATATTAAAGGCTATGAAAACAAATAAAGTGAATGTAACCATGTAAGCCTTTATATTATGTGCAAAAAAGGATTAAAATCACATTTCATTGTAACATTGTAATCTAAAAACAAAAATAAGGCTTTTAAAGCGGAAGTTAAATTCACTAAACTAAAAATGAAAATAAATGAGAACAAAAGCAAGAGTTGTGTTAGGCTATTTTAATTACCCCATTACAGTCACTTTACAGCTATCATAAAAATACACTTACTTGTAGGTTTAAAATTCTACACGTCACATTTATTGTCCAACTACAAATATTTCAGCGAAATGTATATTTTAGTCATAATTATTGCGCTCCTATTTAATTGAGCTCTTTCTGTTTGGCACGCATGCGTGCGGCGGAGCTCGTTCACTGAAGTCTGTGAAGTTTAGCGGAGAATCCCAAAGCAGAAGGCTCGTGCACTTCATTGTGTCAGCAGCACACGCAGTCTTTCTGTCCAAGCATCTGACGGGGCGAGCCGCTTAAACTAATATGCAAAACGAAACTATACACTGTCTTACCAGTTATTAAAGGCCTTAATATGAAGCTTGTCACATGTTAAAACAAATTGGATTATGCACTTTCTCCGCAGCAGATCAGTTTGTGTCCTCCGCTATATTTTCAAATGCGTTCGTATCAAACTACTATATATCGATATAAACAGTATTGCCTCATATCGAATCACTTATAAAGACAATATCGATATATCGTACAAACTCAATATACCGCCCAGCCCTATTAGGTTGTGTCACACCCATGAACTGTTTTGTTGTGTTTTCATTCCCCATGTGCTCAGTGTGACCTAGTTTCCCCTCGTGTCTGATTGTGTCACTCTGTTCACCTGTGTTCTATTAATTATCCTCGTTTCATTAGTATTTAAGCCCAGTCTGTTCGGCATGCGTCCGGTCTTACCGTTACTACAGTGGGGCAAAAAAGTATTTAGTCCGCCAACAATTGTGCAAGTTCTCCCACTTAAAAAGATGAGAGAGGCCTGTAATTTTCATCATAGGTATACCTCAACTATGAGAGACAAAATGAGAAAAAAAATCCAGAAAATCACATTGTTGGATTTTTAAAGAATTAATTGGTAAATTCCTCGGTAAAATAAGTATTTGGTCACCTACAAACAAGCAAGATTTCTGGCTCTCACAGACCTGTAACTTCTTCTTTAAGAGGCTCCTCTGTCCTCCACTCGTTACCTGTATTAATGGCATCTGTTTTAACTCGTTATCAGTATAAAAGACACCTGTCCACAACCTCAAACAGTCACACTCCAAACTCCAACATGGCCAAGACCAAAGAGCTGTCAAGGACACCAGAAACAAAATTGTAGACCTGCACCAGTCTGGGAAGACTGAATCTGCAATAGGTAAGCAGCTGGGTGTGAAGAAATCAACTGTGGGAGCAATTATTAGAAAAATGGAAGACATACAAGACCACTGATAATCTCCCTCGATCTGGGCTCCACGCAAGATCTCACCCCGTGGGGCAAAATGATCACAAGAACTGTGAGCAAAAATCCCAGAACCACACGGGGGGACCTAGTGAATGACCTGCAGAGAGCTGGGACCAAAGTAACAAAGGCTACCATCAGTAACACACTGCGCCGCCAGGGACTCAAAATCCTGCAGTGCCAGACGTGTCCCCCTGCTAAGCCAGTACATGTCCAGCCCGTCTGAAGTTTGCCTAGAGCAGCACTTTGGATGATCCAAAGCGGATGGGAGAAGGTGATGGTAAGATGAAAACAAACCAACTAGAACGTTTGGTAAAAAAAAAAAATCATAACTGAGGAGTAAGAATGCTGAGTTGCATCCAAAGAAACACCATACCTACTGTGAAGCATGGGGGTTTAAACATCATGCTTTGGGGCTGTTTTTCTGCAAAGGGACCAGGACGACTGATCCGTGTAAACGAAAGAATGAATGGGGCCATGTATCATGAGATTTTGAGTGAAAACCTCATTCCATCAGCAAGGGCATTGAAGATGAAAATGTGGCTGGGTCTTTCAGCATGAAAATGATCCCAAACACACCACCCGGGCAAAGAAGGAATGGCTTCGTAAGAAGCATTTCAAGGTCCTGGAGTGGCATAGCCAGTCTCCAGATCTCAACACCATAGAAAATCTTGGGAGGGAGTTGAAAAGCCGTGTTGCCCAGCGACAGCCCCAAAACATACTGCTCTAGAGGAGATCTGCATGGAGGAATGGGCCAAAATACCAGCAACAGTGTGAGAAAACCTTGTGAAGACTTACAGAAAACGTTTGACCTCTGTCATTGCCAACAAAGGGTATATAACAAAGTATTGAGATGAAATTTTGTAATTGACCAAATACTTATTTTCCACCATAATTTGCAAATAAATTCTTTAAAAATCCTACAATGTGATTTTCTGGATTTTTTTTTCTCATTTTGTCTTTCATAGTTGAGGTATACCTATGATTAAAATTACAGGCCTCTCTCATCTTTTTAAGTGGGAGAACTTGCACAATTGGTGGCTGACTAAATACTTTTTTTCCCCACTGTATGTGTGTGTGTATCCTGCCTACCTGATGTGGATTACCCTTATGTGGATATATTAAAGACTGTTTACCGTTATCTTCGTATTCGTGCGTTTTTCATACACCACACCGTGACAGGTATTTTTCTATCAATTATTAGAGCACTTTTAGATAAACCCGAAGAGAACTATAAAACAATGGCTGTCAATAGAATAAAATATTTGTAATTAATCCATCAAGAATGAAACAGTAATAATGTCAAATTTGGAACATTTATCTGGTCACACTTTATTCTAAGGTCCAAATCTCACTATTAACTATGACTTTTGCCTCAATAAACTCCTAATTTGCTGCTTATTAATAGTTAGTAAGGTAGATGTTAAGTTTAGGTATGAGGTAGAATTAAAGGGGTCATATGATGTTGCTAAAAAGAACATTATTTGGTGTATTTGGTGTAATGAAATGTGTTTATGCGGTTTAAGGTTCAAAAAACACATTATTTTCCACATACTGTACATTATTGTTTCTCCTCTATGCCCCTCCTTTCTGAAACGCGTCGATTTTTACAAAGCTCATCGGTCTGATTTTTACAAAGCGAGGTATGCTCTGATTGGCCAGCTATCCAGTGCGTTGTGATTGGCCGAATATCTCAAGCGTGTGACGGAAATATTACACCCCTTACCATACTGTGATGCCCTGTCCGGCTGGAGCGATGAGACCAAAACATTAAAACCCATTATAAACAAAGCATTCGTTGCATCCAGTGGGGACATAATTACGGATTATAATGATTTATACTGTCTTTTTATGCATTGCATCGCGCCGCGTAAACATTAAACCATGCCTGCATTTGTGATCGGAAAAATGACAAAAACCAAGCGCTGCTCTACACTGCTCAAAAATGCGCGTTGGAATCGTCAGTGGAAAATTCTTTAAATATAAAAAATGTACTTAAATTCTTTGAGTCAGAACAGCCGGCATTGTTGTCTATTCTACCAGGATCAGGAAACAGTCCTTCATAAAATACGCTAGACACATCGGAATATTTGAGTTGAACCGTTCTGGAACTTAACCATGATTTAGTCATGTCATCTTTTAGAAGGCCAAAACAAACGTAGTTTCGATTTCACAAACGAAACAAGGGAGGCTAGACATGAGCGGAGGCGAAGGAGGCTAGAGTGAGCGGAGGGAGGCGGGCTAGAGTGAGGGGAGGCCAGCTTGAGTGAGCGGCAGCTGGCGGGCTTGCAACAAATACATTGTGGACGACCCCGGGCTGGACTCCGCTTCGTCCACGGTGAAAGCCGATCCGGCGATCCACAGTGCGAAGTTGATGTATTTCCTCAGCGAACCGCACGGATCAGCTCTAGGCATGACGAAGTGGATATAGTCCTCTTTTGGAAGGCCAAAAGTAGTTTCGATTTCACAACGAAACACACAGCGTCGTCACGACATGGCGGCTGGCGTGGCTCGCAACAGTAATACAGCGAGAATAAAAGTTATGCCTTATTTCTTTACGTGAACATTTGGGCGGCGTTATGCAAATCTTCCCAGATCGTAACGTAGACATGTGGGGGCGTGTTAGAACGAGCCGTTTTAGGTGGGTGTGGTTGACTCTTAACTTTTATAAAGAATATATCTTTGGATTTGAGACTTTAGTCTTTGCAACTTTACAGATCTGCTTTATGGCCACCAGGAGCTTGTAATACTCCAAAGAGAAAGGAAAACTTTTAATCGCATCATATGACCCCTTTAACGGGTCATGCAGAATAAGTCTTTAATATGTGCTTTATAAGTACTAGTTAATAAACAGCCAATATGCTAGTAATATTCATGCAAGTTAATAGTTAGAATTGGTCCTGAAAATAAAGTGTTACCATTTATTTATATATATTTTCTTTTTCACACTTTTTCTCTCCTGGTTCAGACAAACCACGACTCATTTGAAGATATGTAGCTTTGTACATCCTTGGTAGTTAATTGTTTGTTTTTAATATCCTTGTTGTTCATGATCAGCCACACCAGTTGTCACTACCTAGGCGCTGTTATGTGTTGTCATAAATAATGAATTTTTTTTTCAGCTGTTTGGTGTGTGTTGCAACGTCTTGCTCCTGGGAGACTGTTGCAGAAAGAACAGTCAAATCCTATCAAGATTCATTGCTGCTTAAAACATATCCCTGAATTAGTCTGAAAGAACATAAGGGAATCACACCATTGATATGAATCAGATTATGAATCAGTCAATTGGCAGCACAAGATCTAAAGTGTGGTGTGTGTGTGTGTGTGTGTGTGTGTGTCGTCTGGTTACTAAAGAGATATGAACAAGAAGGCAAGCAGCGTGAAAAACAGCAAAGCCAAGATTGAGCTGCTCGGCTCCTACGATCCTGAAAAACATCTTATTATCCAAGACCCGTACTATGTAAGTGTACACACATGCACACAGCAGGATCAGCCCCAATCCCTGGTTGTTTATTGCCAAATACTCAATCAAAGTGGCAAAAGGCCCAAAATAAAATGTATATTATGTCTCAGGGCTCACGTCACACTCACTATACCAGCTCAGTCTGAATCCAGCTGTTAACTAGTGTGGGAACTGCTTCGGATCAATCTTGCTTTGGTAGATTATTTCGATGTTTCCCACAACAATCACTCCCTTTTAACATGTATTCTTGTATGATTCATGATGATTCATATTTTCACGTTTTGGGACTTCGTACTTGGAGGTTGAAATTAGAGGCCCGACCGATATATCGTTGGGGCCTGATTGACGCCTGTCGACCGATAGATCGTATCGCGAATTATGCCGCCCCTATATGAATTTTTTTTTCACAGAACATATAATGCAGATAAATTGCTTGAAATCGTTGTAGCTACTTAGTTTACCAGCAGAGCGCGGCTCATGCTTTGCTACTGGTGACCTGAATGAAACCTGTAAAGCTTAAGTCAATGGAAAACCATTGAAACTTTGAACGGCCATATCTCCGTAACGGCGCGGAGAATCCGCACCGAATTCGGGGGATCCCTTCAGCTCGAGGAACCCTCGCGAACGCGAATCGAGTTTAGGTCTCGAGGCCCTCTTTCGAATGAGACCACCCCCGCGTCGATAGCCCCCCGGGGTTCGGGAGTTACGGATTCGGTGGTTACAATTTGGTGGAGATCCGCCGGCGTGTTCGCGAGATAGTGACACCAGTCAACACTTTCCCTTCAGTAAGGAGGTTTCTTGTTCAGGCAGCATTCAAGCATTGTCTTATTCGACCGTAAGTGCCCTGCGAATTGGACTTCACATGAAATTCCGCCATGAATCCAGTTCCAAGGGAACATACACGTTAAATTTAAAGAGCATTAAAGTGCGCGAGACGTAAATTTATATTTATGACAGGTTGGGGAGAGCGGGGCCAAATAGTAAAATTTTTGACTTTCTCAGTCTGTGTACATCCACATGGGGTCAGGAATATATATTATTTGTGTTGGATCCACAGTAATTTTACATCGTGTCTTTCTAGGACACCAATTTCGCTTTGTTTCAAGTACAGTGTTTGGTTTTGTTTCCGGTAAGGTTGTTTTATTTACCTCCAAAAAAAGTCAAGTCAAGTCACCGTTATGGATATAGCGCTTTAAGTCAGTTACAGATTGTGACCAAAGCAAGTTTCTGAACAGCATTAAAGGGAAAATAGTGTCAATAATGCAAAATGACAATAGTAAACACTAATTTTTCAGTTAAAGACAGTTCATCATTGAATTCAGTGATGTCAACATCCAGCTCAGTTTAAATAATATCTTTGCAATCATGTCAACGATATCGCTGGAAATGAAGTGTCCCCAACTAAGCAAGCCAGAGGCGACAGCGGCAAGGAACCAAAACTACATCGGTGACATATGGAGAAAAACTTGGGATGAAACCAGGCTCAGTCGGGGCTGGCCAGTTCGCTCTTGACCAGACGAAATCAGTCAGAACGGGAAAAAAATCAATATAAGAACTACATAAAACAGACGATGAATATATTAACAGCAATTATATATGATGCCAATCAAACTTATTAGCATAAAAAGTTAGTTAGTTATGTATGTGTTCAGGTTGCATAATCTGAGGTCGTCTGAGGGGTTGCATCATCTCTTCTCAGGTGTTCTGGATCCAGACTGAAGCTTGTTCTAAACTCCAGTTTACATCCCTTGGCACAAAACAGGAGAAACCAAATACAAACATAATTAGGTAGCTGCTGTTCCAACAAGAAAAATGATTTGTGTTAACCCAAAAGACGAATAAAATGTGCATTTTGCTTAGATATAACGGCAGTAAAGTTATAACTGCAGTAAAAGATTATGAGATTCATTATTTGAATGCTTGGCCAAAGAGTTGTGTCTTTAATCTAGATTTAAACAGTGAGAGTGTGTCTGAACCCCGAACGTTATCAGGAAGGCTATTCCAGAGTTTGGGAGCCAAATGCGAAAAAGCTCTACCTCCTTTAGTGGACTTTGCTATCCTAGGTACTACCAAAAGTCCAGAATTTTGCGACCTTAGGGAGCGTGATGGATTGTAGCATGAAAGAAGACTAGTTAGGTACGCAGGAGCAAACCCATTAAGGGCCGTATAGGTAAGTAATAATATTTTGTAACTGATAAGGAACTTAACAGGTAGCCAGTGCAGAGACTGTAAAATTGGGGTAATATGATTACATTTTCTTGACCTGGTAAGGACTCCAGCCACTGCATTTTGGACTACCTGTAGCTTGTTTATTGAAGATGCAGGACAACCACCTAGCAGTGCATTACAATAGTCCAGTCTAGAGGTCATGAATGCATGAACTAGCTTTTCTGCATCAGAAACAGGTATCATGTTTCGTAACTTGGCAATGTTTCTAAGATGGAAGAATGCTGTTTTTGTAACATGGGAAATATGATTTTCAAAAGACAAGTTGCAATATAACACCCAGATTTTTGACTGAAAAAGGAAGTAGCAGTACATCCGTCTAGTTGCAAACTGTAATCAAAGAGATTCTGCGTACTGCTTTTTGGTCCAATAAGTAATATATCTCTGTCTTATCCGAATTTAATAGGAGAAAATTATTGGTCATCCAATCTTTTACATTTTTAACACACTCTGTTAGCTTAGATAATTTAGAAGTTTCATCTGGTCTTGTTGAGATATATAGTTGAGTATCATCAGCATAACAGTGAAAGCTAACACCAAGTTTCTTGATGATATCTCCCAAGGGTAACATGTTATATACGAAATAGCAGAGGTCCTAGGACAGATCCTTGTGGCACTCCGTATTTTACTGGTGATATTTGAGATGACTACCCATTTAAATGAACAATGTGGTAGCGATCGGATAGGTAGGATCTAAACCATCTTAAAGTTTGCCCTTGAATACCTGTATAGTTTTGCATTCGATCTATGAGTTTGTAATGATCTATAGTGTCAAATGCAATTCTAAGATCAAGTAAAACTAGCAATGACACAGCCTTGGTCTGACGCAAGAAGAAAGTCATTTGTAATTTTAACAAGTGCAGTTTCTGTGCTATGTTGGGGCCTGAAACCTGACTGAAATTCGTCATAGAGATCATTTTTTGCAGGAAGGAGCACAATTGAACAGACACAACTTTTTCTAAAATTTTAGAAATAAAAGGAAGATTTGAAATGGGTCTAATTTGCCAGTTCACTAGAATCTAGTTGTGGTATCTTAATAAGAGGCTTAATAACCACCAGCTTGAAGGGTTTTGGGACGTGACCTAAAGACAACGGCGAGTTAATAATGTTGAGAAGTGGTTCTTCTGCTACAGGTAACAATTCTTTCAGTAATTTAGTGGGTACGGGATCTAACAGGCATGTTGTTGGTTTAGATGCAGTGATAAGTTTATTTAGCTCTTCCTGTCCTATAGCTGTAAAGCACTACAATTTATCTTTTGGTGCGATGAATGAAGATAAAGTATTATACGCTGTAGAATCTAAATTTGCTATTGTATTTCTGATGTTATCTATTCTATCAGTGAAGAAATTCATAAAGTCATTACTATTAAACTGTGAGGGAATTTTTAGATCGGGTGGCGTCTGGTTATTTGTAAATCTAGTTACTGTGCTAAATAAAAACCTTGGATTTTTTTTGGTTATTTTCTATGAGTTTGTGGACATTTTCGGCCCTGGCAGCTTTTAGAGCCTGGCTATAGCTGGACATACTGTTTTTCACGCAATTCTTAAAAACTTCCAAGTTAGTTTTTCTACATTTGCACTCAAGACTACGAGTTTTTTCTTGAGAGAATGGGTATTACAGTTGTACCATGGCACAGTACGTTTTTCCCTAACTTTTTTCAATTTGATGGGGGCAACAGCTTCTAATGTATTCGAGAAGATAGTGCCCATGTTGCTAGTCGTTTCGTCTAGTTCATGTGTACTTATGGGTTCACAGAGCAGTTGAGATAAATCAGGCGGGTTATTTGTGAATCTGTCTTTGTTGGCTGGAACAATAGTTCTGCCCGGAAGATAACGTGGAGCCATATAGTTAATATCAGTAATACGCAGCATTCACGATACAAGGAAATGGTCAGTAACATCATCACTTTGAGGTACGATATCTATATTAGTAAGATCAATTCCATGCGATATAAGTAAAGCGTATTAGATGATTTTAACGATGAGGGGGGCCCCCTCGGCGTTGGTGTAAAATTTTGCCTGACCCTACAAAGAGTTTGTTACTTAGGTTCAGTAAAAGCAAGCCTAATGCCCCAACTCTATTTGTCGTATTATCAACGTGAATGTTAAAATCTCCGATAATTAGCGCTTTATCAACAGTAACTAATAGGTCTGAGAGGAAATTTGCAAATTCTTTTAGGAAATCTGTATTTGGCCCTGGTGGTCTATACACAGTAGACAGAGCAAGAGATACGAAGATATCTTTTGCATATCTGACAGTGTAACATTAAACAAAAGTATTTCAAATGAGTTAAACCTGTAACCTGTCTTCTGAGTAACATTGAGAATAACACTATATATTGCTGCAACACCGCCACCACGACCAATCCGACGGGGCTTATGCTTATAACAGTTGCTTGGTGGAGTAGACTCATTTAAACCAATATAATCATTAGGTTTTAGCCAAATTTCAGTCAAGCAGAGTACATCAAAAATATTATCTGTGATCATTTAATTTACAATAAATGCTTTGGGTGCGAGTGATCTAATGTTAAGGAGCCTAAACTTTAAAAATTGTTTTTGTTCATTTATTTTAAATTGTTCTGGTTTAATCACGATCAGATTTTTTCTAGATCCTGCATTGGGATCTAGAAAAAAAATGGAAGTGAAATGTGACAACATGCCCGTAGGTGGGGTACATTGTAACATCTGAGGGGCACGTTGTAACATGACCATATGACAGCTTAAAATCTTATCTGATCGAATGAAAAAAAATATATAAAGACAAACTAAAATATTTTGTTAATAAAAAAATAAAAAATAAAAATAATGGCGTTTTTTAAGAATTAAAAATAATCTGATTTTGGAGTTTGACCATGAACACATTGCAACCATGCTTGGGACGTCCCACATAAACGAGCAAAAATGCTTTAAATGTCTTGAAATAATAATTTCTAAACATTAAACTATTGACTGTCAGTCGTTATTCACCTGTTTCTCGTTGTTTATCATTAAAATTAATTAAAGTAAATAGTGTAAATTACATCACAAATGTCATAGAATGGCACATTGTAATGCAGTGTTACAATGTTCCCCAACTGGAATTTAAAACCGGTTCATGTCTTCTGCTAATTAGCAAAGCATTAAAATAACTACCTAATCTGATAAATAACAGATTGGAGATTAAAACAATAGCAGATTTGTCTAATTTTAAATGAATAATAAAAACAGATAAATTTACTTAAGCCAGAATTAAAATTTTACTATGGTAAAATAAATATTCAAACAACGCGCGTTACAACTAACAAAAGTGGTGATTCACCACAAGTTAGGAGGGATCATTGCAAAAAATGTGTTTATGTATATATATTCTGTTTATGCATATACTGTATTTTATATATAGTACAAATGTTTGGACACATGAATGGGAAAGTGTACAAATTTTGACTGGTACTGTACTATAATATACACAAAGAATATCGGCCGATATATCGGTATCGACCTTTTTTAAACCCCCTAATATCGGTATCGGCCCCCAAAAAAACATATCGGTCGGGCTCTAGTTGAAATACTTCTATCCAAGCTTAATGTGACAACCATAGGTAAGTGTTTTTTTTTTTTTTTTTTTTTCTTTTCTTTCCCTTTCTAAAACTCTGTGGAGCATCCTGACTAATCTGACTTTGACAGTCAGCATTAACTTGACCAATGGTGTGAGTTTGTGGGCGGGACCAATTATTTGTACACCAGTGGTTGTTATTTTTGCATTTTAATGCTAATAGTGCAGAAATGATACATATTTCACCTTTAGGATTACAGTCTTGTGGTTGGTTAAGGGTTGTGATTTTGTAGAGAAAACTTTTTGGGAATGCTGCAAGCTGCTTAATTGGTTGTGGCGTGCTTGGATAAAGACTTAATCATATACTTAGCCAATAAATCATGTCCTCTGTCGGGGTCTCTGCAGAAGAACTGAGAATCTGATGCATTGTGTGGTCATGGCCCCTGACTGATGTTTGAGAATGAGGATTCCTCAGTGGATATCTGTGTGTGTTTAAGGCGTACTCCGTTTGCAGAGTTTTTTCAGCTGTCAACACGCACTGGATATGAATGTCTTGTGGGTGAGGACAGCTTTTAAGGGGAAAAAAAGGAAAATCTGTCCTCGTGTCATTCAAAGCCTGTATGACTTTCTTTCTCGGAGCACAAAAAGAAAAGACGATTTGTTTTGAGAACTGTTCGCTCTTATAATTGAACATTGTTGAAGTTGAAAATTGTCAATGACTCTTGTGCAATATTTGAGTATCCTGAAGTCATAAAATAGATTTGCTTGATGATGAGATGGTAATTTAAGTCAAAATACACTGATAATCTAGTGCTTCAACACAAGAAATTGACTTGGAGAATCAGACCATGGTGCAATCAAGTCATTTCAGAAAGGTCATATTTACAAGTTAAACTCGCGTGAACGCCACCACAAAAAGGTAATTGCAAATTGAGGAACTTTTTTTAAGCCCAGAGTTTCTGAGTTGGGGGTGTATCAGTGAGAAATTACTGTAGAAGCAATAAACGCAGCATCTGTATTGATGGTAAATTTTTTGAATGAAATCTTTTTTTTTCCGTTTACAATAAAATTAGCTAAGTTGAATGTACAAAACACAATAGTATTGTACAATTATTATAGAATAGCAAGTCGGTTTACAGCACCTTCATAAATTGAATATAAACAAAAAAGCTATATGAAATGAATGAACTGATTAATTGAGAAGATCTGACTCAAAATAATCACTTTTTCATGAATCGGACATTGCTTCTTCTATAATGAAGTCTCTTGAATGAGACCAAGGGTGAAGATCAAGATTTTCAGTGAATGATGACTTAAATTTTGTCCGTTCCTCACAATGTTATCATATAGCTTCAGAAGATTTGGAATGTAGTGCACACATTGTATGGACCACTTTTATGACGCTTTTGCATCCTTTTTGCTGTTTTAAAAAGATTTAGCTGGAGCTGGGCGATATTTCAGATGTTATTGACCAATAAATGCTTTAATGTTTTAAACTGAGAAATTGTGGTTTTGAATAAAAATATTAGCAAATGTTACAATTAAACATGCTGACAATTAGGGCTGAGTAAAAATATTGTTTTCTCGATTTTAATCGATTCTCATTCGATAATAAAAAAATATAAATTCTTTAAGGGGTCATATGATGCTGCTAAAAAGAAACTTATGTTATGTATTTGGTGTAATGCAATGTGTTTATGCGGTTTAAGGTTCAAAAAACACATTATTTTCCACATAATGTACATTATTGTTTCTTCTCTATGCCCCGCCTTTCTGAAACATGTCGATTTTTACGAAGCTCATCGGTCTGAAAAGCGAGGTGTACGCTGATTGGCCAGCTATTCAGTGCATTGTGATTGGCTGAATACCTCAAGCGTGTGACGGAAATGTTACGCCCCTTACCATACTGTGATTGCGTGTCCCGGCCAGAGCGACGACACAAAAACATTAAAACACATTAGTGAAAGACCCCCCCCCCGGCCACTTTGTTGCACACAATGGAACCCCCAGCGCAGACATACCCACCGACCACCGACTTGATTATAAGGCCCACCCTCTACCAGATGCACCCGTACTAGACCTCCGTTGCGGATGGCCCCTATCAAGCACACACCCGCCCCGATGTAAACCCCTTAACAACTCCATGTCCCCCCTGCATTTGTGATGGGAGAAACGACAAACAACAAGCGCTACTCTACACTGCCCTCAAAACTCGCGTTTGAATCGTCAGTGGCAAATTTTTTAAATATAAAAACATACTTACAGTCTGTGAGTCAGAAGCGCCAGTGTGTTTTCGTATGTTCTTGCCAAGTTGGAATGCCCAAAACTTTTTATAGAAACAGCCTTTGTGCGCAGACGCATTGTAGTCTACTCTCCCAGGTTCAGTAAACAGTCCTCCATAAAATGTTCTGGACACTTCTGAATATTTGGGTTGAACTGTTCTGGAACACAGGTTGAAATACAACTTAACCACTGATTTCTAGTTGTGTCCTCTTTTGGAAGGCAAAACAAAGTAGTTTCGCTCTCACAAACGAAACACACAGCGTCTCCACGACATGGCGGCGGCGGCAACAATACTACAATGAGAATAAAAGTTACACCTTCTTTCTTTGCGTGAAAATTTGGACGGCATTATGCAAATCTTCCCACACAATGACGTAGACGTGGGGGGCGTGTTTAAATGAGGTGTTTTAGGTAGGTGTGGTTGACTCTTAATTTATAAAGAATATCTCTTTGGATTAAAACTTTAGTCTTTGCAACTTTACAGAAC
This sequence comes from Sinocyclocheilus anophthalmus, assembly GCA_018155175.1. Classification (NCBI taxonomy): domain Eukaryota; kingdom Metazoa; phylum Chordata; class Actinopteri; order Cypriniformes; family Cyprinidae; genus Sinocyclocheilus; species Sinocyclocheilus anophthalmus. The sequence continues at coordinate 499,572 of JADLZN010006541.1, read as the reverse complement.
TTCTTTATGCACCAAAAGCTTGTAACACTCCAAAGAGAAAGGAAAAATTGAATTGACAATCATATGACACCTTTAAATACCAAGAATCCATTAGTCTAGCCTGTTTTCAGTTAATTAACGGAACATTGTATAGGGCACCTCCCATCAAATAAATCGCAATAAATGTTGTGCTTTGTTACTTTTGATATGAAAAAGTCTCAGATTTCAAATCCGTTTTTGATTAAAAAACCGCAGGCAGTGGAATGGGAACACATTCCATGAGATGTGAATTGAACTTCTTTTCACTCGAGCGCCATGTTTTTAGAATGCCATTTCATGCGCAAGACGTCAAGGTCTGTCAAGTGCATATTTACATAAAATAAACAATGGAAAAGCAGTGCAGTGGAATGCAAAAATGTATATATACAGTATTTGTTTTATAATTTATATTTATAGTTAATAATAGTCTAAGTAATATTTAGCATTTTTCTTATTTATATTATTTCTTAACACAGGATATGCTGAAGACGAGCTTGTACATTATTTGCCTTCATTTTTCATGCATCATTTCTGCAAAGATATTTAAGTAATTTGTTTTACGTTAACACCATGTTGTTCACTTCACGTGTGCAGCACTTGGAAAAGAACCTTCTTTTAACCAAATGGTTAATAAATAGAATGATGTAGCTACAATTTTAAGTTGACTAGTTGACTTGCCGTATCACCCAGCCCTAGCTTTAGCCCTCCTTCTGTTGTTATTGCGTGGAAAATAGTGTCCACGTTATTCAGTACATCTCCTTTTGTGTTTCATGGAGGGTTTGGAACACGAAGGGCAGTAAATGATGCCAAAATTGCACCCTATAACAATTAGGTCAAAAGCTCTGGATGAAACTGTGTGTGCATTGTGGTCTTTCGATGTCTGTTAATGTGAAGCCAATGTAAGAGTATTATTTAGAGTTTTAAACAGAGGTGGTTAGTGTCACAAACACTCAATTATAACAGAACGGTTGATTTAGCCAGCTTGTAAAACCACAAAACTGATGTTTGGAAGGGAGCAGTGTCGATTATGAGAGGGAGGGTCCGGGTGAGTGTGTTGAGAAATAGAAACTGGAAAGAACCTGACTGGTCACCCCAACTGAGATCATTAGCATTCCTCCTCCAGACAGTGTCAGGTCATCCCACTCACACCACCAGCTCTCCAAGACACATCTGTGAAGATCAGAAATCTCGCTTTTATGTGAGAGGGTGTCTTAAGGACTGATTAAAGACACATTGTGAAGATGTTTCCCTAGGCTGACGGCTTCCAGCACATGTGGGTCACAGCCACATTGAGATTGTTGAAGATAATCGTGGAAGGTGTAAAGTTGGATGTTTCCTCTCTAGTGTTTCTTCATGCAGAAAACCAGCTGGCTGAAGTAGGTAGGCTTTTATGCCATCGCAGAATAGGAAACCGGACAGTTCGTCAGCCAAATGCTCTTGTGGTGATGATCACTCTTCAGATAGCTGAGATTTCCTGTTTAGTCCCTCAAGATTCAAGTGTGAGAGGAAGTGTGGTCCTTTGAGTGCAGTTTCTTTTGATGGAGGTGGTACATTGTGTGTCCAAAGATGAGATCCATGACAATTTTGCACAGCAACTTCTCAAACTGAGCTTATAGAAGAACCTGATGGTTACATTTTATTAACAAAAGTGAAACTATTAAACATAATTTTTGGTGACTGTAATAAAGCTGAAATCAAATATAAATATAAATATAAGATGACAAATGTAAACTTAAAAACACAAAAATGAGAAATGTTGTCTTGGCAAATAACTGAAATAAGCACATAAAAATTAAACTATTAAACGTAAGAATAACTACTAATTAGTATATATCTAATATAAAAAATACCAATGGTGTGAACCGTTATTAAATTTTTTGATGTGATCTTTATTACTATTATTTCAGTTCTATCAAATGTATATATTTTTACGAAGCTTCATCGTTCTGAAGAGCGCGGTGTGTCTGATTGGCCAGCTCTCCATTGCATTGTGATTGTGGTCCCCCCCCCGATCCTTCATTGTGATGTGAAGGGAATATTAGGATCTCTACCATAATGCGAAACACCCCGCATCTACATGACGGGGGCAAAAAAACAACAAACACTACAGTGAGAATAAAGTTACGCCTCTTGTGTAAAACCAGGCTGTCCACACTCGTCCTGAGGGCCGGTGTCATGCAGAGTTAGCTGCCTCCAACTTGCATCAACACACCTGAACGGGGACGTTTCGATGCCTAGAAGAGCTGATTAGCTGGTGTCTAATTGGGGTTGCAGCTAAACTCTGCAGGACACCGGCCCGCCGAGACTGAGTTTGGACAGCCCTTGTGTAAACATTTGGGCGTTTTTGGGTGTTGATTGCTAACTTTGATGTGGAGAGATACAACACAGTAACTTTGTGGGGGCGTGTTTGAATGAGGTGTTAGGAGGGGCGTGGACGAGCTAACTTTATAAAGAATATCTCTTGGGCTTGAGGTTTTAATTTTGCAACTTTAGGATTCTTATCTGTGCACGAACAGCTGTAACTCTCCAAAGGACAAAGGAAAACTTTTGAAACTGAGCATATGACCCCTTTAACTTTAGCTGTCACCCGTCCCCTCTGTGGGACGCCTAAGTTTACTTCACTATATTACAATTAAATCCTAATCTAATCATGACAAACTTTATATCGTTGGAAAGGTCTAAGACTCCTAAATAGATATTTTACCAATGTTTTTGTTAAAAATTATGTAGGAAAAGTAATAGATTAATTTCATAAAGGATTTGACCTTGTCCAAAAAAAAGTCGTCTTTGTTGCCTTTTTCTCTATCACACTTTAGAAATCATCAGAAATTATATATCAATTGAAAACTTAAAATCTCAAAATTCATCCTTTGAAACCCATTTTAAAATCAGACATTGCATTACCATGAAAATGGTACATCAATATCATGTTACAAAATGTTTTCGTTCATGAATTATAAAAATTTCAGTTTGGAACGTGCACTTTCACGTCTATGTTCAAAAATGTGAGTGACAGTTAAGGGGATAATTCAATGTGTTTCGTGCAGTTTCCCTTTAATTACATGTGAAAAATACTAGCAATTTCTGAGTGAAAACTGTTTAAAAGTAATGCTTGGCTGAATTTCTTTCACTGTACATTGATTATGATTCTAAATTCTTTTTACAACATTTCGTTTTTAGTGTTGCTGTTTTATTTAGACAATAGTATAGAATTGAATCTGCTTGCATCTCTACTGCCAATATTAATATAATCTGACAGCCGTAGTTCATTGGTATTGTTTTAGCACAAATTAGGCAAAAAAATGTATTGTTTTGGTTCATTAATGTGCATAAATATTTTAAAGAAAAGTTAAGACAGTAAATTAATTGATTTAGTTGTGAATTAGGGCTAAATCTGCTCTTTACTTAATCGATTATCAAATAATTTCAGCTCTACTGTCTTTTGGTCATTCTTAAGTTCACCTGTGTCTCTTGCTGCTATGCTTGGCCACATAATTTCTGTTTACAGTTACATTTTAATGGCTCCTGTTTGTTTTCACTTGCAGGGGAGTGATAAAGACTTTGAGACGGTGTATGAACAGTGTGTGAGGTGTTGCAAAGCCTTCCTGGAGCAGCACTCATAACACACACACACACACACACACACCGCGACCATCCCCTGAAACCTGCAACGCCTCATCGCGAGATGCTCGAATGTAAATATCCATTTGAAATAAGTGTCTTCATATGCAGAACACACAAACCAAACAATAGCAGCGTATAGAAGAAGCACTTTGTCTTTAATTGTAATGAAATGTCATAGGATGCTTGTTTGAGCAGCTGTAAACTTCTTTTGTTGACCATACTCTCTGAAGAGAGTAAATTCACCAAAATAAACCGGCTGAAAATGCTGAAATCACTTTTGCCTTTCCTCCTCTAATTTTTAGCAAAATTTGAGTACATATTTATGGCGTTTCCCCTCATTTCTTTGACTATGACTGTGGTTGTGCCAGTTGTTTTGATTACTTTTCCTTTCTCTTCCAGTCCTTTCCTCTCCCGTTCATTCTCTTCATCTTTTCGGGGACCCTCTGGAGAATTTTCCTCATCGCTAAGATATTTATCAACAGAAGTTCTCTTCGGTGTGGTTACAGACAAAAAATTCAATATCTCTGAAGCATCCAAAGCATCCACCATGAGTGATAAGAGATCTTGAACTCCCTTAAAAATGTATTTTCTGATGCCAAGATAAGCTGTTAAACTATGTTTTATGCTACAGAAGATTAACCTTTCATTTTTTTGGTCTAGTTTTAAAACATTAAAGACCACAGTGTTTAAAGAATCATAATTTATTTAAATATATTTTCTTTTAAATATACACATCCCATCGTACATCAAACGCTTCTATGTTTGTTATACAGATTTCTTTTAAAGTCTCATTTGTACAACATTTACATATCAAAATATACTGAATATATTCCACAGTCATACACTCACAGTCTCACACAAAACTGAAAAGCTTTTCACGGACTTACTGCAAAAATCTACCTGTTTGCTGGCAAACAGAAGCGAAAGGAAACATTCATGCAGTTAACTGGTTTTCAGTTCTAGCACAGAGAAAAGCAAATCTCTCTCTTGTCGCAGTGAACTAACACAATTTGTGGTCACGGCTCTGAATTGTAACCCCATCGAGGCATGTCAAACGAAACATCAGCACTGACTGTTACGAGTCTTGATATCTGATGAGAATAAAACGCAAAACCATGGCAATCCCTTTTTTCGTGATGAAACGATGGAAAATGGTTTTATTTTTTGGCAGACAGGTTCAGAACCCAATGTGCCAGATGCGTTTTCTGTTTTCTTTCTGTCATCCTGTGTTTTAACATTGGCTCCATGCGGAGTCCAGCAGACCATCCTTGGGCAAGTGCATCCCATTATACTGTGTCCGTTTACTGCTCTATCAATTCTTTCCCACATCTAATCTCCGGAGAGGCAGAGCAGTGTTCTGGACGCGATGTGCTGATTATGTGGAATGTTGCGTGTTGGTTTAAATTCTCTTCTCTTGTCCAAAGGCATGTTGACTGCTGTTTTTTTTCTGGGTCACTCTGGTTTGGCTTCAACCTGCTTGATAAAGGAAGTGAAGTTTAGTGCTGTTTCAGACTTGGCTGTGTTCGTATACATGTGTGCACTTGGATGCATCGGAAAATTTTCCATCTGTGAAAAATTGGGAAACAGGGTTTGTTACATGTACTCCCTTCCGAAGTGGTCTTAGGAAGAAAAAAAAGAGCGCTGAAATGTAAAGGATTGCATTAAGGTTTGCTTAAATCACATCTGTAATAGCTTGGATAAGTTATCTAATCGAAGGTGTCTCGTCATAAAAAAAAAACAAAAAAAAAAAAAACGTTTTTTAAGTGCATGTGTTCTGTGTCCTCTCTGAATCTGCAGAATAAATCAGTTTTGTTTTGCTTTCGTAATTTACCTGCATATTTAATATCTTTCTGTGCTTTGATCGGTTGTTCCTATCAGGTTCCGACATTTTCAAATTCAGTTCAATCTAGAATTATATCTATATATATCGATATATTCTATTATATATACCCACACACACACACACAATATTCACACACACATGATTGTGCTTTTTAACTATCATGACAGTTTATTAATAAATGAATATTAATATATTTTTATTATATAAACATTGCCATTATATATATATATATATATATAATATAATATATATATATATATTATATAGATATATACTTTATAATCTAATAAGTACATTTTGAAGATTCTGTAATGTTAAAATGTGGAAGAAAAAAAAAATAAAAAAATTCAAGTTTTGACCACAAATGTAATATAGGAAAAATATAAATATAATATAAAAATGATGTTTCTATGATTTAGAAATTTAGACTTTTCCATGAATTTTTCAATTTTTTACATTTTAATGACTTCCAGGGCCATGGGAATCCTGCATTCTCCCTCTCTTCTCCAATTTCTTGTTGAATTACCTTCATTTACCGATACGAAAAAATATGAAAAAGTCGCTTACCTGGTAAAGTTAACCCTCTTGACATCTCGGACTCTCCGCAAGGCGCGTCAGAAGTCGTGCGCATCTTTTGTAGTCTGAGGACAGGAGTAAAGCTGGATGAGTTGCATAATCAGCTGGATGAGTCCTGAATTTGTAGCTTATACTGTTTCTGTGTTAAAACTACATGTGCAGGGGTAAATCAGGGGCACCTAGCCGACATGAGACTGTCATGAATATAAAGACAGTTTGTAGAGGGTCGTGGTGCATGTGGGCAGAGATGTGACCTGTCTGTGGGGTCTGAAGAGATGGGAATGCTTGACTGTACTCACATGCAGGCATGGTGCAGTCTCTGGTGTTATGATAAAGCCTGTAGGCGTGCTTCCTGCATTTTGGACTGAAATAAAGAGGACCTGGTGAAAGAAAAACAGCCAGGTTAAAATTCTCAAACACCATTTTTGTTTCGAGGTCACGGAAAACTCAAAAGTCTCTCACCTGTTAAGATCCTGATAACCTTTTTTTTCTGTGGGATGTCTCTGGGAAAGATTCCTGCGAAAGGAAAGAAACACTCAAAGGTCAAACCCTGGATATCCACTCATCCTTCAAGAGGGATGATTCTGAAGCACAGACAAATCACCAGCAATGTGCTCTGACTAAGCAGTTTAGACCCCAAAACAAGCTTTCTGTACACATTATGATCACTTATTCTTAGTATAACCATTCACTGAACACACAGCACTTTTTTGAGTACTTCTGTTTCTGCTTCTCTCTTATATCATAAAATCTTATGTAGGCCAGAGATTACTTGACCTAGCTGGGAATCGCTGTCCACCGATACCACATGTCTGACTCGGCACACAACAGGTGCAATGCAAAACTATTTCACCTAATGCTTCGAGAGTTAAGACTTTGGCTGGTGCCCTAGTGGGTAACCTCTTAAATATAGGTCAGGGGAAAAGAAGGCACACACTCATTGCATCAAATGAGCTTTTCTCTGAACTAACTTCACGTGTATAAATCATTTTTACAATGACTTTTAATCATCTGGTTCCAAGGTAATGTATGTAGTCAGTTTCTCAGTAGGAAAATGGACATGTTCCACTAACGTTTCACAACCAGAAAGTGACATTTTGGCTTAACTTTTTTTACTTATCATTTTACTATCCATTGCATTAACATTGGTACATTTACATCTGTGCATCAAATGCCATACTTACTTAAAATTGTTTCCCCGGTTTCCGTTTTGAGATGATGAGTGTCCTTAAGCGCGCTCTCTTTCTTTTGCGCGCTTGCGTCGTCGGCGCTGTTTTCCACCAGTCTCATGATGTCTATTATCCGTCTGAACGTTTTCTCGACCTTGTTCACGCTAGCGTCGCTTTGTGCAGTAGTGCTGATTAACATGACGAGCCCCATTACTAGAACCAGAGCCCGCAACGCGCGCATCGCTGCCGCAACCAGAGTGCGCGCAAGTCCCGCACTGCCCAAGTCCTGGATCACGCAGTCTGCTGAAGAAGTGACAGGGTTTATAAGATGCAAAAGTCCACTTTATGTTAAAAATAAACTTTGGAGGCTTTTACGATTTCTTAAATAAAAAAAAGAAGTGCAATTAACGCTTTCCCTACCAGTCAGCATGGACACACCTACTTCTAGGGTAAGTCTTCAAAACTATTCAAACAATCTCTCCACACATTTTCTTCATTAAGAGATGTGGTGCTTTTAAACACCACGGAATGATTTCGCATGTATGCAGAGCACTTGCTGGCTGATTTTCCTTCTCTAACGTGGTGCAACTCATTCATTTAAAAAGCAATCAATCAAACGTTAGCTTTATTGATATGTAGGCCCTTTTTATATTAGTCCACAAGTCTATTTCTCCTCGACAGCAATAACACTTCATGAAGACCACATGAAAAAGTCAGAAAGAGAAAGAAACCCCAAGCTGATTTCAACAATCTGTGCTCACATTTGCCCACATCTAAAAGTCTCAATTATGAACTCAATCGTTTCTTAAATTCTTCCGAGACCAAATAATCTGAGATGCACATGGATTTTACAGTCCATATTTTTACTATGTTTACATGTCTATGTCTTTTTGGCAGTTGTATTTAGAAATAAACAAGACATTCGACATAAATTACCACACGTTTAAACTTTGAAAGAGACACATATGTGCAATGAACTTTTAATCCTGGATGGGAAATATAAATTCAGTTGTGTATGTCCAAACTTTGACTCGTAGTGTGGATCAATTAACTGGTTAGACTACAAAACTAAACTATACCAAGCAGCATCCCATAGTCGCGCACTGAGTATGGCAGGCTGCTAATTTACTTTGTGTATGAAGAAAATAAAAAAGCTTAGCAATTTAGGAGTGATCTGATTAAAAAATGTTCAAAAAAGAATCACTATAAGTCATAAATGCCTTTAGTAAACCTACCTGAGGACTCTGGTGTTGCTGTGTTTCTTTCCCTCAATCGACACAGCCTGAGGCGATTGAGCGCGCGGTGTGTTTTATTGAGTCTCGAGCGTCCGAGGTCTATATAACCCCACGCGAGGCTCGCAAAACGAGAGAGAGAGAGAGCGCGCTATCCTTTAAAGCGAATCGTCCTTTAATACGCTCAAGCGTGGGAAGTTTGAGTGGTCAGACTCCCTTCTGATGTCTCCGAGACTTGAGAAAACTCCAGTGAAAACTCCTCGAGGACACCTGGTCTTGAACGTCTCCAAACATTCGCCGTCGATTCTCGCAAATTTATTGAGGCTCTCAGACGGAAGGAGTCGTCGTCCCGCGAGGGCTTACATCGCCGAGTCTTTAATTAGAAACTCGTTACACATACGCCGCACATCTTCATATTCCCGTTTCTCACATGCAGCATCCCATGGACTTTTTTTTTTTTTTGCCCACTATCTCATTAGAGCACTTAAAAAGATGTGCTTGCAGGAAGAGATGCAGCTATACCAGGAACTGTCCCACCATTCTACAGACTGGAACACTCCTATGGTGCCTGAAAGTCAGGGTTTTCCCCTCACACACCACCATAGATCACCATTTCATCCCCTTGTGTCTCCAGAGGATTGATTCGAGTTACAGATCAATGCCTGGAAGTGGCTGCAGCTGATGTAATTATTCTGTGTAATGGTAATGATAGCACAAGAGAAACAGGCAGGAGAAAAGTGAGTTCAGATTAGTCTGTTTGCTTTCATTCATACCACTCCCTCAAAGCAAAAGAGAACATGGAGCAATCTGGCTCCTATCCCGGTCACGAATGGTGATCTGCATGGGCGGACTCAACGCTAAAGGTAAAGGTAGGCAGCCATCTAGGTCCCCTTAAAGTCAATTATACCAACACCTAGCACCATAAGTGTTCACTGTCTTACACTAAATTAAACCTGGACATTGAGGAGAACATGTTTAAGGAAAACGAGGAGGGCCCTGCTTGTCTACAGCTTCTGAATCGTTGTGCTTTTTTTTTTATAACAACATAACATTATCCAGTTAAAAACTTTGTCTTCTACTGTTTGGGAATGTTTACATGGAAACAGCTTAATGTGTGTGGTTATCTTATCAGTGAAGTGCTCATAAAGGCAGGTACACCTGATAAAGTGATTACATCTCATAAAACCCTTTTCTGTGCAGTGAAACCTAAAGAATATTGGTCAGCTTAGTGGTTGAAGATCTAGACTGGTATCTTAAAGGTTGTATAGGTTAATTCCATTCAAAAAGACATTTAAAGCCATAGTTGACTCATTTGTTCTCATTTACCCACTGTCCCGACTTACCCCTATGTCGTTTTAAACCTGTGTTAAACCCCTATATATCAGGGGTCACCAGACTTGATCCTGGAGGGCCGGTGTCCTGCAGAGTTTAGCTCCAACTTGCCTCAACACACCTGCCTGGAAGTTTCTAGTATACCTAGTTATGCTGTGTTCAAGTCCTCCTGGGATGTTCGTATTTACAAGTTGACAAGTCGTAATTACGACGTCAGGTGCGTTCAAGTCACTTTGGTCGGAACAAGATGGCGATTTAAACTTTTCTATATAAAATTCAATATTTTTTTTTACTCTACATCTACAAAACGATGAATAAAGAATGTGCATCATTGTGTTTTTGTTTATTACTGTTTTTATTCAATTTATGAAGGTGATGTAAACTAAATCATTCTGTATTCTATGGTAATTATACAATAATATAATATTTTTTATATGTAAAAGTTTTATTGCACTTCACAAAAAAATAATCAATTTATTCATTTGAACAAATTTGCTATCAACACAGACACTGCATATCTATAGTATTTGGCTGCGTCCATTGCATCTGACACGTTTTCTCACTGACACGCCCCCAACTGGGAAACTCTGGGCTTAAAGAAAGTTTCACACTCGTGATAACAACTTTGTGGTGGCGTACATGTGCGTTCAACTCAAAAATACGATGTATCCGACATGACTTGAACACACCATAACACTTGATAGGCGGGTTAGGTGTGTTAATTATTGTTTTGGTGTTGGAACTAAACTCTGCAGGACACCGGCCCTCCAGGACCGAGTCTGGTGACCCCTGCTATATATAATGTGAAACAAAAAAAGAGAGATTTAGCAGAATATTGATGCTGCTTTCTAGTAACAAGAGGATGCCAAGCTCTAAAAATCAACATAAAAGCAGTTCAAACAACAAAATGTAACATTTTGTGTGAGGTTTTCATGCGCTGAGTTCAAATATGCACATTCGCAAATAATATTTGTGAATTACAGCAGAAATAACAAGGTATAACGTTGCATTAAGCACATAACAGTGCATTGCTAATAACATAATTAACAAGAAGCATGTGATTTAACCCTAACCCTTAAAATAAATGAAAAATGTTGACTTGAGCAATGTTACTGTAAAATTACACATATCTTTCCGTTAAATATATATTATTTACTTTATATGCTATAAGATAAATTACACTTAAATAAATACTTTATAAATGTATAATTAATTTTTTTAAATAATTGAATAGTTATTTTTTAGAAGTAATTGTAAGAGTGTAGTATTTTACATTTTTTTCGATTCTTTTGATTTTTTGGGTGAACTATTCCTTAAAGCTGCTTAGGGGTGCTGTTTTATATAGAAAGTTTATAAACCAGCTTCAAATAAATGACAAATGAGTAATTTAGGACCAGGAATTGATGGAAATTGTGCATATTATAGTCTCAACTCTTCTTGACCTGCATCAAAAAAAAAAAACTAAATATCTGTCAATGTATAATTCAAACATGCCACTCAAAGGATAAGTCATTGAAGTGTTTTGAAGGGCAAGCACCAGGCCTCATTAGAATAGATTTAATTGTAAGCAGTTAATCTTAAAGGGCAAGTTCGCCAATTTTTAACCAGATTTGTATTGTTAGAATGTTGGTAGGATAAATGAACAGTGTGTATTGTTTTTCCATGTGACTTGCACCAAGATCCCCTTTATTTTTCAACAAAAGTCTGCCAAATTATATCAAATGTGTCATACGGTGGACTTTTGACAGCTCCAGGGCTTTTGTTAAAACTACAGATAGTACTTCTGAATTTTTGCATCCCTGCTCAGGGATCTGCTAATCTGATCGAGCCCAGTGCATTATGGGTGTTGATGTTGAAGTTTTCTTACCTTTTTAGCCATTCTCTGTTTTCTCTAGTTGTGTAGCACCAATTTAAAAAATGCTTCTGCTGCTTTTATTAAAGTCCCATCTTGCCAGTGGTGGATTACCCCTTTAATTGAAATGATGATGTTCTTACATGACATACTTTGCATAAGTTTGTTTGCACTGCAGTGTACCAAACATTTATTTTTTCTTAATCTGAAATGTCACATAATTCTCAGTCTTAAATGTCCAAACCTCACTAAAGCATTTGGAATAATAAGCCTTTGTCGATGAAAAGTGGTCAACCTCATATCAGAGATTTTCAGCATTGGAGTTTTCTCTTCATTGCATCCTCATTCACCTTTTGCATCTGTTGGAGTCTTTCTCAGACTGCCCGTCTGGTTTGTCTATTCATCTTCCTTTGTCCTCTCAGGCTCTGAAATAGACGAGAGCTTCTTCTGCTAGCATTTGGATGCTGACTTTTTTTTTTTTTTTTTTTATGTGACCACTTGGGGAATCTTTAAGTCCAATAAATTAGCGATTGTGTTTGTTATTTCTTTTTGCTTATGGTGCTGAAATATTGGTTGAATGAAGTCTATAGAAATGTACTTTTCTGCGATATACATGGCTCTGCTGGTAAAGCTGACATACATTTTATTTTCTAAATGGCTGCCATATTAACGGCTGATGTTTTGAAGTAACAAATACATGACAAGCTATCCATCCATCCCTTCCTATATTTTACTTTCATTTTCTTCAAGGAAGACAATTTCATGTAGACAATGGCCAAAGTTGGCCTGGCAGACAATCAGTTTTTTATTTTTGGCTTTGTTCACTTAGGCCTACACCTCTTGGAAGCTCTTTGAAAAAGCATTTACAAGACAAATTAGGCTATATTTAGGTTAAATGGATGTTGCTGAGGATGTGTGGGTTTTTGTTTGCTATTTTGTTTATCTCCTCAATGAGAGCCTTTTTGTAACCAAGGTAAAGTACACTGGCATCAAAACAATACTTGTCCCGAGAACCAGATGGATTATTCAATTCCATTGCATTTGATTGATTCTATAATTACCTGGAAACTGTCTAAAATAGAATCAAATATGGAAGCCCATTTCCACCACGGAATAAAAAATTGCAACATTTTATCTCACATTTGGGACTTTTGTTCTTGCAATTCTGAGAAATAAAGTCAGAATTGTAAGGGAAAAAGTCAGAATTGTGAGAACAAAAGTCTGAATATATAAAGTGTATATATAAAGTTTATATCTCACAATTCGGACTTTATTTCAAAAGTCCAAATTTATAAAGTATATCAAAAGTATATAAGTCATAATTGCAAGATATAACTCATAACTGTGTGATATAAACTCACAATTCTAAGAAAAAGTCAGAATTGTGATATCAGAATTGCTAGATAAATTCAGAATTGTGAGATACAAACAAATAATTCTTTAAAAAAACAGAATTGCAAGATATCAACTCTGGGAAAAGAAGTCATAACTTGTGAGATAAATAGTTGAAAATACCTTTTTTATATTTTATTTCATGGCAGAAATGAGCTTCCATAGTAAAACTGTATTGAAGATATATTTCAAAACACAAACTTAAATACAACCGCATGCACTTTTTTAACAGTTGTGCCCTTGTAGACTTATTTACAGATGGATTTAAGCTCCGTGCAAAGTGCCTATAGGTGTGGCTCCCCGGGAACTCAGGTGTATTAGATACATAGGTGTTTAAATTATTTGTGAAAGGCATGCGTGATCCTGCTGATTATTTACATGCATTTTGAAATTGTCATATGGCATAGAATCACAGTTATGACTGATTACGTGTCAAAGGAGTCTTTTGTAAGACTTTGAGTTATAATCCAGCAGATAGACAGATTGAAGGATTGTTGAATGATGTCACACTGTCAGTTCGGCCTTTATCTGTGAATTGTTTTCATGCAGATGTGTGGTGCCGTGCCGAGTGACAAAATGAAAGACAAGCTGTTTGCAGTTGCAACAGGTTTTTTTTGTATCATAGTTCAAACAACACTACCAAATGCTTCGTTTGAGAGTTTGTGTGCGTGTGTGTGTGCACGTTTTCCAGTGGGACTGAGCATCAGGGGAAGGCGAAACACATTCCCCATCAAAAAGAAAATAGTTATGATATGAGCCGAGTGTAGAGGTTTTGTTTGCATGCACTCGCTGAGCTGTTGTTGTAACAGCAGCCACGCCGTCCTTGGGAAGCTTCTGGATGTGTCAGGGATGTTTCTCTCTTTTTCTGAAAAGTCTGTAAAGGGTAAGTTAGGACAACAGCTACAAGCCAAAATCAGCAAGTAAGAGAAACGAGTATCAGATAGCCACCTGTGGAGGAGAGGTGTTGAAGATGAGCAGATCTCAGGCATATCAGTCTCCTTCTCACTGTCTGTCCATCTCTCACATATACATCTGACATCAGGAACAGGGCCTGATATTATTAAAAACATGAATGAATTATTGTTGCATTTTCAACTAATTCTGGGGCATTATAATATATATATATATACACAGTGGTGTGAAAAAGTGTTGGCCCCCTTCCTTGTTTTCTTTTTTTTTTTTGCATATTTGTCACAATTAAAAGATTCAGATCATCAAACAAATTAATATTACGCAAAGATAATGCAAGTAAATACAAAATGCAGTTTTTAAATGATTATTTATTTTATTAAGGGAAAACTGTCCAAACCTGCCTAGCCCTACGTGAAAAAGTAATTGACCCCTAAATCTAATAACTGGTTGTGCCACGCTTTGCAGCAACAACTGCAATCAAGTGTTTGCGATAAATGGCAATGAGTCTTTCACATCGCTGTGGAGGCATTTTGGCCCACTCTTCTTTGCAGAACTACGTTAGTTCAGCCACACTGGAGGGTTTTCGAGCATGAATGGAATGTTTAAGCATCTCAATCGGATTTAAGTCCGGACTTTGGTTTGGTCACTCCAAAACCTTAATTTAGTTTTTATTGAGCCATTCAGAGGTGGACTTACTGGTTTGTTTTGGATCATTGTCCTGCTGCAGAAAACCAAGTTCGTTTCAGCTTGAGGTCACAAACAGATGGCCAGACATTCTCCTTCAGAATTTTCTGATAGAGTGCAGAATTCATGGTTCCGTCAACTATGGCAAGTTGTCCAGGTCCTGAAGCGGCAAAGCAGCCCCAGACCATCACACTACCCACCACCATGTTTGACTGTTGCTGTGATGTTCTTTTTATGAAATGCTGTGTGGTTTTACGCCAGATGTAACGGGACAAACACCTTCCAAAAAGTTCAACTTTTGTATCATCAGTCACAGAATATTTGCCCAAAAGTCTTGGGGATAATTAAGATATTTTTTTGGCAAATGAGAGACGAGCATTTGTGTTCTTTTTGGTCAGCAGTGGCTTTTGCCTTGGCACTCTCCCATGGATGCCGTTTTTGCCCAGTCTCTTTCATATTGTTGAATCATGAACACTGACCTGAATTGAGGCAAGTGAGGCCTGCAGTTTTTAGATGTTGTTCTGGGTTCTTTGATGACCTCTTGGATGAGTCGTCGTTGAGCTCTTGGAGTAATTTTGGTTGGCCGGCAACCTCCTGGGAAGGTTCACCATTGTTCCAAATTTTCTCAATTTGTGGATAATGGCTCTGACCGTTGTTCGCTGGAGTCCCAAAGCCTTAGAAATGGCTTTATAATCCTTTCCAGGATGATACATGTCAACTGTTTTGATTCTAATCTGTTCTTGAATTTCTTTAGATCAAGGCATGATGTGTTGCTATTTAAGCATACTTCACTTTATCAGACAGCTTCTATTTAAGTGATTTCTTGATTCAACAGGACTGGCAGTAATCAGGCCTGGGTGTGGATAGTGAAATTTAACTCAGCTTTCTAAAATAATGTGGTTAAGTGCAGTTCTTTCATGATTTAGCAATTCGTTTAGTCGGGCCACTTAGGTTTGGACAGCTTTTTTCCCTTAGTAAATGAAATCATCATTTAAAAACTGAATTTTTTATTTACTTGCATTATCTTTTTTGTAATATTAAAATTTGTTTAATGATATGAATCTTTTAAGTGTGACAAATATGCAAAAAAAATAAGAAATCAGGACCTTTTTCACACCACTGTTTAATAATACTATTATGCCAAAATGTTTTTCAATAACTTAAAATCCAAATTATATATATACAGTATATATATATTAGGGATGGGAAGATTCACCGATTCGCTCAGTGCATCGGCAAAAAAAAGTTAACGATGCGATGCATCGGTTTAAAAAGTGTGCATCGGATACAAGTTGGCATTTGTATCGCAATGCATCGTTCTACTATTTGATCGTAAAAAATAATTTTATTTATATATTTACTAGTGGATGGCTACAACTTTATGTTTAGAAAGTGACCATAATCTGTGGACCAATATTTTTATATGTAGGATGATTCTCTTCTCGAAAAAATGTGGCCGTTTCTCAATATGCGGTCGTCAGCGATCTTGAGGTCTTGTGTTCTCGTCTACGTCATTTTTTTCCATTAAACCGTGAAGTTTAAAGGCGGTCATATGATGCTTTTTTATAGATAATGATTTTTGTGTATTTGGTGTAACAAATATGTTGAAATGCTTTATGTTCAAAAAAACTTATTTTTTCAAATACTGTACATCTATGTAGGTAATATCGGACCGCATTTCTCAAACGCTTCGTTTTCTACAAAGCACCCTCCTTTGACAAGCGCAGTCTGCTCTGATTGGCCAGATGACCCAGAGCATTGTGATTGGCTGAACACAACAAGCACGCGTCGGAAATGTAACGACCCTTACCATAATCACGAGCTTCATCCTTCAAAATAAATGTAAAGACAGTAAATGTAATTAGTTTTACCATCAGTTCAAGACCGAAAAGGGAACAGACACAGTAATGATGCAGTAAACAAGCCGCGGTTAAGACAGCTGACTACACTGTGATCTCTCTCTCTCTCTCTCACACACACACACACACACACACACACACACACACGAGGCGCAAAAACTCGCATTGGAACAGTCAATAGCAAATACTTAAAACTAATAACAAAACAGTAGCTGATTCAGAAGCGCCAGATTGTCTTAGCAAAGTCAGAATTACCTCCTCTCATAGGTTCACGAAACGGTCGTCCATTAAAATGCATTGCTGTTCTGTTGTAAGTAATCTTAAAGATTCATAAATGCAGCTACTTTCGGAAGGCCAAATAAAGTGATTTTGCTTTTGCTTTTGCTGCGCCAAAGGAAAGTAAAATGAAAATCGAATTCATATGACCCCTTTAAATGCCCAACTTTACAGCAGAAAAAAAAAACATGTTTACAGCCTGGTTCAAAAAATTATTTTGGTCTATATAGCTAGTTTTGTCCTTCATGACAACTGTTAGGGGGGTGAATTTTTTTTTATAACTCATCCGTTTAAATTATATTAAGCTTTAAAGTTCTGCATAAATAAGGGCGTGGCCACTAGAGTGACAGGTGGATTGCCGCTGCCGACACTGCCGTCGAGCTAGGTGGGCATGCTTCCGATCACTCGGAAATCTACGGGTGACGGGCACGGAACAACTATGTGCATGTTTTATACAGTCTTTATGGGAACTGCGTTGTTAAGTTTCACACAGAAGTGTAAATTTTCTAACAAAAACTGTTGGACAGTGTTTTTACGAGTTGGAAATTTTGTGTACTATTCAACAAGTAATAATAGAAAGGCAATTGTTAAAACTCAGTTTGTGCTTGTCTTCAAAAATCTTTGAGTAATGTAACGGTCATGCATGCTCTGATTGTTGTGTTATGTATACTGTATATGTATTGTGTGATGGATATATATGGTATTATGTGTTATATGTAAATTATATATATATATATATATATATTATATATATATTTATTTATTATTATTATTTTTTTTCTTACTTCTTTTCTTTTATCCTTTGTTACACTGGCTTTGTATTGTTTTGTATATGTCGTTTAAAGCATAATAAAAAAATTAAAAACGAAAAAAACAATCTATGGTGGGCGACTTGAGAGAATCGAGCCATTAGAAATCCCAGAAGACGCTGCGGGCGCCGGTGTACGGAAGCCTGCAAGCTTTAAACTCGCTCTCGCAAATACTTGACGGCTCTTGAAAGTAAACATTTATCGTTTTGTTTTTGCTTAATTTTAATAAAGTTATAAGACCCGGAGAAAGTCTGCAGTATTTTTATTGGCATATTAAAATGAATCTTAACATAGTCATAGTTAAACATATAACACTGTAAAATAAAACGATATGCAATTATATGTAAATAATATCTATAATAGTATGAAATGTTTTAATAAGTTATGACAATTTGTTTGTGATGTTATGTTTATTGTTCATTGGCCGCTGCTTATGCTGTGACTATGCTGTCAGTTAAGGTGCAATAGGTGATGTCTACCTGGCCCTGCAAAGATGTGTCTAGCATGCATACTTGTGCACTGTTGCGCAGACAGGATACGTCATTGTCTAGTGTGGGCGGCTATACCGGTTTCATACGAATACGGTGTTTATTTTTGTTATGATATGAATTTTTTAAATACCGCAATACCGGGTTGTCGCTTAAACAACGTTCGGAACAACCACCAAAACAATAGCCAAAATAGCCAAAACAAACCCAATAGCGCTCTTTAGTGTAGATGATCCATGTGATTGTATCAGCACAATGCCGCCAATTATAATGAGAGTGCACTCCGGTAACATTAAAAGGGGGTCGGTTTTAGTCATATTTAGTTGTGGTATTTTTTGCACAATATTCAATATCCATGACAGTACAATAGGGCAATTATGAAAGTCAATATACTGCAGTATTTCCTCTCTCAATCAGTAGAAAATATGAATAACACCTGGTCATGCATGAAAAAAAAAAACCGTCGTGTACCATGAAACCGGTATAATTTTGAAAAATACTGTGATATAAATTTTTGGTCATACCGCCCAGCACTAATCAGCGCATTCACGGCACGCTGGGGAAGGACAAAAATCAACAACCCGATCTTCCTTCCTGGTCTTGTAGTACTTTTAAAGTTTTCTCACCGGTGAATGATACATGATGTAGCCTAGCGGTTCCCAATTCCAGTCCTCGCGGCCCCCAGCTCTGCATATTTTGCATGTCTAACTTAGTTATCACACCCGATTCAGATAACCAGCTCGTTAAAAGTGAGCTACGTGCATGAACTGTGTTCCGATCGATATGATCCCTACACAGTGTTCATTGCTCCCTACTCTCTGAGCAGGGGAAATCTGTATGGTATGGTTCTGTTCTGGGCAAGAACTCCCTGTGCATCCATGCAGCCTAGCACGGATGAGAGCAGCGATAACTCCCCAGGGTAAACAGAACAGAACAGAACCAACATAAACGTATTGCAGATATCGTTAAAGTTCAATAAATTTATGTACACATTTTAGAATTAGTCTGATTCAGGTTGAATCAGAAAGCTAAGTCCTGACTGTGGCGAAAGGAGGAGCTGGTGATGGAGGAGGGTAATTAGCTAGGAGCAATCGGAAAAACGAGATGAAATATGCGGGACCTTAATAATGATAACTTAGATAGGTGGTCGTATTCCATAGGTTGTATGAGGATCAGTGCGAGAGTCAGATGATGCAAGCTTGACTAACGTGGACCTGCAGAATATGCTATGCTAGATTTCAAACAATGTAAAAGTCATGTAGCATCCTATGACCACTTAATGTCGAAACTGTATCACATCGATCCACATGGTAAACAGCAAATAGATTTGTGCCATTTAATGCATTGAGAAGTGTGTTTCCTGAATGACTACTGACATGTCACAAGTATATTTCCTCTGTAACTGTTAGAAATTTTCATGCAAATATATCCATTTTGCTTGCTGTCAGGAGTGGGCGAGGCATACGCGAGTGCGCTGCTGCGCACATGCACGCTAAACAGAAGGAGCGACGGAGGCAAATAGCATTTTGCTCCAAATATTCGTGTTGGACATTTTAAATGTGTGGCATTTTGTAGAATTGTAAACCTAAATAAGTGATTCTTATGATATCAGTAAACTGTAAAGGACTATTGAATAGGTAAATAAAAATGTAACTAAGACAGTCCTAATACTAAGCTTACTCTAATTACTTATAGTGTTAATTATTATAGTGCTTAATTATACTAAGTTGTGTTTCTTATAGAGTTAAATGTAGTTTTCATGTAGTATTTAACGTTAGTTTAGGATTTTAATGCGTTAAAGAGCAAGTTAGATTGTAAAGTAATGCTTCTGTTCTAATATAAAAGGTACCAGTGTCATAAAACCGAGAAAAGCTGCAAGGCTGTGATAGATGTGAGAGGTCGTGGTAATACATTGCATGCCGATGTTTAGGGTTAGAGGAGCTCAGCTTAGTTATGGACAGTTTGCTGCCCGACCAGGTTAGCTTCCAGATCAGTTGCCACAGTGACTGATTTGATCTTTGTTCAATTGTTTTATGGAACCAATCATTTGACAGTGAGTCAGACTACATTGAAATTAAGCCGGCCATTGGTAAACTAGTTATGAAACAGGCCTCGAGGCGTTGAAGTCAGGGACACATAAGTAATTTATGATTTGCTGGTCATGTCCTGAACAAAGAATACAATGCGATCTATTTTTCATTGCATCGAATCGCATTTGGTGAATCGGATCGCACCTGCAGCGTAAAGGGCGTGAATATGTATCGTCCGGCATCGCAGCTAGCTATCTTCATATGTATCTTCAATTGTATGTTATCGTGCTAGCATTGAGAGGTGTATAGCATCTGCCTCAGTTTATATGCAACATCCCTAATATAGATATAGATAATATATAATTGTGGATTTACAATTATTGAAAATATTTTGGTCAGTGCCTAACAAATGGTCAGTGTTATAAATTATATCTAATATAGTTTTAACTTTAATATAAATATTAATTACAAATTTCGTAATTAATTTAATATAATTTGAATTTTTTAATATTTATGTAGAAGAATTTACGTGTTATGATCCGTCTGTGTTCCCCTGTCTTGGTCTTGAGTCGAACTTTAATTTTGAAGTGTATTTTGTTCCCCATTGTTTCTGGGTTGCTTTCCGTGTACTATACTTATTTCCCTGTTTCTCTGTCTGCCATAGTTCCCCTTGTTTGTTACCAGTGTTGGGGAAGTAATGCATTACAATATTGCGTTACTCCATAAAAAAAGTAATTAATTACGTTACTTAGTTACGGGAAAGTAATGCATACATAGTTTTCCATTACTTTTGTCACCTGGCTGGGCTTGCTTATTTATTTTTAATAACAGAACACTCAACAGGTAAATTTTGGCTGCAACTGTAAAGGCCCTTCACACCAAGAGTGAAATGAAACCACTCAGCTGAACGAAGAAGAAAAATGAACTCTGCCTCTGCACTTACTCCCAATTTCTCTCAACAAAGGGACGGGAAAGGTGTCAGTGGATAAACAGGAAAAGAAAGTAACTTGCATTATTTGAAAAAGTAACTCAGATATTTTCTTGTTAATATCAAAGTAATGAGTTACTTTACTAGTTACTTGAAAAAAGTAATCTGATTACGTAACTCACATTACTTGTAATGCGTTACCCCCAACACTGTTTGTTACCACCTTGTTAATCTCCATAGCTACTAATCACCCACACATGTCCCTTGTCAGCCCTGGTTAACTTATGTATATATATACCCCTTTGTTTCCTTTATTCATTTGTCAGTCGTTGTTTGCTGTAGATTCTCACGTCCCGTGTTTTCCTGGTTAAAATAAACTGTTTGCTTTATTTTATTCAGTGAATAAACCTTTCTCTAATTGGATCAGACTCATCTCTCTTTTGTCCCAGCATTACATTAAGCTTGTGCATTTTTAAAATATCCAAAATATTTAATAAAATGTTGAGTGATTCTCTAGGTTCAGCTGAATGCTGATTATGGAACACCAAGATTTAAGATGTTGTGCAAGAATAAACACACTGAGCTGCAGGAATGTTAGTCAACGCATAACCAGTATAATGAAGAAGAATGACGAAAACACATATCAAAATCCCAAATGCTGTCAGAGGAAAACATGCAGGAATCCGACAAACTGGGCCACTTGCTCCTCAGCAAGCAAATGCTTTCTTATATAGTGTACATACATACACCCATCTTCTTTTGCAAACCCTACAATAGACACATATGGAGCAGTTTAATATATATACATCTAGATAATTTTTTATGTTACTTTTGGTTCTGTGGTACTTTTTGTGCCATATAGATTTTAAAGAATGTTTTATTTTTTAATAATTTAATAAAATAATGTATGAATAACAGATTAAAACGATATATGATGTATATAAATTGTGTGACGTGACATGTGGCCAAGTATGGTGACCCATACGCGGAATTAGTGCTCTGCATTTATCCCATCCAAAGTGCACACACACAACAGTGAACACACACCGTGAACACACACCCGGAGTAGTGGGCAGCCATTTTTTGCTGTGGCGCCCGGGGAGCAGTTGGGGGTTCGGTGCCTTGCTCAAGGGCCCTCAGTCGTGGTATTGAAGGTGGGAGATAGTGCTGTACATCACTCCCCCCACCTACAATCCCTGCCGGTACGAGACTCGAACCTTTGGGTTACGAGTCCGACTCTCTAACCATTAGGCCACGACTTGTATTTTAATACAAATAAATATTTCCAATAATTTACTAATAAAACTCTATATTAGGTGTGTGTGTGTGAGAGATTTTAAATTGAAATTAGCATTACATTATAATCAGCGTATTTGTTTTTGAGTTCTTATCATAATTTCAGTAGACAGATGGTTTTCTGAATAACTAGATATTAAAAAGTTATTTGAGGAATATGCTTGCTTGTCAAGAATTGTACTTATTGTAAACAATGCATCATTGCACATTATTCCACATTTTGTAGAAAAAGCCAACATATACTTGCTACTTGGAAATAACTTTTCAGTTTTCAGTCCACCTGTCATATGACTCGTCAAGCTGTGAATCCTTTTCATTCATACTGGAAACGTTATTTTTAAGACTGTATTTATAATGCATTTGACTTAATCATGTCATGCTAAATGACTGTTAATGATTTGAATCCTATATGAGATACAAGTACTTTGAAGTCAAACCTTGGCCTCTGCTAGCGTGCGTGTGGGCATTTGTATCATTTTCATTGTGTGCGGTACTTGTGATTGCACGTCTGGTATGTCTGCGAGTGAGTGAGTGCACATGTGCATCTCGGTAATGACCTAAACGGTTTGATCTGATGTATCTGTGGTCCTTGCTGTTGGACTCATTACTATCAATAGTGATGAGATCATCTGACTCATCGTGGCATAATTCGTGCGCGCGATTCATCTTCCACACCCACTGTCACGGCTCTGTTTCTCTTCCTGAGCAAATGTCCTCTGATAGAACTAATGATAATGTCTAAGACCAGCGTTTAGGCTATCAGGAGAGGAGAGGCCGACTTTCGAATGGTGTGTCGGTGGTTGGAGATATTAGTGTGTTGGTGGTCCTCATAAGTGTGCGTGAGTTTGCTGGGTGAGGAAATGGAGGCAGAAACAGAAACAGAGCTCTGTGATCCGTTTCTGATGGGGCACATCTGGTTGAGGCGAGAACATCTCTTGTGTCACAATCTAAGGTTTGATTACAGCCAATTAGATAGCTAAATAAAAGCCCCTGCAGTTGTTCCAGTTTTTTTCTATTTGCATAATAACAAAGAATTAAGAGAACAAAAACATGGCAGAAGTGCTCGATTCTCCACAGCCACAAACCACAGTCCTGATGGAGGGTTAAACATTTACTGTAACACCAATCAAATGCACATTCACACACCAGTTGAGGTCTTTATCGTTGCATAATCCATCATTCTGGCTAATTTTGTACGATTAAAACTGTCTGTCTCTATTAAAGCTGACAATCACCCTTTCTGTCAGACCTCCAGTGCTTGTTTAGGCAAGTATTAAACTTTAGCGTGTAACTAATCTTACAATTGCTTTGAGAATGAATGATACCTTAAATCCTGTGGATTTGTTAAGGTCGGATGTGCTGTTACTTTTGTAATTGATCTGGAGGACGATAAAGTGGAGGGAAATCCAATACTTACACTGGCTTTCAAACGTTTGGGTTAGTATGAATTTCATTAACAAAGCGCATTTATTTCATTAAAATTACACAAGTAAAAACAGCAATATTTGTAAAAAAAAAAAAATATAGTTATATATTTACAAATAAAGCATTTTATTTAAATTTATTCATGAGATGCGAATCTGAATTTCAGCATCATTTCAGTCGTAATGTGAAATAAATTGTGCTGCTTAATATTTTTGTGGAAACTGTCAGCATTTATTTGAAACAGAAATATTTTAAAAAAATTATAAACGTCTTTACTAAACGTGATTAATTAAATGTGTTCTTGCTGAATTTTTTTAATCGATATTGATCCCAAACTTTATGTATATATATAAAAAAATTATAAAATAAAAATGAAAGAGTGGTATGAAATGGAATTGCAATTATGCAGTGATGGGAATGGTTAGGGCCTTTTTTGTACTTTTACACTTTGGCAGACATTTATATATTACATTGCATTGAAGGTATAAATTTTTCCGGGAATTAAACCCATAACCGCACCATTAGTCCAGACTTAGAATTTTATTTTTAGACTATCATTTGCATTTAACTTTCTGTCCTTTTTTAGCCTCACAAGAATACACCCTACACCCTTGTGTTTCAGCAGGGGGGATGGTAGTCTTGATATTCTTAATGTCATGTGCTGTTGCCTTTTGCACAAATCGGCATGCTTTGCATTTAGGCAAAACAGCTCAGCTTTAGTTCAATTGCATAAACATGTCATACGTTTGTGTGTTTTTGCATAGTTCAAAAGTGATTCAAGATGCTCTCCTTTACAAATTGGCTGCCTCTAATGTACACTGCAAACCACATTTGTGAATTGCTGGGATTACCAAGGACAACTGAAGTTCTTCTTATGATTTTCAGATTTGTGCTTAGCTACAATTTCACGCTCACGGTTGGGTGATTGTTAGAAATGTTCACTTAAAGGGGAATCCCTATTTTTATTCAGTCCTGAGATGTTCTTTTACACTCAGTTGCATTTAAATAGATTTAATGACAATTGCTTTATTCATTTTTACAGCCAAAGTTCACTACAGCCTATGCAAAATTAAGCCCATATTGTCATATTTAATATTACTCATAATGGCTAGTTGAAAACCTACCAAACCCCACACCAACCCCCGTGTGCCTAAGCGTTACCCCTCTCGTCGATAATTTCCTGCCCTTCCGCTTGCCCTTTATGTTTCCAGTGCTGTATATTGTCTAATCTGGTGCATTTGCTCTAGGAGGCGGTGAACAGCAGGTAAGAATGCAATCATTCGAAACCGGTGGGCGGGAGGGGGATCTAATGACTCAAACTTAAAGACAAATTATTCCAACAGAATGTATTTGCTCCAGACGCATTTGTCAACTAATTAGTATAGTATGTTGTAGTCAGAGTTGAAGCAAAGTATTTAGGGGGTCTTCCTGAAGTAGATTTGGGAAATGCAGACACTGAGTAAAGTACACTTTGAAGTAATTTATTTAACCTTTAGACAGCATCTCACTCTTGACGTCACGAGGTGAGGGGGAGACACTAGCTGGTGTCTGGTGTTCCACACAACTCATTTAGGCATGGAGAAAACATGTAAGGCACAATGCTTTGTCAGAGGGGTGAAGAGAGGCTGGGCCTCCTCAGAAATTAATTTGAAATTGGATAAAATGTATGGTTTTATTGAGTGTACATATTAATGTAGATATTCGCAAAATATAAAGATGTTTTTTTATGTGAATTTTAACACCGCAGGAACGCCAAAGGAAGGCTCACAACATAAAGGCTTCTTGAGTTAGTAAACTGACCAATCAGAATTATTGTTTAAATGATGCTCCACCACTATTTATTCATTATTATTCAAATTTCTCCTCCAACAAAAATAGTTCTACACAAAGTCACAGCAGAACATTTGAAATGCCAAGCAAAACAGAGTAAAAGTGTTTCATTCTTTAGTTATTCATTTGTTATGGAACAAATTGATGGAGTGAATGAATCATATAATTTGTGAATGAATCAGCGTCTTTTAACGAATCGGTTGAGTGAATGATTCAATGACTCATTCATAAAAACAACAGCTTGTTTAGTACACGCATTTTTTAATGAATCGTGTTGCATCATTACACCAGTGAGTAGCAACTTTATGAAATTATGAGTGATTCTGCATAAAGAATCAGTGTAATATTCAGAACAAAAATGTAATATCACAAGTTGCATTTGCACAGTAAGCATGCATGGGTAAACATGAACTAAGTTACAGTCTCTAATAAGTTCTTGTTTAAAAATGTTTGCATGTTAATAGAAACGTTAAATGTTAGCATTAAAGGTTTAAATTTTTTTGCTTAATTTTGTTTTCATTATTGCAGATTATGTAATAGTTTTACTCAATTTATACAGAAAAATTAAATGTTTGTTGATTAAAGTTTATGCTATTTTATTCCAAGGCTAAAATTTATAAATAGGATAAAACATCTAACAACTTTAATGGACTATTTTCCAGTTGTTAGATTAAATGTTGCTCTCTGTTCATTTATGCTCATAGTGATCATAAGCACAAGTGTCTCTTCTTGAATTTGACAGGGGTTTTGAGATAGCCACTAAATATGATTCAGTATTGCAAAAAGGTGGCTCAGAAGTTTTCTTCATTGCACCATCCCTTGTGAGAGAAAGGACATGTGTGATAGTAAAGTGACAGCATGAGTCAGGATCTCACCTCATGTAGGCACCGGGTGAGAACCAGGCAAGTTCATTCAAACTTTTCTTCATTTAACGCCCATTCTGATCCCAGACCAACTTTCCATCACAAAAGACTCATAATGACCACTTTAGCTATGATAGAAAACTGATCTCAGATCAGTACTAAAGCCTAGCCACCACCAAAACCTGCGCCATCCATGTATGCTCTCCATCAGTAGGTGTCAGTGCCTTTAGACTTAATGGTGAGACCGTGACTCACGCTGACGTTCGACTGCCACTGGTGTAAAGGGTTCATCACACTTTCCACAGTTTGTCGTCTTTGATTAATAAGCTGAATGTGGCAAGGCCACATTTTTTCCTGCCATGACCTATGATCATTTTTAAGCACATGGGCCCACAAACCTGAAATAATTAGTGAACTTTTCTACTTTCCACCATGACTGGATACATTAATATACTGTTAGTGTACTAATGCTGGATAAGTCAAAATATAAAATAAAATAGTAAAACACCAGAACTAAAGGATTTACAGAATAGAACATAAAAAAAAAAAAATCTAAAACTAATTACGTCTATGAGTCCGTTCTTTTGTGCGTGTGAATAAAACATCACAGTACACCCCTTGTAGTCTGACTCCCGAACAATTACCCATGATTTACTCACCCTCAAGCCATCCTAGGTGGATATGACTTTACACTTTCAGAAAAAAAGCCTGCTAACTGTCGTACGCGTGTTCCAGCAGATTACTAGCGCTGTGAGATGCCAAATGCAGAAGTGCAAAGGAGAGTGAAAAACAACACCAGTTATGAATTAGAAGTACAAAACGAGGATTTGTAAAGGAAAATGTTGGAGGATTTCGATATAAGCCAAGAGGAGACTGTTTTTTCCCTTTACTGTAAACCGACACTGTTTTCGGGGGGGGGGGGGGTGGGGCAGACTACATATTCTCACTTGCGTTTATGCTATCCTAGTCCGACGTCCTCCCCTGAATCCCTCTCGCTCATGAATGTAACGTTCAGTAGGGATTCTGTTTTAAAGCCGTAAAAATGGATACTTATTTCCACATGTGTAGCACTTTTTATGATGGATGGATGCATTTTTTTGGGCTTCAAAATCTTGACCCCCTCATTTACTGCCATTTTAAAGCTGGCAAGAGCCAGGACATTTCTTAATATAACCTAGACACCTAGGATGGCGTGAAGGTGGTAAAATACAAAAAAAAATGGGGTCATTTTCATTTTGGGGTGAACTAACCCTTTAAGTTAGTATCCTATTTGGTGAATCAACTAATTACCACAAGAAAGGACAGCGACCCCTTTCTAATGAACAGGTTTGACTACCTTAGTAATTTCCATGAGCACAAATCTTAATATTTAAGCACATAATGATATTCTAGGGAATTGTGTGCTTCTAATTTTATAGCAACAAATGACTTTCTTCTTTCTACTACTCCTCAGTTATATTATAAATTGTCTTTGATCTTTCAAGCTCTATAATTGCAGTCAGCGGGGGTTGCATTGCTTCAGTCCAAAAGAACTTGAATAAAAATCGCCCATCCATAAAAAATTGTCTCACACGGCTCCGGGTGGGGGGGGGGGGGTGGTGACAAGGCCTTCTGTAGCGAATCATGACCGTTGTTTAAGAAAACCTGAGCCATATTCACGAATAATCACTTTACTGTATCTTGCGCCAACATTTGGACCAACATTCCGAGGGCATGCGTATGAGGTCTGTGCGAATGCGTGTGAGTCTCCGTGAAAACCAACTTTTTGTTACAGGACAAGACGCAAAGTTTCCTTTACTTTTACAAGGCAACCAGGGGGGGGGGTCTCCTCTTTATATTGAAATAGTAATCCGCGAAGAGGGGGGTGGCTTGACATTCTTTCTTTCTCAAATACTTTTTGTACATTCATATTCTGTACCGTTGTTTGTTTATGATCTCTCCGCGTGTCTTTTCCCGCGTGCGTCACTTCTGAGCGCTCATGCGCACACCGACTCATACATCATTCCCCCAGATTACACTTCTGTTTACACAGTGCGCTATCTAGATCAGTGTAATTATTAATTTTGCATATGGATAGTTTTCTACAAAAACTCAGAAGGTGCGATTGTTCACCCCGCCGGAGCCGTGTGAGACACTTTTTTTATGGATTGGCGATTTTTTTATTTAAGTTCTTTTGGACTGATTCATGCAACACCCGATGAGTGGCATTAAACAACTTGAAAGATCAAAGAACATTTTTAATATAACTCCGACTGGATTTGTTTGAAAGAAGAAAGTCATATACACCTAGTATGCATCGTGGGTGAGTAAAACGCAGCCTAATTTCATTTTTAGGTGAACTAACCCTTTAATGTTAGTTAATAAAAAGAAAATCGTTCAGTGTTTGTTGATGTTTTTGTTGCTGTTACGTGACGTAGCATTGTCTGACTAGGGGCGAGACGTGGGCTGATGACGTCATCGTTTCAGAAAATATACGGATTCGCTGTCCACAAGAAAATGCAAGGGCGGCGTTTTCAGATTTATCCACTCTGGGACCCGGTTTCAAAAATATCGCCAGATCCGTGTGGACGAAACGCCTATACGATACAAAATTTATGCATATACAGCTAAAAGCATCTCTGTGTGGACGGGGCCTCAGTCAGTATGAAAGAACTTGACTGGTCTGCAGAAAGCCACGCCCTAATCCCAGCTGAACACCCGCTAATATACTCTGCTAACTTACAATGGAGCGCCTTGAGCCCAAAACTCAATCACCAAACACAATGCACTTGTACATATGGTAAAGTCCATTTTAGACTTCTACAACTGTTAGAAGCACACAATTCTCTAGAATATCATTATATGCTTAAACATTAAGATTTGAACTCATGGAAATGACTAAAGTAGTCAAACCTGTTCTTTAGAAAGGGTGTCCCAATACTTTTGGCAATATGGTGTAGCTACAGTTTATAATCAATTAAATAACTAATAATTTAGTGGTTGTTCATACAACACTTCTAAAAAATGGTGTAAACATACCTTTTGCTACAAATGACTCTTTTGAGGCAGTTATTTTTAGTGAATCAAACGTTAAGTGGCAGTGAGTCTACTCTAGAAGAATGACTCATTTCTTTGAACCATAAACATACAGAATAACCAGTGTAGTTTGTTTGACTCCTTAACAAATGACTCTTATGAACAGGTTCTTTGAATCAAAAACATACAGAACAAGCAATGTATTCTGACTCCCAAACAAATGACTTAAGTTGGTTTCTTTTTAGTGAATCAAACACTACAGTCTATAAACCATGGAACAACTAATAGTTACTGAGTGGTTGTTCACACAGTGCCTCTAAATATGGTGTCAACATACCTTTTTATATGTATTTATTATTAATTAAACATTTATTTTTCCCAAATAGCCTCTTTATTTCAAAACTAAATGAATTGTTAATGGAACCATTAAGAATTCAGAATAACTCAGAGGAATTTGATCCGGAATGGAACCATTAAATTCTTTCAGATTCCATCCTTGCTAACAACTATTCAGAAGCTCGGAACATATTAGCAACAACATAGCAACACCCTGGCAACCACCCACAACAAACCGTACTGGTGTCAGATAGAAAACCATTGAAGCTTTATAACAATATAGACATACAGATGCTGAATAGGAGCTTCTGAATAGGATCCAAATTCAGTCCAAGCCATTCATCTGATCACCTCTCAAGTCATTCATCACACACACTATCTGATTCATTCTCCAAGTCTTTCTTCATCCAATCAGACTGTTTCTTTCCTCTCCCACGCTATTTCATCCAATCCGACTTCATCAGCCTGCGGCCTAATTGACAATTCCATTCATTAAAGCGGCAAAGTAGATAAAAGAGTTTGAGACACAGAAATAGAAAGATAATATCTGACATTCTGACATTATCATTATCTGCCCAGAAAATCCTCATCTTTGTAAAGGAGGCGGGGTGTAGAGCGAGAGAGAGGAGTCATTCATAATGTTCTGTCTGCAGCCCAAGTTAGTTTCTCTGCGTATGTGTGGATTTATCCAGACCTGTTCCATTTCTTCTTGTTAGTTATTAATGACCACCCTCTATAATCACCATGGTGACAGCACTAGCAATCAAAAAGTAGATGTAAAACTAAGCCAGGGTCTAAAGAAAGCTCTTCTTTGAACACTTCTATGCATGTGTTATTAAGTCAAACCCATAAACCTTCATACTATAACCTTTAACTTTCACATCAACCCTCTCACCCTGACCGCAAAAGATAAAAGCAAAAATTTAGGAATGCTTCAATCATACTCCTACTGTCATGTGTTGGTGTTTGTTGCCAGCAGGAGCTAGAGAAGGTGGAGTGAAATCATCCTCTATATTTATAGCAGCTATAAAAACCCATAACCCTGGGTAACAAATGTTAGAGTACTCACCCATTTTATATGCATGTTTGTTGGTTTTATAAACATGCATGGTAAAGAAAATCAGATTGGCCAGCAGAGATTTGTTATAGTTTTTTTATAAGTCATCAAAATGACGATTTTCACTTCGACATACCACATAAATGCTATATAAATAATAACAACCATCCTTCTACAGTCGACAAAGTGTAATAATTACATTTCCTTAAAATGTTTTTTAGAATAAATCTCCTATGCCCACCAAGGCTGTGTTTATTTGATCAAAAATACAGTGAAAATTGTATTAGTTATTTTAAACTGTTATAATATTTCACCATATAAGTGTTTTTACTGTAGTTGTACTGTGTTTTTTAGCCTTGGCGAGTATAAGAGACTTCTTTTAGAATAAAAAACTAATTGTAATTATTCCAAACTTTTGACTGGTAGTGTAGCCTTACATTGACGGACATATCTTGAGAGCAGAATGCCATAGATATATGTAGAGGTAGATTCCGCATTCGACTGCTCCAGACACGTCAACTCATCCGCCCTCTTGGAACGGACAATGTCTCATCACTCTCAGTAAAAATCAATGAGTTTTCCTAAATGCCACAACATCTAAATTCCCTGAAAAATGAGATAAACTTTCAAAGGTGAGAATGTGTTGGTTTGGATTTTTAATATAAAACTCAGTATTACAGGTTTTTAAACTGTATCTTTTTAGTGTCATGTTAGCTAACAGCTTCTTCTTGTGTTGTGTTGGTTTAGCAAATTCATCTGCTGAAGTCTATTGCAGATATAAATATTCTTACATGTATATAACTACATTTGCAGACGCACAGTCATCTTGCTCTCAAGTGTTCACGGACTAGCTTTGACCATTCCAATATGGTGAACGGCTTACATATAACGACCCATCTATTGGGTCGTTATATGTAAATGCATCTATTGTGTCTATTGCCAGACACTTTTCATGCTAAAATCCACCTTAGCAACCACATAGCAATGCCCTAGGTAGCACTCACTACACCCGAGCTAGCATCATGGCAAGTACCTCATCTCCTTAACAAACTGTTCAAATTTAGCCTTTTTGCCATCCTTTTTGGTCATAAATCACTTAAAACAGCTTTAATATAAGTTAATATATACGCCACCAGATTCGTTTTTGGGAAGTGAACATGCTTTGATGAGTGATCCATTAATTCATTCACTCAGCTGATTCATTCAACAACATTGATTAATTCAGAAACTAAAATTACTGTCTTTAGGAGTCTTTGAATTACGCACACAACTGATTCATTTAAAAACGGCTGAATTCAGAATAGCAAACTAGTTAGTTTACTACTCTTACTATTTCTGCTATATATAGATGAGTAGTATGCTATTCCGATTTTGGCGATTAATTTAGGTAGAAACAAGTTTACATCTTCATAAGTGATTCATTTGTTCATTCACTCTCTCAACAGAATCATTAAAAAATGCTGATTCATTAAGGAACGCTGTTACTCTGTGTTGTTTGAAAACACAACGTTAACTTCTGCTCTGGCTTTGTTAGGAACTATTTATCTTGGTGGAGCAAAAGCAGAAGTAAAGGTATGTTCACACTACGCACAGTATACTAATTTAAAAAATAGTTTTAGCAAATAGCAGAATCTACACCAGACCAGAGCTATAACAATAACAAAACAGAGAAACAATAGTATGCGCTTATTATAAATAGTACATCATCATGTTTTGGTGTGAATGCTAATATACTTATCGTTATAGTTTCAATCTTGGCATGAGTGGAACATAACCTTCTCTAATTAAAATGTAAGTACTTTTACTAAGTAAGGATATTAATTTCTTGCCAAAGGAAGATAGAATGTGTTATCATTGGCTCCGTATAAAAACAATACAAGTTCATGGAATTTCCCCACTATGATTTTAAAGCAGACATGTGTATGTGTGCATCGCTGCATGTGCATGTTTTGATATCAGTAAGTAATGTGCTGAATTGGGGCTTCCCCCATGTCATTAAAGTACTATCACAGCTGATCCAGCCAAACCACACTCACCATGCTTTCACTCGCACATTACCTCCTGCACGCATACACACTATGATCAAACAAACACGCACTACCTTATACAGAGACAACAACAGCCTTTAGGCCCAGAGCAACCAACACTGACCACGATGTAATCATCCATATTACAATCGGTTTAGCTATTATGATTATGCTTATGTTTGAATATCTGAGTTGATGACCTAAGATCAAACTAGTGACATCACAGAGATTCTGTTGAAAGAGACCACGAGTGGCTAACACAACAGCCTTTGATGATGATTTTCATAATTGTCAGCATAATGTACGCCACTCGACATCCAAGTACTGTCTGTCTTCAAAGTGGTTCTAAGTACCACATTATATATGAAGGTTTATCCTCCTTATTTTGCAATGCGGAAGCTATTTTCTTTGAATGTGCAAGACTTCTGATTCATTAGCCCCTATATCTAAAAAATAGAAGAATAAGAAAGTGCTGCAAATTATAAAAAATATTTGGTGTATGAACCAGTGTTGGTTTGATTATGAAAATTAATTATAATAATATGATAACAAATGTCAGTGTCTCTCTTTTTCTTGCAATAGTGATTTTGTCTCACAATTTTGACTTTTTTTGCAATTCTGAGAAAAAAAAATATAAGATGCAAGATATAAAAATATAACTCAGAACTGCAAGGTATGAACTCAGACTTGTGAGATATAAACACAGAATTGCCAGATAAAAATGTACAATTCTGAGAAGGTAGGTCAGAGTTGTGAGATATAAACTTGCAATTGCGAGAAAAAAACTTTTTTGTGCTTTTTATGTTGTGGCGGGTAAAAAAAGAATTGAGAGATGTAAACTTGAACATTTTTTCTCTGAAATGGGAGTTTATATCTCCCAGTTCCGAGTTTCTATCTCTCAACTGACCGTTCGCAAAGAGCTTGATTAACAGGTGATCTGACCAATCATAACGCAAATCTGACAGCTTGTCCAACCGCTATGGCCGGAAACTAACAATAAATTAATTTTACCTATTAGATTGTTTTATTAACATCTACACATACCCCAACCCTAAGCAATAATGCAAAAACAGTAACTATTGTTGTACAACGTGACAAAAAGTATGCTATATTAATGTGCGCATGCCCAGGAGCTGTATCCCAACCACAAATTAGACAGGAGAGTTGATAAACTTAAGTGGACTTCAACTTGAAAAATGGTGTGTTCCGCAGTTGAAATAAAATACGTTCTGATGTTCATTCATGTTCATTTCGTACTTTAAGTAAATATGAAAAAATGATCGGTTCACGTGCCACTTTAACTGAAGCAATACAGTAATCTGTCATTAAACCACAAAACGGCGTTTATTGTTTGAATTTCTATCAAAATAAAATTTGAAAGCTGAAAGTCCTGAAACAAGAAGTAACTTCTTTGTGTTGTCAGTTTCCACTGCGTGAGAACATGATGTGTAGTGTGAGAGCAGCACTGTTTGTCGGAGATAGCAACAGTAAATAAGAATGGCAGGTCTTTGCCAATGGTCAATTTTCTCTCAAAGTTTTCTTTCTGAGAATTATGACAAAAAAAGTCTGAATTATGAGATAAACAGTCGCAATTAAATTTTTGACTTTTTATTTTGTGGGGAAAATTGCAAATTCAGAATTTAGAGAAAGAAGTCAGAATTGTGAAATGTAAATGAGAATTCTGAGAAAAAAGTTGGAATTGCAAAATATAAAATTGGAATTGCGAGAAATAAGTCTGATTTTTTTCCCCCTCTGAAATGCAAGTTTATATCTTACAATGCTGAGTTTTCTTTCTCAGAATTGTGAGAAAAAAGTCTTACAATCAAAAGTTGCAGTTACCTTTATATTTTTTATTTTATCGCTTTCATATGTTTTTGGACTGTTTTTCTTCAGGTACAATAACTACAACTAAATGACACTGGAAACATCACACATTCAAGTTACAAATGGCCACACCCATTCTTAATAGTTAAAAATAGGGTGGATACAGCTATTTGTTTAAGATTTGGTTTTATTTAGTGTTTGATCATTTTTGGCTGATAGTGCAAGCTATTGTAGTCAGATCACAAACATCTGTCAATATGAAATTTTTAAAAGTTTAGGCTTTGTAGAAGAAAAAGTCCTTGTTGATATGATAAACACTATTGAATTAATAGAGCAACACCCCTAAACTCAAGTAGTCATCTGACACAAAACCTTTCAGTTTGTTTGTATAAAGTAATGGGTTTGTTTGACCCAAGCAAGGACACAATTCAGTATAATTACCGTCTTTCCTTGCTGAATGGCACACATTTAAAATCGCAGCCTCCTTCTATCATCCTTTGTCTCTCTTTCTCTGCACATCTCATTTTTCTCTGACTGATTTGATTTGGCTGTTTGGCACTTACCTGCGTCATCATGTCTTTTTGAAGAGATTCCCATCTGCCTTGTAGCTGAGACACGTTGTCAAACACAGACAGCCCTTCCGGAAGAATCTTTGAGACAAACAAGGGCAGCCACGTCTAATGGGATTTCCAAAAGTCAGAGACCTCGAAAGGCCCTAAAAATATCACAGGCGTGCTGAGAGAGTTTCCCCCACCTTTATGTAGCAAAACATCAGAAAGAAATATACACTACCGGTCAAAAGTTGGAATAATTGAGACCTTTTTAAAGTTTTAGAAAGAAGTCTCTTAAACTCACCAAGGGTGCATGCATATATTTCTTTAAAACACAGTAAAAATATAGAAATATTATTACAATATAAAATAGATACATAAATAAAATAACAGTTTTCTACTGTAGTATATTTTAAAATGTCATTCATTTGTGTGATGACAGCTGAATACTAACATAAAAATATTAAGCAGCACAACTGTTTACAACACTGATGATAATAATAATAAATGTTTCTTAAGCAGCAAATCAGCATATTAGAAGGATTTCTGAAGGATCATGTGACACTGAAGACTGTAGTAATGATGCTGAAAATTCAGTTTTGCATCACAAGAATAAATTACATTTTAAAATGAAAACGGTTCTTTTAAATTGTAATAATATTTCATAATATTACCATTTTTACTGTATTTTTGACCAAATGAATGCAGCCTTTATGATCATAAGATACTTCTTTCAAAAACATCTTAATTGCATGTGCATGTGCTATTTTACTATAAAAATCTGGATGAATATTAGTTAATGAATTCTATAATTAATACATTTTATTTATGAACAATGTAAACTAGCTTAAGACTTTGAGCTCTTGCAAAGGTCTTTCAGCTGAGCTGTATTGATTTGTCACGTCTCATTTTTGTATCTGAATAGTCAGCCAGTGACTCACTAATTGTATAAAGTTACTGCTGACCACTCGCTGCTCTTATCTACTGACCACTCTGAACGTGTGATGATGTCACTAAGAACAATCACGCGCTGATGACATCATATGCTGTCATTTTATAGAATAAATGCATACAAAGAAAATACTCCTTTGGGAGGATATTATAAATAAAGGTACTACAAATAAAGATCACACTGCTGGATTTGCTGCTTTGCATTAAGCATTTGTTTGCTTGCATTATTCATTACCCTTGCATCACATCTAGTATATGGTGTTGGTACAACACAGAGGGAGGAGATGGAGAGGAAAGGCAATTAATAAAATATCAAACTATCAATATACAAACACTGAGTGTGCTTGTATCCTGAACTGGAGATTTCATTCCAAACTGAGCAAAAACGTGTGTGCTTAGAGATGTGGAAATAATCTCAACTTTCATTAAAGTCTAATTCTAGCGATAAAATCCATAAAAATGAAGTATTATCTGTAGGCCTATTTGAAAATATTCGTTTTGAGTTGCAGAAAAAGGTTGCCTCAATATTTTCCATCAATGAGTAAAGCACCCACAAGCCAATTCAAACCGATTTGCTTGATTTAACAGGAGCTGGCAGCATTCACCAGAAACATTATATGTACATTATTATATATAACTATTTGTAAATAAAAATATATACTGTATATCAGGTGATTTAATAAAAATAGATTTAATGTAGAATGTATATTTATGAATGAAATACCTTTAAACAAAAATCTAACGATTTTCAAAAGATGTTTATCTGATATTAGAAAATGGCTCTTTTCAGATCAAGCCGTTTTTGAAGCATTTTCCTTTAAATGTTAATGAGCTCTGCTGACCCTCTCTTTCGAGCTGCTCTCAGAGAGACTGTTTACTCTAGCTGCATTCATCCTGAAACTTGCTAATTAGCACATTATTAGGAAAGGCGATTTGCAAAGATTCGTTAAAAAAACCTTACACTCACTTCTTCTGTAGGTGAAGCTAGATCACGAATGATTCACGCAAACATAAACGCATTTATGGAGATCGGGGGCGCATTCCCTTCAAAAAATCCACTGCGTCTTCAGCGGCTCATATGTCAGGAGTAAATGACGACTGCTACGTTCATTATTACATCCAACAACAAAACAACTCAATCGCTTAGGAGTCATTCTTGTATACATCTGCTCCGGCGGTGAAACAATGGCGGACTGATGACAGCTCACTCAAGGCGGGTCTGAGGTAAGATGCCAGTCCAGTCTGTGCTGAAACGCTACTGTCAATCAAACTATCTTGGGAGGGGCCTGTCTGTGTGACGTCACACAGACAGGAATCTGAGATCGGCTCAATTTGAGAAAAGGGTAAAGATTTTAGTAGATTAACAAAAAACCACTTGGTTGATTTTTATCATTTTAGGGTGTTTGTGTACACACACTGCCAACACACATTCAGTTCAAACAACTTGTAAAAGTGAATTTAGCATCCGATGACCCCTTTAAACCATGGGTTCAAGATTTGAAACTTTGCCTCTGCTGGTAGATGCTGCAACTACAACATTAAGCATTTTTTACCATTGAACATTCAAAAGCAGATATTCAAGCCACATACAAACCGAAAATGTTATACCTTATACATATATTCGGGGAAGTCGTGGCCTAATGGTTAGAGAGTCGGACTCATAACCCAAAGGCTGTGGGTTCGAGTCTCGTACCGGCAGGGATTGTAGGTGGGGGGAGTGAATGTACAGCGCTCTCTTCCACCTTCAATACCACGATGAGGTGCCATTGAGCAAGGCACCGAACCCCCAACTTTGCTCCCCGGGCGCCGCAGCATAAAATGGCTGCCCACTGCTATGTGTTCACGGTGTGTGTGTGTGTGCACTTTGGATGGGTAAATGCAGAGCACTTATTCCAAGTATGGGTCACCGTACTTGGCCACATGTCACTTCACTCATACATACGTTTTATATATATATTATTGAATTATTTCTTCTGTCGTTTATGCATCTCTCAGTGCACTGCACCAAGTTGTGTCGAGAACATGTTTGCAGTAAGGGGAAATGTTGTGTTTATCAGGTCATGCATTTTTCATTCATGCTAAATACATTATTAATGCTTTCATAACATTTACCCTACTTCCTGAACCATTGTTTTATTTTTCACCCCTGGTTTCACATTAATTAAAGATTTTGTTTTGATTTTTGCATCAACGCAGCCTGCTTCTGTCATAACACGCTGTGACATGATCAGTCATTAAAGCGCAGTTCAGCGTGACGAAGATGTTGCACAGACCCTGTGATAGTTTTTGCATTATTTCAGGTAAAATTCTCAGTTATTATTGATATGCAGATTGGCAGTCAGATGGGGAGTTACTGAAAACATAAACGGCTTAGATTTGTAGATTGATGGCATAGAGAAATGTCGATTTACAACCATACTAAATGATTGAATGATGTGAATGATTTTCAGTGTGTGTTTTCTAGATTACCTCATATGGTCTTGATAACTTCTCGACAGTGAAAATGATTTAGACATCTCTATATCCGCAAAGGGCTCAGGTCTGAAGAAATATGAGCAGATGAAGCTTAAACAATCAGACAGTAGGTTTTTAACACTCACTATATTACACACTCAAATCCTTGGCTAGCCATGTTTTCCTCAAAGTCCAAACAAATTAATTGCTTATTTGAATGATGGCAGACATTCAAAGTGCTTGGATGGAAAAACATGTTTTGTTTTGTTTTTTAAATAAGATGATCTGCTTGTGAGGGATCCCCTTGCTAAAATATAAAGTATATATAAATGCATTAAGACACAATTAAACTGTGTGGAACAGATTTGGAGAAATTTAGCATTGCCATTAATTGCTCACTAATGGATCCTTTGCAGTGAATGGGTGCCGTCGGAATGATAGTTCAAGCAGTTGATAAAAAAATCATAATAATCCACAAGAAATCCACATGACTTCAAGTCCATCAGTTAACATCTTGTGAAGTGAAAAGCTGTGTGTTTTAACTTTAAACGGTCACTTCTGGACTAAATAAGTTCATTATCCATAATAACACTTCTCCCAGTGAAAAAAGTCAATTTCCTGTTTTCCTCTCATATCAAATTCCACTGACATATTGGTTTAGAACTATTTTAGACTGTAAACGGTGACTTTTCACCACTCACTTGTGCTTGATCTGTTTATATTTTCCCCTGATTCTGACGAGCAAGCTTTATCACGGAGACAATTTAATAGGACCTATTTGGCAAGAAGCAAAGGTTTAAGTTATTTTTTAAAAGGCCTAAAGATGGAGATGTGTCTTATAACACACAGTTTGAACTTCATTCAGACGGCACCCACTCACTGCAGAGGATCCATTGGTGAGCAAGTGATGTAATGCTAATTTCTCCAAACGTGTTCTGATGAAGAAACAAACTCATCTACATTTTGGATGGCCTGAGGGTGAGTAAATTTGCAGCAAATTTTCATTTTTGGGTGAACTGTGCCTTTAAGAGACAACACTTTGGCCCAGATTTACTAAACAAGGCAAATTAGCGCGAGAGAGCAAAAATACCAGTAATTTGACGAGCGCAAACATTGATGATTCATTTTAATACTCCTTTACTCCCATAAATTTTGCATCTGAAAGGGAAACTCCTACAAATCCATATTCAATAAGGTCAGGCACAAAAATAACTGTCCACGCCTTTTTCAGCGCTAATTCTTCACTGCTTCACACTATTCACACTAATTCTTCTTAGTAAATCCTGACAGTACTATTTTAATGCCAAAACACGGTTTGCACTAGTTTCCTAAATTAAATAATTGGCTTTTATAATTGTATTTAATGACAAACCTTCCAGAAAATATTTACCTCTATTAAATTACAGTGTATTTTTTGTCTACCTAATGTTATATGTATATACATTTTTATGCTATTTTGTCTTCTTTACAACCGTAGAGACTAGCCCCATGATGTTGGCACCTGTTGCTGCTCAATCCCTCTCATCTCATTTTCTATGGACTTTTTTTCTCTTTTAGAAATACTTCTGTAGTGTAGGATGATAATCTGTTATAATGACAGCACGCTTTGCTTTTCGGCTTGAATGAAGACCCATCTTGTCTTCCTTGTTTGGACAAAATAAGTGTCTACATGTGCGTCTGTGTGTATTGTTGCACAGAAGCAGTGTCATTAGTGACCCTTCTTAAGCCTTTAAAGTGCAAATGGAGACACCCACTAAAGTGTTCTCCTCAAAAATATCACACACGCAGTCAGCCTACACACAATGCCGTCCCATCAGAGAGAATCCTTTGCCATCTCTAATGATGCTTCTGGAAGACACTCTGCCCTTTAACATGATGCAGGGCAGGGAAAGAGACAGATAGTAGGGAGGAGTGGGAGAGAAGGTCTAGCTGAAGGTCGTGGAGTGGCCAGATTTTTGGAAAAAGACAGACACACCCACCTTCTTCCCTCCCATCTTCTCGAAAGCAAAGGATGTTTCACACACCCATGTCAACCGCATGTTTTCCTGATAAAAACAACATTGGAACTGTCTTTGCTGGCTTGCGGAGACAAAACAGAGAAAAACAAGTGGTAGATATCTGTGTGGCTCTGGAATGTTCTGTTTCGTCCTCCCAAAAGAAAATAAATCCTTTTATAGGGTCTCTCAAAGTTAAGAGGGTCTAAATAAAGTTTCAGGAGCATAAAAGGACAACAAGACATGAGACCCCTCTTCTGTAGACGTTATTGGCCCCCAAAATCTAGTTTTGTTTTCTTTTTCGTCACATACACTACCCTTCAAAAGTTTAGGGTCTGTAAGATTTGTGGTTTTTGGAAGAAGTTTGCATTTATTTGTTGAAAACAGTTGTGCTGTGTAATATTTTTTGTGTAAACTTTCTTAGATAAAAAGACAGTCCAAAAGAACAGCATTTATTTGAGATATAAATCTTTTGTAACATTATACGCTTATTTGCTGTTACTTTTGATCAATTTAATGCGTCCTTGCTGAATAAAAGGATACATTTCTTTCAAAAAACAAACTTTAAAATGGTAAAAAGTGATAAAGTTCCTGTCATACATAAATCATACTTTTTTATATCCACTTTGTGCAATCCATTGTGTTTCCTATCAGATTTGATATTAATAGTTTTATTTTTTATATTTAAAAGTCCTGTATTCTTTTCTTAGCACATCCCTATTTATGTATCATGGCATTTATATTTTTCTGTAAATGTGTTTTTATTTATTTATTTATTCATTCAATGCAAAAAAATGGTGAAAACGTGTACTACTGTCCAATATGTTGATCAGCAATATATATATTTTAAAATAAATTTTAACTTTTATTCAGCACGCATGAATTAATTTGATCAAAAGTGACAGTACAGACATTTATAATCCATTTCAATAAATGCTGTTCTTTTGAAATGTCTATTCACCAAAAAAATACATCTGTTTCCACAAAAACATTAAGCAGCACAACTATTTTTAACATTGATAATAATAAGAAATGTTTATTTCTGCATATTAAATGGAAAGTGACTCATGTTTTCTTCAGAAATTGTAAAGCTCTAGTAATAGTGGCACAGCGTATTGTTTGATGGTGTCATGGCATTACAATGCACTTCACAGCAACATTTCAATGAAATAAAATGTGACTCGATGATATAATTCATGCTGAAAACAACCTGTCTGCCTTATTTTGAATCTCGCTATAGCTAATCTCCTTTGCTTGTAATGTAACTATATCCACATTCACACATCCATCTATCCATTTTTTAGTCATCAGCCTCAGAATTAAAAGAAAGATCAGGGAGAATTTGTAATCAACGTCATCATTTCCAAGTCAACATATCCCTTACATTACGATAAGCGCTGTGCGGCAGCGCAGTTCCTGTTAGCACCATTGTACTTCCTGGATTATTAGTGAAGATCAGAGATTTAGCCAGGCATCAGAAACCTTGACATAAACGTTGCCAGTCAAACCAATATTACGCAACGATGGTGTTTGCGATGCTTTCAAGGAAATCATTAATAGAGGTTTTCTGACGTCTAGACGGCACGTGTGTCTACGTGTGTGTGTGTGTGTTGGGTGTGTGGTGTGTGTGTGTGTGTGTGTGTGTGTGTGTGTGTGTGTGTGTGCCATTCCGGTTTCTCTGGAAGAACTGGACTGACACACTTTGCTCTGATGGGAAAATGCAGCGTTTGGGTCATGTGACTGGGCGGAAGTGTGATGCAGTCAGTGTCGGGGATGCTGGGAAAAGCAAAGACCTCTGATTAGCTCTTACAGCAGCTCCTAGACAGACAGCATCACTGTCCTACTGAGCTGATAGACTTCAGCTGAACCATCTCACAAGGGATCAATAGCCTTGATACGTTTACAGTAAACCATGCAAGCCATAAATACAGAGACAGCACAACTATTTTTCACTCTTTCTGTTAACATTTACATGAATCT
Source organism: Sinocyclocheilus anophthalmus (assembly GCA_018155175.1). NCBI lineage: Eukaryota > Metazoa > Chordata > Actinopteri > Cypriniformes > Cyprinidae > Sinocyclocheilus > Sinocyclocheilus anophthalmus. The sequence goes on along the minus strand of JADLZN010006541.1, from coordinate 456,945 downwards.
GACCATCTGAGCAATTCACTGCACTAAATTTTATTATTAGACACTCACCAGAAAGGAATGTTAATCAGTGCTAAACTTTTTTTAAACACTGAGTAGGGTGTTGTTTATGTGACATGTTTACATCACAGCCATGATTTGCTACTTGCTAATACTGGGTGGTACTAACAGGAGGGACATTTTCTGAGGAAACAAATCCAGTCTAGGCTGGTTTGCAGGTCTTAGTTAGTCTGCTTACCTGGTCAGATGTCAGACTGGTCTGTTGGCTGGTTTTATAGGAGTTTGGACACTTTTGAGCTAGTCGGGATCGGGCTTGGCCAACTAAGGTCAGCAAATTGTGAGGGAACTTAAGGTGGTTTGTGAGGTGATTAAAATCTAACAATTAAATAATAAAGATGTAAAATTAAATAACTAGTAACAATTAATACATACATAAATAATAAGATTATTAATAAATACACTAAATATTAAATATTTTATTTGTTTACCTGTATGTCTTGGGACTATTAACCAACATCAGAACACTGTGAATGTGTTGTTAAATTATTGAAATATTAACTTAAAATCTCAGGGGGTGTTTCAAGTAAACATTATACGTCACAAGGGTTCAGCTGACAAAAAAGTTTGAAAATCCTTGTATTAATTAACAGATACAAACTCCAAACCACAAAACCTGGTGTCTAATTAACACTTTTTAGCCTAAACGATCATTTATCCAGGATTTGCAATCCATCCATTGTCACCCTATAGAAAAAGTGTGGAGATGGAAGGAAAATGGAGGAATGTGAGAATATTTTTTTTATTCTCTTTGTTGTCTATTTATTCATATTTAATATTAATAGTATTTATTCTCTCAAGGAGGGACTCTCTCTAATGTAAAATCTATCTTAAACCAGCTTATGTTTGCTGATCTTAGTCTCCCAACCTGGTCAGAGTGTTCTGTTGGCTGGTTTTATAGTGGTTTGGGCACTTTTGAGCTGGTCTGGGTCAGATAGACCAGCTAAGACCAGCAAAATAGGTTAGGCTAGTAATACATAAGAATAGTGTTTGTCAAACTGGGGTTTGTGAATTGATGAAAAGCGAATTAATTAAATAATAAAACAAAAACACTTTTTAAATTAAAACAGCTAATAAAAAATGAAATAATTAATTTCCTTACCTACATATCATGTGACCATTAACCATCATTAACTGTGAACATGCGCTTCAAGTAAATTTTAGCTTAAAGGCTGACAAAAAAACGTTTGGGAAACCCTGCATTATCTAAAAGATGTGAACTTGATATGAACAGAACCACAAAACTTACCATCTAATAAAGTATTACAGGTGACCGCTTTTTAGCTTAAATGTGTATGTTCCACTAGTCAGCATGTGGCATTAATGATACACAATTTATCCAGGATCTGAACTTTTTTGTCACCCTGGGGACGCTGAGAAAAAGTGTGGAGTTGAAGGAAAGATAAAAGTTGAATGTGAGAATATTTGCATTCTTTCTTTGTAGTTTTAACTGGTGAGCGCCAGGAGTTTGTAGTTGGATAGTTTGCAGATGCTGCATGTGAGACCCTTTAAAACAGAGTGAGCCACAGCTGCGAAGAAAGAAGATTCAGTATCACCACCATGTTTGAATGAAGCTTACGATAAAAACATAATTATGCATTAGAACATAAATGTACATTATAACACCTAAATGCTGATAGACTTTTACTGTTTAGGAGACTTAATGTTTTTTCCCCTCTCATTTTCTGGTAAACATAGCTCCTCAATGATGCTGGAAGACTAATATCTTGTTGATTTAATAGTTTTGGTTCATTTTTGTACCATGAAGGTAGTGAAATGAAAGGATGTTCTTAACAAAGCAACAGGAGGTTTCACTAGATACTTCTTGTGTCAGAAAACCACAAATCCTCTGACATCGTAAACCTCATTTATCTTCCTTTTAAGTGTACAGAAAACAGGCCTTTGACATCTCAGGACTCTTCAGAAATCAGAAAGCTTTCCAGGAAAGCACAGAGCACCTGTTTCAGATGGTTCCTGTGTAACTGCTCTCGTGGTTTGGCCATAGAATTGGCATAGAAACCAAATGAAAATGCTGGGCCAAAGCCTGGCTTCACTACAGCTAACTCACTTTGAAACATGAATGTTCAATCTCCAGACCCTTGAGGAGGATTGTTAGCATTACAACTTTCCAGAAAAAGAAATCATGTAACATCACACATCACACCTATATGAAAAAAAAATACATTTTGGAATCCACAGTTGGATTTCGGCTCATTTTCCCATAGAGAGAAAGAGGGAGTGAATAATGAAGAATGAAAAGTCAATAATCCTATGAAATATGACTTCATTTTACTGACTCCGGAGGATGCTAGTGACTTTGAAGTTTTGCCACTGTTAGTTTCAGCATGAGATCTCAAGACTGCGTAAGTGAAGCGTGTTACCTGATAGTCGCAATCCAAATCACCATCATTGCACATCAAAAATTCAAAATCTCCTTGAGGCCAGATGATTTTCATAATGATTATCTTTGCATTTTGAGCATCACCTCAATGGATTGTATAATCCTGAGGTCTTCAAAGCTGCTTATAATAGTCCAATTATGCATGCATGCATGTGACTCTGACCATATAGGGTGCACTGCAACATTTATGGACTGTGCTACACTAAACCCTGGGGAATTGGTATACTGCCCCCTCTACTGGTTAAAAAAAATATCTCATTAAAAAAAATCTCTTTTACTTTTTTACTAATGTGATACTTTTCCATTGCAAATTATATTATCTGCATAATCATTTGTGGTGGAAGTTAGTGTATATATTTTATGTGTGTGTGTGTGTATAATATATAATCTGATATAGATAATATATATATTATATAATATTATATATATAACATACATAAAAATATTAAATTAAAGAAAAAATTTGTAAGCAAAAAAATAAGCATTACAACACATGCTCATCAATGGATCCTCTGCAGTGAATGGGTGCCGTCAGAATAAAAGTCCAAACAGCTGATAAAACTATCTCAATAATCCACACGACTCCATTCCATCAATTAATGCCTTGTGAATTGAAAGTTCTGTGTTTGTAAGAAACAAAATCCATCATTAAGGTGTTTTTAACTTGAACTGTCGCTTCTGGCTAAAATCCTCTATCCGTAATATTGCTACCTTCAGTAAAAAAGAAAAAGTTTATTCTGAATCAGGAGAGAAATGTGCACAGATCAAGCACCATTTACAAGCCAAAACAGTCCAAAACTGTTCTAAACAAATATGTCGTGGGTTTTGATGAGGGGACAATAGGGGGTGGAGGAAGCATTATTATTAATTATGGACTATTTTAGCTAGAAGCGATGGTTTGAAGTTAAAATGCATTAATAATAAATGTATTTCTTAAAAACAAATGCAATTTTTCACAAGATGTTAATTGAGTCATATGGATTACTTGTGGATTATTGTGGTGTTTTTATCAACCGTCTTGACCCTCATTCTGACGGCACCCATTCACTGCAGAAGATCAATTGGCGAGGATCCTCTGTAGCGAATGGGTGCCATCAAAATGAGAGTCAAAATGGTTGATAAAAACATCACAACAATGCTAAATTTCTCCAAATCTTATCCGATGAACAAAAACAAAAAAAACATCTACATCTTTGAATGCCTGAGGGTGAGTACATTTTTAGCAAAGGTTAATTTTTGGGTTAACTATTCCTTTAATGTTCATCTTAATATTAACAAAATAAAAATACTAAAACTTTGTTTATTTGAAGGTTTAAATAAATTAACTTTCAATGTGGTCTTAGACTTAAGGAGTTGTGCATCTCAGTCTTTGATGTAGTGGTAACATTAAAAGAAAACCAAAATGATATCTATAAAAAGTTTATTGACATAAATACACAATTTACATGTTCGACACTCAAAAACAGGGTTTTATACAATCCATTCTGTTAACAACAGACAAATAAGCAATATTGAGCTCTGGAATTATCAATATGTACACAAAGCAGTTGCATAATACAGTTGATGGCTTTGTCCAATAGGTTTGATAGTATTGTGATTTGATCAAATCAAATGTTCCATGGAGCATCAGCTAGCAGGTGGAGTAATCATTCTTCAGCAACCTGAAATAATACTTAAGAACCTTCACCACCACATATTTTCTAATGATCACACCACACTAAACAGTCTTTTCTTTCGCTATATTTGCCCTCCACCACTGGACATTATGAAATGGAGCACATCCTGTTCATGTCTTCTATTGCATTTTTTTGTTCTCTCTGGCAGCTTTTCTCTTTAATTGCATTATCTTTAATTCTGTCATGGTTGAGAAGGTCCTCCATACCCACACAGCCTAAAAAACATAGATTTAAGTTTAAATCAATAGCAAAAGCTTGACCAAGTTAACATACTCTGTAAAATTTATAAGATGAAATGCATATTGTAATATTTTATATGAAGAAGAATATTCTAAAAGGAAAAACTTACCACAACAATAACAGTGTTGAGCAAGAGCGGGACTGAGTATACTAGTGAAATGAACATTCCTTTTGAATCGAAGTATTGGAACTTTGAAAAAGACCTAAAAACAAAATGCAGACACGTTCAGTATAACAATAAAACATATACACCTTAATGCCAGGAGGTTATGGTGGGTATATGATCACCTCCAATTCATCGCTGCCAGCTCATTCAGGTATTCTGCACTGTAAACCATAGCGACTGAAAAGAAAAGAAACACTGCGTTATCCGGTGTATAAATATCCAACATATTTTATATAACTAAATCAACTTAAATGATATTTGGGGAACTTTCGCAATTCACACATTTTGTTGGTTGTCATGTAATCTTTTCAGAAAGTGAATGCGGTGTTGTTCCACTATAATTGTATACATGTTCTCTTATAATATTTTTATTGCAAAAACTCACCCATTAAGAGAAAATGACAGATCTGCAGGCGGTAGTATTTGCAGGACATGATGGTGAAAGCAAAACACAAGACATGAAAGACCAGCAGACCCATCAGCCAGGGTTCAGACCAGTCAACCTGGAAACCAGATCACATGATTATTACTAGTTCTTCCTATTTACAAAAATATACGTTTTCTTGACTTAATACACGTGGCCTCGGTTGTACTGAAAAAATGCCTACGAAACTCTGGATTAGCTTTATGTGAACCATAAAAAAAAGAATGTAATGTTGCTGTAAACTTACAGACTGTAGAAAGCTCCATAATGATGTGATGCGAACATTGCTGAATCCATCGATGGGAATAGCGCTGATATTTTTCGCTTTAGACTCGGTCATTTTATTTGACTACACGCCACTGTATTAGCAACTAAACCAGTTACAACATCAACACTTCCGCATTCGTCACCGTCCTTTTCTCTCCACAGAACCTCAGTTTCGGAAAGGGCTGGACGATTAATACTCAAACTAGCCTACTTACAAAGAATGTATGATTATCATAGGCTATATAAAGTTACAGCAAATGTTACAAGTAAATGTCAACTAAAACTTAAATATAGCTGATACAATACATTTGTACACAATATAGTTGAATGTATTATTCAGTATATTTCATATATTATTTTATTTAGCCTTTTAATGTTGTGCCCATGCCTCTGTTATAATGTTGAATAAGTTGATTGTATAATGCCGTCTTGTAATATTTTTGTTTTTCGCTTAAAAGGATTAAAAAATGAAGTTGTGAATGATTTTTTTGTATGTTTGATATGCTATTTTGTATATTTAATATGTTTTAAAGTTGTGTGCTTGGTCGTTTTTTAAATATTTATCTACTATTTGTATGCCTTGGAGTTGAATACGGTTTGTTTGTTTAAGAAAAGCACTTGATTTGTTAAAACCAACATGAATGTCAAATTATTTTGCGTGAATGTATAATTTAGTTTTCTTTTAATAATATCCTTTAACTGCGTGCGACTATGAAAAAATATTTAGGAGCACCAGTGCGACTAACCAGATCATCATCATCATCATCATATTTGTGATTGCGCTCAGGGGAGCTTCAAAGGTTTCTAGGTGTTTTTGCAGCGTTGAGTAATGCATCACAGACATATCGCACAAATCCTTTCATAAGCAAAGTGTAGACGGTGTAAATAAGAGATTCATTGTGCAGTGTAGAGAGCTTCGTTGATTATAGTACAACTTTGTGAGATTGCGATGGACTAAGGTGAGTGACAGCTTTTAATGATTTTTAAGGGAGTTTATAAATGTGATACAGATTTAATACAATACAATTCAATAAACAATAAGTTAATATATGACTTACATTGTCTGACTATGACACTATTGTCTGATTTTGCTCTATTTCGTAGTCGTCAAATAGTTTGAAAAAGTCACAGCGGAGACGCTGAGCGTCTCCATTCAAACACACAGACGCGTGTTTATCGCTTATGATGAACTGCTTTTTAACTAGTAGTGCTTCAGTATTCATGATTACCCCCTTCATAAGACATTCACTTGCTTCATTCCTGAATGAATCAACAGTTTGAACGAATCAATTGAATGAATGATTCAGTGATAAAATCAGTGGCTTGCCGCCACCTGCTGGCGGATGTAGTTTCATTTTTAGCGTATAATTTCAGCTATTTAAATCATTCAGTATTTCTATATTCAAATTTTTATATTTAAAACATTAATCTCATCATGGATTTATGGATTTAATTGCACTCATGCCACCTCTGAGCCTCATTAATCGTCTGAAAACGTACCTACAAGCCACTTTTGTGTTCTTCTGCCAGTGCCACCGAGGGCCAACAAGAAAGTCTACAAATTAAGATTTTGTTAATACTGATTTTTATTGGTAACTTATATTTCTTGTTCTACTTGTTCTCATTCTGTTGTTTCAATTAGAATTTTTAAAAAGCTTATGAAATATAATTTTTAAAGAATTTGACATAAAACATGACACACTTTTAATAAAGTTAGAAAAAATGCCATTACAAAGTTAAAAAAAAATATTACCACTGTCATCACTTAAGGAGCAAATAAATCCCCTCCTAATGTGAAGGCTAATTTTCTTTTGGTGTCAATTTTGGATATTGGATTATAAGTTGCCCTAAAATTTTGTGAACGTGCTTCTAAATATTTTCAGTTAGGGACAAAAAGAAAAGTAAGCGAGAGCCCTGCCTTCATCTGGGTTTCTAGTGGTTGTATGGGCTTGCAAAAAAAATAAAAAAATCAGAAAATGATTCATTTTAATTAATTCATGGATGCATTTGGAGTAGAAATAAAGATCTTTGGTCCACAGTTCTGACGGTTAAATGCAAACCACACAGTTTCATGACGACTTTCTGTGACGCAGTATATTTTAAAACATTGTCCTTCGCACGTAATGGCGGCTTCGTATTCCTGCGCTTTTTCCGCTAAACACAATAAATGGTACTTCCAGCGCGAACAATCGAAATAGCCCATCTCGCCGAGCGGACTGATCCGACAAAGAGCTCATGTGTCTCGTACAGCACACCAAGTTACACTGCTAACACTGCTAAGCAACGACACTAGGTACAGCGGCTCACGTGTAGTCGTTTTTCACTAGCTTTGAGATAGAGACAAGCGTCCGTTCGTCTCGCTCAGCTGCTCTGAGCGAGACCTTTCCAGAATACGTGCAAAACGCCGGGATTTGGGCGCATTTGTGGTGTTGAGATTTCAGCCTTATAATGCCCTAAACAGCTCTACCAGTACAACACGCCTTTTGCTATCTGGTAACCTGTGATTATGGCGGAACGGTAAAAATTTATGTCCCAGTTTTGTGTTTTTGGTTTCGTTTAGGCCGCAGGCTAGCGTGCACGGTGTCTTCTCTCCTTCCTACTAGAAGCAGGAAAGCGCGCCAGGTGATGCATTGAACATTCGACTTTTGCACTTCGCAAACGCTCATGGTGCCCAATCATTACTTTCATAATTATTGCCCGCATTTGGATTTACACCACGTTCCTTACTTACAGTGTTGATTTTGTTATCTATGCCATTCCAAACCTATATCTGTTCGTGTTAATTAAACATACCTTGATTTGCATGCGAGAGGAGAGAAGTTGCTGAGGACCGTTGACTCTGAATATAGAATTCAGTCGAGAGATACCGTACGTTATTACGTCCCCGTTTATCTTTAGACTGATTAATGATGTTCCTTAGATTAAAGGAAAATTGCTGCATTTTCCCCCTTTGTCAGGAGTGAGTACTTTCACTTTTACATTTGAATAATGGTTCTACTGTGTCTTTAAAAATGCTAGTACCTCTACTTAATTAAAATAGAAGGATTTAATGGAATTATTAATCTGTGATTGACAAGCCCAGCATATTGGTCAAGACATTTTGGCTGGTTATGCTCTCCTAAATATCACTAGTAGTTATGATCCTTTTGAAATACTGAGTGTGTTAGTTGGGCAGTTGTGCGGTTTTCTTACATGTGTTTAATGTGTTAAAATCCTTAACTTTGGACCATTAGGTCTCAACTTACAATTAACACTGCCATTGTGTATATGCATCGGTTCTACATGATCCAGTCCTTCACTCGCTTCCACCGGAATGTATGTGCTTTATCCTTCCACAAGTTTTATTAAAAACAGCTGGCTGCATTGGACAGGACTCTCTAACCTCTTTGTTTCTGGCATGTGCTGTGCAGGTGATTGCTCCTGCAGCTCTCTTTTTAGCCGCAAAGGTGGAAGAACAGCCCCGCAAGCTGGAGCATGTGATTAAGGTGACCCATGCGTGTCTCAATCCTCAGGACCCGTCACCAGACACCAGGAGTGATGTAAGTAATGATAAGAGTGTATGTGAGATGGTCTTCAAACCATCTGTGAAAGTCACTGGTTCCATGTACTTGCTTTGTATAAATGCAACTTATTAAGTAAGTTTTTTTTTGACCAGAAATTTTTTTTTTTTTTTTTTTTTTTTTTACTATTTCTTAAAGGGCATTGGATAGTCTCTAAAAAATCTAAATTCTGTCTTCTTTTACTCACCCTTATGTCGTTTCAAACCTGTATAACATTTTTTTCTTCTGTGGAACACAAAATAATTTTTTTTGAAGAATGTTGGTAACCAAACTGTTTTGGTTACCAATGACTTTTATTGTATGAACAAAAAATACTGAGATATTTCTCAAATTATCTTCTTTTATGTTCCACTGAAGACAGTAAGTCACAGGTTTGTACTGAAATGAGGGAGAGTAAATGAAAGGAACAATTTCTTTAAGAAATAGTTAACTTTCGAATGTCCTTAATGAATAGTGGTTTAAAATGTTTTTGTCTGTTTTTATTTATTTATTTTTACTTGAAAGGGGTCTATGATTGTTGCCTACAAAAGAACTTGTCTTTTCTAGTCTGGTGTAATGCCATTGTTGTTTTATGCGGTTTAAGGTTCAACAACCCATTATTTCTCCACATATTTTACATTATTGCTGCTTGTCTCTAAAAACCTCTACTAGCCCGGCCTTTCGAAAACGAGTCAATTTTTTAACGAAGCTCGAATCATTCTGAAAAGCGATGTGTGTGTGCTCCTGTTGTCCAGCTATTCCAAGTGCGTTTTTAATATTTGGCCGCATACCTCAAGCGTGTGATGGAAATGTTACGCCCCTACCATACTGTTATGCCGTGCATCCTTGCGTGCCTAGACAAACCATAAATCCATGTCATATCAACAAGGTATTTGTTTGCTTCGTAATAATGAGCTTTATTACTTTCTATGTATGCTCTGCGTATCCGTGCCGCGCTAACTAAAACCATGCTGGATTTGTGAGTCGGTAGAAACGAACACAAGCAGCGCTTGGGATCTTACATACAAGCCCGAAATCTCGCGTTTTGAGAATCGTCCGGTGAAATTCTTTAGTATATAAATAACCGAGCGCACGTACAGCTGTGAGTCCGAAGCGCCCAGACTGGATCCCTTCTCGCACGTTGGAACTCTTCCCCCAACTTTATGAGAACACCACATGCCTTCGTGCACAGACGCATTGTAGCTACTCTGCATTTTCAGGAAACTGTCCTCGTCCTCCATAAAATGCGCTGTGCACATTTGAATATTTGGGTTGTACTGTTTTGGAACAGTTTTGTAAATACAACTTAACAAAAAAAAAACGCCACAATTATTTTTCTAGAAGTTGTTAGTCGTCTTTTGGAAGGCCAAACAAAGTAGTTTTTCGCTTTCACAACGAAACACACAGCGTCATACACAGCAGGCTTGAGTTAGCGGAGGCCGGCGGCTAGATCGATTGGTCCGGTATTGGGCGGGGTTGGGCTCGAGAACTGTTCGCGGCGGTAGCTTTCGAGACAAAGGAGCGTCCGGCTGGCTTGCGGCATACGGGAGGACGCTACATGTGCGACACGCGCCGGGCTGGCAACCGCTTTCGTCCCGTGAAGCTGATTCCGCGATCCACATTAGAGTTTGGCAGCTACAAAGTTGATGTATTTCCGTCCATCAGCGACCAAGCAGGAGAAGTCGGATATCGTGCCCTCCTTCTTCCCTTGGAAGGCCAAACAGTATTTTTTCGCCTTTCACAACGAAACCCACAATATTAGCTTAACCTCCTTCACCGGACGAACGGATGAGTGGTGGCCGGCAACCAAACCAACAACGAATCCACTCATTCACAGCGAGAGATAAAGTTATGCCTTCTTCTTTGCGTGCCACATTTTTTGGCGGTTGTTATTCACATTCTCCGATATCCATCTTCTCCACTACTCGGGATCCGTGACGATGACATGTTGGGGGGTGCTGTTGCTAGCACGAGTGTTTTAGGAATGGCATTGGAAGTCTTTCCAACTTTATAGAAGATTATCTCTTGTGGGTTAGGAGACTTGAGTCTTGTTTTCATTTTAGGGAATTCCTTTGTCAATCTATGCACGCTGGTAATCCCGGCGCAGCTTGTACCCATACACCCAAGAGAAAGAAAACTTTGCTAAATTGTATCATGTTACCCGCTTTTAAATGCGCATCCTCCTTTTTTTAGTTCTTACTACTACTTTTTACTTGATATCCGTCATCTGATATTTATGTATGTACTATACTCCTAAAATATCAAATTGAATCACAAGCAGCAGAACCACAGCATCGACCATAACATTGCTTTTCTTTTGAACAGGTTGTGTAACCCACGTATTTCTATAATTTCGGCTGAATTTATCTAATTTTTTTCCTCTTAGGTTGGATATGTGTAAACTTTCTTCAATCTTTATCTCTTAGTCTTCACTAACTATCATATTTATGAATTGAAAGGGCATATCTTGTATCATAAGGTGATTGGTTTGGTGCAAAAAGAGGGTCGTGATAATTTGATGAGAGTGAGAATGTAGTCCATGACCAAGAGACCATGTGAGTAATCTGCCTGTCCTCTCAATCTCAGACATACCTGCAACAAGCCCAAGACCTGGTCATTCTTGAGAGCATTATACTCCAGACCCTGGGTAAGTTTGGAAGGGCAAGAATGAGTCAGTGAATCACCATACTAGAGAGATGCACCGAATAACCACATTTACTCTCATTCACTGCTAATTCCTAGGAGTCAACTGGACTATTACAAGCTCCTCATTACTATTTTTCGTTCCAGTTGGGGTCTTACCTCTCTTGTTCCGTTTTTTTTTTTTTTTCTATTTCAATCTGGCAATGCGCCCTTCCTGTGTGTGGTTTCACAATGTTATCAATTTTGTGTGTTAATCCTAGTATATCTTGAGTCCACTAGAAATGTCAAAAGATCTGGTATTAAATTAAAACAAACATGTAACAGTGCACATTTTTATTTTTTTTTTCTAACATTATCAGCTATTCCTCTTAATTTCCTTCTTTTAGTTAACTATGTTTGCAGGGTCAACTAAAATGGTTTTACAGTGTTTCTGCTCACCCTTCCACAAACGAAGGCCTAAAAAGCTCTTAAATTGAAGCAGAATGTCTTAGATTTATAAGTCATGGCTTTAAATGCTGCATGCCCTGTGAAAAAATTATATCAGAAGGGACAGTAAAAGTTATTTCCATAGTGATTGGAAGCAGAGCTATCCAAGCACTGTTTTTTGTAAAATAAATTAATTTGAGATATATTGTAAAAAATATTCTGAAGCATTGCTTATACAAGACATTTACAGTATAGGCCATATTAATGTTTGTATTCCTTTTAATTTTTTTTAAACATTATCTTTACTTGGTCAAGTTTTAAATTTGTCTTCATAAGACTCGTAGAAGCCCTGTTTTAACTTCATTGGCATTTAGCCTTCAAATCTTTTTCGTTATTATAAAATTGTTTCTATGAATATCTTCTTTTTTAGGATTGTGTTTTAAAAACAAAACAGTTTTACAGAATATTAAATCAGGAGATGGTAATGGTATCAACTGCTGACATATTATTTTTGTGATATGTCCTCCGGTTTGGAAAATTCTCTTCCGTATATGCCCATAATGGTCATTTGTTTTGAAAATTTTGACTATAACCAAATCGCCCTACAGGCCACTTGCATGGAGCTCAGAGATATTTCACCAGTCAAGCACAGGAAGACCCATGTTTTTGATTCACTTGCTCATTGTGTAAATTGTGTGTGGGGGCTTCACTTCTAAAAAGAGTCATTATAGTTCAAACCAAAAACTAAAAGTCTCTCTCTCATCTGCTCTCTTCCTTCTAGCTTTTGAGATCACCATTGATCATCCTCACACACATGTTGTCAAGTGTACCCAGCTTGTGCGAGGTGAGAACCAGCTGCTCACTGTAAACTGTGCTTCGTATTGCTCAGTAATGGGTTCTTCTAGCCCACCAAGCTCACAGATTTCAAGTCTGATTATGAGCCTTCCATTTGTTCTTCCAGCGAGTAAAGACTTAGCTCAGACCTCATACTTCATGGCAACAAACAGGTATGTTGATTTTCAAGTTTTTCAAAGGTTACATTTTTTACTACAAATTAGATCACAAATGCTAAAATTAACATTTGTTTTTGAAGTAAATGGCTGCCAATGTTGAATTGCAGTGGAGCCTACCACTTTTTGAAATATGTTTGTATACTGAATAGAAAGTTATAGAAGAGCATTTACTTGAAATTGAAAACTTTTGTAACATTATAAATGTCTTCACTGTCACTTTTGGTCAGTCGAATATATTAAATAAGTATTCATTTATTAAAGAAATCTTACTGACCCCAAAGTTTTTGAATGGTAGTGTATGTATTTATCACTGTAGAGTGACAGTAGTGTTAAATGGTTTCTTGTTTTTTCTCGTGTTTTTTGTAATCATGGGTGCTCTTTTTGCTGCAGTCTCCACTTGACTACATTCTGCCTGCAGTACAGCCCGCCTATCGTAGCTTGTGTTTGTATTCATCTGGCCTGCAAATGGTCCAACTGGGAGATTCCGGTTTCCACAGATAGCAAACACTGGTGGGAGTATGTTGACCCCACGGTGACCCTTGAGCTGTTGGATGGTATGTATTTGCAAAGTGATTTTCTTTTGAAATGGCAGTTGTCTCTGTAATAGAGAGAAAGTGTAATGCTAGAAATTTGGTTGTTTTTATATTTGTTTTATTATTTAAAAGCATTGTTTATTTGGTTCAGTTTATATGTAAAGTCAGTTTTATTATGATTTTTAATAAGCACCCATTTGTAGGGCTGCAGTGTAACCTTGGGCTAAATTTTTGTGGTTTAGACAGGAAATGAAACTATTTAGTCTTTTAAATGTTTTTTTCCCCCAAATATATGTTTTCCACTAGTCCTAAAGATTTTGTTAATGATTTCACAGAGCTCACTCATGAGTTCCTGCAGATCTTGGAGAAGACGCCCAGCCGCTTAAAACGTATCAGAAACTGGAAAGTAAGTCTGTTTACCTAATATTTTTGTAAACATTTGATTTTTCAGAATGTTTTGATCAATAGAATGTTCAAAAGAATGGCATTTATTTAAAAATGCGTTCTTGTTGAATAAAAATATTAATTAATAGAAGAAAAAAAATCTTACTAACCACAAACTTTTGATCAGTAGTCTGTTCTGACCATATAAATTTCATACTAATTTTATCTTGTTTGTTGTGCCTCAGGCTGCAGGTCAAACTGCCAAGAAATCAAAAGTGCAAGATGGTGATCAGTCAGAAGCCATTATGAATATGATCTCCATGGCATCGGCTGACAGCACGTTGGCCGGGTTGATGAGCCTCTCCGCCCCATCCTCCGGTTCCCCCATGGACTCCTCAGCCGACGACCACAGCGCTGCTCCCTCCTCCCCACACTGGCAGCCTACTGCCAAGGAGCAACCCACTATCAACGAGCTTCACGCGCCTGCTAAGTTGTCTCTGAGCGAGTATCGAGTGAAACATGCAGACGAGCTGGCAGCGCAGAAGCGGAAGTTGGAGAACATGGAGGCAAGCGTGAAACAGGGATACGCCACTGCCGCCCAGGCCCTCATGAACCAGCAGAGAAAGGAGAAGCACCATCACCACCAGCAGTCCAGCTCTAGTTCCTCAGACCTAAAAAAACCCTCACCTATCATCCTGAAGATCCCGCTGGACGAGCGATCGGAACGCAGTTCCATAAAAATGCGCTTCCCAGTGCCAGGCCAATCAGGCAGTGGGGGGCACAGCAGCAGTAGCAGCAGTCGAGGATCCGAGCAGGACATTAAAGTGCGGATCCGAGTTCCGGAAAGGAGAAGTGGCTCCGGAGAAGATGGGAAAAATCGCGAGAAACACAGAGAGCGGTCCAACCACCACCATCATCATCATCACCATCACCACCACCACTCCTCCTCTTCCGCCACCGGCTCTTTATCAACATCGTCTTCCTCATCCTCAGCACAAAAACACTTGAGTTCTGCCAGCACGTCGGGCAGTAACAAAAAGGTCTCAGGTGATTCTGTGCGAACGAGTTCTTCGTCATCCTCATCCCGAAAAAGGACCCACTTGCCGGATCCTCCTTCCGGCAGCCATCTCTCGAAAGTTAGCAAGTCGTCCAGAAACTTGTTTCAGTTGCCGACGCTTACCGGAGTGCCCTCCCACGCGATGGGTCAGGGGTCCGACATCCTTCCCTCGCTGAGCCTCTCGCACCATCAGGGAAACTATTCGCACTCCAAATCGGACAAAGCCGACACGAACGGACACAATACAGGCAGCCAGTCCAACGAATATCAGGACACGTTTGACATGTTGAACTCGCTGCTCAGTGCGCAGGGCGTTCAGCCGGCGCAACCTCAGATGTTTGACTATCGCTCTCAGTACGGAGACTATCGGTATAGCAGTAGCGCTCGCGGAGGAACCCAGGCGCCACCTTTACCCTCAGAACCACCTCCACCTCTGCCGCCACTCCCCAAATAAACCCCTTTCCGCCTGCTCAAATCAGCCGTCTTGGGAATCCTGGGTTCCTTTTGTGCATCTAACTTTGTGATACTGAGTTTGACAGCAGAGTAATGTAAGGCAAAAAATGCACCTGGTGAATCTTTGCCCTCATGTTGTCTTGCGTTTTGTGCGAGCGAGTGTTCACAACACCCATCTGTGGCAATAATGTTATAACAGAACAAAATTTTGCAAAAAAAAAAAAAGTTATTTATTGAAAACAAATTGTACATACTATTTTTGATGTTGCTCAATTTTATATCCGCGCTAACAGAAAAGCATAATGGAATTAAGTGTATGTATGTATTACTGAATGAAAGGGGCCCATTGTCCTCTTTAAAAAGTGTAACTGAATGCAAAAAAATTGTCTTGCTAACAATATATGTCTTTTTTTATCGAGTATGGTATTTATTATTAGTCTTTTAAAAAAACATAGTTATTAGCAGTCGTTGCTTGAATGCATCAGACGATATCTGGATTTATTTTTATACTGTTGTAACCTGCTTCCTAGTCTGTATTTACTTGACACGTCATGTATGTTTTGAGAATGGACATACGAATCCCCAATATTTGCATCAAAATGTACGTTTCTAATATATGAACAGTCACTGAAGTAATGTTTTGATTTTGTTTGGTAAATATTTGTGGTGTCATTTTTGTATCCTTCAGCTTTGTATTAATTCTGTAAATGGACTATTTTTACATTCTTTCCAAAACAAAATATGCCTAATTTCGGGAAAGTGTGTGTAGTAGACCTATGGTTCTAGATGCAGTCATTGTTTTAAATGGTTGTAGAATATCACGCTCATATATGATACACTATACACAACAGTATGTCCAGCTTGTACTCATTTCATTTTTGTATTTCAGTTTTTTATTTCACAAACCCAAATGCTGTCAGATACAGGCTATTTGTCATTTTAGGATGTAACTGACTTATAAATGGCCTTTAAACTTGAGTGAAAATGAATTTGTGATGGGTAAAGATACAATCCAATGAATCATCTTTCCACCAGTTTTCAGTGGAACTAACTTTTTTATTTTTCTTTGGAAAAAAAAAACATTACAACCTTCATTTATGGATGACTGTCTCTTTAAAAATGCTGTGTCTTCTAATGTCTGTTAGGTATTTGAACACTCAAATCGACACTTTGCAGAGCGAAAGGCGGAAATCCTGACCGCTCCAGTTTATTTGTTGTAATACCTCCACTTATGTTTAACCCTGTGATTGTATCAAGGTCATTTTTTCGTGTTTGGGAATGACGATGATAAGCCATCAGGTTCCGGTCCTGACTCATGAAATTAAAACTGGTGGGAACTTAAATGTTTGTACCTTTAACAAGATTGTCTCCATATTCATATCTTGCTTGATCATGTTTTTGTATGCAGTTAATGCAGATTACTTCTCTAACTGTCCTGAATTAATGGCATGACTTTCATTGATCTATTTACAGACAAAAGTGGAAGCATGAAATGGAGTTTCTACTGTCAAAGAGTACATTTTACTTTAATGTCTCATTCTTTTAATAAGATGTTAACAGGGATTCCGCCGTAGTTTAATCGTTTTCCTGATTGTGGCCTGTTGATGTTAAGGAACATTTCAGGAACATTGGGAAATTATATGAAGTACACTATAAGCTATAATAGATCTGTTTTGGCATATATTCCTTATTGATGCACTCCTCGTCCCTGTTTTATCGTTCCTAAGTAGAATTTGAAGGTTTACCACCATGTTTGAGCTTTGTGTTTGCTGGTTTCTAGTTTGGTTCAGTAAGACTGAAGAGAAGGCGTTCTGTGGGTCTAATGCAATTCATGTCGGCACTGTTTTTTCGATGTACCTCTCAAGAATATAGCGTTTTATCAAATGTATATACTGTTTTCTGTGTTTTAGTGGTACCACATGAACTCTCAGGTTTTGAATTGAATTGTCGGGGTGTTTCTTGTCAAAAGTTAAGGTTTGCATTTTCGTGAACTCGGTTCCTTTTTATAAATGTGGTTGATGTACAATAATGTTTTATGAGAAACATACTTGTGGGTGTTTTTCTTACCGATTGCAGTGTAAATTGTAATAATGTGACAGACGTTCTACTCATGCTTCTTGCAGTAAATTCCCTTTTCAGATTTTTATACGACAAGTTGACCAGTTTTGCTTCCACCTGATGTCAACACCTTTATGGTTTGCCTTTGAATTCAGTGCTGGAATAAAGAGATACAAGAATAAACAAGGAATGTTAAATGTGGCTACTTAGAACAATTCTGAAAATCGGATTATTTTTTTTGTAAGGATGCCGAAAAGCCAAAAATCTGGGTAAACCAAAAAGTCACAAGAGCTGCCGTAATCCTAATTAACTTTCCATTCCAGACATTTTTGTCTAGCCGTAATGTGTAACTTATTGTTTTATTGACGCCTTAATATGGAACGTTGCCTGAATTAGAGTAAGCCATAATTCAGATTTCACCCCAAAATCAAAAGGAAAAAATAGTAAATTATTTTGCATAAAAGTAATGAAGCAAAATTAATGTGCGATTAAGATGTTTTGCATTGTCCACTTACTTTTGATAATTAAGAGCATTTCCCCCCATCCTTAGTCAAATGCAAAAAAAAACATATTATTCATATATCAAAGTAATTCACTGAACTACAGTGCAAAAACAAACCCGTTAACCCCTCTGCATTAGTATTCACAAAATGTAGATAGTTCTTGCAGTATTTAGTGAATGAGCACTCGGACCTGAACAGACTCTATTGTTCTTCAGCCATCCTTGGTCTCGCATGACTCTGATACTGTACCAGCCATCTACAGTAAATCCAACACAATTTCCCTCCATTTGCATATAACATAGTTTTTCACTCACATCTCAAAATTAGCATGCATGTTTATTTTTAGGACCAAATCTCAAAATGCATTTGTTAGGCTATTAAAAATGTTCAGATGTAGCAAAAAAAAAACAAGATGCTTATGGCCACTGACCCAATTCAGAAGCAAAGCTTTCAAAAGCATCAGATGTCCAGCCACACACAGGTCCACTGATGTAAGCATTCTCTCTAACTACGTTCCTCATTAAAATAAGCTCAGCCTGGAAAAGAGTTTGTAATCTCAATGTGACCCACAAAGTAAAAAAAAATAAGCCTCAAGATGGCAAATCAACCATTTTACGCTATTAAACATCAATAAAAAAAGTTATTTGCAGCACTAAGGTTCAGAAATATTATATACATTTTTTTATTTTTTTTACATTTTTTATTTTTTCAAAATGTCTATGGTTCTTTGGATATTTTAAGTAAAAATCAGGCTTTACAAACTGCACATGACTGATCAGGCCAATTAATAAATTAGTTTAATCAAATAGTATAATTAATAATTAATCGACTCTTAATCTGATAACTCTCTTGCACAGCATCACCAGAATTATAGTTTGTGTGCACGCATGCATGGTCTTAAGTGATGGGAGGAGCTTTCAGCCCCAGATGTAGGACGTGTCTATATAAAGAGCGATGCTTCTGAAGCTGAAAGTCGTTAAGGTGCCAACAACAAAGTGACACAATGAAGCTACTTTCAAGAATACTGATACTGACCTGTTTGTCTGTGGCTTTAACAAGTAAGTACATTTTTCAATATTATATATTTATTGTGTTATGTAGCCTAATAATAACTGTATCCAATAGCCACAGCATCATATTCTAGTATATTGTATTTCACTAAACATATTATGCTTATTGCAGAGTTCTTTTAACTGCATTCAAAAGAACACTGGATGTCAGGAAAGTCAAAACAAAACCGTTAACGATAACAGTTCATTATTTCAGCTAAAACCTGCACTACTAAAATTCCTAAACCCTCAGGCAGATTTAATGATGCATGACAATGTCCTGATCTCCTTGACCTCCTTATAGTCATGCAAAGTTCAGTAACAGTGTGGCACATGCACGAGAATGTCTGGGAATTTCCAAGATCAGTCGTAACATGCCTTAGCTAATCAGATCAAATAAGAAATAATACATTATATAACTTGAAACAAATACAACGTAGACCGAGAGCATTACTGTAATGGTTTTAATACCCATAATGCAATGGTTTTGACAGTTTCAATCATTCATAATTGTAGCATTGCATTCTGATTTTGAGTTATGTTAAACCTATGTGCTCCAAAAGCAAGCCCCTGCTTTATGCAGTAAAGCAAAAGTATGGTCACATGGACAGCTGACCATCACATGCACAGGATTTGGGGTAACACTGCAGAAAGAGTGCTGAATGTTTGATCCAGTCACATGTCCCGCCTCTCAAGCCCTTCACCAACTGTAGACTTCAAAGTTTGTGACTTGGAAAGTTTGTGGAAAATTCCAGTGCATTTACTCTCAAATTTACAGTTTTCCCTAAATTATTACATTTTAATTTCCCTTTATTTTCCTCTGCATAAGGACAAGTCGACAGAAGCAACTCGAAATCCAGATTCAATCAATATCAGACATGGAATACAAAACGGTTTCCAGTGTGGAAAGATGGAGACCCACGCTACAAAAACAGCTGGACAGGTAATAAAATGCAGTCATGAAAGAGCCAGACATGTAAAAAAAAAAGTTATATTTTCAACTGTAGTCTTAGCTCACTTTTTTCAGTAGCATTTCTGTAGCTCAAAGTCTTGGGTTTGATTTAAAATGTTTATCTTGAATACACTTTGATGAGTTTTTTTATTAATTTAATTAATTCATATTAATCATTTTTGATGAATAATTTGACGTACACTCTTAAAATAATATTGTTCTATTGGCTTCTTTGGTTCCATGAAGAACCTTTAACATCCTTGGACAAAAAAAAAAATCCTTGATCAGAAAAGATTCTTTAGATTATTAAAATGTTCTTCACACTAAGAATAATTGTTCTTTTAAGATCACTGAAAGGTTCTCTGGGGAACCCAAAACTATTATTCTACACTCTTAAAACTAAATGTTCTTTATTTGCATATGGTTCCATGAAGAATCTTTAGCATCCATGAAACCTTTCCATTGTACAAAAGGTTCTTCAGATTATTGAAATGTTGTCCACACTTCACACAGGTTCTTTTAAAAACCGTTCACTGAAAGGTTCTTCGAGGAACCCAAAATGGTTCTTCTATGGCATCACTGCCCTTTATTTGTGTGTGTTGAGTATGGATAAAAGCATCAGTACATTAAAAAAGCATAAATGTACATTTCTACAGGTGGTCAACTGAAGTTTGATGTGGGAAATGATGCACCCACTTTGACTGGTGCCAAAATCAGCTTCACCATTGACATTGTGTTCCCTCACAACCAGAAGGTCCTGCCAGATGGACAAGTTGTTTGGGCCAAAAACTGCACAATAAATAGTATGTTTCTGTCATCTTCATCTCACTCTATTTACAAAGATGAAATCTATTTACATTCTGCTACCAGCACTATGGCCAGCAAATGTAGTTCTATTAAGCTTAAACATAATGCACAAATATGGCAACTTTTCTAATTTAGGCACACAGTTCCACGAGGGTGAGCCTGTCTATCCTGAGGAGAACTCTGTAGATGAATGGAACGCTGTGTTCCCTAATGCTCCTCTCCTTTCTAGACAAGGGGACAAGCGACCTCCATATGTGTTTGTGTGGAAAACCTGGGGTAAGGAAAGAAGCACTTACTGTACTGTTATATGCAGTTATCTAACATTCCTGACAATCCTCTATTGTGTTTGACAGGTAAATACTGGCAGGTGTGCGACGGCCCTTCCTCATCTTTAACCATCGGAACTGATGACGTTCCTCTTGGCTCTTACATGATGGATGTTGTCATTTATCACTACAGGCAAAAAGAGAAATTCATCCCTATTGGATATGCATCCACACAGTTCAGTATCACCGGTAAGCATAACTCAGTGTTTATCTTTTAATAACAAGTTATGGTTTTAAGTAATGCAATATATTTAATCCCTGTGTTTCTAGACCAGATTCCCTTTGCGGTTTCCCTAACGCAGGTGAATGACAAAGATGAAGGTGATCGGAAATTCATCCAGAACAGAGCAGTGGCCTTCAGCATCACCCTTCACGACCCCAGCCAATACCTGAGCAAATCAGACGTGACTTTTAACTGGAACTTCGGGGATGGCAGTGGCACTGTCATCTCCAGGGAACTCACCGTCACACATACCTACATTGCAGCTGGAGCTTTCAAGCCCCAAGTTGTCGTACAAGCAGCTATTCCGGATTCATCTTGTGCCACGCCACCAAACCTTCCCACTGAGGCCCGTCCCACCACCAACACCCTCACCTCTGAAGAGCACACCGCATGAATAGATAACACATCATGCGGTGACAGCATGGTTTGGCTGGTTACAGTTGTGAAAATAGTACAAAAGTTGCCTTATTACTAGAATTAACATTTATTTATTAATAATTTTCAATTTTAAAACACGTATTTAAAGGGATAGTTCACCCAAAAATGAAAATTCTGTCATTAATTACTCACCCTCATGTCGTTCCAAACCCGTAAGACCTTCGTTCATCTTCGGAACACAAATTTAAGATATTTTTGATGAAATATGAGCGCTTTCATAGACAACCATAGACAACAAGGGTCCATACACGATCAAGACGCAGGAAAGTACCAAGATGATTGACAAAGTAGTCCACGTGACATCAGTGGTTCAACTGTAATGTTACGACACTACGAGAATACTTTTTTGCATAAAGAAAACAAAAATAACGACTTTATTCCACATTTTCGTCTCTACTGCGTCACTTGTGAACACAAGCGTATGGCGCTACTGGGCCTGAGTGTAAACAAGGCAACGTCAACGTGCAACGTCATCACGCCGGATCTGGGTCATTACAGTTGAACCACTGATGTCACAAGGACTAATTTGACGATCATCTTGGTACTTTCCTGCGTCTTGATCGTGTATGGACCCTTGTTGTCTATGGGAGGGTCTGAAAGCTCTCAGATTTCGTCAAAAATATCTTAAATTGTGTTCCGAAGATGAAAGAAGATCTTACGGGTTTGGAACGACATGAGGGTGAGTAATTAATGACAGAATTTTCATTTTTGGGTGAACTATCCCTTTAAGGAGGGAGGGGTGTACTGAGTGTTTTTGTCTGGTTTTCTAGTATAAATATCTACAAATTCTTGAGTCAGGATGCATTTGCTTGACAAGTAAAATTACTTAAAACATTATGTCTTGTTTTCTGAAAAATGTATCAATATTTTGTTAGTTTTTGCTTAAAACAAGTAAAAATATTTGCCAATAGGGCAAGAAAAATAAAAAATCTCTCTAAGAACATTTGACTGTTTATTTGGCTATGCCTGTGTGCAATATTAGAGAGCATGACACAGAAAACAATCAAAGCTAATTCCAGCCAGAGTAGAAGTCACAGTGCTTATCATTTACTTCATGATTCAACAGATCATGCTACCAGTAAGTCTTCAGCTCCCATTCAGAAATCCACACCTGCATCTACAATGAAAACTATTCCACCGCACCTACAAATGGATTTCAAACAAGATCCACCTTGAGAAAGAAGGTCTTTGATCTTAGATCTGCCTCTGAGATGTCTGAAACTATGAATACTGCAACAAAGACAACACTGAGGGCAACTGGTGAGTTGCAGTTCCGAGATATTTTGAATGTCAGTTAATTAAAGAAATTATAACTATGTAAATACATTTACGTAATAATGTTAATTAACTTTATATATTATTAATAAAATATATAATACAAAAATAATATATTAATATAAATTTAAACACACATTTCCGAAACACCAGCCGCTGACAGGGAGGCGACGGCGGAGGAAGACTACATTGAAAACCAGGCCCATGTATCAATAATAAAGCGTCATCCAAACACAAATGACTGTGTGATTTACCGCTATGGATCCTTCTCAACTAATATTGAGATTATTGGTGAGATTCCTCCCTTTAACAGCATTCAATTTTATGTTTTATATTGAAGAGTAATGTAAGTTTGTGTTCTCAGAGGGCATTGAGAGTGTGCAGATCGTCCAGGTGGCTGTACCTGATGGTTTTCTGCTAACAGAAATGGAGCAGAATGCTGTTGATTTCACTGTTTCCTGCCAAGGAAGGTGAGATCTGGCAAAAAAATTTTTAGCTGGAACCACAGAATACAGCCTGATGGAGAATTCACGACCTTACCTCCTCTTTCTAGCCTCCCCACTGAAGTGTGCACTGTAGTATCAGATGCTGATTGCCATGTGCCAGTTACGACCATCTGCAATGCTGTTAGCCCCTCCTCAGACTGCCAACTCATCCTTCGACACTACTTCAATGACTCTGGGATCTTCTGTGTCAACGTGTCAATGACAAATGATGTCAGTTTGGCATTCACAAATGCTAGGGTTAATATTAACATAGGTGAGTTCATTTATTTACGGTTGAAACATAAAGCATGGTGCTCCAAAATGATAGCAGTGCTGTTCATTCATCTTACATGTCTCTATTTCTCTGCAACATTTAGAAGGTTCCAGGTTGACATCTGCAGGTGCCGCTGCCCTTTTGTTGGGCATCCTGACCATCATATCAGCAATAGTTGCTGTGGCTTTTGCATATAAGTAAGTCATTCCAATACAGCATAATATCCATGCACTGATTTAGTCAGCTGGCATGAATTATTCATGAATTATAATTAATTTTTCAACCTGCTCCTCTAGATTTCCTAAAGCTTAATCAGTAATCAAATTATTGTGAACATTAACTGGTAAAACTGGTTGGAAAGCACTAACTGGCCTTGGTTTTGCAACTTTCTAGGCGTCTTAAAGGGTATCAAAGGCTGACTGAGGATGCTGCTGCATGCCAATCCAAAGACACTGGTGTGAGCTCAATGCCAGTGCTCTTCTGGAGCCTGATGAACCAGCAGACGGCAGATCAGAAAAAAGGAGTAGTGTGAATTTTCCTTTAAAATCTTCAAAATTCAAATTTAAAGTTAAGTTAACACTATGTTGAATAGCGTAAAAGCATCTAACCATTTTTTTACTCTTTAATATTTGAATTGAGATTTTGAATACTTTTATACACATATTTGAACCCAAATCCTTTTTCTACAAAGGCATGTTTTTAATTACATTACATAGAGTTCTGTACTGTAATTTTAATTTGAAGGAAAAAAAATTGTCCAACAAGCATTTTTCAAGCAATTGAATAAAATATCACAAAAGCTGCTATTACTTTCTGGCCTTTTTTCATCTTAGACATTGGTGGCAGATTTTCTGTATTATATATAAACATTTAATTAAGACTTTTTACTACAAGACCTTTTGATACCATGACCTGCTTTCCTTCATTCATGCATACCACTGCTGTAACTCATTTGCACCTCCCTAAAAAACAATAATGCCCTAAATACCAACTGCTGAGTGACTACTAATCTACTTTTCCTTCAGCCGAAGTGGTTGGAAGCCAAACCTGTCAAATGCCATCAGTTGACCTGTGGAAACTGGTTAGTAAGCAGATTACTTCTCTTGAATGCCTGGAATTACTTAAAACCGTCAGCTTATATTAACAGCCACAAGAAAGATTTTTAAAGAACTGCACACCGACAGATTTTTTTTACATCACCATCAATTTATTCAATCAAAATTTGGCAAGTAAATTCCACAAATAACAACTTATCAAGAATGTGTCTAACATTTAGGAGTAGACTTTACACTTGATACCTCATGTATATCGTGTGTAAATTACCGGTCTACTGTTTTTAGTTTTAGACATTTAGTGAACATTTTAATACTCCTCGCCCTCCTCTTCTCCCTCACCCTCAACAGAATCAACACCGACCTCCTCATAATCTTTCTCCAGGGCAGCCATGTCCTCTCTGGCCTCTGAGAACTCGCCCTCCTCCATACCCTCACCCACATACCAGTGCACAAAGGCACGCTTGGCATACATCAGATCAAACTTATGATCGAGACGAGCCCAGGCCTCAGCAATAGCTGTGGTGTTGCTCAGCATACATACAGCTCGCTGCACCTTAGCCAGGTCTCCTCCAGGAACCACGGTTGGTGGCTGGTAGTTGATGCCAACCTTGAATCCAGTGGGACACCAGTCCACAAACTGGATGGTGCGCTTGGTCTTGATGGTGGCGATTGCGGCGTTCACGTCTTTGGGCACCACGTCACCACGGTACAGCAGGCAGCAAGCCATGTACTTGCCGTGACGTGGGTCGCATTTCACCATCTGATTGGCTGGCTCGAAGCAAGCATTGGTGATTTCTGCAACGGAGAGCTGCTCATGGTAGGCTTTCTCTGCGGAGATCACTGGGGCATAGGTAGCCAATGGGAAGTGGATACGAGGATAGGGCACCAAGTTGGTCTGGAACTCTGTGAGATCGACATTGAGGGCACCATCAAACCTGAGGGAAGCTGTGATGGAGGACACAATCTGACTGATCAGCCTGTTGAGGTTGGTGTAAGTCGGACGCTCAATGTCGAGGTTCCTACGGCAGATATCGTAAATGGCCTCATTGTCTACCATGAAGGCGCAGTCAGAGTGCTCTAGGGTAGTGTGGGTGGTCAGGATGGAGTTGTAAGGCTCTACCACAGCGGTGGAGACCTGAGGAGCGGGGTAGATGGAGAACTCTAGCTTGGACTTCTTGCCATAGTCCACAGACAGACGCTCCATCAGCAGAGAGGTGAAGCCAGAACCGGTTCCACCACCAAAGCTGTGGAACACCAGGAAACCCTGGAGACCTGTACACTGGTCAGCCTGAAAAGAAACAGTTTGGAAATTAACCCAACATAATATATAATTCATTTTATGTATGTATTTATTTACAACTACCTACCAGTTTGCGAATCCTGTCCAGCACCAGGTCAATAATTTCCTTTCCAATAGTGTAGTGACCACGGGCGTAGTTATTGGCAGCATCTTCCTTTCCAGTGATGAGCTGCTCAGGGTGGAACAGCTGACGGTATGTACCAGAGCGCACCTCATCTGCACAGATGGGTCATTAAAAAAAAGGTTTAGAGAACGGAGCACTTTGAAATACACAATTATCATAACTAAAATCAAGTCCCATCCTCTTACCAATGACAGTGGGCTCCAGGTCTACAAACACAGCCCTGGGGACGTGCTTTCCAGCTCCAGTCTCACTGAAGAAGGTGTTGAAGGAGTCATCACCTCCTCCAATGGTCTTGTCGCTGGGCATCTGCCCATCTGGCTGGATGCCGTGCTCAAGACAATAGAGTTCCCAGCAGGCATTGCCGATCTGGACTCCAGCTTGACCAACGTGGATAGAGATGCACTCACGCTGTGCAAAGGAATGGGAAAATCTTTTTTATTAGGTTGTTGGCTCTCAAAACATACACAAAGGCTTCTTTTGCACCATCATTCTGTTAACATTTGCATGTGTTTAATATTTTGGGTACAACAATAGACACAAAACTGACATTGCTTCAGAAATGTACCATAAACGTCTAAAAGTCTTTCTTTGGAATCATAAATGCATTGTAAACACCTGCAAAATGATATTTATCTTAAGGACAGACATACAAGAAGTGAACTGGCATGATAAAGATTTAGTAGGTTACCAAAAAGGAAGAACAAAGAAAGCAGTCAGTTCTCTTTATTCAAAGGGAATGAGGCAGCAGAATGGGAACAAGGCAGATGCCCCACCCACACAGTACAGGCTTGCCAGACCGTGCCTGACTAGCCGTTGAAAGAGAACAATAAAAATGTTGACAGAAATCCACCTTTTCCCATTTATGTCATCTCAACGGTCTACATAAGACTATGGATTTCAATAAAGGAACAATATTTATTTTAAGTAGGTTTTTAGAAGCAGAAACAGAATTTTCTCAATGGCTGTAACACCATTTGAAGGGAATCCAGAATGCTGCTTGATGAATATGGGTTTTTAAATGAACATTTTTCTTTATTTTCATATTTGGTCACCACTAATATTTAGATGCACTGTTCCCTAAGAGACAGCGTGATGAAAAAAGACAGGTCCCAGAAATTTAATAAAAACTAATTTTGCAAAATAATGAAATGCATGAAAGCATTTAATGTAAAATCTCAATGGAGACAATAACAGCTGTGGAACAGAACAGGAATAGAAATCCAATCATCTGCTGCACAGGCCAGACATGAGCTTCTGCAGACAGCTGCAGTCCCCACCCAGTTTACTTCTCGTGTGGATGGGAGGAGGGGTGCATGCAAATTTCAAGAAAATTCTGTCAATCTCTGATGACAGAGAGCTTGTGACAAAAAAAATCCATCTATGCATTTTTTTTTAAGATATTAAGTCACATTTACTAACTATAATACATTGTGATTTTAATTAAGCTGCCATTTTTAATTTAATATTAATATTATATTATTATATCGTGTATATATAGCCTAATATTTGAGATAGAGATAATGCATACTATTTTGGCTATAATTTCCAACCCGATCTCATGAAAGTGCGTATAAATAGTAGGCCAAATAAAAACGAAAACTCGTGGTATTGATACGCAAAAATGGACTTTGGCGTGTATATGCTACGCGACGGGTAGGTTTAGGGTTGTGGGGTATATGCGCATCACATGCACGCCAACAAATTTCGTATCATATGCACGCGAAAACTGCGTATTATAAGCACGCCAAACACATGCGTATCATATGCACGCCAAAGTCCATTTTTGCGTATCAATACCACGAGTTTACGTTTTTATTTGGCGTACTATACGCATTTTCATGAGACCGGGCTCATAATTTCACATGCATATGTCAAAAAATATTTCATCATGTAAGGTGGTTTTGGAGATGCACCTTCAAAACAGGTGTACTACTAAATGTAATTGATGTGAAATGTTTCACTATTTAATAATGTGCATCATTAAAAACTCATGATCGTGTCATTTATAAAAGCATTTGAAAAACAGCGCATATTCTGAAGGCACCGTTATGGATGGGTGAATGAATGAATGGATGGATGGATGGATGGATGAATATAATCATGTAGGCGTTTGCAAAGGCATTTATAAACTGAATGCATGTAGTACGAATAGTATTTTTAAATGTATCATTCTGTGCATTACAATATCTAAGATTACTTGTTAAAAAAAATCTTTCGCGGCGTTACGTTGTTGCAATGTCGCGAGTTTGCCTCCATTTTAAGCAAAGGACGCGCGCTGAATGACAAAGAAAAGCCGCTCGAGCTGCTTAGAAAAAATAACAGACAAGGATTAAACGACACGCACATTTATGGCCGAAACCCTTTGGCGCGTCGTTAATTTGAAAAGCAAAAAAAAAAAAATTCTACTGACCATTGTTCTGGAAGGGATGGAGCGATGAGGCGAATATCAGCAGGCAGGAATTTTCTTTATTGTTGGGAGTATACTGTGAGTACCTACACTGTCCAAGATTGAGGCAGTCAGTTGAGGATGAAGAGGAGGAGCTAGAAAGAGCCTGACGTCGAAACGAGGAAGGGAGATAAAACGCAGCCGGTAGTGACCGATATAAATCAGTGCAATGCACATCTGATATCTCTTTACCGACATTTGTCGTTTTGGTATTCATCCCATAATGTGGTGGATATTGAAACCTGTTATCATCTTTACGTTTGTACACGTTTCCTTTCAGGCAAGCAATCAAAACACACGATATGGGAACATTTCGTTTAATCACCAAAACAAAAGAGTATGTTCTTCTTTCGCTTTAATCATTTAAATAATCAGTTAATTTGATAGCCGATAATGTAAGATTCATGTTTCGAATCACCCTTAAGGCCTGTTCTTGATCTGGCCCACCTCAGCCCCTATAATCAGTAGCTAGGCTATACAGTTTAATGGAATTTTGTAGTTAAACATTTAGTGTAAATTAACTGTTTAGCGTAAATGCATGTATGCCACCTTTGAGCAGCAATAAACAGTCTGTTTAAAGATGCCTAAACAGGATGAAATACAGTGAGTGAGTCTGGTAAATCGTGAATTTGCTGTCATCATCAAAACTCGTGCAGCCAGCCGCGCTGGAGAAACTGCGACAACCGTAACCCGCGTCTGCTCGCGAAATGCTCTTGCGGTAGTCTAATTTGATAGCATAGGCTAGCTACACTGCTTCATATCAGACGCTGATTGATCTGTGCAAATCGAACACAACTTTATGCGCTCTTCAGGTTCCAATTAATTATCCATTAACGGTTTAAATAAATAAGTTCGTTAAGAAAACTGAGGGAGCAATGCCCCCTTTTGCCCCCCTTAGGGCCGGGCCTGCGCCTAAATGCCACTTCAGAAGCGCTACTGATGTGCCTCCTTTGCAGAGTAAATTAAAGGCATAGTTCACCCAAAATGAAAATCCTGTCATTATTTACTCACCCTTGTGTCGTTCCAAACCCGTAAGACCTCCGTTCATCTTTGGAACACAAATTAAGATATTTTTTGATGGAATCTGAAAGTTCTCTGACCCTCCCTTAGACAGCAAGGGTCCTTATGATCAAGGTCCAGAAACATAGCAAGGAGATCGGTAAAATAATCCATGTGACATCAGGGGTTCAAGTTCAACCGTGATTTTACAAAGCTACGAGAATCCATTTTTTGTGTGTGCAAAAGAAGAAGAAAAAAAAGACTTTATTCAAACAATTCGTCTCCTCCACGTTGGCGCTAGGTGACGGTGGGAGGAGACAAATTGTTGAATAAAGTCATATTTTCTTCTTTTGCGCACAAAAAGTATTCTCGTAGCTTTGTAAATTTACGTTTGAACCCCTGATGTCACATGGATTATTTTACCGACTAAATTTCTGGACCTTGATCATGTAAGGACCCTTGCTAGGCATAGCAATGGGGCAGGCAAGGCAGGCAAATGCCTAGGGCCCCGCATTTTAAGGGGGCCCCCGATGGCCGACCATTTAAACCAACAGGAATGTTAATATTAATAGCTATAACACGCAGCGACATCTCTCCATCCTAGAGCCCTGCACAGGCCTCAAATTTAGGCCCTAGCCCTGCCCGTGTCCGACAGCTTATCAGAATTACCATCCCCCCCTCTCCCAAAACAGCTTATACTACTGTTTCAGCTATTTAAATAGTTCAGTTTTGTATGTAATGGAAAAGTGATTATATTTCGTTTCGTTTTTTATTAAGTTAATTTAGAAAAAACGTTTAGAGCATTTTTTTTGTTCGTTAAATATAAGTTTTTGTTTTTTAAAGTAATGACCAAGCGGCCAGCGGCAGATATGTTTGATCAATTTAGCCTTCTCAAATCATCATCACCACTTGCCTAAAATGAAATCTATAGATATAAAACAGTTTTCAAGCATAGAACAATGTTAAAGGGTTTTAACCCTAGTTCCCTTTCATGGGAATTTCGAACTGCGTCCTCAAGGGGTCGCTATGGGGAACGCCTCGTCGTGAGCCGTGTCTGAAGGATACATTGAAAAAACACTGTTGGCCGGCGACAGCCATGACGTCGCTACCGGTGCGACTACAGTATAAATCGTTGCCGGGAGCTACACATCATTCTCTTCCTCGTCTTCATTGACTGTTTTGTTTGAAGCGTGCATTTCTGTGGTAAGAGCGATCTATTCATCTCATTATGACGAGCACTAACAAAGCATTTAATGATGTGTGCATCCGTGTTGACGTTGTATAACATCTGATGACACACACGATCTATGCGTTATTTGTTTGGGCGAAGAGCACACACACGATGCCTCCGAGGGGACAATCGGCGTGCACTGCGAGCGTTTTTTCCAAGGGAAAAAGCTCCGCTCTCGTTTGTCTCTCTTTTCGAGGAAAGAGGGGCAGCCATCTGCTTCCCGCGATTCAGGACCCGCCGCTACTGAGGCACGGAAGGGAATGAGCTCGTGGGGATAGCAGGTGGATCTGGCCAATGAGTTTGAAGAGTTTTCACTCTCGCGATCGTCGGCTGTGGACGAGAATGAGCAGCTGGAGGATGATGTTATTTCATTAAAATTATCTGATTCAGGGGACATTGCTCTGCTGGGATCAGCCCAGCAAAAGCAGGAAATAGCTGAGGAGGGCAAAGAAGCTGAGGCTGAGCCTTCCCAATCCTCCTGCCCTGCGTATGATGAGCTTTTGGAAATTATGGATCACGCCACGGCGAGGCTTTACTTGCCGTGAAGCGGGTGAAGAAAGTGACGTCGCGAGTATCTCGACGTATCTATGTTTCTGGCCATAACCCTCCAGCTCATGTGAGCCTTCCTTTCTTCCTGTTTTCCATATAAAGATTGAGAAGGAGTGGAAGAGGCCGTTTTTTTCCTCACGCATCCATCGATTCCAGCATACGAGTTATGCCAACATCGAGGCGATGCGCGAAAGCGGTTATGAGAAGATGCCCCTATAGAGAGACGCTGGCCAGCTATCGCTCTATGAGTGAGACGTCCTCTAAGACTCCCCTCCTTGACATCTCGCTCGGATGCCAGGGCATACGCAGCAGCAGCAGGTCGGGCTGTCGCTTCATTGCACACGATGACGGTGCTCCAGGCATATCAGGCTGACCTACTGAAAGACAGGGATAGCGGCCTTCACAAAGTCCGGGTCTGAGCCCAAACAAACCCAGGGGTCCTAGCCTGTCTCGGTTTGAGGATCAGAGACTGGCTCAGAAGGCTAGTGTCACGGCTCGCGCTCCTCCCCCGCCCGCGGGCAGGGGTAGGAAGAATCACGGGTCAAAGGAAGGTAAGTAAAAGACCTAAGGGATGTCATCCAGACAGGGCGTCAGCGCTTTTGTCCGGATCAGAGTGATACCTCAGTATCTACTCATTTCCTTCGGGGGTCTTACATCTGCCCTTATCTTCACCTTCCTAATTCCCCTGTAACCACCATCTCTCCACCTGACCGAGGTTAGGTGGGAATTTCCCTGCATTACAGTCTCCTATGCTGGAACTATGATGTTTCGGTTGGTTCTATGGATTCATAGTAACCACCTTACTGATGGTCCAGACTAGAGGCTTCTCCGGACAGAGCTCCAACACGGGAACCATGGTGGGTGAATACGATCCATGTCTAAATATATGTATATATATATATGTGTGTGTATAAACTAATGAGCTGGTGGTTGTGTATATAACCCTTCTTCTAGTTTCTTTGCAGTGTTTCCCGGGAACTGTGTGTTCTGTCCCTTTTCTAGGATAAGTCCTCGATGAGGCACCCTATGCCGGGTTCAGAACCGGGTGCTCGACTTGCAGTGTTATTTCACTCATCGATATATGTCCAAACGGTAAGAAAAGCCGGGTTTCAGCTTCATACCTCCTGGATCATGCGGCCATAACACAGACTTCTGCGGGAGCCTTCGTGATCATCAGGCCCCTGGCGCGTCACTGCAAAAATTTCCTGGACGTTCGGGCTGGGGTTACGCTTTCATGCTGCCCTGTATGGTCTACCGTATCTGGGTTGCCCTGAGGGTTTTTTCCCGATCACCAGGATATCCTCTTGCTGAGGCATTGAGCGGGAGGTATAGGTGGCATTACGAGAAACTTCCTGTGTAAATGCTGTCTTGGGCAGTGCTCCCCTCACATTTGAGGGTTGTATTTGAGCTTGCCTATCCCATTTGGCCCAGTACTTCCGGGTATCTGTAAACAGATGCTCGGAAAACTCTAAAAATCCAAATACTATGGTAAGTGCAAACATCTCAGAATGCATCAAAAATATCTTAATTTGTGTTCCGAAGGTGAACGGAGGTCCTATGGATTTTGAACAACATGAGGGTGAGGAATTAATGACAGAATTTTCATTTTGTGGTGTGTGAAAAAAAAAAAAGTGAACAATGGGTTCTGTGTGGACATAATTTATGAATTGATATTACACAAAATAAGTCGACTACATTTTAAAATTGTGACTACTACTCTTACCAAAGGATGGATGTTCAAACTTAAACATAGAATAATAATAAAAATAGTAATTAATAATTAGTGATGCTGACAAGCTCATGATTGAATTAGTTCACAATTATGATCTCTGCTTCGTGTCAGTTCAGTATCAATGTATCCCACTCCAAAAGACCTACGGGCAAAATATCACTAGTGCTTCACACAAATATATGACTGTACAGTATGTCAGATATAAAATAATAATGTTAAATAACTTATTAATTTACTTATGAGTAATTACTGAGGGGTTAACGTGTTTTTCACTTTAAAATAATAGTCCAGATCACCAGTAGTTCCTTAGTAGCACTTTAGCTTTAAACTGAAAAATACATTAGCCTCTCACTAATTACTCAAGCATTACCGTGTCAGCCTGCAGGAACTACTAGTGATCTGGACCATTATTTTAAAGTGAAAAACACCTTAACCACTCAGTAATTACTAAGTAATTTAATAAGTTATTTAACATATTTTGTATCTGACACATACATTTGTGTGAGACACTAGTGATATTTTACCAGACACTGTAAACTGGAATATGCGGTTTTGTGCTTAACACAAAAATATAAATGCAGTCGATGCCTTCATTAAGGATGTGAATTGTTTTTGTCAAGAGAACATCATTTATATTCAAGAAAAGTCCTCCCCAGCCTACTGTCACAAGGTAAAGGTCAGGGGTAGAAAAGTTTGGTCCTAGAGAGCCGCAGTCTTGCAGAGTTCAGCTCCAACCCTGAAAAAAATACTCACCTGCCTATAGCCTTAGTAATACTGAAGACATTGATTAGCTTGTTCAGGTGTGTTTGATTAGAGTTGGAGCTGAACTCTGCAGGACTGCGGCTCTCTAGGACCGAACTTGCCTACACCTGGTATAGGTCTTTGGAGAATACTGAACTGACACAAACTAGAGCTCAATAATGTGAAACTAATTCAATCACTTCCTAATTATTAACATTTTTAAATGCATTATTGTTATTATTATTTTATGTGTTTGTTTGAAATAAACAGAGAACATCCATCCTTTGGTAAGAGGAATACTCACAATTTCAACATGTAGCCAAATTATTTGGGGGATATCATATTCATAAATTAGTTTCCACAAAGAACCCAATTGTTCACTTTTAAGACGTTACTGTTGTGATTAGTAATTAATTGTTTTTTCTTTATTAATTGGTCAGAGTTCGCAAGTAGTTCTCAATGAGGATATATTTTTTTTTAGTAATTATCAAATATCTAATAAGGAACTACCTTTGTCCTAAATTTGCTACTACTTACTGCTTAGTTAATCTTGCTTCTCTATTAGTTAATAGTATTCAGTTAAGTGTTAATGTAGTACTACCTATTACTTCCTGCAAAGTTACTTGTTAACAACGGACCATTATTCTAAAGTATTACCCACAGGAACTGTAGGAAATACACTATTTCCTAAAAACTGCGTTAATTTAACCTTTCATTTCTCTCCAATGTGTTATTGAACCTGTAATAAATGATTATATGAAAATGGCCTTAGGTTTTCTGTAGTTTACTGTAGATATATTGTAAATGATATAATGCAATTGAGTATGATGTAGGCCTACACAGTAGTGCCATTTACTACTGAACAGCATAGCTCTGACAAAATAAAATGACATGAAGCTGATTCAGTCATTAAGTATAGCTGAGGTCAAATTTGTTACTAATACTGAATAATTGTAGCTGGTTTCAGACACCAGCACAAACCAGCTAAGACCGGGTTCAACTGTTTTTGTCATTAGGGACCACATGAAGCACACTTTTAGGTTACCTGACATTTTTTTACAGTGTTGTGAACACTGCGCTTTAAAGTATAAAATATCTGAATGCAGATACAATCACACAGTAGATGCTATCAGACTGGGCCTATAGTGTTGCATGGTACCATGAACCCCCCTCCCACTGTCCTCCTTGCTATCGCTCTCCTCCCTCTGTGTCCTAGATTTTGTTGAAATTATGTCATCGTGTTTGTCACGTGAACGACTTGACTCTTTTTTTTTCCTGCTCTGTCAGTGTCAGTGAGCTGTTCACATGTGTAACTGGGTTCTGCAAAACTGGAAGCCTGTTTGTGTGTGTTTAAACATACCCGTGACTGCACATTCCTAATTGCAGGGTCTGGATGTCTGGGCGCAACGATTGGTTTGAGACTCCTACTTACTTCCCCAAGTCAGCTCTGGTATTTTAGGCAGTTTGTTGAGTCTTTCAGACTCCTGTTTCCTTAGCTTACATGTTTAAATAATAACCTTTAACTAAAATAACCAGACTTTCATAGAATCGCATATTGTTTATCCAATCACAAGTGTGCTTGTTTACAACATAGCAAAAATCTCAAATGATTCAAGCTTAGTATTCCATCGGAAGTGTCCTATTGGCTGGAATGCTGTTGGGAATCTTCACAGCTGCTGCTATGAGGATGGGAGGGACGGGTCTGTGTACAGTTGCCAGTGGTGAACAAACTTTAAATATAAACAACACAACCTTTTTGGTATTCTGCCATTGGCTGTGTACTTAATGTCAGTCTGTAACCCATATTAAATGAGTAATGGACTTTTTTACATCATCTAAATGCTTGCAGTGCTTTACGAATATATATAGCATTGCTCATTTAAAAGAAACCTCCACATTTTTAAAGTAGTATTTTATAATAACAGGTGTTGCTCCTTTTTATTTTTATTTTTTTATCTGTCTAATTCATTTATTCAAAATCTATTTTTCAGATGTCAAAATGTCTCAAGTGTAGATAGTAGATAACATCTGGAAGTAGATAAGGCAGAAGGGAAGCTCTGAATCTAAATTATAAGATAATCGTATCATGTCCTTCAGACTTTGCATATCACTTTGCATATCAGTATTTGTTATATCCTGTTGTAACCGCTGGTACCTGCAGGATAGTTGTAGTCTGTTTAGGCCTGCGTCACTGACAATATTGATTTTTGGGCCTTGTCTTAATGGGTTGTGCACTGCAGTGAGCATAATCAGAGATTATGCTGAAAAAGCTACAGGGATGTAATCTGTTTTAGAGCAGTTGATTGATCTGGCATTAAGCATACAAAATTGCAAAATGAAAGGGCTAAACATGCAAGAATGTTCATTGCTCATATACATGCAGACATACATACACACCAAACACACACAAATATATATATGTGTATATATATTATATATATATATATATATATATACAAGAAAAGTTAAAAAGTTAGCAAAGATATACATAACATTATTATATTATGAACACAAATGTTTATATAATTTAAGAATACAGTGAATTCCTAAGGAATATGTAAGCCGTTATTATTCTAAAAATGTGGAGGAGTAATGGAATATCGCCTTAGTAGTCTTCACTGCTGAAACTGTTGTTAGCAACCAGACTATAAACAGTAAATTTAAAGCTCAGGCATGAAAACAAGAAAGAGAGAGAGAGAGAGAGCGAGGGGGGGGGGGGGGGGGGGGGGATTAAGGAATGAACTGGTTTTAACCAAACTGTAATATAGGCTAAAGTAAGAATTTTGCATTCATCAATTGCAATACGTTTTAAATTCAAGTATAAGATGAGATAGATAGATAGATAGATAGATAGATAGATTTAGATAGATAGATAGATAGATGCTTTGTTGATGATAACAGAATCAGAATGTGGAATTGGGGTAACTACCGGTAAATAGGGCCAGATGGAAGAGTTGGTGTTAAAAAGGATGGGCCTTCCCCTCTCCCTGCTGGGGCAGCTGCATCCTCCCCTGAGTGCTGCTATTCAGATTCAGGGTCATGTGATCTATACATAATGGCGGTTAATGTAGGCTTGTGTATTATCTCCAGGATACTAGTCGGTCCGTTATTCATCTCTTAGCAACGGCTGGAGCCAGGGAGGAGGGAATGGGGGGTTGGGTGTCTTAGTCCCTGGCCTATATTCCCCCAACGTCTATGCAGGGTCATTTCACCTCATACATTTATGACGCAACATTTTAAAAATTTCAGTAATCATTGAATTCATATTCATATGCATTTTAATGACGAATAGTGAAGAGATGCTGATTAATGGCTGCTGATTGTCATAAGCTATTACGGTATTTCTTGAGTTATAGAATATGTTGTACAATGTCATCTGTAACCGAGTCTTAGAATAACATCTGTCACCTCAGAAGATCATGTAGGCCTATGATAATAATTTCATCCCAGTAGCTCATTTGAAATTGGTTTAAGTGCAACTTGGTTAAACTATATACAATAGTCCCTCGATTAGTTCTTTTTTTTTAGCACAAAGATAATAGTTTAAAGAATGGGAAAAGAATATGTGACAACTAACTCCAAAATGTAGCTCAGGCAAAGCTCTTAAAGGGGGCAGAAGGTGTCAAAGAGAACAGATGGAGAATAGGTTGGTCAAGTTACACAAAGATGCTAGTACATAAAGGTTCAGATGTTATACAACTAAAAAAAACATTTAAAAAAGCTTGATGTATAGGCTATTACTTGATGTATACGGTTATATTAATGCAACCAATTTTGAGTCATTAAAAGCATAAAAGGATGTTGATGGAGACCAAGCGTACATCAAATTACAGTTTCACCCGTTCTCCTTTCTAGCAGCTGACTAAAGCAACATTCTTAAGATTTGATAGTTGATTTTGATCAAAATCTTTGATCGCGAAACAATTAAGTCTTGGAATAAAACGTTTTTTAGTATGATTTAGTGTTTCAGATCTATTGGGTGAGGTTCTGTGAGGTGTCTAACTAACCCTAATCTTCCTGACAACCAATAGAAATTAGTCTAGCCCTCCGAACTGGGCAGATTTCATCGCGTCTGACCAATCAAAGGTAAGAAACGTAGTCGCCTGGGCAACATTCATATATAAAGTGAGGTCAGTCCGTTATAATGTTATTATTCTTACATCGACCCCTTAGTTGTCGAACTGTAAGATCTCCCCGTCAAGAATCTTTTCTCACCCGGCCAAGTAACACTAACAGGAACAATGGTGAGCACGACTTCATATACTTAATATTGATTACTTATAGAAGTAACCATTTTTTATTCGACTTATTGACTGGCTTTTCATGTATCTTATGTTAACCGCGTATTTAAATCATATTTCTGGTAGGCCTATATAATATCTATATCTATTATTATTCAGATATATAAAATTTATGTTATAAAATGTTGTATTTTACATAGGCTACCTAAGAAAGAATATGGAAAAAATAATAGGTTTTGGGAATATGGAGCACACGAGAACGAGAAAACAAAGAGAATGGAGCCGCATAAATAGTCTGGGTGTAGCCGGCTCCATGCTGTCCGGTACGGTGTCATATTGAATCAATGGACCAAAAGAGAGAGAGAGAGAGAGAGAGAGATGCAGCGCCTCCCAAAGGATATGGTCATTTATTTATTTTTTTTTTTTTTAAATATGGACTATAAGAATTTTTTTTAAAAAAAACGGTTTATTCGAGGGACGATCCTTGCGATTAAATGTATTTGTAGAAATCGTATCGCATTTCAGGGCTGTTGGTGATGCTGTTAAATATTCATGATGATGTAGGCAGCATCACTAATGCAGCTGATGGACATAGCCAGTAAACCAGCAGCTGAGGGTGTTATGTGATCACTTCCTCTGACATGATATCTCACTAGGATATAATTGCACAGAAACAGGATCTACAGGCTGTAAGTGTAGCCTTAGAAGTTCCAATGTTGGGTGAAATACAGTTTGACATGCTAAAGCTTTACAAGTGAGTGGCATTTATATAGTGCAGTGATATTTGTTTAGTTTGACTTTTAACATTTTCTTCACAGCGTGAGTGCATCTCTATCCACGTTGGTCAAGCTGGAGTCCAGATTGGCAATGCATGCTGGGAACTCTATTGTCTTGAGCACGGCATCCAGCCAGATGGGCAGATGCCCAGCGACAAGACCATTGGAGGAGGTGATGACTCCTTCAACACCTTTTTCAGTGAGACTGGAGCTGGAAAGCACGTCCCCAGGGCTGTGTTTGTAGACCTGGAGCCCACTGTCATTGGTAAGAGGATGGGACTAATTTATGATGATTCTGTATGTCATAGTGCTCCGGTCACTAAACATTGACAATCTTTCCAGATGAGGTGCGCACTGGTACATACCGTCAGCTGTTCCACCCTGAGCAGCTCATCACTGGAAAGGAAGATGCTGCCAATAATTACGCCCGTGGTCACTACACTATTGGAAAGGAGATCATTGACCTAGTGCTGGACAGGATTCGCAAACTGGTAGGTAGTTATAAATAAATACATACATAAAATGAATTATATATTATGTTGGGTTAATTTCCAGACTGTTTCTTTTCAGGCTGACCAGTGCACAGGTCTCCAGGGTTTCCTGGTGTTCCACAGCTTTGGAGGTGGAACCGGTTCTGGCTTCACCTCTCTGCTGATGGAGCGTCTGTCTGTGGACTATGGCAAGAAGTCCAAGCTAGAGTTCTCCATCTACCCCGCTCCTCAGGTCTCCACCGCTGTGGTAGAGCCTTACAACTCCATCCTGACCACCCACACTACCCTAGAGCACTCTGACTGCGCCTTCATGGTAGACAATGAGGCCATTTACGATATCTGCCGTAGGAACCTCGACATTGAGCGTCCTACTTACACCAACCTCAACAGGCTCATTGGCCAGATTGTGTCCTCCATCACAGCTTCCCTCAGGTTTGATGGTGCCCTCAATGTCGATCTCACCGAGTTCCAGACCAACTTGGTGCCATATCCTCGTATCCACTTCCCACTGGCTACCTATGCCCCAGTGATCTCCGCAGAGAAGGCTTACCATGAGCAGCTCTCTGTGTCTGAAATCACTAATGCTTGCTTCGAACCAGCCAATCAGATGGTGAAATGCGACCCACGTCACGGCAAGTACATGGCTTGCTGCCTGCTGTACCGTGGTGACGTGGTGCCCAAAGACGTGAACGCCGCAATCGCCACCATCAAGACCAAGCGCACCATCCAGTTTGTGGACTGGTGTCCCACTGGTTTCAAGGTTGGCATCAACTACCAGCCTCCCACTGTGGTTCCAGGTGGTGATCTCGCTAAAGTGCAGAGGGCCGTGTGCATGCTGAGCAACACCACAGCTATTGCTGAGGCCTGGGCTCGTCTCGATCATAAGTTCGATCTGATGTACGCCAAGCGTGCCTTTGTGCACTGGTATGTGGGTGAGGGTATGGAGGAGGGCGAGTTCTCCGAGGCCAGAGAGGACATGGCTGCCCTGGAGAAAGATTACGAGGAGGTCGGTGTTGATTCTGTTGAGGGTGAAGGAGAAGAGGAGGGCGAGGAGTATTAAATTACAGAATGAGGAGCAACATGCAGGAACCATGACATGGAAAAATTCAAGCAGTGAAAAATAAACCTTACCACCAATGAAAAAGATGTTGTTACAGTTCTTTGGACATCTGAAATAAAGCTAATTTTCAAACAATTTGTCTTCTGTTAAATTATTGTGTATATTTATGTAGGCTATAACAGATATAAGCAATGATAGTGTTTTAAAGATCAACAGTAGAACAGGTGACATATAATTATTAAAGTTTTTAAAAGTAAAAAAGTGGGAATTCTCAAGTTCATCCATCTTTCAACATAACACTTTTGTTGCACACCAGTACTGAGGAAAATGTATGTACATATGTTAGATGGAATACATCAGGGCCTATGAATGACACAGAAATGACTGTACAAGTGAAAAGCTGTTCTCTTTACTTGGGTACCATCCAGAAGTAACAGCTACACATCATGTAGAGAACCATTAGCCTTAACAAACAATAAAGTAGCATTCATTGCTATAAAAGTCTTTTATTTTATTTCATTTTATTTTCATTCTTCATGATCCAGTTTCAAAAAAGATATTTCCTTGCAGCAACATTTCCATAAGAACAATTCAGTCTGTGTAAGATTGGGCCTGCGCAGATGCAGTGCTTAATTTGAGCCGGATCCTGTTCCGGAAAATGTTAGATGGTAGATTTTTGCATTCCGGTATTTGTTTTTAAAGATCCGGCATTAACAAGTGCATTTCTGTAATAATACCAGAAATAATACCAAATAAAGTGAAATGTTATAATGTATAAATATTATAAACACTATCATCATAGCCTAGTTCCCCTCACTCCAAAACAAATCATTTAAATGTAACAGTATGCAGAACAAATCAAGAATGAAAAAATATAAAGCTAAAGAAACCAAAACAAAGCGAAACTGAAAGTAGGCTACCATTGGCCTCACGTACCTCTCTCATTCGGCACAAATCCAATGTTTCCATATTCGCAATGTATTTCAATGTTAAACTATTACTTATAATGTAGACTAGGCTTCATGCGCATTTGCGTGTCGACGGAATAATCATCCTCTTCACATGCGCAAAAATATGCGCTTGGCATTACAGCAGCTGTAGACCGGTTATACTACGGACTCTTTAAATTGATACGTTTGGCTGACTGTATTTTATTTTGATAATGAACAGACTGCAATGGCAAGTTTGAATTGCTATAATATGTGGTGTGTGTGTGTGTGTGTGTGTGTGTGTTTGTGCGAGGCGCCGGCTCGATCAAACATATGACACATTAAATTGCCTAGCCTACTCCATTTTTGGTCATACAGATAAGAGTAAGATAACCCGCAAAGTGTTAAAAAAAAAAAAAACTAACACTAGCTTCTCTATTCTTTTTGTATTCTATCTATTTCTTTTCTTTTTATTTATTATCACAATTAAAAAAAGGCCTCTAACACTAGCTTGCCCTATTCTTGTTTATTCTATTCTGTTTGCTTTTTAGTATTAGGCTATATAATAAAAAAACTGACGTGTACTACGTTAAGCTGAGATGTATAGCACTGCGTATCTTGTTCCTATTTTGTTGATTTGAGTGCTACATTATCCTATTTGTAAGTCGATTTGGATAAAAGCGTGTGCTAAATGACTAAATGTAAATGTACATTTTTACTTTTATTTTTACTCTTATTTTTGCACACTCGCAATAAAAACAAGATTTGTGCTTTTGCTAAATAAAGCAAACAAACAGAATGCGCGCTGTCATCAGTTTGGTTCAGGGAAACAGGTTTGCGGATCGCCGCGCCTCAAATCTGTTTTATATCTGTTAATTATTTGTCAGATATATTTTGCATATTTATACCTTTTCTATATAGATTATGATTGTATTTTATTTTTATGAAAACAAATTTTGTTATTTTTAATGTAATCCTTTAACCTTGTTTGCTTAAATCCTAACGGGGTTGTGCGAATTCTGCACCCTGCCAGATATGAAACACACTGTGAAGTCGCTACTGATGTTAATCCCAACACCCACCGAATCCTACCCTCCCCAACACCTAACCCTAAACATACAATACTCGGGGCATAATCTGGAGAAGGGTGCAAAATTCGCACTACACGGCGAACCCATTTTTGAGCCAGGGCGGTATAGTTAGTTTAATGCAGAAACTTGTGAACGATGCTCATAGTTGTGTCATCATCGTTTAGTGACGTCACTGAATGTTCCGGGAAAACTGGGGCAAGTTCAAGCTCAAACCGGTGTGCACCGTTTTGCTACGGTTTCCGGTTTGAACCACATGTTTCCTGGAAACGGTGTGCAACATGTAGCCCAATCAGCAGCAACATGTATGTAAACCACGCGGTATTAAAGAGACAGCTCGCACAATGTAATTAACATCCAAATAAATTCACAAGAGCAAGTATATTGTTTGCACATGTTTATTTACATTAAAGGCAAAAATAACTGAAATAATAAGGCGCACAAGTATAGATCTGGAACTACTTTAAGTCT
The DNA here is from genome assembly GCA_018155175.1 of Sinocyclocheilus anophthalmus. NCBI lineage: Eukaryota > Metazoa > Chordata > Actinopteri > Cypriniformes > Cyprinidae > Sinocyclocheilus > Sinocyclocheilus anophthalmus. Next base: position 414,046 of record JADLZN010006541.1, on the reverse strand, counting down.
GTCTAAATATCATTTAGTAAGTGCAATGTCTTCTGGTCCATACCTTTCCTTAGTAAGGTGTGCTAAACACTGATTAATGTAACATAAAAATACTATTGTATTATGGAGTGACACTTTCATAAACTTTTCTATACTCCTCTGATTATATAATGGTAAATATTACAATATCATAGCACAACAACAGTGATCAGCAATAATGATAAGCCTAATACTCACAATAAAAAATAATAAGGTCATATAGATCATAACCCAGTCTTGGAGGTAAGAAGTGGATTATACTTCACCTGAAATGTTTGTCTTCATCCTGAAATGCGAGGCAAATGTTGGATCACAATATTAGGAACCACAGTTTCCACAAATCACTTCACTCGATTGGGATGTTCACTTTTATTCTGGAGGGCAAGGGCAATTACTGTACCATCGAGCGTATTTTGCAGTAATAAACACGTATTTATACTGATTTCATAAGGCTCCGAAAATTCTTCAAAAAGAACACAAAGAATGGCCTTCTCAGCTGCCATAGTTGCAATTCTTGCGTCATCAGAACAGTGTGTTCAACGCACCACCGTTTCCGTTTAAAAACGTTTGCACCGTTTTTGTCGGGCTGAACGCAGCCCTGAAGGTTGTATTTGTCAGTGTCGGTCACTGCACCTTTTAACTGACAAATTAAGCACTGAGATATAGGATTACATTTCATACAAATGAACCATAGTTGTGTGGTTTTCTGACGAACATATAATTAGCATAAAATGATAAGCTTTGGGTGTATTTTATTTAATCTGAATTACCAAGAATGTTTCCTCATGCCAAGACTCTGATTAATGAGATAAACTTTGCCTTTATGTTTTTCCCCTAAATGGCAGGTAATTGTGTAAGCAAAGAATGAACAATATTCACATTGTTGATAACTTAATTAGTAGGCTAACGCGAAATACATGTATTTAAATAGAACAACAGCCATATCTATGCCCATAATTAAGTACAGTGCTACACACCCAAATTATACAAAAACATCAAAGACAAAACAATTTAATTTTCTTTAATTGTATTAAATGTTCATTTTTCATATGAGTAACATCCATTATTGCTAAAGTTCGTCCCGCCTCGTACAGTATTTTCCAGTCACAGACGTTATTGTTCAAAGGTTAGAATCAGCCAATGGGGTGCCACTGACCCTCAGACGAACCAATGGGGATGTGACAGGAAGCGAAACGTCTCCTCGCGCGCGCTCCGCCTTGGTGACGGATGACAGAAAAGTATAAATATCCCCACCCGCCTTTTTCAGGCATTTCATTCTCACCAGACTCATAAAAGTCGACTTGTGAGAGCGCTAATAACTGAAAACCTACGATTTCCATGCCCTCATATTTTTTTTAACAAAAAGTCCGAAAATGGTGAGTATAAAACTTTTGTTTAATTTATAAAGAGGTGTCATTATTGTTAAAGATAGTGGAAGGTGTTTTACGTCGTCTGTGATAACGGTTTTTGGCACAGCATTTTAAGTTATGGGTCATTATTTTAATATTAAAGTGATGTACTATAATTCTGTAAGTTTAAGCATTGAGCCTACGAAGTTATTTTTGGTAGGTATTTGAACTCCACGAATTATTAACTGTTAAATGTTTTATTTTATTGATTTATTTTTCTTGAACGTTAATACATTTTTGGGTAAGGTTTTACAGATTAAATGTCAAGAAAAAAATTAACCGTGTCTTTTATACAAATGTAAAATTCATATAAATTAAAAACGTGCCGTTTATTTCCCTGATCTAAAACGACAGGTATTAAAAAAAACAGATCCGATTACCAAGATTGTGAGGAGAATATACTGACGTGCGTAGTAAAATATCTTCCTTTGTTCTGATGACTATGCAAAGTCACTTCTCTAAAGCAGTGAGCTAGGGTTACCGCTACAGGAAATGAGTCGGGAGGACCACGTGCGTTCTGGTGAAACTTGATGAATACCAGTGCTCTTGTGTCCAAGAGGTTTAAAGCTTAAGTTCCTCATGACTAAGCTTAAGTGGTTCATGAGCATAACCAGCCTAAAACTGAGAAGTGTTTTACCCAATTCGGATTTATCTGAATTAAAATTTTGTAATAATATGCTAGACTTGGATACTCTCACTTCTTCAAATGAATGTCATCACTTGGTTTTTGTGTTATTTTACAATGTACGTGAGTGGTTTTAGTTTTTTGTAGTTCTTTTATCTTTTAAAAGTTGATGTAATTAAGGAATGCAGGCTCACTGTAATAAAACAGTAAAGCCCCAGACAAAGGCAGACCAATGAGACAAAGGCAGATCTGTTTCGTCAGCTGTTTGTGTGGTCAGGGGTTTTTGCAACAATAGCAGTTTCTGATCTGCAGTAGAGGCATTTTCCATCAGTGATTGAATGCATAAATAAAAATAAAAAAAATTTGCTTTGGTACAAAAACATTCCATTCATGTACTGCATATTAACATGCTCATCAAAGAGTCCTTTGTTGGCTTAATGAACTAGTAAAAGTGGTTTTATTTTGAGAACGTGCACAACTGAATGGCTAAATCATTATTTGCAATTATAGAATGTTGACCTAAGGTCAAATCTTATAAATAACTTGTCTCTTCACAGCGGGAGTGCATCTCTATCCACGTTGGTCAAGCTGGAGTCCAGATTGGCAATGCCTGCTGGGAACTCTATTGTCTTGAGCACGGCATACAGCCAGATGGGAAGATGCCCAGCGACAAGACCATTGGAGGAGGTGATGACTCCTTCAACACCTTCTTCAGTGAGACTGGAGCTGGAAAGCACGTCCCCAGGGCTGTGTTTGTAGACCTGGAGCCCACTGTCATTGGTAAGAGGATGGGACTTGATTTTAGTTATGATAATTGTGTGTGTCAAAGTGCTCCGTTTGTTAAACATTTCTTCTTGACCTGTCTGTCCAGATGAGGTGCGCAGTGGGACATACCGTCAGCTGTTCCACCCTGAGCAGCTCATCACTGGAAAGGAAGATGCTGCCAATAACTACGCCCGTGGTCACTACACTATTGGAAAGGAAATCATTGATCTTGTTTTGGACAGAATTCGCAAACTGGTTGGTCATTAATTTAATAACTCCTTTAAAGTTAAGTGGCGTTAAATTGAGTAATTAAAACATTAAAAAACTTGATTGCCTTTTTAACATTAATCGTCTTTCAGGCTGACCAGTGCACAGGTCTCCAGGGTTTCCTGGTGTTCCACAGCTTTGGTGGTGGAACCGGTTCTGGCTTCACCTCTCTGCTGATGGAGCGTCTGTCTGTGGACTATGGCAAGAAGTCCAAGCTAGAGTTCTCCATCTACCCCGCTCCTCAGGTCTCCACCGCTGTGGTAGAGCCTTACAACTCAGTCCTGACCACCCACACTACCCTAGAGCACTCTGACTGCGCCTTCATGGTAGACAATGAGGCCATTTACGATATCTGCCGTAGGAACCTCGACGTTGAGCGTCCTACTTACACCAACCTCAACAGGCTGATCAGTCAGATTGTGTCCTCCATCACAGCCTCCCTCAGGTTTGATGGTGCCCTCAATGTCGATCTCACCGAGTTCCAGACCAACTTGGTGCCATATCCTCGTATCCACTTCCCATTGGCTACCTATGCCCCAGTGATCTCCGCAGAGAAAGCTTACCATGAGCAGCTCTCTGTGTCTGAAATCACTAATGCTTGCTTCGAGCCAGCCAATCAGTTGGTGAAATGCGACCCACGTCACGGCAAGTACATGGCTTGCTGCCTGCTGTACCGTGGTGACGTGGTGCCCAAAGACGTGAACGCCGCAATCGCCACCATCAAGACCAAGCGCACCATCCAGTTTGTGGACTGGTGTCCCACTGGTTTCAAGGTTGGCATCAACTACCAGCCACCAACCGTGGTTCCTGGAGGAGACCTGGCTAAGGTGCAGCGAGCTGTATGTATGCTGAGCAACACCACAGCTATTGCTGAAGCCTGGGCTCGTCTGGATCACAAGTTCGACCTGATGTACGCCAAGAGAGCTTTCGTGCACTGGTATGTGGGTGAGGGTATGGAGGAGGGCGAGTTCTCAGAGGCCAGAGAGGACATGGCTGCCCTGGAGAAAGATTACGAGGAGGTTGGGGCTGAGAGTGTGGAAGGAGAAGATGAGGGTGAAGAATATTAGAAAGGCTTTTCACTTCCACTGCCTGTTCAGTTTCCTGTCCATTGTCATTTTTGTGTTTCTCTTCCTCTCTTTCCAGTCGTCATCTGGTTAAAAGGTCAATCTTGCATTCTATGCTCTTAAAAGTAATAAAATGTTGCGATATTTATATTTTCGCTTGTGTTGTCTTCTTGACTGATGATCCTGTACTTTATCCAGTTATTTTGTATACTTTTAGCATTTGAAGTGGATCAAAAAAGTTCAAGAGTTTTTGGTTTTAGGACAACTTTCATAGGTTTTGATCCACTTCAAATGCTGACTAGTGTAGTACGTCTCTAAATTGCTCCGTTAATCTGATGAGATAAATTTAACACTACTGCCACCAGGGATGCAGCGATTAACCGCGGTTTAAAACGTCACGGTTAATTAATCGTAAAGGTTCCGCTACACCGAGTGTTTCTGTTAAACAGAACTGAACTGTTGCAGCTTGTGCAAAACGAAAAAAAAGTTACACTAGCGGTGCACCAGCTTAAAATGACGTGCTTATCAGAGGCACGGAGGCTACTACATGCATTAGATGAACTGTGACAGAGGAACCAAACAGCAAAGCTTTTTCTTCCACCAGGAGAAATACTTGTCCAGTGTGGGACCATTTTGGGTACACCAAGAATGACCAGGGTGTCATTTAAATATTGCTGTAAAAAACTGCTGCTAAAGAGCGAATACATAAGGGATAATGCACGGCTTGCTGTACATTTAACGATTTTAATGCACGACGTGAAGACAAGAACCACCTGACGCGAAGCTACAGCTCGTTAGCTCCGCATTCTGCCCGCTTCAGATCAGAAAGAGATGAAATAGTGCGGTAAGATCACATTTATTTGAATGAATTAATTATAACATTTAGCTACTTGAATTCATTATTAGAGAGCGAGAGGTGACAGTTGCCTGTGTGAATTAGCCCATCTGCGTCTGTGCATCTCTCCAGTAGGCTTTTTAATCTATTTTATTAATAAAAGTCAGCATTCTCAAGAAGTTTGTGTCCTACTGTATGTTTGTACACGTGTGCAGCGTGATCTCCGATCTCACAAACCAAAATAATAGACATGATTTTCTCAGGCCACATGTAAAATCATATATGAATTATTATAAAGATTATTAAAATTAATACGTATGGATGACAGTTGATTACAATATTTCAGTTTATTTCCATCATTAGTAACAGTTTCCCCTGTGGGACAAATAAAGTATATTAGTCGTATATTAATAATAGGCTACTTCATTAACTTTATTTACTATCCGTGTTGTAGTATTATTCAGAAGTAAAAACCAACAATATTTTTTTTCACCATGTTTCCAAAATCTCTACCCCAGGTCCAAAAGAAATGTAAAGAACGTACAAACATGAAATACTTTTGCGATCTATTTCCATTTATTTTCAAGAGAGAAATACTGTCATGGATGTTTACAGAGCGGAGGTCATCTTTTTTTTTTATTCCAATGGGAGAGATGGACTTTTGATTGTCTTTTGTTTATTATTATTTTGTGCTGCATTGTTGGTTACTGTGTTATTTCTGTTCCAGCAATAAATAACACTTTAATATCTAAAGAGTGTTCATGTGATTTTATACATTAGGAATGTTGGGAAATGAATAAATGCATAATAATCGTCATAATCGTAAAACCGTGATCATTCCTCAATAATCGTACCAACAAAATCTATAAACGTTGCATCCCAAAGCAACTGATGTGTAATTTATTTTAATAGAAATTAATGCAGTAATTAATTAATAGAATATGTTGATAGTTCTATGCAGATTTGAACATGAATCCTTGGAGCTCAGCATGAATTTTAGAATATTCATGTGCAAATATGGTTGTCTTTGTAATATTTGATCAAAACGTTAACTTGCTTTACCTGTAAATTAAATAAAGTTTTAATTGTAATTCTTTCAGATTTCCTCAAACTCTTGCACTGCAGTGTAATTGAGTGTGAGCTCTGCTTTGTGTTGAATGCAGAGGGCAGTATTGTTTTACAAATGGATGTTCTGGTCTCAGTTGTGCTCAATCTGGCTGATGTGAAGTGCAGCAGGGCGATTAAATGTTAATTGACCAATCTTTCTTGTGTAGGCTTTCTATTTGCCTAAGCTAATGTATAAGTGTTGATGACTTGCCACTTTATCGGAGTGAAATATTCTTCCCATGTTTCAGAGTAAATGGTGTTAGAAGCCTGTGTACCATCCTAATCTAAAATTGGGCCTGGTATTCAGACCCTGTCGGGAGAATGTCAAGCTTGTGGACAGGTGGCGTTTAAATATATATTCTTTGTTCCCTCTAGTCTGCCTCTTAGACGAGAGAATATACAGTGCAAATAGACATTTAGTGGTTCTGGGCTGTAAATGTAGTTTAAACTGCATATAAAGGTGAATGTGTAATGCAACGGACTGCATGTTCTAATGCTAAAAGTAAAGAGAATGACAGTTGTGCGGTTGAAAAACATTTATTTAAATTGTGTGGTGCATTTTCTTTTATTGTAATGACTCCATTCATGATTGTGAGTGCTGAAACACAAGAAACTTAGTCATGTGAAGAGGGAAATTTGCAGGAAAATCTCAAGTAATGCAATGCATCAACCATGCTGAATACTATGTATTTATTAGCTAAATGTAATGCATTTGAAAGTAGTATTACAGATACTATGGATGAAGAACTTGTTTAAACATTTAATGTTGCAAATAGCACATACATGTCTAGTGATTTCAAAGCTTTAAGAAACAAGTGGCTAATATCTATTTTGGGTGAATTAGGACTTGTATACACCTAATCAAAATCAACTTAATTTGTTATTCTAGATACAATGTTAAAACCCCTTTATTCAATAAATAACATTTTGGACAGTTAACAATATTTTCTGTAAGACCTTTTCAAATTTGAGGTAATACACTACTCTATGAAGGTTAAATGAGCTAAAACCATGAAATGTTTCTGATAACGTTCATAATTTAGAAGCTTACAAAAACACTGAAATGTGCACACATGCATAAAAATATGGGACGTACATTTGCACAATAAGTTTGAACATTCTCAAATCTCTTGCATACTGTTTTATGTCTAGTACAGGCAGAAAAAAGGCTGAAGAACCATCACAAATTCACAGTACAACAGTTAGTAAGCCACAACATCATTTCCCCCCTCTTTTTTTTCTTTTTCCATTCAATAAATAGTGGTAATTTTAGACTCTTGTTTAAAAACTCTCACACCAACTTGTGGAGACCATCTCTATAGGGATGCTTTAGCTTAATAAAATCAAGCATCTTCATAGATCTAATTTTCTAATTAGAACATTCTCATTGCTACTTTCTTGTCATCTTTTTGTTGCAAGTATTCCACTATATTGTAGAATACTTACACTTTCGTTATGGAAAATACTATAAGGTTTTATAGCAACTACATATTTTAATTGTTCAGCCATGTTGCTCTTTGTCATGCAGGGGAGACTTTAAGACATTTTGCACACAGCATCTGAGATTATGATGCATGACTACCTGGTCTTAAAGTATAAGTGCACTGGGGGATTTTATGTTTGTTCTAGCACTGAAAAGAAAAAACAGGATTGACCCATTTCGTAATATCATAACTATCTGTTTATTCTCCAAAGATGAATGTTACATGCCAAGTGACATGTTCTGCTCTATAGGATATGTGACATGATTGTGAACATACATAACAATTAGCCCTTATAGATGATTCAGTTTCACCTGCATTAGAATTCAGCAGAACTGTTAAATGCAGCAGTACTTTCCACAAATAAAGCAAATGTGCACAAATGCTTTATTCTATAATGTTCAGGTACTGAGACACACTGGTCATTTGGGAGCACTCGGTCCAAATACAGATGGCAACCAGCTTTAGAGTAGCTCAGGAGGACTGGTCTGAAACTGGATAACGCAACAACAGAGCCGTTAATGGAGCGCAGTGCATTCTCACAGCTCCCCACGGTAGTTTCTTTCACCTGGATGGTTTTGGCTAGAAAACGGTGTGTGAAATAATACCCACAGTGATTTTACAAGGGAAAAAATAACAATTGCAGTTAAAGGGTTAGTTCACCCAAAAATGAAAGTTAGCCTGTGCTTTATCACTTAGGGCACCAGGTGTATATGACTTTCTTCTTTCAGACAAATCCAATCTGAGTGATGTAAAAAAATTGTCCTGGCACTTCTAAGCTCTATCATTGTAGTGAGCAGGTGTTTCTGTTCAACAGTCCAAAACACGTTAAATAAAGCACACATATCCATAATAAAACGTGCCTTACATGGCTCCGGGGCATAAATAAAGGCCTCCTGTAGCGAATTTGGTAAGAAAAATATCCATATTTCAAACACTTTTCTTTCACTTCTGCCGACTATTGTATGCGGAAGCATTCCGGCGGATGATGATAATAATAATTAAGAATTTGTTACATTTATATAGTGCTTTTCTGAGTACTCAAAGCACTTTACATGAAAGGAGAGGAATCTCCTCAACCACCACCAGTGTGCAGCATCCACCTGAATGATGTGAAGGCAGCCATATTGCGCCAGAACACTCACCACACACCAGTTTATTGGTGGAGAGGAGAAGGAGTGAAGAAGTCAATCAAGTGTATGGGGTCAGAGGCCAATGGGCAAATTTGGCCAGGATGCCGAGGTCACACCTCTACTATTTTCAAAAGACATCCTGGGATTTTTAACGACCACAGAGAGTAAGGACCTCGGTTTAACGTCTCATCCGAAAAACGGTGCTTTTTGACAGTATAGAATGACGTAGGAGTATGCGTAGTTGCGCGACATCTGAGATTGATGGTCAGAGTTGTTAGGATAACGTTTCCTACGTTAGCAAAGGAAAGCCGTCTCCTCTTGGCTTATATCGAAAATCTCTGACATTTTTCTTTATAAATCCTAGTTTTGTGCTTCTAATAATGACGGCGTTGTTTTGTTACTCTCTCGCGTTCGTCACTAATCACTCAACGCCGACGTCCTACGTCATCAGCCGAAGCTTACGGTATGCAAAAGGGAAGTGTAGGAAAGATTACATTGAATAGGATATTTTCTGCCAAAAAACACATGGATTCGCTACATGAGGCCTTCATTCACCCCCTGGAGCTGTGTGAGGCACATTTTATTATGGAGGGGTGCACTTTATTTAACGTTTTTGAGACGTTGAACAGAAACACCCGCCCACTACAATGATAGAGCTTAGAAGTGCCAGGACAATTTTTAATATAACTCCGATTGAATTCGTATGAAAGAAGGAAGTCTTGATGGCTTGAGGGTGAGTAAATCATGTGTAATTTAAATTTTTGGGTGAACTAAACCTTTAATGAAATCACTCAAGAAAAAATGTAGGATATAGGGTGGCAGCTTACCTTTGTCGTCTCAAGATAAGATGTGAACGAAAAGAATTGCCAAACCAATGTTCAGGAATATAACCATGCAGATCATAATCGTGTTTGGCCCCTAAGAGAAAAAAAGTGTTCACAGCTGTTAGTGTCTGTTGTGCAAAGTAAAATAATCAAATGATGGTGCTCTAGGTGGTATTTACTTGTGCAATTGCTCAAAGGCCACTTACATCAGAGTTAACTCCAACCCTTACACCTGACTCAGCATATTAAGGGGCCGTTTACACGACAACGTTTTCAGCCAAAAACTAGAAATTTTTTATGCGTTTTGCCTGTTCGTTTACACAACAACGGCGTTTGGGGGACTGAAAACGCATATTTTTGAAAACGGGTTTCAAAATGCAAGTTTTTGAAAATGCCACCGTTATCGTTTCCGTGTAAACACCCAATAGGGGAATCTTTGAAAAAGGTGACGTCAGCGCACGTGAGTTATTATTAAAGTGTTAGGTATGTATTTTTTTTTTTTTTTTTTTGACGCACAGTACGTGTCGATTTTAAAGGCAAGCGTGAACAAACATACACAACAATGGTGGAGTACATGGTACTGTTGTTGCTGCTCAAGAGTTTGCTAACGCTTCTTCAGCAAAGTGTGCATCATATACAACATATAATCGTCATTTCCCTACAGGTACTGTTTACTAACAAGGTGACAGCGCCAACTACTGCCTGAAACATGTACACGTTTTTGGCCGTTTTCACGGATATGTGTAAACGCGAATCATTTTGAAAACGTTGTTGTGTATATGTGAAACTTTTTAAATACGCAAGGAAAAGACTTTTCCGGTTTTGACTACATTGTTGTCGTGTAAACATAGCCTAAGTCTTCAGGGCTACTGGAAACATCTAGGCAGGTGTGTTGGAACTAAATTCTGTAGGAAGGTGGCCCTTCAGGAGCAGGATTGAACATTGCTGCCAATCCCTCTCCTGGAAGGCCACTATCCTGCAGAGTTTTAATCCTAATTAAACACACCTGCACCAACTACTCAAGGTTTTCAGTAATGCTAGGAATTTTGTGTTTTGGTAGGTTGGAGCTAAACTCTGCAGGAGATTGGCCCTCCAGGAGCAGAACTAAATACCCCTGCTTTAGAGGAACCATAGAAACAAAATACCTGTTCTTTCAATTGCAAGAGGTAGGCTTTTTCTGCATTGCAGAAAATAATTTTTCATGCATGCCATGCTCAGTGAGCCACGAGATGCTGCTGTGATGCAACACAATATTGGGTATCTGATAAACTGCGAGGGGCTTTCTGAAGGTGAGAATTTGTCATTTTGAGGGTTCAGCCTTGTATAGATATGCCTGATTGTGAAAAATGTGGTGAGAGGACCGGAGCCAGGGCAGTATGTCAAGGAACACAATCTGCTGGTATTCCAGAGCGCTGACTTCCAGTCCACTCAAGAGCTGTTTAGAAGAATTCGCTTTTTTAACAACATGGGCCATTGGGAGGATATCTGAAGCTAAGATAGGAGGGCCACGGTACAATAAATTGAGATTCATTGATTAATACAAGAAAACGGGGATCTGATTATTCAAAATATACAAATCTAAGGACAAACAGAAGCTGTTCCAACAGGTTCAGAAAGGGTATTGAGGTAGGACTGAGTGAAACAAAGAAACTAAGGAATGTATTTTTTCTTTTTTCCTTAGGAAATGCTATGCAAATCTGAAATATGTGTGTCTGCTGACTGCAATCTTTGGGATGTTTCATGGGATTCAAAAATCAGTTGCAATGACCGATTGAGATGTTACTTGTAATCAGATTACTAAGGTTTGATTTGTTATACTTACCTCATCTAGCTCCAGAGGCTCTTGTCTCGTTTCGCTAGGGGCTTTCACAATAGACCTCTGCCTCGTCTCAGTTTTTGCCTCGACCTTGGTAACTGGTTTAGCAACCGGCTTGACCACAGGTTTAGGTTCTGGTTTAGGCACTGACTTGGGCTCAGGCTTTGGTGCAGCTTTTGGGGCAGGGCTTGGTTCTCTTTTCGGTGAAGGTTTAGGCTCAATTCTGTTAGTTAATTTCTTCTCCTCCCTGACTTCTGTCCTAGACTCAGGCTTGCTTTCTGTAATCGAAGCTGGGCGCTCATTTACAGGCTCCCTTGTTTCAGCTCTGTGTTTGACAGCTGCCTTTGGCTCTGGCGTGACTACTTTGGGGGACAGCTTGGGGGCAGGGCGAGGAGGTGGTTCATCTTCGTCGGTGGTGAGGACGAGGTTGGTTCTTACTGGTGTAGCAGCAGGGGCAGGTTCTGCTGCTCTTGACTCTGAGTCCATTTTCTGCAGGGCTTTGATTTCCAGGTCCGATCCCTGCTCAGCTTTGGCACTCTGTCGACTAGGGCTACGGGATGGGACCTTGCTGCTGGGAGCAGAACGCTCCTCCGGAGTGGCATCTGAAGTGGGAGCAACGGCAGGAGTGAAAGACGGGGTGGTGGGTCGACTGCTTGGCCTACTACCTGCTCGACTGCTACCTCTACTACTACTGCCCTGACTGGTCTTGTCTCCGTTCCAGCTGCCGGGGCTCAAGAGGTTTGGATCTTGCTTGCTGGGTGCCTGAGGGACGATGACTGCAGTGGGTGAGGGGGTGCGTGCAGAGGTGGAGCTTGGTCTTAAACTTTCCATCTCATGCATGAAGGGGCTCTCCGGGGGTGTTGGTAGGGAATCCTCAGCTAACAAGGGCTTGTGCATCCCTGTGTCTGCATTCTCATTCCTCTCAGCAATCTCCTGCAAGGCTCGTTGTTTCATATACTCAGGACCTGAGGGGCATCATGTAATGCATGCTTTATTAGAAATAGCTTTAGGTTCAGTAGACATGATTGATACTGTCTGATTATAATTTAACATTGAAATAGTATACACATACAATGATTTTTGATAGGTTCAAAGGTGCACTCATTACACTGCAGTGTTCCTAAACAACCAATATAACTGCATGAGGCTCTCTGCTGCCCCCGCTAGATCTGGAGCTGACCGATGTGATGGAAAATACTGGAGGTTGAGGTAAGTTTATTACCTTGTGTTACTCATCTTGTGTAGAATTAAATACCTTTTTTCTAGTCACTGATATGACTGAAGTGTCTGTGACTTTAATTGTAATCACTTTTATATTTACAGCTACTTATTTTAAAATTATACAATTGCCAAAAGAACAAGTAATTTGTTGGTGGTTTTTTTTTGTGGTTTGTTATTTTTATTTGTGTTATTCTGTTTCTTTTTTAACCATATAAACTTTATTTTTCTGCCTGTTTTTGCTGTGTCTCAGATTCATGCTCAAAATATATTATCAGAGTGGATGATAGAATTGGCTGTGCAATGATTTAAATTTTGATTAAAATTCTTACAAGTGCTGACAGTACTGAGGTAATTGTGTATGCATTAATATATTTGAGGGTATACTAGTGTCTATATTTAAATTTGTTTTCTCAAATTCTTAAATTTGCTTCACTGTCTGTCTATCTCTGACACATTATCACATTTATTTTCTATCATTTTCACAAAAGAGCAAAAGAACCCTGTACTGTATTTTTATCACTGAAATGCAAGACCAGGGTGTTGAATAACATGTTCAGTCTCACTTGACGGGTAGCTGTAAGAGGCCAAGAATGCAACCACTCAGGGACAGAATAATAATGCCATACTTCAAGATGAAAGATTAAATTTAATAGCCTCATCAAAAACAAATGCAGCCTACCATCCCATGTATTATTATTAAAATAAGCAATGAACTATGATAATGCGTTTTGTTATGCTCGTCTACAGTTTCATCTAAGATTTTGGAGACAGACTGTGCCAAAATAAAACCGTCAAGAGCTTAGCAGTGCCCTTCAGATACACAGGAACATGGTGAGCTTCTGAGGGGCTTGTGTCCTAGCAATCTAATCCTGTTTCAGATACTCAGAGATGTTTACATGTGGGGTTTAAGGACTCAAGACATTAACAGCACATAGACTGCTCTGTAATGAATGCTGCTGTGCTGTAAATCTGAATTTATGCCTGGATTAACAAGCATTCCTGCTGCATTTACTTCTCTGAGCTACAACCTCCACTAAAACAGACGCTCACTGGTCCGGGAGGATCTTAACCAGCCGCTGTTCCTTTGGCCTCTGTTGATATATATTTAGCAAACAATGAAGCCTTCTACCTACCTGGTTGATGGAAGGAGGGAGAGAGCTCTCTGGCAACCACACGGGCGATACTAGACTCATTGTTAGCGGCTATGGCGGCCTGGTCTGCGGTGTCTCCTTTGCTTTTGGCATGAGCTGTTCTGTGAAGAGGGAAAAGGCATGTAGTCAGAGGTTTTAAATCAAATACTGGTAAATAAAGTTCATTTTGAGGTCAGGAATTGATGTGAATTCAGATTCAGAGCATCAAAAGAGGAAAAAAAGAACAAAAGTGGTGTGAACACTTATTTTCTACTTTTAGTTCATGAGAGTGAATTTGAATTGAATTTTTAACACCCATCAAATTGGAATGTAAGGAGGAAGAATTGACTGAATTGTTATTCATAGAAATTCAACACAGGTAATGCAATCTGGAAAATGAAGTGATCTTCCACGCGCCTGTCCATAAAGTAAATTAAATCTAGCATTAATTAAATTTTTATAATTAATATGATATTTTGTGGATTCTATATGTATGTATAATATTTACATACAGTTGTTTACCTGTTTTTGTCAACTTTTGCACTTTTTACATTTATTTTTCTTTTAATCAGATTTTTATACCTTGTTGTCCCTGGGATCTGAACTCATGGTCTTGGATTTGTTAGTAACGTGCTACCAGCTGAGCCATACGGACAGAGCATTTCTATAGCATCAATAAAACCAAAATAGAAATTCATTAGGGCTTTACGTTGACAACTGTCTGCAACAGATGCATAAATGTAATATGTTGTGGCAGTGTTTCAGAGGAGCACTATTAAAAGAAAGCTCTGTTTATTTCTGAGATTATTAGATTAAATAGTTTACTATTATAATGTGCCAAACATACTGCCAGTTCTGATGTACTTGGCTATGAGAGAAAAAGCATGTGTGTGACCCTTTTTTCTTATTAAAAGCATATTTCTCCCATATCTTGCTTGTAGAACCAGAGCAACTCAAGACATCCCATCTCATCTTCATTTGGAGAGATGGGTTAGCAGTTGTCTGCACTATAAAAAGCAATGTTAACATCCCCTCAGCTCTTAAGAATCCCATGCAGTATCCATCCCAGTCAGTGCAGGAACTCAAACGAACAACAACAATGCAGAAGAATGTTCCAGAGAGAAACTCCACTCGCCCTAGAGCTGCAAGAGTTTGGGTTGCTCATAGTGTGTTTGACTTAAACACGAGAGGAAGAAGTGTGTTGGGGGTCGTATGGCAAGGGGTTATTTATAGCAGAAGAGGGTGTCCTCTTCACCCATTGAGCTGGAACTAAAATAAATCGCTCTTTTAACACCCTGCACCTCACAGTGAGAGATGAGAACTGCTGTGCTACGAGACGCCGCTTTAGAGAAGACCACCCTTTATTCTTTACCGCATGCATTGATTATATTCATTTATGCAAAATTATTCATGAGCTAAATTATTCATGTGTTTTATTGGTGTTGGTCACATTAGGAATTACTGCTCTGCAAAACTACAGCGCAAGCCATAGAACCTTAGTTTCAGCTGCATAATTTGACAACGAACACTTTTTCCCCTCATATTCATACTTTTTTTGCATTTACAGTTAGCATAAGTGTTTTTGTATGCATGAAGTAAGCAAACCTTCACGGTTAAGCTTTTTGTTTGTCAGTTTGATTAAAAACAGCAATGTAGTATTTACTCTGTGATATTTTCCATACTGTAATGTTATCCTGAGTTCAAAATAGCCCGACCACTTAAAGACACTGTACTGAGGGTGGCTGTCAGTGGAATGCTTAGAAAAGTTCAGACCCTCCCAGTGGTATGTCATAGATATACATTTACAGTAATGTCTGCATTAAGGTCTTGGCAGGTGCTTTCATGAATTCTTGCTGAAATGAATATCCACAATAGGAATATTTCTTAATGTTGCTATGTACAATAAAAAACAACTATGAATAGGAAATAATGCTTAAAAGCATGCTTTCAACTCGTAACCTGTTAGGAATGTATTGCTTTGCATTACTAGGTTGGTTGTTTGTTGACAGATGTGTGATAGATGGCATTTTCTGCCATTCAGACAACAAAAACATACTTTCAGAATGTGTTGTAGTGATGTTAGAATAATAAAACTCAATGACCGTCAATTGCCAAACTTTTTGTGCGATGTATTTGACATTTTGCAACATAAATCATTAACATTTGCAAATCTAGTTTTAGAAACTTTGATTAAATAGTGTTTCTCATGTAAGAATTTACTTTGTATCCAGACTTTTTGTATTAGCATTTGTTGGGTAAAAGGAATGAATGTGAATATGTAACTGATAAGCATTTTTAGTTCCCTTTTTTGCTTTTTCTTATTTATTTTAAATAGTCTTTTTGTGTCACAAATGAATGAAAGATAAATATTTAATCTTTTTGGGTGGTATTTACTTACTTACATTTCATGATATATCAGCCTTTTTTGTGATGGTGTTGTCCCCCATCATTTATCAGCTGACATTTTATATCACATCTTGACCTTTACGTGACTACTGATAGCTGAGAAATAATTAAATGAACGACAGAATTATTATTGCTTGTGAATGCAGATGAATAAGAGTTAGCTATATGGAGCAGCAGTCTAATAGACATATCATCTGAACTAAATTCTCTTTAATTAGTTTTTTTTCTTCACATACATAGTAATATGAGTGGCAAACATTCATTATGTATGTACATACAGCAAAACAAACATATAACACAAAAAAAACCTAAAAGACTTCCTAAAGTATCATGTCTAATCACTTTATACAACCGGGTATCATGTACTCTGCCGTATCTGAACTCAGGAACAAAGTAGGGTGTTGTACATCTGTATACCACCAGTCTTCTCATTCATTTGCAGGATAGGCAAAATGTATATCCCTGAACAATCCGACACCAATGCTAATGCATTTCAATATGTACAGTGTCTTGCAAAAGTATTTTTTTAGTAAAAGTCAAATTAAAAGTAAAAGTAATTTTTTTCATATTTTGTTATGTTGCTGCCTTATGTTAAACTGCTTTAAATTACTTCCCCCCCCCACATCAATCTACACTCCATACACCATAATGATAAAGCAAACATTTTTTACTATTAACACTCTTTGTAAATTAGTTCTGTGTCTACTAAAAACTATAATGATTACTCATTCCCTTATCTGGGACAGTTGACATTTAGCTCAGGAGCATTCACATTGCTTGTAGATATTACTACACTTCAAGTGAAGTTCTCCTGTGGCAAATTCAATTGAATGGGTATAATTTGGAAAGGCACACACGTCTTAATTAAAGGTCTAACAGCTGATCATGCATATCAGAGCAAAAACCAAGCCCTGATGTCAAAATAACTGCCTGTAGAGCTCAGAAACATGTTTGCGTCAAGCCACACATCTGTGGAAGGGTTCAGAAAAAAAATTCTGCTTCATTGAACGTTCACAGAAGCATGTAGCCTCCATTACCCGTAATGGAAGATGTTTGGAACAACCAGAACTCTTCCTAGACCTGGCCTCCGGGCCAAACTGAGCAATTGATGGAGAAGGGCTTTGGTTAGTGTGGTGACCAAGACCATGATGGTCACTCTAGTTGAGCTCCATGATCATTTGTGGAGATGGGAAAAACCTACAGAAGGACAAACACCACTGCAACACTCCATCGATTTGGGTTTTATGGCGGTGTGGCAAGACTCAATCCTCTCCTCATGCAGTGAAGACACATGAAAACACACTTAAAATTAGCAAAAAAGCACCTAAAGGACCATCAGACTCTGAGAAACAAGATTCTCTGATCTGATGAACCTCAATTACAAGCATAATATTTGAAGGAACAGCTTCCGCTCATCCCCCCACCTGCACGAGTACCCTCCAAAAGTATAAGTGGTGTCGAATAGCAGCCTCATGCTGTGTGTCTCTGTTTTTTAAGCGGCCAGGGACTGAGGCTCCATCCGAAATAGAATACAAGCTCACACTCGCACGCCAGATAATGAGCATAGCCTTAATGAAAACCTAGTCCAGAGCATTCATAACCTCAGACAGGGCAGATATTTCCCCTCTTTTCAACAGACAATCATGACCCTAAGCACACAGCAAGAGTGCTTACAGACAACTCGGAATAGCCTTGAGATGGCCAGCCCGAGCCTGAGCTTGACCAATCAAATATTTCTGTAGAACCTGAACAGTTGCATCTGCCCCAGCCAACCTACAGAGTCTTGATGGTGAAGATGCGCGGAGAATACTGGCCAGATAATTGCCAAATGATGATGAGCAAAGCTTGTTGCATCAAACAAAAAAGATTTGAGACGGTAAAGGTGCTTCACAGCTAACATATTTATTTTACTCATACTTATGCAATGTACTTATTTCAGTTTTTTTAATTTTTAATACATTTACGAAGTTGTGACAATTCTGTTTTTTCTTTGCTTTGTCGTATGGTGTATGGAGTGTAGATTGCATTGTGGGAAAAAAAGTATTTACAGTTACCAGAATCACAACATAACAAAACGTGAAAAAAATGAAGGGGAATGAATACTTTCGCAAGGCATTGTAATACCATCAAGAGGCCTTTTGTACTGTTTTACCAAACCGGAAATAAGATTTGAGTATACATTGAGTTTCAGTATAATATTTACATATATAACAGATCATTATAGATATGTGAGGGTTGATTACGTCAGGTACGTCTGTGTGAGTGTCTATGAAGCTGAGGACAGAAGAGGCTATCAGCTGTTGCATTCCCCTGTTACTGTGATATAGCAACAGTGCCTGTCCTTTTTTAGGCAGGCTTTCTTTTCTGACACCAGACACATGTGCGTCATTTACACCCAGTGCCGCGGCCTCCAAGGAGTCTCGTCATCCACACAAGACCCTCTGCTGTTCTAAATACACTAGGATTAGAGCAAAGGGGCTAACTTGCACCAGGACCCCACTGAACAAACTCCACGGCCACTGTTTTTGAGTTTTTTGGGGTTTTTTATCACTGGTGGAGGGCAAGGAAGTCTGTTAAGGTACAGATAGGACACAGGAGTTGCAGATAGGGCTTTGAATCACATGAGGTAAAAGTAGCCCTTTTTTATAATTTTTTTTGGCATTTTATGCCTTTTATTTAGATAGGACAGTAGGTCGGCAGGAAGCGAAGTGGGTGAGAGAGAGGGGGGTGGGATTGGGAAAGGTCTGCGAGCCGGGACTCGAACTCGGGACACCCGAAGCGCAAAGGCACTATATGTCGGCACGCTGCCCACGAGGCCATCAGCGCATTATTTTTTTTTACAGTTATTTAAAGTTATTTTAAGCTATTTTGTAATTTTTTTATTTTATAAAGTTATATATGTCATTTTATACTATTTTATACTTTTTTATTTTATAACACTTTTATTTTACATAATTTTATTTTATTAAAGTCATTTTTTCTATTTTTTATTTTAACAGTGATTTATCGATTTGTTATTTTATACTTTTTTTTTTTTTACACCAATTTTTTGTACTATTTTCTAACTTTTTTTATGTATACATGTTATTTTATATATTATTTTTATATGAATTTTATAACAGTTTCATTTTATAATTATTTTAAGTTATAACGCTTAATTTATTTTATACTGTTAAAAAATTTTTTATTTTAATACTACTGTATTATGCAGTTATTTATACTGTTTGAATTTCGTAAAATTGGTATACTCTTATTTTGATAAAAGTTATTTTTACTATTTATTCTTTGTTCATAGCCATTTATTTAATTTTATCAAAATATTCTTATGCTATTTTAGAACACTCTTTTTATTTTATTTTATCAGCACTTTTTTATTTTTTAAATAAAACTTTTATTTTATTTTATACTACTTTATTTGTATTTTATTTTAGACCATTTTTAACAAACCTATTTGTGGGCCATGAATCTTGATTTAGAAATACCTTAACTAGCATTGCATGTTTCACCACAAAATTTAGGCCAGTCATATTGTAAACAATACGTACACTTCTCCCACATTAGCATCTTTAAAAAAAAAGAGAGAGAAAGAAAAGAAAAATCAGCTAATAGTAATGGTTTCTTTTAAGCCATACACCATTTAGAAGCAGAATAAAAGTGTTTCTGTGCTTATCCCCATTTTGACCTAGTGTTCTACTGAATGACAACAGACAAGTTACTGCCAAGCTCACTGTAGACAACTGTGTGTTGGTTTTGATTTCCAGTGTCTGGGTTGGTGTCAGAAGTCTGTCTCTTATTGCTAATAATGATAAGATCATTTCTCCACTGCAAACAATAATCTGGCACTGGCTAAAACACTTGAATAGTGGTGTTTAGTTGTTTAGTAACAACAGGATCCTTTTTTGCACAGTCTTTACTTGAATGTTACTCTGGCAGGTATAAATGTTTTGCTTATGTATAAGGAATGAGAACAATGAAGTCTTGTTTTTTGTTCCTGAAGCATGTGCTTTGAGTCATTAGTTTTCCTGTCTGCAATCTGGTTTCGGTCCGCTGTCAGGTTGTCATCTTTAATAATGCTTGAAATCATTTTTATGGGATGAGCATCAACAGCAGCGAACATCTGATGACTGAGAACCCAAGGCTGTTTGTCTTTGGTTTGTGCATCTCCTTACAAGGAGGGAAGATTTTATCAAAGCCACTGCACCTGAAATTGGCCCGCTGTTTATAACCATAAGAATCCCAATGATAAACTGCAGATGCTGTCAGGAGTGTGTGGAAATCTAAATATTTTATCCTGGAGGGAAGCTGTATTATTAGTGTCAGTGCCTCCTCTTTATCATGTCTGGAGCTCAGCCTAGCCTCCAAGACGCCATGAATAGAAAAGAAGCTTGGAACATGTGGCCTGCTTTGAGTCTGTTTGTTTTTGCATTTGGACAGACTGTCTGGAAACCAACACCAAAGTGGCATCAGGATGTTTTTTGTTCTTGTTGTGTAAAACCTACAAAACACATCCTCTGGCAGGCAACTCTCTGGAAGCATTGACCATAGACTAGTTATTTAGCAATTCATTGAAAAAATTGGTGTGTATTCTGAAAATTAGAGGGAAATCTAGCTGAACTCAGGTTTGTGGAGAGTACTAAGCAACATTCATTCATTTGTTCATTCATTGAATAGTACATATTTACTATAGGGTTTCGGTTGTTGTTTTTTTT
The DNA here is from genome assembly GCA_018155175.1 of Sinocyclocheilus anophthalmus. Classification (NCBI taxonomy): domain Eukaryota; kingdom Metazoa; phylum Chordata; class Actinopteri; order Cypriniformes; family Cyprinidae; genus Sinocyclocheilus; species Sinocyclocheilus anophthalmus. The sequence goes on along the minus strand of JADLZN010006541.1, from coordinate 393,236 downwards.
ATAGCTAAAACCACTTGTTGTTAGGGTTATTTTCATATCATTAAGTACTTTTAAAGTTTGTATTAATATTGTTGATATTAAAATATTAATTTTATTTACTTTTTACTATTTTGAAAATATTTTTGTACTTTTTAATATTTGTTTACATTTAGTTAGAGTTTAGACAGTTTAATTGGGCTTTGTCATTTTTCTTTAAAAAAAAAAATTCAGTTGTACTTATTTAGTGCATGTCCAGATTCAAGTTTACATTTTATTAAAAAACCAGAAATGATCTTAATGCGTTAATTTTCGTTGAACCTACTTTTATTCACCCACTATCTACCTCGGTTGTGCCTTTCCTGTCCTGCCAGTTAATTTTTTTAAATAGTACATTATTATTCTAATTCTTTATATATAATTTATAATATACAGTTATTTATAATTATAGATATTTGAGACACAATAATGATGTAAATATGGATCAACTGATTTTAACTCTCCGTTTCAATTTAATATTTTCTGTTATTCAACCGTCAAATTCCTATTTTTGTGTCCATTTTGTAATTTTATTGGCATGTAAGTAGATAATGGTAATTTATTATAATTATATATATATCTATATATATAATATACTGATTATATATAATATATTATAATAGATAGTACATACTGTAATATATACGAGAGAGAGGGAGAGAGAGAGATTGTATATTTTTATATTCTCTTTTTTTCTCTTTTTGGTCTTATATTTTTTTATATTCTCAAATTGACATTTAAGGTGGAATAATGTATAAAGTAACAGTAGCAGGATAAACCCCCTCCTTCCAGATGATACAAGATCAGTCCTGTCCTCTGTCTGGGTTAATTTTGCAATAACAGTTGACCATATCCAAAACAAGCTGTTGTGAGCAGTTAAATAGTTTACTCCTTACCTTGAGTTGGCGATTTCAGCCTTCTGTTTGGCTATGGCAGCTGCCCTCTGGGCTCCTTCCACACTGCACTCCACTTTCTGCTTGATCTTAGCGCCCTTCAGCTGAATCACCTTCTTCTTCACAGACTTCACCAGCATGTTGTTAACGTATTTGCCTTCTTCTTTGCCACCCTCTGCGAAAGTGGTGCACCCATAACCGTGCCGTTGGTTGTTCAGCCATTCGCCCTCATATTTAAGCCCACTAGAACGTTCACTGATCCCATAACCCGAGCGCTGGTCGTTTTTCCACTCTCCCATGTAGACTTCAGTGGTGGTGGCGTCAATGTCCGACTCCACCGGGGGAAACTCATGACCTTCACCTTCCCCTTCGCTCTCACCCAGGCTGATGGTGGAGTTGGCATCGCTGGCGGCGGAGCTGAGAGCTGACTCACTCCGCAACATGCGGTATCTCACTACTTCCTCCCTGCTCTATATTCGCTGGAAAGGAGACTCGCATTGCGAGAATCGAGACTCTTTCTATCTCTTACTTTGCCAAGAATCGAGCCCGCCGCCCGCTTTAAAGGGCTCTTTCTCATTCTCCGCTTCTATGGGCTTGGACTGCAATTGGTTCCCGTTGCAGTGTGACAGAGGCAATGGCCGCATTGACCCGGGGTCTCCTTCCGTGGCACGGCCAATTTAGGTTTCCTGCGTTGAGGGACGCCTTCCTCGGATGTCCTTCTGCACTCCGTTGCCCGAAGAGTCCCGCTTTCTCTTTGCCTGAGGTTCACTGCCGTCCGCTCCGCTCTTGCCACCACGTCTTTCACTCCCTGCTCAGAGAGTTCCTCAGAGGAGAACGCACCACTGCTGCCATGCCGTAGGGAACGCTCTGACGTACTCCATAGCCGTGTCGCATGCCGCCAGTGAACTGGCCCTGGAAGGTACCTATATTGCCAAAGACATCAGTCAGGGAATGGTAAAGGGAAAGTTCACCCAAAAATACACATTATTTCACCACTGATTTAAAATAACAGGTCACAAAAATAGCTCACCCTTTGCAGTGAATGGGTGCCTCTGGAATTAGAGGTCAAACGGCTGATTGTCACAATAATCCACAAGTAATCCACATGTCTCCAGTCCATCAGTTTACTTCTTTTGAAGTGAAACAAGTAAATAAAGGCATTTTAACTTTAAACAGCTGCTTCCAGCTAAAATATGAGTCATCTTTCCACATTTCTTTCTGCACTGAAAAATCCATCTTGTCTGAATCAGGAGAGAAATATGCACACACCAAGCACCGTTTGCAAGCAAAAACAGCCCTAAACTGGTCTAAACTAATATGTTGATGGATTTTCACTGGACTTTTTCACCAGAGGAAGCGTTATAACAGATTATGGACTTACTTGTGGATTATCGTGATGTTTTATATCAGCTGTTTGGACTCATTCTGCCAGCACCCATTCACTGCAGAGGATCCATTGGAGAGAAAGTGAATTTTAAATTGTTATGCCATGAAGAAACTCATCTACATCTTGAATGGCCTGAAGGTGAGTACATTTTCATTTTTGGATGAACTATTCCTTTATTCAAAAAATAAACTAAAATTTAAAATATAGCTACAATTTATAATCTAAAATCTAACATCTCGTATTACAAGGCTGAATTCAAAAATCCACAATTAAGAATTATAGAAATAGCTTCAAAGTAAATCCTACAACATTTTTATTTAGTTTTTTCAGTGTACAATGAAAATCAGTGGTGTCCATGTTGTTTTGGACCCCACTGACTTTCACGGTATAACATTTTTAAATACATTTTTGTGTTCTATAGAAGAAAGAAATTCATAAAGGTTTGGAAAGACAGGAGAGTGAGAAAAGGCCCGTTCACACCAAGAAAGATTATAATGATAACTATATTGGCGTCCACACCAATGCACAAGAACTTTCTATTAATTTTAATCATGTGCAGTAGTTTTGTAGTTTGTCGCTTTATTTAAAAATTTATGTTATCTCAACAATATCGTTCCGCCGTGTCTTGTTATAGTTTTGGTGTGGACTTCCCCATTCTCATATAATTAAACTAAATATTAAAACTTTATAGTTATCGTTATCGTCACAGTTATCGTCCTTGGTGTGAATGGGCCTTAAATGATGACAGAATTATCATCCCTTCAACTAAAGTACAGATTGCACTGTATTCAAATACAGGCCACCCGTAAGCTCATTGTCACTTCAGGCATATGAAACAATGGTATTTACAGTGTTACAACTGCTAGTGAGCCGTCTCTCTCATATCAGCCTCTGGGGTAATAAAACACGTGCAGTTATTTATGTCATGGGGTCTGGTTTGGTCATGCAACACATGTCTGAGATCCAGCAGTCCTCAGGGACAGGCAGGGCAACTATTATTGTGCCTTTATTCACACAGTGCTGCACTAGCACTTAGTGATGACTCAGCTACCAGTTCAACAGATACAGTATATAGGAAGACACCAGTATGATCATTTGTGTAATTTCATCCTTCTCTATCAAAAAACAGTGAACCCAAAATGTATTTGGACACTGAAAGCCTCTTCCCATCAAGGATGATAACTCCAACGATTAAGATTTTGATTTAAAAATTGTTCTAAATTTTGAAGAATACTGTAGAGTCCGTAGGCTAACAATAACGATAACAACACAAAGAAATGATATAGGAATCACTTTCAAAACGATTCTTTTTTAGCTGATGAACGATAAAAACATTGACAGCCAACCAGAATCAATTCGGCTTTAGAGAACTTAAGCATTTAAAATGGCATACGACAATATTGCAATTCCTATCTAAACAGGCTGTTATTGTGCCATAGTGTGGACACTAACATAGTTATTGCTATCTTTAAAGTTATCGTTCTTGGAGTGAACAGGCCTTTAGTCGTACTTTGAAATGTATGAATTTTATTACAATAAATGACAAAAAATGAAACCAATTTCAACTAAAATTAAACCACAGTTTGGGCCATATTTGCATATACTTATAACCAGCTTGTTGGAGGTGGTTTCTAGTAGATAAAGTAGATTATGATGATGGAAAACCCCCTGTGGAAAACTATGAATATGTTTCACCAATGTTTGATAAGCACAAAGTGTTTAAATAGGTACAGTACTTATTTTGTCATAATTTTGAACAGTATATTAAGTATTTATTTAGTAAAATCTTATATAATGTATTGCATATTGTACAGTATTATATTATAATATTAGTAGTATGTATATGTAGTAGTCAGAATTGACAATTTAGGACTAAAATTGAAATAATTAAGATAAAGGAAAGTCAGTAAGTTGTCTTAGATGTCGACATAACAGCCTAATGTGACCCAACAAAAGAAAAACGACTTGGCCAACAGTGAATGAGCCTTTTTATTTGTACTCACACCACACGTCCAGAAAGAACAGGATTTGTGACACTAATTTGTAACCACCCTCCATTCTGCACTGGCAAATGTTTCTTAGCAATAGGCATTTACCCAAAAGGCCATCTGTGGCAACACCAGGGTTCCCTGATTGTAAGCCTCAAGTTTATACTAGTAACAAGAATGACTGTTCATTCAATTTAATTATTATTATTATTTAGATTTTCAGAGATGTATTCATGGGAATCGTTTAGCCATGTAAGGATATATGTGTACTGTTTATGTAGAGTTGGAACCTAATTTTAAATTGCTGTACAGTATGCACAGGATGTGAATTTTCTGCATACAACCCTAAGTGATATGATTCTTATTAAAATCTCATTTTTATTCATTATTTAAATCAAAAGTTAAGATATTTTCACATAATCGTGTTAAAATGCAAAACAACTTTTTATGTTCAAGATATGAATATTTTTTATGTATATATTTTATGTTCAAGACGTCTGAATGTCTCTTGCTGAACATGTATAGCCTACAGTAGACTACTACTGTGAAATGCTTATTATGGTATAATATCCACAGATTCACTTACTATAAAAATAGCAGATATTTTGCAATGTATACTGTGTAGTATTCAGTAATCTAGGATTCCATTCCAAACACAGCCACACAGCACGATCGGTGTAGTCCAATACCAGTGTTCTGACAATTTTGTAGGCCTACTACCCTGTCAGATTATCCCAAAAAGTAATAAAAATACAGCGTTGGTAGCATATTCTGATAGATAGCATTATTTGTTAGAAGAACACCTGAACAAACGCTACTCATGAATCAAATCCACTTATGAGTCATTTTGAGCGATTGCTGAATTCATTTGACTCACTTTTCGTTCAGTCAGTGTTTTTTAATGAATTAAATATGTTACCACGTTGTATTAGGCTACTATTTTTGTTTATAGTTAGGATTGTTTTTTGCATTACAATTATTTCTGATATCTAACATCCCATGTGTTTTTGAAATCCGGAATTAGCCTATCTAATTTTTCTAATCTAGCAACAGAGTGAGGAGTAGCCTATAATGCAAATACAGAAGTGCACTTTTCCTCTTAGTAGTCTATTTCAGACTAGATATGATGAATCGGAAACGGAAACGGAAACTTTGAACTCCACCAACGATTCTCAGTGTTGCGGTACATACTAACCCCTGGCTTAAACTGTCAGCTCACAGAGTGCAGTTTGCACTCACAAATGTTCATTCTCCGACCTTACCGCCATCCGCGTAAGTCTCCGTCCCGTAACCATCCTGCAGTCCGTTATTCCAAGTGCCCTCGTACTTGGCACCGCTGGCCTGACTGATGCGCGTCCCGTATCTGCCTTTAAATCCGTGCGTCCACTCTCCCTTGTAGAACCAATGTCCCTTGGTCTCCACACCCAGACCGTGACGCTTTCCTTGGGACCAATACCCCTCGTAAGTGTTTCCACTCGGCCAAGTATAGACTCCCACCACCTCGAACCCGTAATTCCAGGAACCGGAGAACTCTCCTTGTCCTTTAGGTCCGGTACAGATCCCGTGTCCGTGCGCTTTACCTCCCTCCCAGCCTCCACAATAAGCTCCGCCATCATCGAACTCAAAGCGACCTCCGCTCATCGCGCTTAATGCAATTACCACTAATTTATCAAACTTTCAGGTGTGACTTTAAAAATCAACAATAACGAACGGCTCAATCTCTGTTAAATCCATCTGTCAAACTCCACTGATGCGTAAAACGGAGACAGGAGATCCTTTCCTTGCGTTACACCTCTAGAATCGTCGTATACGCGCATAATTTGTTGATAGGTAAATCCTTAAATATGTTAAACTGAAACAAACGTGCTAAAGTTTGAATTTGAAATGACTTGGGAGAGGGAGGGTTGTTTTTTTGTTTGTTTTTTAGTTACATGATATTGTTTCAGTTTACAATGATCTATTTAATCGAATTGTCGAGCCAGTGGTCTTTCATGGCTTCCACCCCTCTCCCCTCTCCCTGCATCCCCTCTTTGCACTTGGAGCTCCTCAATATGTTTTAGCAGTCCCAACAAGGCTACCAGATCTCAACACTGTTCCAAAAATACAGGCCAATCGCCCCTCAGCAGCCAGGCACTTTTAAAAGCGCTGCCAGATCATTTGTAGGGTTTGGGCTCAATGTCCATATCAGGGGTCGGCGGAGTCCGTGTCTGTTTTTTTAAGTGTGTTTTCAAACTTAGATGCTAGAAATTGTTGATGCAATTGCATCCCTGTTATTATGTAGGCTATTATCTCTGTATTATTTTTTACAAGGCGGGCTGTTTACAAATGCTTGGAGAGTACACTCTTAAAAATAAAGGTGCTTCAAAAGGTTCTTCAAGCGATGCCATAGAAGAACCATTTTTGGTTCCACAAAGAACCATTCAGTCAAAGGTTCTTTAAAGAACCATCTCTTTCTTACCTTTTTGTAATCTGAAGAACCTTCTTTCGCCATGAAGAACCTTTTGGTTCTTCATGGCGTTAAGGAACCTTTGGAAAGGTTCTTCAGATGTTAAAGGTTCTTTATGGAACCATTTAGACAAAAAGGTTCTTCTATGGCATCGTGAAGCACCTTTATTTTTAAGAGTGTAGGCTAATAAAAGACAGAGAAAGGGAAAGAGAGAAAATGTAAATGTACCACACTGGCTGACACCAATAGATCATAATAAACAGTCAGTGGCCCAAGTAAACAGATTGGATAGACTGGATTTGACATTTTGGGTTTTGTGGAGTTCAAGTAAGTTTAGGAGAGGGACATAGGTCTAATAACGCAATTAAAATGTATGAATATTATGCAATTAATTTCTGTTGTTTATTTATTTATTCTCCATTTTATGTCTTTAACCTTGTTAATTTTTCTTTTCCCTATCACTTTTTAGTAGCTGCTTATGAAAAATTATAGCCTACATGTTTACACGCCACTTCAAGCTTTGTTGACTCTCACTCTATAAATAAATAGGCTAAAGTCTAGACACTCAAATTATTTCAAGCTGAAGTGAAATTAACAGTTTCCCCAAAGAATCTATTTTCTCTCTGGTAAAATGATCCTGTCTTGGTTTTAGTTGAGTGATTGTTGAACAGAGGCCAGCTTGCTCTCACTGGATCTTTATCCATGCTGATAATGCTGACAGAGAAAGCTGTATGAGCTCCGCTTGATCTCACAGCAGAGAAATGTGCGTGGAAAGAAACAGTGCCATCTGCGGGCTCCTCTGTGGTGACCAGCTTCGGTGATATTTAATCTTACTAAACCATCATTATTACATAGAACAAATCACATCGTTTGAGACAAGTGTTTCATAGTCGGTCTATTTTGAATCTTTAATGCATTTATTGTGTCTTATTATTAATGTTTAGTAAAGTACATTAAAAAAACCCCTATACAGACAGTTACTTGATACCAGGCCTCTTCTGGATGGGCAGGTTTTAATTTTCTTTATAGAATATAAAAGTCTAGATGGTGTAACCATCCTAATTATGAAATATCTTATTACATTAATAATATATGAATAAAAAATAAATTAACATGCAATACTTACAAGAAGTCATTTGACTTTATATATATATATATATAGTATCTATATATATATTTTTAAATGTAGATGGGGAGATTTATCTGTTAATAAACTTGTGAGTGTTAAATACATTAAAAAGCTTTCGTTACAGACAATTACTTGCATACACCTCTTCTTGAGGGGCACGTTTACATTTTAATTATTGTATAATGCAAAAATGGCGTGACAGGATTAACGTTCCAGAGATAGTATGATCTTATTGATTATTTATTTATTTAAGTGTTGATATTTTGTTAGCCAAATTGGTGTGGTGTTGTCATGTGACAACAAAAAAAGATATCACAAAGAGGATTCAGGAGACCATAGTGACAGTGTCATGAACTTTTATTTATTTATTTAAAAAAAATATTTATCCTGTATTCAAAGGATAAGGAGAAGGTTTTACTAGTTTTTACTTTATGCTTAGACATTTTGGAGCCAATAAATCAACACTCTTTTTAGAAAATGTTAAAATGCTAAATGTAAATATGTTTTTTTTCCTCTTCAAAAATGTATAAAACCAAAATGATAACAAATATGACAATTATGCATTTTTTAAACAGTTCTCCTTTCCATCTTCTCTGGAATTCGTATTTTGCACGAACCCTATAGATTTATCGTGGAGTAACAGAGAGTAAAGCAGCGTCGATGATGCCCCGGTCGTCGGTGCTGTAATTCCCACGGCTATCCCTCCCTCCCTCCAGCCATCCCTCTCTATCCCTCCCTCTCTCCCTCTCTCTCTGCTCCTCTCTCACACGCACAAAATCCTCTGTCATGGCGTCTTCCAACAATGTTACTCCCACCAACTGTAGCTGGTGGCCCATATCAGCCATGGATGAAGATGGCAAAATCACAGACGGAGAGGAGAGTCACGAGCCCACGATAGAACACAAGCCATTCTCCAAAGACAGGCTCGTTCTGTACCACTGGACTCAGTCCTTCAGCTGTCAAAAGGTAAGAAAACACAGTATGGAAATGGTGGGAGAATCTATGCAGTGGGACAAATAATGTCAGTCAGATAATATTGCGCTTTCTCTGGGTGGATGCGTGTTTTATTGGCCTTACCTGTCTGTTCTGTTGCGTCCTTTATGAAGACATTACGAAACCTCAGCAGAAGATGGAACATTTTGACTTGACTAGCTTCAAGTCCACTGCAGCTCAACATCATCGACCAGTTACATGCATAGTGCCTATCAGATGGATTTGGGAGAAAAATAAATAGCAGATGTAACTGTTTATAACGGGGTTAAGGCTGTCGTTGTAGAGTTGTGTGTTGCTTTGCTCTGGAGGATGATGGCACTCTAAATTATTCATTAAAATGAGGTAGCTTTGTGAAAAACAAACGGTGATTTCGTATTCTGCTGTCAGTTGCTTCGTGCACATCTTTAGCCAGTATCATTCTACGAAAAGATGCCTTTCGTGTCTCTCATGAATGTGTAAACCATGACTTTAACAATTAAAACTGACTCTCAACTTTTGCTATGTATTATTATAGGCGTTTTAAAAAAAATTGTACGTTTAATTCTTTTTCCAACTTCTCCCTGCTGTATTAGCAAATGTGCATAATTAGATTAAAAAACATATATACATTATATGTATCTATAAATAATAATGTCTATTTATAAAGTTTCGAAAACTGTATTATACACTGAAATCATTGGAATGATTATTAAACAGCTACAGTGTTGACAAAAAACCACAAGTGATGATTCGTTATTTTGCATTTTTTTAATTAAAATAATTTTCTTTAGTTTATGTATGTGTGTGTGGGTGTGTGTGGATTTTAAAATAAGATGTATGAAAACAGTTCACACATTACACACACAACACTATTATATAGAAATATGAGACGAGAGAGATGCTGAGAGAGAGAGAGACGAGAGAGGCTATATATTAAATGTGATACTTAGATTCATAATACTTATGCATATATTTGAATGCATTCAAAACTTACATTAACACAGAAATTGATTTAAATGTTTATTAAATAGATATAGTGTAGACGAAAACCACTGGTGATGATTCTTTTATTTTACATTTTTCTAATTGAATACAATTTTCTTTATGACAGATTACTGAATATATGCAGTTTAATATAATATTTATGACAAATAAATACAACATCAACCTTCAAAACACTACTATATATATATATATATATATATACTATAACATACAACACATACATACAGTATATTATAATATTATGCGTTAAACTGTCTTTCTGTTTTGTCTAAGCTGTCTTGCATTCTTATATTATGCATTAAACTGTCTTTCTAGGAAACACCTTGTAGTGTCATGACCTTGAGCGCAAGGCTAGTAATAGCTAAATGGCTAAATATGACTGTCAACCCTTTTTTTAAAGGTGTTGCAATATTCCAATGTATAGTAAAATGTTAAATGTAGTGTGAGATGCACTACATAATGCACTTTATTAAAACTAAGACATTCTTTGTCTGATAAAATGTTTATTGTAATATGAAACTTCTTATAAAAATCACTGATTCACAATGAAAAAGGCCTCATTATTTGGTGGAATGTCCCACCAGGCCTCAGCCTCATGTTTGTTGTGCAAGAGACGCTTCTCTCTACAGTCAGTCTGCTGCTGGTGTTTACATGATTTGAATGAATGTCACGTGTTACCTAAGCTAAACCTGACTCCTCACTACAATATTAAATTGGCCAAAACATTGGTAAGGCTCAGATTAATTTTGCTGATTACAGTAGTTACAGACTTGCATGGAAAGCTGAGCAAAAAATCAATGACCTGCCAAAATTCATCTCGTATTTACTTACCAGCAGACTGAGAAATACAGTTAAACATTGCAAAGCTCGACATTATCGAGTGTGTTTTCTTTCGAAGGCTCCTGAGAAATTCGTTTTTGACTGATTTTTATAGAAATATTAATTGGAGAACATTTACTAGGAATGAGCATCAAAACAATCATGTCATCTCAGAAAATAGATTGGTGCTGACCTTTCAATATCCTTGTCTTGTGCCTTTGTTTTGGTTATGAATTGTATTTAATCAATGCATTATCTGGATGAAGCTGTAATGCTGGCTGAGTCCTCTTCTGTTGATTATTATGTGTCTGGTCGAATCCAGACATCACACTGTTGTTGTAAAGTGCCTTATCAAATATGTCTATTGGCTTTGCAACACCTCAGCACAGTCAAAGCTGAACACAGCCTGACATTCATTAGGCTTTGCTCAAGCTGTTGGCTGATGCTCTTGTCACTCATCAGTCAGAGCCTTGTTTTATCTTGATCGATCAATCTGGATTTGTAGTATCAGGCAGGATTGTATCTTTAATGCTACTTGTAACCAAAACTGAAAGAAAACTAGCTGCATTCCTCTTGTCCATCAAGACTTAAAGCAAACAGATATTCTTTTTAAGTGACTATTTGAAACACAATGTGTTGTTTAGCTGAATGCCAAAGTGTCAGAGCTCAGCATACAAAATCTCCTATGTTTTTATGTTGTATTTATAGTTACTACGTATATTATGTATAGTTGCTATAGTTACTGCAGTAGACCTTGAATAGTGATTATGTATACAAACAGGCATTTTAAGAGAAATAATATTGAGATATTGAGAAGAAAAAAAATACGAATGACCCATTGGTTATTACTGCTTAGAGCAGGGTTCCTCAAATCTTGCCCTGGAGGGCCAATGCGCAGTAGAGATTAGCTCAAACCCTGATCAAACTTACTTAACTGTGATTTTCTAATGATCCTGAAGACACTGATTAGCATGCTCAGGTGTGTTTGATTAGGGTTAGAGCTAAACTCTGCAGGAAAGTGGATCTCGGGGGCCACATTTGAGGATCCCTGGCTTAATGCCATAGGATGAATAAGAAGAAAATTGGACCTATAAGCAATAAAATGGTTTATTTAATCAAATTTCTAACAGCTGGCCAGCCAGACATTTAATTAAAACTAGAATGCTTTCAAAACTCACATTAAACTCACACTGAAATTAATTTTAATGATTAATAAATAGATACAGTATAGAGTAGAACATCTATTTACTTGTTTGTGATGTACATACATTTTTCTAGTTGAATACTATATATGTTATTGAAAACTGAAAGCCGAACTGCTAAATTAAATATTCCCTAGTACCTATTTTATATTTTATTTTAATGACATTTTCTTTTCAAGTCCAAAATAGTGTTATTTTAGTATAATTCATTTATACGATTTGAGTTTTAATTAGGTTTTAGTAATTTTGCTGTTTGTTTTTGTCATTTTAGTAGTTTTTTAAATGATTTGTCTATATAGTTTTTTTTATTATTGTTTATTTCAGTTTTAGTTATTTTAGAAAATCAAGATAAACTAAATGAAAATTAGAAAAAAAAGCTGAAATAAAGTTTGTTAATGTTAATGTTATTTCAGTTAAAATGTATTTCATTTCAAGTAACAAAAATTTTCATTTTTTTATAGTTAGTTTTTAGGTTAACTATAATAAACCCTTGCCCAAAACGCAAAGCTCGCAGGAGTTTGAGGTAGATATGATGACATGATGAGTGTGTGTGTTTTTGGAGGGTGATTGGTGATCAATGAGAAAGGGTTGCTGTGTGAAGAACGGGATGTCAGTCTTGCCTCTCACTGAGGCACAGGAGCCGGGGTTTAGAGGCTCAAACTAGTGGAGGAAGTGCCGGTTTCATACCCGGAGCAACACGATCGTCAGCGACTACACCAAATCATTGATTATATAGAGACAACTTTATTGGAAGGTATGCCTACAGAAAGATCGTTGGTTGTTTGACTGTACCAGCTGGTATGCATTATACTTAGTCATTAAAAAATTGTATACTGTATATATATATATATTACTGTAGGTGTGTGTGTGGTGTGTGTGTGTGTATGTATATGTATATATATATAAAATATTTCCCCAATAATCAGTTCCAATAAGTACAAATATTTTTTTGTAAATAAATAAGTAATTAGTGCTAAGTGGCAAATCTGTACCAAGAATATGACAAAAATATCAATTTCTTCTCTAATTAAATTTATGTGAAAACTTGTGAAATATACTTTTGGAAATTCTACAATCCCAAATTGAGCAATCATTTAACTCTGTTAAAAGCAGAGTTTAGTCAATTATGCACTCTTCTTCTTGGCCTTTCTGTACAGTATTACTGTGTTCATTTAAAAAAAAAACATACATCATAATTATAAACTATTTGACATATATAAATAATTGCAGTATTATAATAAAAACAATGCATATACATTAGAGCACATTTTCTCAATTTACTGTAAAACTATGTTAGCTAAAGAACGTATTTATCAACTTTCTTTATTTTTGAGTTTCATGTCAACAGTGCAATTATATTGTGACATTTCGAGGGTTATTATTGTAAACTGAAACTATTTCAGCTAGTTGACAAACCGACATTTCTCATTTTAAAATATACTAGTCAACATTTAAAGTGGATCAAAACCTTTTCATCAAAGTTGTCCTAAAACCAAAAATGTGTTCTTGTCTTAGGACAACTTTGATTAACTTTTTTGATCCACTTCAAATGTTGACTACTGTGGTTTAACTTGATGTACTAAAATAACTAAAACTGAAATAACAAGTAATAAAAACTGGAAAGAAATACATATATAAAAACAAAAGCTACTAAAAATGACAAAAATGCATAATACAATTACTAAAACTAACTAAAATGAAAACAGAAATAATAAAAACTATTCCAAAATACCAAAATAACACTGGCCATTTCATGCCATAGAGTATTAAAGATAACTGCATTTGCCCTGTGTAAGCAATACAAATGCTAAATCACACTCAGTGTATATTTTCTCTCACAGGCTGCATGGCTAGGTGTCATTTTGAATGTCTTCACAGTTTGAGTGTGGGGGTGTTTTCACCGAAGCTCGTCTCTGATCCAAGATCACTCACTCATTTAAGTGAAAAGAGCTGAATGAAAGAGATCGAAGCAGACACTTCTGAACTATATTTTACATTTGAGTGTCCAAACACAAATGTATCAGTAATATATTAATGTATCTGATGCATCAATTTGATTTTGAGCACTGACTATTCTTTCATGTAAGTTTTTTAGATTTTGATACTTATCATTGCATTGCATTGCAAATAAAGCCTAATTCATTCAGATAACTCTGAATGCATAAAATGCATTACATGTGTTTACAATGAATTACAATGCATAAACATGTAAAAAGTAAAAACGGGCATGTCAGATTTACTGTGCGATTGCATTGTGGATGGTGCTAATGAGTTTAAGTCCTAAATAACAAATTGTGAAATGAGGCCTGGTAGAGGTGGACAAGGGAGATGTTCATGATGTTTGTGCCTTGGTGTTGTGGCATATTTCAGCTGTTTGCGTGCCAGAGATGTTTGATCCTGTATTTATCGGCTGAATTGATCTTGGAGAGCTGCAGGTCAGCATGCTGGAGGTGCAGAGCAGTGTAAAATGGGGTAGCCCTTTGTACCATCCTCTATCTGCCCCAGTGTAGTAACATTATAGGCTTATTTTTACCAGATATGACAGCTTTTTCTGGTTGTTGACACCAGATGTTTGACTAAATCTGACTTCAGTCTATAGATTGGTTACCAAAGAGAAAAAGACATCCATAATATCTGAAAAAGCTGCTGTTAGCATTTCTATTAATTTTAAAGCCAGACACATTAAATAATAAAATATTATTAATATAAATATATTATAAATAATAAAAAAATATATTTTTTAAACAGTGTAGTAAACCTTTAGACAAAATTTTTTAAAAAAGTTTGCATGTGTTTTTTGAGTATCATATTTAATACATCAGTCTTCTACAGTTGCTGATATTGATATGGCTAACAATTAAGATGAAATTCTGAATCAGTGAGACTTTTATAACAGTATAACAAACATAAAATGCATATAAATATTATTTGTCAATGTTTTATGATCAAAGTGTATTAGTTTTAATTGTGGTGGGGAGACAAACATTGTTAATGCATGGCATCCCGTGATGATCGAGAGATGGATAAATAAACATTCATGAAAAACTTGATGTATCATATTTGATATTCCTATTTCAACGAGATTTTCCAAAAGCAAAATATGTGTGGATGATCAAGTAAAGCTAAGTTGCATCAGTCCAGTAAGAGTTCATCTTAAAAGTTTTTCATAGGTTTACTTTATAAAAATCAGTAAAGATTTCACAGTAAAAAGACAAGTGTACCATGACCTGAAAAAATATGACTTTTAAAGTTAAAAAAGTATGAACTATCAATCAGGCATGTAGTAGATTGTGTGCAACAGGTTTTTTTCAGCAAAGTTTTGATTATATTGTTAATTTAGAGGCCTAAGAAATTTGAAATGTTGCTTGCAACAAAAAACAAACAAAAAAATGTTTTTGTTTTTGTGTGAAAATAAGAAGCCAAGCAGGTTAATTATATGACCAGATCAGAAGAGTCGTGGCTATATTTATGTATATTAAAAATCTTTTTGTGTGTGTTTCTTTCAGACACAGTAGCCCAGCTGATTCCAGATGAAGGAACTCCCATGTATGCAAGGGTACAGCAGTACCGAGAGCTGCTGGATGGGCTGCCCATGGATGCTTACACACATGGATGCATCCTGCACCCAGAACTCACAACCGACTCCATGATCCCAAAGTACGCCACTGCTGAAATACGTAGTAAGTGATGCTGCGTTTCAGTGCACCATTAATTCCTACTAATGCACAGAAAGCAAAGCATCTGACTTGCAAATCCTGCTTAGTCTGGGAATCGTTTTATTTCTCAGATTTCACGTTTTGAAGCAAATTGCTGTCTCAAATGTTGACTGGCATGGCATCCTCTCACTAAAATGCTCTAGTGCTGGCCTATTTATACAGAGTTCATCGATATTGGATCTACAGTACATTGCAAATAAAGCCAAAGAGTTGATCCAGCCAATGGGTTGCAGCGAAATAAATGATGTCACGAAAACCCGGCATAATTGCAAATAAATCTCTTTTATAGTTCATAACTTGGAGGGAGTTCCTATGATAGGTGTTGTTTATCACAGTCACTGCTGTGATTTTATGCATGAAGTCTTATTCAATTCCTTAATTGGTTGTCAGGAACATTAAAAATTTGCAGAAAATAGGGCCAGTTCACAATGTGCTGGCCGACAATGTTAACTATGAATAACTCATTGTGAAGGAAACACAAAATCTTCTCAGTTTTGGGGGTCTGTGAAAGCTCTTTTACTGAACTACACCATTTGGTCTGATTTCTCTCAGGACATTTGGCCAATGCGGCATCTGAACTGATGAAGTTGGACCACGAGGAACCTCAGCTGTCAGAGCCATACCTCTCCAAGCAGAAAAAGCTCATGGTAAGTCAGCAGTTTCACTGCATACATGATGTGTAGCACATTTTGGATGGATACTTTTTAGTATATATTTTGTCCTGGCTGAAATATGAAATTAAACTGCAATCATAACTTAGCATGAAAATGGAATAATAGATTGCCCTTGTATTGAATACTTAAAACTATATTTTGTAGGCAAAGATCTTGGACCATGACAATGTGAACTACCTGAAAAAAATTCTTGGTGAGTTGGCAATGGTGCTAGACCAAGTAGAGGCAGAGTTGGAAAAAAGAAAACTGGAATATCAAGGTATGTTTTCTGTTCACTTAACATTTAACAATTAAAATAAAAATATGAATAAAATTTAATTAAAATAACCGAATAAAACTAAAATAGATTATTTTATTTATTTAAAACAAACATTAATTAAAAAAAAGAAATATATCGCCTAATAAAAAACTATCCTTATATATAAATGCATATGTAATTTTATTTTACAAAAAATAAAAATATATAAATAATCAATTAAGTAAAAAATATAATAACCTTATTGAATAACCTTATTTTAGATGTTTTATACTACCTAATGGTAAACTAAATATATTAAATAAGGTTGTTGTATTGTTGCATGTATTATTAAAATGGACCCTTGTTTAAAGCCTTTTATTTTTTTTTGAAAACAGATTCTTTGATTAATATTGAATTATTTTTATAGGGCAGTTTGTCATATAATTTCTTGTAATCATAAGATTCATTGGGTAATCTGACGGATGGATTTTTTGTTTTTCCGTTATAAATATTAGCTTTGAGTGTTATTTTAGTATTTTTGAGATACTGTTATCATTTTTAACAATACATTGTGAATTAAGGTTTATTTTTTATTTTTATATTTGTTTTCATTTTAATTTTAGTAAAAGTTTAGTAATTCTGTTTTGCATTTTATAAGTTTTCATTCTTTGTAATTGTCTGCGGTTTTTAATTTTAATTCCAATTATAGCTATTTAGATTTTAGTAAATTGGTAAACTTAACGCGACAAGAGATGTTGCTTTGGCAACTAGCTGAAATAAATATTTTTATTTTATTTTCAGTTAAAGTTGATTTTATGTCATGTAACGAACGTTTTTTTAATGGTTTTAGTTAACTGTAATAACCCTGCTTTGTGAACTGTTGTTTTTGATCTTACAAGTCATCTTCATTTCTACACAGGTCAAAAGTGTGAATTATGGCTTTGTGGACCTACTTTTACACTAGCTGATATTTGTCTTGGAGCCACATTGCACAGGCTCAAGTTCTTGGGACTCTCAAGGAAATTCTGGGAGGATGGGAGCCGGCCGAACCTGCAGTCG
This sequence comes from Sinocyclocheilus anophthalmus, assembly GCA_018155175.1. Lineage (NCBI taxonomy): Eukaryota > Metazoa > Chordata > Actinopteri > Cypriniformes > Cyprinidae > Sinocyclocheilus > Sinocyclocheilus anophthalmus. Next base: position 375,693 of record JADLZN010006541.1, on the reverse strand, counting down.
TTTTTTGAGCGGGTGCAGAAGCGCTACGCTTTCCGCAAGGTGTTGGGGGACATCCACACGACCCTGCTCTCTGCAGTTCTACCCAATGCATTCCGAATGGTAAAAAAGAAGCCGCCGTCCTTCTTTGGCGCCTCCTTCTTAATGGGCTCTCTCGGGGGGATGGGCTATTTTGCCTATTGGTTTTTAAAAAAGAAATACATGTAGTGAATGTGCTCTTGTAGTGTTTTGTGTCTGTGTAGCTGTGTGACGTTCGAACTTTTTCAGTAACACTGTTTTACGAGAGCAGGAAAAACAAGACAATATACAGAGATTAACACTGAATAATTAAATAAATATATAATGAGAACATTCCAAGACTAGGAATTCTTCTTAACAGCACCTTCTCTGGTAATGAATGCCTTCATGACTTTTTATTTTATTTTTATGATTTACTGGTTTATTTTATTCATATTATGCTTTCATACAGCATAATTATGTTGTGTTGTTCTGTCCACATTATAAACACTACACATTCTGCCATTTAGGACACCTGTAGGTTGATTTGGTTATATGGTACAGCACAGCGGCCAAGTATATTATAAGCATAAAGCCCAAAATCATGTTTAATTAATCTACCCTACATTCTTAAGCATTCATATTTTGTATGGGTTTCCAAACACTTTGCACTTCTGCAAAATGATCAGCATTTAGTCATTCACTTTTTAGCGCAGATCACAGCTGAAACACTATTCATCAGCAGAATGCAACACATCACTGTTAGCATGACACTTTTCTGGTCTGAAACGGTTTGCTTCTGCATTTGGTGAGAGGAATCAGTGCCAGCAAACATTTTAAAGGGGTCATATGATGCGATTTCAATTATCCCTTTCTCTTGTTACAGTGTTACAAGCTCTTGGTGCATAAAGAAGATCTGTAAAGTTTCACAGACTAAAGTCTCAAATCCAAAGAGATATTCTTTATAAAGGTTAAGACTTGTCCATGCCCTTCTAAAACACCTCGTTTTAAACACGCCCCCACATGTCTACGTCACTGTGTGGGAAGATTTGCATAACACCGCCAAATGTTCACGCAAAGAAAGACGGCGTAACTTTTATTCTCGCTGTAGTGTTGTTGCCACCGCTGCCATGTCGTGGAGACGCTGTGTGTTTCATCGTTGTGAAAGCGAAAATATTTTGTTTGGCCTTCCAAAAGAGGACGACATCTGTTTCGTCATGCATAGAGCTGATCCGTGCTGGTCGCTGAGGAACTGTGGATCTTCGCGCTGTGGATCGCCGGATCGGATTTCACAGTGGACGAAGTGGAGTCCAGCCCGGGTCGTCACGCCGGCCGCTCCTTTGTCGAATCTGCCGGCCGCGCCGTTCTCAAGCCTGCCGGCCGTTCCTCACTCAAGCCCGCCGGCCTCCGCTCACTCAAGCCACTGTGTGTTTTGTTGTGAAAGCGAAAATACTTTGTTTTGCCTTCCAAAAGAGGACACAACTATAAATCTGTGGTTAAGTTGTATTTTCAACACTGTTCCAGAACAGTTCAACCCAAATATTCAGATCCTGAACCTGCAGAGTAGCCTACAATTCTGTGCACAAAGGCTGTTTCTATAAAGTGGGCAGTTCCAACTTTGCAAGGACAGTCTGGCGCTTCTGACACAGCCTGTAAGTACGTTTTTTATATTTAAAGAATTTGCCACTGACGATTCAAACGCGAGTTTGAGCAGTGTAGAGTAGCGCTTGTTGTTTGTTGTTTCTCCGATCACAAATGCAGACATGGTTTTATGTTTACGCGTCGCGATGCAACGCAATGCGTAAAAACACAGAATAAGTCATTATAATCAGTAATTATGTAATGCAACAAATGCCTCGTTTGTAATGGGTTTTATTGGTTTTGTCTCGCCATGCCAGGACACACGTAAACACAGTAGGGTAAAGAGATTAACATTTCCGTCACACGCTTGAGGTATTCAGCCAATCACAACGCACTGGATAGCTGGCCAATCAGAGCACACCTCGCTTTTCAGACCGATGAGCAGTATGTGTTTTTTTAACCTTAAACCACAAACACATTTCATTACACCAAATACACAAAATAATGTTCTTTTTAGCAACATCATATGACCCCTTTAAAGGCCTCAATTTTAAGAATATTACACTTTGCCAAGAATGCAAAAACCGAAAACACTGAAGAGAACAGAATGTTCCTCATTAGACTGCCAATTCGAGCATTTTCTTTCCTATTTAATTGTAGTTTTTATTTTTATTTTATCACTAGCAAAGTCGTCAAAAGTATACTGAGTCACATGATGAGTAAAGTTCTCGAAATGGAGGTGGTATAGAAATGTGAATGTCAAGTTCCAGTTCTGAGCGTTAAAGATAATGCAATATTTAATATGAAAGCAAACACACCCAGAAATGTGACTTATAATAAAAATCAACAAACGTTTATATAACAAAAGACAATGATAGGTTTTTCCAGTAATGTTCACTTATACATTTAAACTCAGCTTGACTTAGAAAAAACTGTGAAAGACCATTATATGTTTGCCACAAGAACACAAAGAAAAACACAAGAAATGACATACATTATGAGAGTTCTATACCACCTCACACACAAGCCATATACAACTGTGAAGATGCATTAATACTGCATAAATACATAATATGATTTAATTGTATGTACTGCTGTTAGTCATTTTCAATACTATAACTACAACAAATGTACAGTACAATGTCTGAGATTAATTTCTCATCACCTCAAAAATCTAGAATGTTTGTTGTAAATCCAGATAAGTGGCGATCCCTACTCTAAAACGGAATGACTGGAAGTTAAATTAATACATGAGAAATATATTGATGTCTGTGGTCATTAGACTTCACAATAGATTTTTTTATTTTTATTTTTATATCTTTAAAATATGCATTTATTTACAGTGCTTTCTAAGATGTTTGTTCATGAGCCTTAATTTGTTCAGTTGCCATCGATTTCAATAAATGAAAATGCTTACCTTAACTTCTGACTTTGTATGGTCTGTGTGCAGCTCAAGCTATAGATAATAGTCTATTTTTTAAAATATTTTTTAACATAAGAAATACAGTGCATGCTGAGCATTTCTAGGGCTTTTTTCGCACTGTGCTTAAACCCAGTTCATCGTCATTCTAAACCACACTGTTGCTGTGTTCTGGTCATTTTAACCCAGAAAGGATATTATTTTTCTCCAAAAATGCTAGTTAATGTTATCGCATTGGGCAAAAACTTACTGACTTTGCTCACACCAAAAATTTAAACATCTTTGTACTTTTAAAAAAGTTTTTTCATCGTTACATTATTGGTAAAAAACCTGGTTAAAAAAAAAAAATGACCTGGCTACAAAATATTGCTTGTATATCTTTCATTATGTTATGACCACATGTTGGATTACATTTTTTTATCAACTTGTTTTCTTTCAATTAGCACATGATTTGATTTATTTTTTTTAAGAACTGATTGATCGTAGACCTCACTGATCTGGGCTTATGCACCTCAGTTTTTATTTAAGTGGACAGTGCCAAAATTATCTACAAAATATTTTAGTTTTTTTACTTAAAAAGAATAAGCTCAGATCAATGAGTCTTATGATCAATCAGTTCTAAAAGGAAATACAAAATCTTTTCTAATTAAAAGAAAACAAGTCGACAAAAAGATTAAATCCAACATTACATTCCTATTAAGCATAAAATCAAACATCTGTTCTTGCTTTTTTTGTAAAATATGTAAGAACATCTGCAGATTTTAAGGAGTTTATTGGTTCTATTAACATAGCAGAGGAAAATGAAACCATGTACTTCTGATATAACCCATAATACAACTGTTTAACTAAGACAATCTTAATAAAGAAAAAAAACAAAGCATATAAAACCATAGTCCATAATCCAGTGTCCGTCTTTCTACATCTCAGATTTCTCCCTCCAATTTAGTCCCCTCTAGTCTCAGGTCGGCATCGTTCCTGCCCACTGTGAAAAGGCTGACCACAGCAAGCAGAGCGGCCAGCATCATCCCCGCACATCCTGCAAACATGTGTCTGGTGCCACTGCCAGCCTCCCCCGCACCGGCCCCAGACACCTCCCCGTGAAGAGCCAGCAGCCCCAGACAAGCCAGGAGGTGAAGAGGCAAACGAAACCACGCCAGCACGGCGGCTCTGCGCTCCATGGGAACCACTCGGCCTTGGAGAAAACTCACCGCTGGGAAATAAAGCCCACAGGCTAGTTCTAGCAGAAGAAAGGCGAGCAGAGATTCCCTCGGCCGGGGCTGGCCAGGCACAGTGGAGAACGTCAGCATGAAGAAGGAGAAGAAAGCTAGCAGAACTGCTAAGCAAAGCAGGTGACCAGGTTGGAGTCGATACGGAGCCGACGTGGCCAGCCGGAAAAGCGTGGAACCAGCCATGCTGGCCGCCATCAGACAGGAAAACACGATTCCTAATGGCGGGCCGTGTGGATCCAGTACAGGAGTCCAAAGAAAGACAAAAATATAGAGGACGCTTTCGAAAAGCGCCTGAACGCCACCTAAAAGCATAACACGGCGGTCCGACAGCAAGCAGCGGAGTCCATCCAGACAGCTTCGCCAAAAACGGGCCCATGTTGACATTTGCATTTTGGGGGCATTTAGAGGGTTGAGAAGAGGGCCATTTTTGTCTCCACTGGCGCCTTTTTGCCTATCCTCCTGACCCCATTCGGACAGCACAAACCAGGCGCATGCGGCAAGGCTGGGGATCGCCAAGAGAAACGGAGCGACCGGTCCCAACCCAAGCCATTCGGCAAACAAGTTCGCCAACAGCCCGGCACCGACCGCCAGTCCGTGATTCCAATCTGCGACTTTACCAAAGGTAACAGGAATCCATTCTTTGGGAAAGTCATGGACGTCAACGTGACCATGCACATACCAGGCCTCAAACACAGTGGTTAGCAAAGAGGTGGACAGGCCTCCTAAAACACGTCCGAGTATGAGCATGAAATATTTTTGTGACAGCTTGGTAATGCAGCAGACAGAATAAGCCAGGCAGAAGAGGAGACACGTCTGTCTCCGTCCCAGAAACTGCGGTAGCCAGCTGGCCACTGGGGCAAATAGCACGCAAGAAGCAAGGCCACATACGTACAGAATGGCGATCTGAGACTCCAGGAAGTTGTAATGTCGGTAGAGTTTATAAAGGTAAGGTCCCTGCAGCCAGTCTGCCCAGAGGGCCAGGAGATACGCCTTCAGAAAGAGCTTCTGGAACCGTCTGAATGCCGGATTGGCGACGGCTGTCTGTGTGGCCTGGGATGAGTTGAGACGGCGGGCTGTGATCTCTAAAGTCACGCAGAGTCCCGCCAAGACTACAAATGCAAGGTATGCTGTCACAAACATGATGGACTAAAGGTGACCGAAGAAGTCTCAAATCCTAAATCAGCATCCTCATACAGCTCTTGGTCCAGTGAAACTCATGGTTCATCTGCAAGAAGGGAATAAATATTAATTACGAAAAATAGTGTAATGGGAACTACATATCAACTAAATGTTAAGAAGAATTTTTTTACCAAAAAAATGGCTTACCAAAAGTGACATTCTTCATTATGTAACATTCAAAAAATATCAACTGCTGGATAAGCCCAATGGAGAAATCATCCTGACAGACTGAGAGCTTGACTTCTGAAATAAGCCACACAGTCATTATTAATTCATGGCAACAGGCCAATAACACTAAATTATGCTTTAAAAGCACTAATGCTATTTTTGAAATTCAACTTGACTTGTTGACTAACATTTAACATTAACTGTTGGGTTAAGCGCTTTAAATACACCTACCTTACTCTTAACATTCTCCTTAAGAGTTTGAAAAGTCTCCACTGATTTTGGGAGATAAATGACCTTTTCTATGCCATGGTCTCAGAAGATTTTAAAGCATAAATGCTTTCAATATTCGCCTATCTTCTCTACAACATCCGTGTGTGTTTCCGGGTTACTCAAACATAATGACGCAAAGCATACGAAGGACGCCTGCGCTTAGCTTATGAATATTAATTACGTATCCCTGCGTTCACAGAGTACCGCTCTCTGATTGGTCACTAAGCAGGCTGACAATATAAATATTAATTAGGGTATGTACCAGGACGCTCCAACAAGTTTTCCAAGCAACGCTGGATTAATCTTTTCTTTTTCTTCTTTATTCTTGTTCTTATGGGTTTAGTTATAAGAAAAAGATTTTAAAAATGTATTAAACTGCCAAGTTTTATACTAAAACTGTCCTGGAACTTTTTTCCACGACTTCATCTTTTATTCAGTGCTTTATTATACGTTGTATATTTCGCTTGTTAAGATTTGTAATCTTACAAATACAACCAACTCTTGTAAAATAATAATAATTTCATTGTAAAATAATAATAATATTTATTCACGAGATTTTGATACTAATAAAGTTTTTTTGTTTGTTTTTTTTTCAAAACGGACTTGGTTGCCAATGCCACATGTTTGTGTTTTGAGATGAATGTGAAGGATATGATGACATTAATGAAGAAAACTCAAATTAAGGTAAGAGTAAGCAGAATATTTATATCATGCACGGTTTAAAAATTTATTTTGACAAAATATTCAAAAAGTGTGTAAACGTTATACATTTTGTGTAAATTACGCCTATTTAGGATGCGTATATGCAAGCTATAAAAATTTGAAACATGTCAAAAAATGTCATCCACCACCACCATATCCACCATCAAACACAATCATTTCAGATATAATGACTTGGTGGAGCAAATAACGTTTCAGGAAAAACACAGATTAGCATGTGTATAACACACTGTTGTACATTAAACTAGTGGAAGAGTGAAAACTGTGTTTTTGGAGAGTTTGTTTTTCTAAAACAAAAGTGCCCAGCGTTGATGACACAAACGTAAATAAAACGTAAGCATGACTACGTTAATAGTCATAGGTTTTATTTTATGCATATTTCGATTTGTAACCGCGCTACCGCGGGTTTCCACACGATGTCACTATAACACCGTTTACTATGTAACGCGCTGCTTTGAGTAATTTTCTGGATGACAGACATCTCTTATGTCTCTCGGTGTTGTACAACAATACCACGAAAATATGATAGCTCCTACAAATAAGAATTTAAAGAAATGTAATTTAATCTGGCTACATGCATAAGTTTTAACTGATTCTGCATAGTAGCCTATCCTTTGCCAGTGTCCTGAATTAAAGTGTATTAACGGAGTCTGTTTGACAGCCAAAACTGACTGACAGTTTCAGGTCAGTTACAATTATTCCTACATCACTCTGAAAAGCTCCTGATATAAAGTCTACTGAGGAAATGCATGACAGTCTACATGGTTTGTCTACTTAGTTTATCTTTAGAAAGCCGAAACCATTCATTGGTGTTGCAATGTACCATAAATAATTTTTCATTATTATTTTTTGGAATTTAGTCAGCAAGCAATATATACACTACCGATCATAAATTTAGAATAACTCATATTTTATAGTGTTTTTAAAAATATATATATGTTTCTTGCACACCAAAGTGCATTTATTTAATCAAAAATAAGCTAAATAAAGCTAATAATAAAAAAAATCTATATCAGAATAATTTCTGAGGATCTGAAGATTGGACTAATGGCTGCTAAATTTATCTTTGCCATCACTGAAATATATTCAAATAGAACAATTATTTTAAATTGGAAAACTATTCACACACACGCATATATATATAATATATAGTGGGTATGGAAAGTATTCAGACCCCTTAAATTTTTCACTCTGTTGGTATATTGCAGCCATTTGCTAAAATATTTAAGTTAATTTTTTTCCTCATTAAATGTACACACAGCACCCCATATTGACAGAAAAACCAAGAATTGTTGACATTTTTGCAGATTTATTAAAAAAGAAAAAACTGAAATATCACATGGTCCTAAGTATTCAGACCCTTTGCTCAGTATTTAGTAGAAGCACCCTTTTGATCTAATACAGCCATGAGTCTTTTTGGGAAAGATGCAACAAGTTTTTCACACCTGGATTTGGGGATACTCTGCAATTCCTCCTTGCAGACCTCTCCAGTTCTGTCAGGTTGGATGGTAACGTTGGTGGACAGCCATTTTTAGGTCTCTCCAGATATGCTCAATTGGGTTTAAGTCAGGGCTCTCGCTGGGCCATTCAAGAACAGTCACAGAATTGTTGTGAAGCCACTCCTTCGTTATTTAGCTGTGTGCTTAGGGTCATTGTCTTGTTGGAAGGTAAACCTTCGGCCCAGTCTGAGGTCCTGAGCACTCTGGAGAAGGTTTTCGTCCAGGATATCCCTGTACTTGGCCGCATTCATCTTTCCCTCGATTGAAACCATTCGTCCTGTCCCTGCAGCTGAAAAAACACCCCCACAGCATGATGCTGACACCACCATGCTTCACTGTTGGGACTGTATTGGACAGGTGAACAGCAGTGCCTGGTTTTCTCCACACATAACGCTTAGAATTAAGGCCAAAAAGTTCTATCTTGGTCTCATCAGACCAGAGAATCTATTTCTCACCATCTTGGAGTCCTTCAGGTGTTTTTTAGCAAACTCATGCGGGCTTTCATGTGTCTTGCACTGAGGAGAGGCTTCCGTCGGGCCACTCTGCCATAAAGCCCCGACTGGTGGAGGGCCGCAGTGATGGTTGACTTTCTACAACTTTCTCCCATCTCCCGACTGCATCTCTGGAGCTCAGCCACAGTGATCTTTGGGATCTTCTTTACCTCTCTCACCAAGGCTATTCTCCCCCGATAGCTCAGTTTGGCCGGACGGCCAGCTCTAGGAAGGGTTCTGGTCGTCCCAAACGTCTTCCATTTAAGGATATGGAGGCCACTGTGCTCTTAGGAAACTTAAGTGCACCAGAAATTTTTTGTAACCTTGGCCAGACCTGTACCTTGCCACAATTCTGTCTCTAAGCTCTTCAGGCAGTTCCTTTGACCTCATGATTCTCATTTGCTCTGACATGCACTGTGAGCTGTAAGGTCTTATATAGACAGGTGTGTGGCTTTCCTAATCAAGTCCAATCAGTAAAATCAAACACAGCTGGACTCAAATGAAGGAGTAGAACCATCTCAAGGATGATCAGAAGAAATGGACAGCACCTGAGTTAAATATATGAGTGTCACAGCAACTTAGGACCATGTAATATTTCAGTTTTTCTTTTTTAATAAATCTGCAAAAATGGCAACAATTCTGTGTTTTTCTGTCGATATGGGGTGTGTGTACATGAATGAGGAAAAAAAATAACTTAAATGATTTTAGCAAATGGCTGCAATATAACAAAGAGTGAAAAATTTAAGGGGGTCTGAATACTTTCCGTACCCACTGTATTATATATATATATAATTAATAGATATATATATATATTAGCATATATATATGTATTGTTATAGATAATATATATATAGATTATATATAATATATATATAACAAAGAAAAAAAACAGATATCAGAATAGATAATCTTGTATTTATATTGGTTCTACAGAATAAATCAATTTACAAAATATACATTACCATATGATTGAATAAGTTTAATTTACCAGCCATAATAACAATCGACTCAGCTGATCAAATCAACCACATGGCAGCCCAAAATGCCTTTTTGACATGCTTTGTGATCTTAGTAAAGGCTGTAAAGATACTGTGCTGGTGCCAGAAGTTCAGGGGCTCTTTCTCAAGACACACAGATGAACAGTCCATTTCTTACAAGGCACCAAACGCCCCGTCAAACACACCACTGCGTATCCCTCTTTCTCTGAACAGACAGTTCAGTCAGTGTAAATGTGCAATATTTACAGTAAGAAAACAACAGAAAATTACAAAACATAACATGCGTAGGAGAGAATGCTGGTTTTGTATCCCTAGATTCAGATATATTCATAAAGGAGAATGTGTGGAAATTTGACACACTGCATTCAGCATGACAATGATAATAAAAAAAGTGAACAAATATGATGGTTTTATCTGTTTTCATAAGTGAAATGACATTTAAAATCAGTTTCTTTTCATTTTCAAGGAACTTAAATGGTAACTATAGAGTTGTAGATACAGTAAATCTTGTGTAATTAAATGTTACATACTAACACAGGTGACAAATGTATTTTTCTTGTCTCAAACTGAAGTTTTAATGTGATGTAACTGTATAAGTGATATCTATGGCTTATGTACATGGTTTTTCTTTCCCTTTCTCAAACACACAGGCACATACACTCACACAGTTGGCTTTAAATTTTCCCTAAAATGACCTTTCTACTGAATACATGGTGTACTTGACTAAAGACTGTGTATTTCAGTGTGCAGGCAGTTCAGAGGAATGACCCATTTTTGGTCTTCAAAAGTTCTGTGTAAGCTTATTTATGATGATATGACTGGCGCAACATTCCCTCGAATAAATATAATCAACAATGCTCTCGAGGCGAGCTGAACAGAAGGGCAATGCATGCATGAAAATGATCCGCGAAAGCTTAAATGGAGATATAGTCTTGTTTAGAGCTTGCTGAGAGCCATCTGTTCATTGTGTTTCTCCTTAACACACATAATAACGAATGGTTCCTATGGGAACATGCTCCACATCTCTTCTTCTAAATGAGCAGTCTTTCTCTTAACCAGGAAAGGTGTTCTCTGATTGGCCGGTGGTTGAGTTCCAGCTGCAGCGAGTGATAGCTCAGGGATCGATGCGGAAGGCCAGCAGCTTGTCGGAGTGAAGGTTGTTGAGGGTGTGCAGGTCTGGCAGCCGCAGGAGCAGTTTGGGAAAAACAGAGTTGTCGTCAGGGCGGCGACGGGTGACTAAGGTGCGCAGCGCTCGGATGAGTCCTTCCTGTAACTGCTCCACAGCTACTGTATCCAAAATACCAGAGCAATCTGTGGATAAATGAAGAACAATTTATTATCAAAAAACCAACAGAAATAAAATGTAAATAAAATTATAAATAAATTATAAAGATTATGAAGACATGTAAGCTTTTATATTTATAAATATATATAATAGATTATATTTCTATATATTAACATGTTATATATATCTATAAATGACCAATTTGAAGACATAATCTATTATAAAATACATATCTATATAAATTCTATAGATAATGAATTAGTAAATGTTAAATTATAAATATATATAATACATACCTACAATATATATAATATAATATATTATATATATATATATATATATAAATTTATTTTTTAGTTTTTAACCTGATTTAAAACAATTGTATTTTAATTCAACATTTTTTTAAAATATTCAAATTAATTAGTATATTATAAGTAAATGTATTTAATTTAGTATATTTAGTCTTTTTTTTTCTTCCTTCATCATACAATGAAAGTCAGTGTTGTTTTGGACCCAAAACAGTGAAAGTCAGTGTTTGTTTGTACTAACATGAAATTTGTGTTTAAACAGACTTCTATCTGTGTTTCAAATTTATATAAAACATTTATCTATTTATCAGTTATCTGCTAAAACATAAAAAATAATCAGTTTATCAGTATCAGAATTTTAATATTGCACTAATGAGCATCCCTATTTTAAATAATTAGCTCAATGTTAGTGGATTATTCACATCTTCAACACTAAGCATTAGCAATAATAACAGTGATGCACGCCTTAGCAAACAGCACTAATTAATTTGATTCCTGTGTTACTCTTACCTGCAGAAACCAGCACCACTGCCATAAAGAGAGCCATCTCATCTGACTCCAGGCCCAGAGAGCTCAGCTTGGAACTGAACTCAAACATGGTGTCCAGCAAGGAGCCCATGCCCAGACCCCTAAGGGTGAACAGCGGGTACGTCTGCCCATTCAGGAAAGTCACTGTTCTTTCCTTCTGGTTGAACAGTGAACAAAACCTCACCATAAGCACCTGTAAAAATACAGCATGATTAGATGGAGGCGAAAAAATTGGCCCATGTGTTTTTTTGTTTTGTTTTTTCACTCTCAAAATATTTTCATAATTTGTAGGTTGATGTCCCTAGGGGTGTTAACACTGTGATGTTATCTACACATTGCTGTGTTTGTTTTGAGTGATCTGACATGTCAAACTGTGGCTTAACCAATTGCGTGAGTTTGAGTTAGGCTGATTGGGAAACCTGTTTGGTTTAGTGCTGCTAGTGGCCTAGAAATGACACACTTCATCTTTAATAGTACAGAAGGGGAAGTAAACTTTAGTAGAAATGTGTAATCAGTACCTGGAAAGTGCCTGCTTTGAGCAACATGACTTGATCATGCTGGCAAAGCTCCTGGAAGCCCGGAATGCCCTTCGCGAACTCGACCACTTCACGTACAGCCGGCGTGAAGCACTGAGAGAAAGACTCCCACACCTGCTGGCTGGAGACGCCAGGTGCTGACACAGGGCATGCGTTCAGTGGACAGGCCTATGACAGAGATGGTATATATTATTTTAATGTTTTATTAGCACGTATGCTTAACTTTCATGTTGTGTTTCGGTTATCACATTGGATTAAAACTTACTGACTTTGCTCACAAAGGGTAAAACAACTTCCAAAAAAATCAATAATAAGAATTTTTGTACTTTTCTGGGATATTTCTTTCCACTGTGTTACCCTTGTGATGTTCCTAGTCAAAAATGACCGGCTTACAAAACAAAATCACCTATAAATTTATTGTTATGATATATTATTACCAAATATTGGCTTCAGTCTTTTTGTCAACTTGTTTTCTGTCAGTTAGCACAAGTTTTGTATTTCTTTTTGTACTGACTGACCTTAGTTTTTGAGTGAACATTGCCAAATTTTTCCACAAATAATGCTTTTTTTGAGGTCATTGAGGCCTATGATCAATCAGTTCCAAAAAAGGAAAACAAACCTTCTTCCACTATAAAGAAACTTTTGTACAATACAAAGTTCCATGGATGTTAAAGGTTCTTCATGGAACCAAAGATGCCAATAAAATAAGTATGTATCTTGAACCATTCTTACCAGCACTTTGGAGCCAGCAGCCAACTTAAACGGACATGAGGCCTGGGTTTGGGACTCGCCAGCCACGTAGCTGTTGTAATCGACCTGAGTAGGTTGTGAGGGCAGTCTAATGCTCAACTGGGAGTGATTTTGGCTGAACGAAGGAGCGTATCTGTACCCATTATTGTCCACCAATGAAACCGGGCATTTACTGTCGCTGGAAGCAACTGGGCAGCGAAGCGGGGTCGAGAAGCTTTCATGAGTAGTCGCGTGATACCCCACGAGAGTGTTCCCATGAGGGTAGTTGCTGTCCTGAGAAGGGTTTTTTTGAAAGGTGCTCGATCTGCTGCTGGTGTTCATGTTGCCTGCACGCTTGCTCAGGTGGTCCTGTGTGTTTGTGAAGATGTCCTGGTAGGCTCGTGATAAGGCACCAGTGGCCTCTTTGGATTGGTTCTCGCTGGGGCTGGGAGGAGGTTCGTGTGGTGGCGAGGTTTCCATGCCCATGGTGGACGATTCGTTGAGGCTGTTCATGTAGCTCTGCATCTCGTCCAAAAGCCGCTGCTTCTCTCGTTTTGGGATGCGGCCGAAACGCACAGCTAGGGGTCAGAGAGAGAGAAACAATTGGTTGACAACATGAACAAGACAACATAAAGCCATAATTTGCTTTCTTAATATTTGCTTTATCTGTACATGTTATTCTACAGACAAAAATGTGTAATGTTTAATGTTTTTTCAAAATGCAGTAACATTTTTTGAAATTGAAGAAACTGCTTTTTGTCCATACTGTGAAGGTCAGTGGGATCCAAAACAATATTGAACACCACACTTTTTCTTTATATGCACAAAAATTTTTTAGTCTTAATCAATTTTGAGTCTTAGTCAATGTTAAAAATACAAGATGTTGTGAAACTACTGCATTTCTATGCGAATCAGTGATAAAAAAACATCCTGCCTGATCAGTAATCAAAATGTCCATGTCCCATTTCTTTTATAATAAAGCACATGGCAGCATCAGAAATAGCCTAGCGTGACAAAAAAAGTGAAATATTGTCTGAAAATTGCTTTGGAAGTGAAGAAAAAACACACACAAAAATAGCACAGCTGCTGTGTAGGAGACAACTTGCTATCTAGTATCTTTGGTCGCTGTGGTGTAGAATATTGATGATCATTAAATGCGTTAGTTACGTATTGGATGCTTTCGCATCTTTTACAAGCCCCTCACTCTTTTCTCCATCATCACCCCCTCCTCTTAAGTAAATCTGTCAGCTGTTGAATCTAAAAATAGCACCAATGCTACCATATGTTACCTCCCCCCACTTTTCATCTCTCCGTCACTACCTCCCCTTCCTCTCTTCATCCCTATGCTACTCTCACTCCTCTCTGAAGCCGTAAGTAGGGCAGTGGGTCAGGCAGAACGTGATGACAATGCCACGGGAATTGGGAGAGAAACTAATGTAAGGAAAGGAAGAGGGAAGAGGAGAGGAAAAAGCAGAAGAGAAGAGAAGAGAAGAGAAGAGAAGAGAAGAGAAGAGAAGAGAAGAGAAGAGAAGAGAAGAGAAGAATGTCATTTGGCAGACTGAGGTGGTAGTAGATGTAAGGTATTATGGTACATCCTGAGATTACAGGATGAGAGCAGAAGGAAGGCAAATGGCAGAGATGTTCCATATATCATATATGTCTTACAACACCTGCATCTGAGAAAACGAGATAAGCCAACAGGACACTTTTTTTTTTTCACTTTTCTGTAACTAACATGCAATGGTTGCATGTGTTACCCTGCAGGATGATAAATATTTTGCATTGCTAAGTCCATAACTGATTTGGCACTTACCAATCAGGGTTGTGTGCTATTTAGAACTGAACTGAAAATGCCTTTTAAATTGCAATTCAGTCCCTGAATTTCAGCTCAATTTGTATTGTATTGTTTGGAAAACAGGATACAAAATTGTACTTAGATTTGAATGTAGGAAAGCAGAATTCAAATTCATTATAAATTGAAATAACTGTAATTTTCAACTAGAAAAGCAAAATAAACTTAACATTTTGTTCAGTTGCAATTAAGTCCATTATTCTTATTGCCATTCCAATTCAATTTCCTGAATTCCAGCTCAGTTTTCATTAGTGTAGCAAACAGGATGCAAAATTGCACTTCGATTTGGAATGCAAGGCAGTAAAACTAACATAAACTGAAATTCAAAAAAGTTCATGTTACTAATTTTTAACTATAAGAGCAGAGTTAAAACTCTGAATGTTGGTTTAACAAAAGTTTATTTAGTTTGTTTAAAAAAAAACTTTAACGTAACATTTCTTAGAATGCATTGCCAGTGTTGAGTTTGTTTCAATTGCAATTCAGTAAATTCCTCTTCCTGTCATTTCAATTCAAATTCCAATTCGACTTCCCGTGGGGTGTGGCCAATTCAAATTCCAATACATCAATTCTGAATTTCACTTAAATCTGTTAAATTCAGTTAAAATTCTTAGAATATATCTGATCTGAAGACTACGGTGCTTCATCCTGTGCAAACAACATGACACACATAGCTTCAGAGCGCTGCACTGATTACTAGTCTAACAAATGGCAAGTTCGTAGCGGAAGTGAAACCATGCCGCCCCATCGTGTCAAACCAAACATCTGTTTGTATCACACCACCGAAATTAAACTAAAGACTGCAGTGAAGTGAAATGAAATCAGGGCGTCTACTTTATTGTGGTATTTGAGGCCGTTGCATGAGGTTTTCCTGTTTGTGCAAGAGAACCCGTCAGAGAAACAGGTTTCTAGGTTGTGGGCCCTAACAATTTCAGGAACCAGGGTAAAATTACTGTTTACCTCCCCCACTTTGTACCCAATAGACTCATTTCTGTTAGTGCGCTCTTAGAACAACATCCAGTGCAATCTGCTATCATAGCCAACCTAACTTTGATGCACATCCGCTGGTAACCATGTGAAATTCTACTGAGAACCTGACTAAATAGGTCACAATGTACAAGTGTCAGTTTATTTTGCTAAATTTCCTCAAAAGTTCATCGGACAAGATTTATTGTTCATTTCAGTGTTATTCAGGGTTAAATCTCCGCCAAAGGCATTGTTCTTCTGAAGAGTTCAGATACCTTGCTTTTTTCTGCATCCCTTGCTTAATTTTTGCTGCAGCACAACATTAATTGCTGAGGATGTTTTAAGGCCACAAGCGTGGTAATCAAGTCGCCCGTGTTCCAATTTCTTAAAATAATTCTTGTATTTGCTGCAGTTTTCCAGATGACTGATAGCTTCAGGGACTGCGTGACTCCATCCCTCATAAATCATTGTCTCTAGGAGGGATTGGGAGGCAGAGCTTAGGGAGCGTACGAGGGGGAAGGGTAAACCGATGGAGAGAATGAGGCGAGAAAAAGAAGGGTCCACAAAGGGCAAGCGAGAGACAGAAACGAGCACACAACAAAACTAAAAGAAACTTGCTCTCTTGAAAGTCACCAACGGTGCAAGACTAAAAGAGGAAAGTAGGTTGAGGGGGCGGGTGTGGTGCTTGGCCTGAAGAATGCTATGAAAGTACAACTTTTCACTATTTGTTATATGTCAGTGCCCTGATAACCTCTTAAAATTCTCACCGTCACGGGACATGCCAACAGACAGGCATTTTTTGAAGCGGCAGTGCTGGCAGCGGTTGCGGTTCATGCGCATTATTAGGCAGCTCTCGTTCTTCACGCACATCTTGTAGTTAATGTTCTGCTGAATGCTGCGGCGGAAAAAGCCCTGCAAAGAACAAAAGACATGCGATATGATTAAACCACAATGATATGACAGAAAAGACTCATGCATGTTTGATTTATCAGAGGCTCGCTCTGTCTTACCTTGCAGCCTTCGCATGCATGGACACCATAGTGGAACCCTGATGCGATATCTCCACATACTTTACAAAGGAGCACCATGCCTCCAGTCTCTGCTCAGATAAAGATAGAAACAGAGAGAGAATGGGGTCAGGACGTACAAGAACGCATGTCCTTAATATTGGGGACTCGTTATTCCTTTGTGAAAGAAGATGCTGACTTTGTGTGATGCAGGTACTAAAAAGAGAACCCACTTACTGGTAAACGTGCCAGTGAATCCACAAGGCCTTTTACCGGCGATGGGATGGGAGTAGCTATGCGGGTTTGAAACTGTAGTGGAGTTGTTGTAGATTTCAGGGAACTGAAATACCAGTTTTGGAGAAGGTGGTGTTCCCACACTTCCTTGCTGCTTGAGGACCCCAATCTCGGTGAAGGTGACCTCCTCTGGGGAAGAGGGCTGGGAGTGAGAAGATGGAGATTGGGTTTGATATCCACTAGAGGGGCTTCCTGGGCATGGACTGGCACTGCCATTGCTACCAGCGTAGAGTATCACACCCCCTGTAAAAATACAAGAGCGAATGAAGCCTTTGAGTGGGGAAAAACATAAAAGTGGAACTTTATTTTGTTAGTAAATTTCATTATTAGTAAATGTACATTATTATTAATTCATTTAAACTGTTGATGTTGCATTTTCACTAGTCTTTCAAGCACCTTAAGTTTTAACATCCCTAGTTAAAAGTTAGAGTTAGGGTTAATTTCATGTGCCCCAGTTCAGTTTGTTGTACTGGCTTATTTGCAAATCAAATCTAATTTGCATTGGCATTAAACAATGCTAAATGTAATTAACCTATCTAGACTGAAAGCCTTTTTAAATATTTTAATGACATTTTATTTATTTAAACCAGCATGTGAGATTGTTTATTTGCTGATAACTTGTCATGCTATCAAGTCATGAATATATTTCCAATATTCATTATTTCCTATTCGGCTATTAGAGTAACTTCCTTGTTGCTCTACCATCAAATTCCAGGTTCACTACAAATGCGCTTATCAGTCTATGAATTGGTTCTCGGATTTTCATGAATGTTCAACATAGGCCTACAGCATTGTTGATCCTGGAACAAAATTCCCATCAAACAGTCAGAATTAAGGGATAAGTTCACAGGAAAATCAGTTTTAGGTTCACAACCATGATTAGGTGTTTCTACACCCTTTGTTACTCAGCTATCATGTCCCTCTGGTTTTAGGAATTAATCATGGTTAGGGTTAGGTTAAGGTGTGGGATAGGGTTAGGTCTATGTTTTTGGACGGTAGGCTAATGTTGATTCGGGATCAACCAAAGAGGTTGATCTAGGAAAATGTCTAACTTGGCAAAATTACGGCGACCAATATTCAGTGTTGGGGGTAACGCATTACAAGTAATGCGAGTTACATAATCAGATTACTTTTTTCAAGTAACTAGTAAAGTAACGCATTACTTTTTAATTTACAAGAAAATATCTGAGTTACTTTTTCAAAAAAGTAACACCAGTTACTTTGTTTTCCCATTTATTGACTGACAAGTCTCCTGTCCCCATATTGGGAGAAATCGTAAGTACAGAGGCGTTGTGTGCGCTGTGTGAACATGATGTTACTGTAGTTCTAGATTAAATGTGAATGTGCATTAATTCATCCCACTCACAAAAAAACTGATTTAGTATTTAAAATAAATTAATACACTGAAACGCAAACTCAGAATATGACACAAACCTACAATAATTAAATATGTTAAATAACATAAATGTATCTAATCCCATTTTATTAACTAATGTCTTTGCTGCTGACATTTGATGATCCAGTTCAACCATACTAATAAGCAAAATTGACTTTAGATAAACTAACAATTGTGTTTCATTGTTTTTTTTATTGCTGAAGAGTGTTAAACCTTGTTCTACTGTACAGACGTGACTTTACTTTTACTTCAGCCTGAGGTTTATTCATTACACTTTTTGGGGGGAAAGGGCTTTTACATTTTGCTATAAATAGAACTTCTTTATTAAAAACAATCAAGCCCTGCTCATATTTTAAAAGTAACGCGAAAGTAACGTAACGCATTACTTTCCATAAAAAGTAACGTGATTAGTTACTTTTTTAGGGAGTAATGCAATATTGTAATGCATTACTTTTAAAAGTAACTTTCCCCAACACTGTTAATATGCTGTTCTGAATTCAGCAAGTGGTTTTTTGACTCGAGAAATGCTCCGACTGATTCAGTCCGTTTTTGAGAATCGACTTCACCGATCGATCAAAAAGATCCGGTTCATCCACCTGCGGAAAATACTACGGCGCACCGTTTCTGTTTGTTTGCTATCTGTCAGGTTGTAGGGGCATTATGTGCGTGATATTTAATCGCTTGCAGCAGCTTTCAGAGGGAGGTGATGTAATGATCTAAACGACTGGAAGTGAGTGAGGTTTCCTCCGTCAGAACGATCTCATGCGTTAAAAACTATGACGGCTGTACAGCAACATATTGCGACGATCCCCATTTTAGTGAACTCGATATGTTCTGTATGGCTTGGTTTAATGGTCACACGTTACTTCAAATGAAACCATCGGCTTGTTTTATTTCCATTCCCCCGCAGGTTTCTCTTTCTCTCCCTCTGGGTTTCTGCATCCTATCGCATCCTCTCCGGTCATGCGCTCAGGATCACGGTCTCACGTGTTCGCGAGCTCTCCCGCCTCTCCTCTCCAATAATAGCCCTGGCACATTGCCCCAGCCAAACTGCACAACACCTGACCGGCGCCTCACATGGATTCCTGACACCGTTCCTACCCAAACCAAATCCGCAGTCTCGTGTAAACAGCTACAACAATCGCGAGTCGCGAGCATCAAACGCTACATATACACAGGGGCTTTGCGATGATGTTACGGTTCCCACACAGATGCGTCTCCTGTGAGAGAGGGGCAACGAGGAGTCACGTTTTGGTAGAATGTGCACCGTGGCTTTCAGATTGACTTTTTAAACAGCCCGAGGACACAGTCGGTCAGATCTGGGCCAAGAGAATGCGATCTAAAGCCGCAGTGTCCAAAATGTTTCGGGAATCGCTTGCACCATGGTGCTTTAACAATGTAATGCAGTAGTGGCTTTCAACAGGCAAAATTATTAATGATATTTTTAATAAACAAAATGCTTCTTCTTGCTTGTGCAAACAATGATGTTGAAGCTGGCCTTGCAGTTTTCACACTATGGTGGTTGCTTTACTGTCAAGAGTCAGTGTCTCCATATGTGACCCTGGAGCACAAAACCAGTCTTAAGTCGCTTGGGTATATTTGTAGCAAGAGCCAACAATACATTGCATGGGTCAAAATTATAGATTTTTTCTTTTATGCCAAAAATCATTAGGGTATTAAGTAAAGATCATGTTCCATGAAGATATTTTTTAAATTTCCTATCGTAAATATATCAAAACTTAATTTTTGATTAGTAAAATGCATTACTAAGAACTTCATTTGGACAACTTTAAATGCGATTTTCTCAATATTTAGATTTTTTTTGCACCCTAAGATTCCATATTTTTTCAAAAGTTGTATCTCGGCCAAATATTGTCCCTAACTCCTAACAAACCATACATCAATGGAAAGCTTTTTTATCCGATGTTAATATTATATATATAATATTTATTTCAAAAAAATTGTCCCTTATGACTGTTTTTTTGCTCCAGGGTCACATATGTTCTGATTCCCCTAGATGTTTGATAGATGTTTGAGTACTCTCTTCAGTCCACATCTAGACAGTGGATCGTTTCCTTTTCCTAACCCATTTTTTTCACTCTTCTGAAAAAACATTGTCACTTAAAAAAAAAAAAAAAAAAAAAACTCACCGTCCGAATCAATTTTGCATGATTTAATGTATCATTAATATCTGTACTCTCTTAGAAATGAGGGTGTAAAAGCTGTCATATACAATTTAGATATTAAAATGTACACTTTATATACTAATTTGTATCTTTAAAGTATTAACATGAAACCTTTAGGGCGCTAGTACAAGGTTGTATCGTTTCAGGTACCATCCCAGTGGCGCGGTTTTTTTTTCTGATAGTGTAGTAGGAGTTAAATGGCAAACTGCGTACTTGGGTTATCGATTTTGAATAACCTCTAACCCTAAATGCCCTAGCAAACACCACTAACAAATATATTGATTTACACTGACAAACCTAGAGAGCATGGAATAATTTACCTAAAAGTAAAAATTTCATGAACATTTATTCAACCTTATGACATTGCAAGTGCACATGAGTATCTTCTGTGGAAAACAAAAGAAGTTATCACAATGTCAAAGCTACTTTTTCATGAGGCAATAGTGACCATGGCTGGTTCCCATTCACTTTCATTGTATATTCCTGATTGCTGAATGTTTTTAGTTTAACTATGCCTTTAATACTGTGCAGTGCTTATGACAATAAGCTAATTATTTCGTTAATACTGTCTTTCAATCTGTGTTTTCCACCATGTACACATAATTTGGAACCCTTCTGTGGTAAACAAGTTCAAACTACCAGCAAATATCTGCCTTACTCTTTTGCGTGTTTTTTCATATGCTGCACGCGGTATTTATTTAGCTCAAGTGTTTTTGTGATCCCTCCACTGGCACGTCCAATGGGACTTATTGTTGACATACTGCAGCACAGGATTTTACAGTCTTGTGATAGCGAGCCCTACCTGAGCGTGTTACTCAGCCTTGCCCAGCTCACAAACCCCACCCACATACACAGAAATACTCACACCTGGACACGCATGTGAGGCCACAGAGGTTAAATGACAAATTACATTATAGATAACAGGACATGCCCATTATTAAACCAAATCATAGCGTCTGTGGCGCAGATGTTTTTAGCACCAGTTTCACATGATTGCAAACTAGTCTAACTCTTTAATTAGATATTAATCTAAAATATGTAGGTGTGATATTATTTTGTCTTTGTCCTGCCCTGTCTGAAAATAACCAGTTTGGACAATAAGCGAAGATAATACCATTTCTACAAGCTAAATGAGGAGCCGTGCACGTCATTGCAAGCCGGTATAAATTAGCGTCAGTGGAAACACCAGCATTAATTGAAGAATCAGCAGGTCTCTTTGTGAGCTTAGGCAACCCATGAACACCCTAATCTGCTAGTGAGCAAAGGCAGGCGTAGAAACGTGAGGATTTTGCAGGGACAATTATTCCCTCCTCCCTGGTCTCAAACACTGGCATGGTCTCCTTTCCTCCCTCCCTTGAGGAAAATAGCTGTAATACTCTGCCTTGCATGACCGCAATGTCTTGTACATTTGCCTTGATATACGCCATCTTAACATTTCTGCATTTGTATGGGTTGGGGTGGGAATGCAAGAAAGTTGAACATGCTGCAATTGAGTATGTAAAATGATCACGATATAAGCACATACTTTCACTTTTTAAAACTTTTTTCAGAACAAGCATGACATTTGCTTACTATTGAAGGAGATGTGCTCATATATAAATTAAATGGGTTAATGCAGACAGAACTTCCATAAAGTGGGTCAAAATCACACACATACTGTATGTAGCCCATACCATTTAAGGCCAAAAGTTTTCAAACTAGAGTTCATTTCATTAAAGTTTCATTAAATATTTAAAATATGTATATTTAGAAAGAATATTATATGTTATTTTATATTATATAATATTATTCACATTTAGTATTTAATAAAAATATATATTTTCTTCTTATCTAATTTTCAGCTCTATCTCCTTGCCATGTACAATATTGCTATATTATTTATTTGTTTGAATATTCCTGAGATTTTTCTTGTTGCTCATTGATCATGATGTTCCTATTTAAGCTGCTTTTGAAAACATATTTAGTTATGTAGTACTAGTATTTTAAAAAAAATTTTTAATACAAAATTAACGACATTTAAAATTTAGTTGAAAATAATTCAAAATATTTAGAAAAAGGTTTTTGTATACACTTAATACAAAAAGTTTTCCATATTTGTAATATTTTTAAAGTTTGTTTGTGGCTTAGTAGATATGCTGATTTTCCAACACCTGTAATATATATATATATATATATATATAATATATACTATATATATATATGCATATCCTGCCTTAAACTGCCATAATGCTTAGTATTTTCCACACACTGTATAAATAACAAAAACAACAACAACAACAAAATATTGGGGTCCTACACTCTTAAAAATAAAGGTTCTTCACGATTCCATAGAATAACCTTTTTGTCTAAATGGTTCCATGAAGAAACCTTTAACATCTGAAGAACCTTTCTGTTCACAAAAGGTTCTTCGTGGCGAAAAAAGATTCTTCCGCTAGTTTTCTTTACAGACCTTTGGACTGAATGGTTTCTTTGTGGAACCAAAAATGGTTCTTCTATGGCATCGCTTGAAGAATGAAGCACCTTTATTTTTAAGAGTGTAGGCATAAAAAAATGTTTATAAAATCATAAACTGCCTTCTGAAAGCAAACCCCAAAAGTACATTCGTACATTGCAGAATGTTCTCATGAAACTCCTTCATTTCTCCCCATGTTCGAAATCTGGGTGTGTTGTTTGATAATTCCTTAAAATTTGCTAAACAAATTAGTGCTGTAGTAGGTTCTAGCTTCTTATGCTTTTACCAATCTTCCATCTTCGCTCCCTTTCTAAAATCAAGTCATTTCTCTCGAAAAGCTCTCTAGGGGTTGCTATCCATGCCTTTATTACGTCTCGGCTGGATTATTGCAACGCCCTCTATTTCGGAATATCAAAGTCCCAAATCTCTCAGCTACAAGTAGTTCAAAATGCAGCAGCTAGATTCCTGAAGCGGTGTAAAAAGTTTGATCATGCCACTCCCCTCTTGCGATCATTGCATTGGCTGCCAGTTCACTATCGAATTGAGTTTAAAATATTGCTACTTGTCTATAAATCACTTAACAATCAAGCTCCGTCTTATTTGTCTGATTTCCTCCACCCCTACTCCTCGAAGAGGGGACTAAGATCAGAGGGCAAATTTCTCCTTCGGACCCCTATAGAACCCGCTTAAAAACCAGAGGATCTAGAGCCTTTGAAGTAGCTGGTCCCACCCTCTGGAACAACTTACCAGTTCACATCAGAATGGCTTCCACTTGATCTGAGTTCAAGTCATATCTTAAAGCACATCTTTTCTCTCTGGCTTTTAACATGTAGTAATATGTGCCTTTGAATTGTTTTAATCGGCTTTTGTTGTTGTATGGATTTTGAATTGGTTCTAGTTGTTTACTGGTTTTCTCCTTGTTATATATTATTGTATGTTGTGCAGCGCCTTGGTTCGTGCTTAAATGTGCTCTAGAAATAAAACTGAACTTGAACTTGAACTCATGAGGCAGGAAAACGTGATGAGGCGCTACACTGACTGCATGACATCGCTGACCCACTGACCAACCTCCCCTTTCTAACGTACAATCTGCATCTAAACACAGAATCACTGAAGAAGCAGTGAGGGCGGGGGCGTGGAAATCACGCGCCGCACGCGGCTGAAAGAGCTCAGGCACGTGACGTGAGGACGATTGTAGGCGCGAGGGATGCGTTCAGTGGGAAGATGCGCGCGCTGCGCTCCCATGAGCAAAACTAAAAGCCTCGCGCCTCTCCTATAATCGAAAAGCACTATAAAATAGAACAAGCGGCTATATAAATGGTGGGGGGTGGGTGGATGGTCCGTTACCGTGCATAAATCGCTTCTGGAACTCACTGGCGTTAACAGAGTATAGACTTTATGTGTGATACGTATTTAAACCATTGAAGCGTGTTACAGAGTTCCATAGACGTCCCAGCGTTTGTTTTACACGAAAAATAAATGGGACCATATAGGCTAATACAAATTATTCAAGATCCCGTTGTTGTACAATTCACATATTCACAGAGGTGTCATAAGTGGATTTGTAAAGCATCTGAATGTCCTAGGTTAGTAAACCCACCCAAGTTTGCCATATTTTGCATAAGGGACAAAAAGATAAAACTATAGGCTACACGATCTAGTCCCTTTGAAAATAGAAGTTGATTCTATTTTCATCTGATCAAAACCCAAATTACTTATTGTAGTTGGTCAATTTGGGTACTATTACTTTTGAATGAAAGTTTATTTAGAATCCTATATAAAGCACATTAGCAACTACAGATATCTATAGATATATATATAGATTTTTTTTCTATTCCTTCCAGGTTTCAAAATATGTTTAAACTTGGTGTAAACTGTTTTTTAACCTGTATGTAATAGACTTATATAATATCAAACATCATATTGGTTATTGGACATAACATAAAACAATTATGTTATGCATAATCAAAATTGCAATATTGTTGCATCCATAGAACTCCATGGGCTGGATCTAAAGTCACATGTTTAAGTTGATGTAGTGTGTTTACTTGTTAAACGTTACAGAAAATCCGCTTCCTTGTTTCCTGTTGTCTACCACTTAAGAGGTCATATGTTCAAATATTATTATTTCCCTGTCTTTAATGACTTTATGCAGCATGTTATTGTGCCTCGTATTTGTTTTACTTGCTTTCAAGGCTTTCTGTCAAACAGAGGGTGAGTTCAGAGGGTGCGCCCGGCACGAGACAGTGTTTCCATCACCTGTTCTGGAACGTGACTGCAGCTTTTGTAAATGAATCAGCCGTCAATTAACATTGAAGTGGACATGGTTGACTGAGCCAGCATGTAATTGGCCCTTGGCTAACCTCGGTAATAAACCACTATTCAAAGCAGCTTAACCGGTTAACCTCCTTGGATGAAGGCTAGTGCATACTTGAGTAAAGTTCAATTATTATAAGCTTTATGAAATAAATGGAAAACGAATGCAGCTTTAGTGCATGACCTCCCATGTTCCCCAAGGGCTCACTAACTTTCCCTAAGTGTTGGTGGGACAGTGAACAATGTCTCTTGACTCTTGCTTTTCTATTTATATTACAGTTGCATGATGTTTTGGATATCTCATGTGATTATTGGCCATACTCTAGTTTACACTAGTAAAGTGTGCTGATATGTCAGAGCCATGTTTGACAACGCACTTGGACCATCTACATACATGTGAGTTTGTTTTCATGGCTAGTAGCAGGAAGTTGTTAGCGCTCGCGCATCGTTTCTAAGCAGATTTCATGAAAGCAATCACACAGGGTTTATGACAGCATACATAAGTTACTCTAAGTATGGTAACGTTTATCACCATCATTTGTGTGATTCACACATTGGACTAGACTGATGCTATATTTAGGTGCACTTTGTAGTCTTTATGCTGCACTGATGATGAGTCTAACCAGCGCAATCATAAAAGCATATGTATCACGTAATTCACTGCAGCACTGTAAAATGTCTTTGTTTTGTGTATAGTTCAAAAGCAACTTGTAGCTTTTAGAGTGAACGCGCATGGAATATATTAAAGTTTTAGAACCATATGCATTGTGCATCTAAATACAGTTCAATCAGTTAACACATAACATGGCATGTACATTTACTTAATTATGATGTATGAAATGCAGTATTATTCCATTTATTAAGAAGTGGAACAATATCACCGTTACCACTGCCACCAAATGAAAATAATAATAATAATAGTAATCATAATAATATTAAAACCTGTTCCAAACTCTAAGGCTTTTAGAATGAGCATGTCTAATATCCTCAGCACTGTTAATTAAATTGTGCATTTAAACACCATTTAATCAGAAAACACAAATTTATGCAACCTTTAAATGCACTGAATTATGAGTTCAGCATTTATATGAAATGCAAGGTTGATTATAATAAACATATTAAGCACAATCACCATCATCGATACAATGTCATTTTTATGAATAATAATAATAATAATAGGCTATATCAGTAATAATATTGCATTATAAAATAATATTGTAAGTAAATAATTATAAATGTATTACTTACCAGGACTGTCCATCCTTGATATGTTTTTCAAGATCCTCTGTCTTCAGAATTATTATCTTCAAGAAAGTCTGTGTGTGTCAGTGTGTTAAAGTCTGGTGAAAACAGGTATAAAAGTCACGAAATGCCTGTGCATACAGTGAGAACCCCGAAGAAGGCAGGCAGTATCTCGAGCACAGAGCATTTGGCAGCGGAGCCAAACAGTCGGTAAAAAATAGAGTCGGTCACAGGTGTGCAGATGCACTTTCCGCGCGCGGCTACCTGATACCCTGCTCTGTCTTGATCTAGTGTGAAGGACGCGTTAGGTGTGCTGGGTGATGATGTCTCTCGTCTGTCCGTTCATTGCCATCAGCATCTCTGTGGGACTGTCAAACTACACTTTCACTCCTGGCCACGCACACACCCTTCCACACCCACATCAATCACGTTTTAAGATGACTGGCAAATGTGACTGGGTTTTGGCGGAGCCGTCAACCTCTGTTGTTGTCTTTGGCGGGGATTTATCTCACTCTAACTTGCCCCATGATCTCCTAGCTTTCCCTTTCCTCTTGATCCTAGCGTGCATTTTCATTGGCGGGAGTGTAAGCGCCGCGCTGAGCTGGATGCGCTTATTCGAGCGCGCTACGTGCTGGTAAAGCCACGCTGCATGCGCCCTCTGCATGTGCCGTGGAAGTGCTTGTCCTACTGACACACATTTTATGCAAAACACAGCGTGAGACTAGGCGACATGAGAGGCTTGCACATGGACTGCAGGAGGGGCTCTGCGTGACTGCTGCCGAGCGCGTCTTTTAAAATATCTTTCAACATGTGAATGAGGCATAGAGGCATGGCATAAACAAGTGCATAAAAACACTTTAGCTGTATGTAAGATACAGTAATATAATATTTATCTTTATAAAAAGATAACATACACAATATCAATATCAAATAATTGTTTTGGACAGCTCATATATTCATTATAATTTGAATGAACTGACCTGCAACATTAATGTGACAGCTTGCCCTAATAAGATCTGACAAAATTCTCTTATCTGATCTTTTATTGTATAGTTGATTCTTGCCTGAATGTAGTTTTGTTGTGTTCACTTGTTTGCCTATAGCACACTATAGGCAGCTATAGCAGAAAAAAAATAGTTTGGTTTAGGAATTTTAGATTGAAGAACAGAATTCAAAGAATTATTTCCATAAAGAGGGTCTGAAGCCAACATACAAAACTCCTACTAGAGTGAGGGGGGACAGGGGACAACACACACACACACACAAACACACATTTGTGTAATTGGACTTTTGACTGAAAAGTTTAGTTAGCTAACTAAGATGATCTTGTGGTAACTTCCTTGTGTGACAACTAGCCCCATTCTTCTCTCACACACACACACACACACACACACACACACTATCATTCAAAGGTTTGGGATCAGTAAGATTTTTAATATTTTTTACCGAAGTTTCTTGTGCTCACCAAGGCTGCATTTATGTGATCAAAAATACAGAAAAAAAACTGTTATTTTGTGAAATATGATTGCAATTTAAAATAACATTTTCTATTTTAATATATTTTAAAGTGGAATGTATTCCTGTTTTCAAATCTGAATTTTCAGCATCATTATCCAGTCTTCAGTTTCACATGCTCCTTCAGAATCATTCTAATATATTGATTTATTATCAGTGTTGGAAACCGTTGTGCTGCTTAATATTTTTTTGGAACTGTGATACTTTTTTCAGGATTCTTTGATGAATAAAAAACAGCATTTATTCAAAATGGAAATATTGTGTTACACTCTACACTACCGTTCAAAAGTTTGGAGTCAGTAATTTTTTCTTTCTTTCTTTAAAATTTAATACTTTTATTCGCAAGAGTGTTAAATGGATAAAAAGTGATAGTAAAGAGTCATATTGTTAGAAAAGATAAAAATTTTAAATGAATGCTGTTCTTTAACTTTTTATTCATAAAAGAATCCAGAAAAAGTATCACAGTTTCCAAAACAATATGAAGCAGCACAACAGTTTCCAACCGGATAATAAATCTAAATATTAGATTTCTGAGGAATCATGTTACACTGAAGACTGGAGTCTGATGCTGAAATTCAGCTTTGATCACAGAATAAATTACATTTTAAGTATCTAAAGAGAAACCCAATATTTGAAATTGAAATAATATTTCACAATATTACAGTTTTTTTTCTGTATTTTTGATCAAATAAAAACAGCCTGATGCGCATAAGAGACTCCATTAAAAACATTAAAAATCTTACTAATCCATACTTTTGAACGGCAGTGTGTATAATATAATCAGTATTATTAATATATCTATATATATATTATATAATATATCAGATATATAACACACACACACACAGTCACACACATACACACACACACAGACATACATACACTGTATATATAGTTTTTACATTGTACTTATATATTAAAAATACATGTATGTGATTACATCTGTAATTAATTTCTGTAATTACATTTATAATTACAGTGTTGACCCATCCCTTACAACTTAACCCACCCTTAACCCTACCAGGGTCCCCCACGCTTCTTGAAGTACTTGAAAGTACTTGAATTTCAGACATTGATTCAAGGCCTGGAAAGTACTTGAAAACAAATATAGGTCCTTGAAAGTTCTTGAATTAAATTTGAAATAAATTTTGTTTATGCAGGGATTAAAGTTTTCCGTCGCTACGACGGATTTCTGTCAATTGGAAAAAATGAGGGGAGAAGAAACATGTAGTGCATTGTTGTTGTTCTGCCGGCACACCAAAAATCATTCCCGGCCACGGCTGCAGATTCTCAGTGACAACATAGTAACGCCGCTCGCATCATTCACAGTCGGGTTATTAGCAGAGAACACAGAGCAGGACTTGAATTTCGGCCCGGGATTGTGGCTATTAATTGCAATTGTACTCATTCCCACAGGTTCCGCACTAATAACACGATGATGTAAAAGGTAGAGGGAATGTCTCATTTTGCATGTGCTTAAGAGATTGACCAGCTTTTAATGCTATTAGAGAGTTTGCAAATGTATATTGTTCAATAAACCGTTCATAAACAAGTACTGCCTGCTTTTGCTCTATTTCTTTAACGAAAACAGTTCCAAATATAGTAACAGCTCAGCCACTTCCATCTCTAAAAGCAAACACAGCTGAGTTTCATTCATTCAATGAAAGTGCGTTTTTGAACGAATCTAGTGAGTCAGTGATTCATGATTACCCATTCATAAAGACAGTCACTTGCTTCATTCCTGAATGAATCAGCCGTTCGAATGAACCAATTGAATTAATTATTCAGTGATTTGCCGCCACCTGCTGGCGGATTTAGTTAATTTTTTTGCGTATAATTTCAGTTATTTGAATCATATTTATGTATTCAAAATTGTATATTTAAAACATTAATCTCCACATAAATATATGAATTTAATTGCTGTCAGGGTTCTGTCACTTCGGTCTGGTGTAATTCATAGTTTTGTGACAGAGCCCTGACACTCGCGTCATGTCATTGTTTTCATGTGAGCGTGCGGCTTCGAGTGTGCTCGAGCCGTGCGCTCTCGTCTGCGTGTACTGTTTCATGTTGGAGCGTGGTGTTCAGATCCCGGCACTCATGTCTTGAGTTTCGGTTTCATGTCGGGGGTTCGGACACTCGCGCTCCATGTTCTGTTGTGGGAGCGTGCGGTCTCGAGGTCGCTCTGCCGTGCGCTCTTCTGTCCACGTGTGTTGTGTTTTGTGAAGCACGCGGTTTGTGTTCAGCCGCGTGCTTTTCTTGCTGTCTTGTGTGAACACGCGGCTTATGAGTTTTCTCATTAGCTGCGTGTTCGTGTCTCTTGTTCTAGCACATGGCTTGTGATTTGTTTTGCTGGCCATGTGCTTGTGTTTTTGTTTTGTGTGAGCGCATGGCTTTTTGTCTTTGATTCGGTGTGCCATGTGCTCATGTCAATTGTCTTGACCCCTCCCATCTTGTTACCTGATTATTAGTTAATTTGCCCCACATGTGCTCCCTCATTACCCTCCTCATTTGCTCTCCATTTATGCTCCTTGTGTTTGCAGTCGTGCGTGAGTTCGTCTTCGTCAATCCCTGGATGTGTCCAGATCTTGCCTTGCCTTGCCTTGTCTTGCCTTGTCTTGCCTTGCCTTGCCAGCCTGTTTTTCCCCCTCGGGGTAGTTTTTGTTGTTTGTTTTGTTTTATTTTAAAATAAAGCCCATTTTCTGCAGTACTGAGTCCTCGCCTGATCCCTCTACCCGGAACCCTGACAGTATGAACTGACCAATAGAGGACTCAGCAGAGAATGGGCATCTTCCTGTTTCCATCTCCCTGTCCCTCCGCTCATCAGATAGCTGCTCAACACAGGAGGCTCCTTTCTCTTCGGCAAGGGGGAGCCAGTGTGAAGGGTTTTGCACACCAGTTCCTGTTTGCAGCGGAGGGACTCAACATCAGTGACGCAAAGCTCAAGGACATCTTTAACACCAGCCTTAATGAGCACGTCCATGCCTGGGAGATGGGAATGCTCGGGATACTGTCCTTATGGCAGTTTGTGGGGTATGTCTACCACCATGGAGAGGAGGGTGGCCTTCCTCCTCTTGGCCCTCCTCCCATTCTCCTCACAAACCCCCTAGTACCCAGTCCTCCTATGTCCTGCCAACGGAGGAGGAGGAACGGGTCCGCCTCATCCGGTCCCAGGACTGCAGAGGTGGCGGACGAAGTGGCAGTGCCCCGCTCTCGGAGACGGAGGAGGAATGGGTACACCTCACCACCCCTAGAGGCAGCTGAAGAGGCTGCTGTGCCCCGAGAGGTGGCTGATAGCTCAGCGGCCCCGGAAGCGGCCGAAAAGCTGCAGCGCCCACCAGTGATGGCGGAGAAAGCTGCACGTCCCATTGACGGCCGGGAGCGCTCGCCCCAATATGTTGCCGAAAAAGAGAAAAAGAGAAAAAAAAAAAAAAAAAAGAAAAAGAGAAACAAAAACAAGAAAAAAAGGAAAAAAAAAAAAAGAAAGAAATTGGCAGTGCCCCGAGTGTGGGGGGGTGGCCTTTTTGGAAAATGAGCTGCAGCGTCCCCGGAGGCGGCTGAAGAAGCTGCAGCGCCCCCAGTGATGGCCGGAGAGGCTGCAGTGGTCCCAGTGACAGCCGAAGAGGCGGCTGCGCCCCAAGAGGTGGCCGATGACGTGGCAGTGCCCCGTTCTCGGAGACGGAGGAGGAGGAGAAGGGCTTCCTCCATCCCACATGGCCTGTAGGCCATCCAGGAGCCCGCTGTTGCTGGCTGGAGGCGTCCCATATCCGCCTGGAGGGGGGGGGGGGGGGGAAGGGGGGGGGGGGGAGGGGGCCCCGTGCCGGCCGGGCGGGGGGCCCGCCGCCCAAGCCCTTGCCCTGCCGTCGCCGCCCTGGGTTTCCCCCCCCCCTTTTTGTTTGCCCTGCCGGCCCCTCCCGGGCTCCTTGCCCTGCCGGCCCCGCCCGGAGCCGGCCCCGCCCGGGCTCCTTGCCCCGCCCAAGCTCCTTGCCCTGCCGGCCCCGCCCGGGCCCCTTGCCCTGCCGGCCCACATCACCCGACCGCCCAAAGCTCCTTGCCCGCCCAAGCTCCTTGCCCGGCCGGCCCCGCCCAAGCTCCTTGCCCTGCCGGCCCCGCCCAGGCTCCTTGCCCTGCCGGCCCCACCCAGGCTCTCCTTGCCCTGCCGGCCCCACCCAGGCTCTCCTTGCCCTGCCGGCCCCGCCCAAGATCTTGCCCTCGGCCCCGCCAAGTTCCTTCCTGCCGGCTCCCGCCCAAGCTCCTTGCCCTGCTGGGGGAGGGAAGCCCCGCCCAAGCCCCTTGCCCTGCCGGCCCCGCCCAGGCTCCTTGCCCTGCCGGCCCCTCCCAAGCTCCTTGCCCTGCCGGCGCCGCTCGGGTTCCTTGCCCTGCCGGCCCCGCCCAGGCTCCCTCCGGCTCCGCCCTGGTGGCCTACTGGTGTTCTTGTTAGGCCGGAGCCTCCCTGGTCTGTTCCTCCGGTCCCGCCCTGGCTCCCCCAGATTTCTGGTCTGCCTGAGCCTCCCTGGCTCACCCCTCCCACCCCTCCCTGGTTCCTGGTTCTTGTTAGGCCGGAGCCTCCCTGGTCTGTTCCTCCGGTCCCGCCCTGGCTCCCCCCGATTCCTGGTCTGCCTGAGCCTCCCTGGCTCAACCCTCCCCCCCCTCCCCGGTTCCTGTAATGACTTTCTGGGCTGTACTTCTGCAACTGGCTTGGCTCTCCTCCCTCCCTCCCCTCTTTGTCTCTGTGTTCTGATTTCCCTGTCTTGTGTTGTCTGTTGTTGTGTGTCGGTCTTGTGTTGTCATGTTTGTTCTGTCACGTTCCTGTCTTGTTTTTGTTGTGTCTCATTAGGGACGCCAGGTGGCGTCCCTTTTGAGGGGGGCTAGTGTCAGGGTTCTGTCACTTCGGTCTGGTGTAATTCATGGTTTTGTGACAGAGCCCTGACACTCGTGTCATGTCATTGTTTTCATGTGAGCGTGCGGCTTCGAGTGTGCTCGATCCGTGCACTCTCTTGTCTGCCTGCTTTGTTTCATGTTGGAGTGTGGTGTTCGGATCCTGGCACTCATGTCTTGAGTTTCGGTTTGGTGTCGGGGTCTGGACACTCGCGCTCCATGTTCTTTCTTGTTGTGGGAGCGTGCGTTCTCTAGTTCGCCCGGCCGTGCGCTCTTCTGTCCACGTGTGTTTTGTTTTGTGAAGCACGCGGTTTGTGTTCAGCCGAGTGCTTTTCTTGTTGTCTTGTGTGAACACGCGGCTTATGAATTTTCTCATTAGCTGCGTGTTCGTGTCTCTTGTTCTAGGCACAGGGCCTTTGTGATTTGTTGTGCTGGCCATGTGCTTGTGTTTTGTTTGGTGTGAGCACATGGCTTTTTGTCTTTTATTCGGTGTGCCATGTGCTCATGTCAACTGTCTTGACCCCTCCCATCTTGTTACATGATTATTAGTTAATTTGCCCCACATCTGGTCCCTCATTACCCTCCTCATTTGATCTCCATTTATGCTCCTTGTGTTTGCAGTCGTGCGTGAGTTCGTCTTCGTCTCCCTGGATGTGCCAATCCGCCTTGCCTTGCCTTTGCCTGCCTGCCTGCCTGCCTGCCTGTTTTTCCCCCTCTGGGTAGTTTTTGTTGCTGTTTTGTTTTTTTATTATCAATAAAAGCCCATTCTCTGCAGTACGGAGTCCTCGCTCCATCCTCTACCTAAACCCCGACCCTTGCACTCATGCCACCCCTGAGCCTCATTAAACGTCTGAAAATGTACCTGTGCCACCTCTGTACAAAATAATTTTTTTATTAATACTAATTTCATATGATTGGTAACCTATTATTTGTCTTATTCTACTTCTTATTATATTGTTTTAAATAAAAATTTAAAAAGCTTATAAACATAATTTTTTTAATTTGACATAGATGAAAATGATGCCGTTACAAAGGTAAAAAGAAAATACCCCTGTAAGTCACTTTGAGCCCCCCCCCCCCCCCCCCATGTCACCTCATATTAGGAAGGCTAATTTTTGATCAGAAATTTTTATTATTGATCAGAAGGTGCTCTTAAATTTTTTTAATTAGGAGGACAAGCGCTCCTAATTACAAGATGAAGAAAAAATGCTTTTAAACTTGGTGTGTGACCGGTATGGCTGTGGAATGGTGTTTGGCTGAGGAAAAATTTTCAGTCAAAAGTTTTAGTTTTTTTTTTGCTTTAACCCCTGTTTATGGCACCATTTCAAAAATTGTCCTATATGTTCTGTCAAGGACAGAACGAAATGGCACTAATGATTAGGGGTGTAGATGGGGTAGCACGAAAAAAAACTTAGCGTGTGTTGATGCGCAGCCTAGAGCCCTTAGCGGGACAGTTTTCTTAAGCCCGCTCCTGCTGAATTTCTGACCATTACCGCCCACTCCCACAACATGTGTGACCCGCTCCCGCAAACATTCTAATATTGTGTATAATTTTGTCGCATCAGGGAGCCGCTCTCAGTATGTGGAGTATTTAAATCTCTTTTGAATGAGCATTCGGTCTGTTTACTTTCACTTTCGATTTCGCGATCATGCGCACTCTGTGTAAAGGAGCACATCTACAGTGTGTGTATAATTATTAGGCACTTTGATATTCTGATCATATTTTTTTCCAATCACATTTTACCAATTCCAAACCACATAAATCTTAACTACTATTGATTTTGTATTTAATAATTTATAAGTGATATAATTGTACATGAAGGCTGGAAATAAAAAACTCCTTAAGATTTGCAGAATTATTAGGCAGGTTTTCTTTTATGGATGACATTTAACTCAGACTGAGAAGTCAAAAATGATTAAATCCCCTTGAGAAATATTAAAAATTAATGCAATACAGAAATTTCAAAGTTGATGAACAGTGGTCAGCAAAATGCTCATTGGGTCAGCGGGGTCAGAAAAACATGTGGAGAGAAAGATCATGGGTGTTTTTTTTGTAATGCAAAATAATTAATAATTAATGTGAAGAATTAGGTGTGAAACCATCAGGAACCTTTTAGTCTCCAGTGCCAATATTTTCCAGAACTGCAGCCTTGAGTCTCCAGAATTACAAGGTGTCAGGTTCTCAGAGACTTTGCTTGGGTAAAAAATCCTTAAAAATGACCCCTACTTAATAAGGATAACATTCTGAAGTGTTGTGAAATACATTAAGACTGATTTTTTCTAGGCTTTATGGACAGATAAGTTGAGAGTGACTCTTGAAGGACAAGCACCACATCCTCTTGTACCCTGTTTGAAGAATTGATCTTCCAGAATCTGGCAGTAAGTTTTAGGAGCTCATTTTTGTCAGTCTCTGCAAGACAGACTTTTCAGGATAGGAGATGGACTAAAAATGAGCTCCCAAAACTTACTGCAACTTGGAGCTAAGGAGAAAGTGTAGAACTTGAAAAATTGGGAAAACAGCTTAGTGAAAAGCGTTTACAGTTTAAAAGCAAATAGAAAGTCCTATTTTTTTTATTTCTTTATTTATTTATTTTTGCAGATTTGCACATGTACAAGGTTTAAAATGCTCATGCAATATTTTCAAAAAATATTGACGTTTTGAGCAGCTGCATGTTTGAGCTGCATTCCTCTAGGTCAAAGATGAAAAAATGGGATTTACAATAAAAAGTAATTTGCAAAATTATTTTGACTTGAGTTGATTTATTAATGAGTAACGTATCTTTCGAGTGAATGTGCAAATTTTTTATGTTAACAGGTTTTACAATGTTATTACAACATTTAACCACTTTTTATTCATTTAAAAATTGAGAAATTCTTTCAAATTTACATCTTGATCAAGAACTACAGCAAAAATCAGTTTGATGCATATTTTATCAATATTTTAGAAAATGTATTTGAATTATTACCAGTACTGACTTCAATGGATTTCATTAAATTCCTTTGAACACGACTGCTCAAAACAGTCTAAATTTATGAAACCTACACATTCAAAACATTATTACTCTGAAATGTTTCATGTAAATGTTAAGTGTAAGTGAAATGTCAAGTACTGTAAGGTCTTTCATGACACTACATATTCTGGGGTGTGAATTTGATAGGTGCTTGATATAAAATAAATGGTGCTTTAAAAAGTCCTTGAAAGTCCTTGAATCTGGTGTTCATGAAAGAGTGGGAACCCTGACCTACCCATACCGCCAAACCTAACCTTATTTGTTTATATAAGTACATAGTAGTTAAAACCACTTAATATAAAGTAGGACCTACACACACACAGAAGAGATTTTTTAGTTTCTTAATAGCTGATTTTGCTTTAATGACAGCATGTGCTTGTGCTGCTGTGATTAGAATCAGATTTTGGGGGGTAATAATTTGTGAACATTATCCCGTTTAAACGGAAAGAACAGCAAAACAGCGTCCTCTTGTGGTCAATAAACGCACATGGCTGTTTTTCTGCACTGGAGTCAAAATTATTTTATTTATGCTATTACTGGGGCGAGGCCAGAAATGTTTAAGTGGGTGGGCTTACTTGGCCAGTCCTTTATAATGAGTAGCAATAACTCTTATACACTGTAAAGTTTTCTAAACTAGAGTTGGTCAGTGCTATTTGAACAAAGATTTAAGTATAGTTAAAAATTATATTCCAGCAAAAAACCCAGTATTCTCATTCATAGTGTTTTCAAACAATTAAAGTGCATAATAATAATGACAACGTAATGCTTATGAAAGTGTTCTTTTTTATAGTGCTTTCTTATACACTGTGACTTGAGCAATAGTGATGGCTTTATGTTGTACTTCCAATGTTGACCACTAGATGTAGCTTTAATGCAAGAAGTGGCTCTTAAACTCCTCAAAGTACCATCTTAGTTTAGCACTAGGTCACACCAATAGATCAAACCTTCCTTTCTATTTTTCTTCAGTCCTTAATATAATATATTCCCCTCCCTCCATAAATAAAATATGCCTGTAAATGTGAAAGTAAAAGCAGCAACAGGAGAGGCTAAAATATGCTTCTATAATATCCAAACCATGCAACATATCATAAACCTTCTTTCAAGGCCTTTATTTGGACATCGAGAAGAAGCGCTGTCAAAGTCAGCCATGAACGTTCTAGCTCGCATTTCTTTTTTTGAATCCATAAAAAAGCTTGATTACAGCTTGTGTGCTTGACACGTTGATTGAAATGATACATTTCACACAAGATAGAAATAATCTGAAGAGAATGTGGCGCCTTACCTAAACCCTGTTTCTGTGGTGTTTTGACAGTTGCCAGGGTTAATTGGCTGTGTTCAATTTGGAGCTCTGTTCCACAGCTATGAACCCATGACTGTGGGTAACTCATGCACCGAGGAACATGTTATGGCAGGGCAAGCTGATAATTACAGAGGGAGAGCGGCAGTGTTTGGGAACCGAAGAGGGGCTGCTGCCAACACGCACACAGTAGAAACACCTTTTGCCTCGGGCTAGGCAGACAGCCATCAGTGTCTGTCATCTTTCTGTTGCTCTCTTCTGCCCACCAACACTTACCTGCTCAAACTCTTTCGCTCTTTTATTGAAAGATCGCTTTTTGTGAAGTCATGCCAGATTCTCTGAGGCTGATGAGCAATTTAACAAGTTTATACCAAGCTCCCTGTTGGGGAAAGGGCACTAGTATGGTGAAGAGCATATAGTGGAAAGTTTAGATGCGATTTTTAAAATGCTTTTAAAATAGTCTTTAGTTGTATGTATTTTACTTCAAAATTTAATGTTTAAAGGAATAGTTCATCCAAAAATGAAAATTTGCTCACCCTTTAGAAACCTCAGCCATCCAAGATTTTTCTAAATTTAGCATTACATCACTTGCTCACCAGTGGATCGTCTCTTCTGCAGTGAATGGGTGCCGTCAGAATGAGAGTCCAAAAAGCTGATAAAAACACCTCAATAATCCACAAGTAATCCACATGACTCCTGACAGTCCATCAGTTATTATCTTGTGAAGTGAAAAGTTGCATGTTAAGAGAAACAAATCCATCATTAAGACATTTTTAACTTCAAACTGTTGCTTCTGGCTAAGATTTGAGTCCTCTATCCATATTGCTTTCTCCATTGAAAAAGACATCTCGACTGAATCAGAGAAAAAATGTCCAGATCAAGTACTGTTTACAAGCAAAAACAGTTGTAAACAACTATGTTGGTGGATTTGATGTGAGAGGGCAACAGGATTGACTTTTTTTTAATGGAGGAAGCATAATGAAGGATTATGGACCCTCGGATGATTTAAAGTTAAACCGTCTTGATGCATTTGATTTTAAAAAGCATGCAGCATTTCATTTCACAAGACGTTAACTGATTAACTGGATTACTTGTGAATTATAGTGATGTTTTTAACAGCTGTTTGGACTCTCATTCTGACGGCACCCATTCACTGCAGAGGATCCATTGAT
Organism: Sinocyclocheilus anophthalmus; assembly: GCA_018155175.1. Lineage (NCBI taxonomy): Eukaryota > Metazoa > Chordata > Actinopteri > Cypriniformes > Cyprinidae > Sinocyclocheilus > Sinocyclocheilus anophthalmus. Next base: position 337,180 of record JADLZN010006541.1, on the reverse strand, counting down.
GAGCAAGTGATGTAATGCTACATTTCTAAAAACAAACTCATCTACATCCTGAGGGTGAGTAGATTTTTAGCGAAGGTTCATTTTTGGGCAAACTATTGCTTTAATTCAATTAGTTACTTGGCATTTCTTTGTAGGCGAATTATTTGTAAAAATTGACTAGCAGTTTCTAAATGTGAACATCGTTTCAAAGTCTTTTTTTCATTGCACAATGGCAGTTTTATTTGCTAAAGAGAAGGCATTGAAAAGGGGACCTTTCCACTCGAGCACAAAGATTTGCCGCAATTATAGAATTGCTTCCATATGTGGATCAGGCAGCTTCTCCCGCTGCGCCCTCCAGCCCCTCTCTCCTTCCTCTCTTTCTCCGCGTTCTCTCTCCCTGTCTTTTAGCGACTTCCCTCCCCAACTTCTATCTGTTTTTTAGCCATACTATATTTTTCCGCCCTTGCTTTCTTTCCCTTAGTGCCACGAACGGTTTTGAAAAGGCCACCTTTTAACCAAAGTCCGTCTTAATCAGAACATCCTGGTACTTTTGGCAGTGCGCTTCACTTGTGCTGATTCAATTAGAGTGAGAGAGCCAGGGACAGAATGCGCCTGGGTCCGAAAACGAAAGGGAGAGGGAGTTGGAGGGGGGGGGGGGGCATGAAGGGAAAGAAGCGAATGAAAAGAAGAAAGAAAAAATGTGGTTTCACCAAAAGTATTCGGACTGGAGGGAGGCAGCCTGGTGAGTGCAATAGGGAAAGGTGGAAAATGAGAAGCGAAGGAGAGGGAGAGAGCGAAATGTTTTTTGACAGAGGTCGGTTCAGAGAGGGTTCATGGTGACATCATGGCTGATTGTGAGGAAAGTATAGACAGGAGGGCCATTCCCCTTTCATTGGACGCATATGTTGGAGGGTAGGCCTCGCGCTCATTTGCATGCTCTTATTGGCACTCTGTTAAGGTTATTCCGACAACTCTGTTTGGACCGCCTCCTTTGACTCGCGCACACAAACATACAAAAATAAGTACAAGCATGCGCACATATGCAACCACAGATTAAATATGACATGTGGCTTATACATTTACATTCATTTTAATGCAAAATATACACCACAGCCTGTCCCATTTTTTCTCTTATAGCTTTTCCCAAAAGCTCTCTGTGTTGTTTTTCCCCGTGTATGTTATTTCTTCACGTCAGTTGGAGTCTAAATGTGTACATTTTGCCAGGTGGAATGAATGAGGCCCTTTATTGCCCGAGCCGTGCGTTTGCCTTTGAAACTGAAAACGGATGCCTTTCGTGTGCGTGTGTTCGTGTATTTAAGTGTGCGTGCTTTGAGTAAATCTACGTTGTGCTTGTTTGCGCGCGCGCTCTCTCTCTCCGCATGTCTCATTGCAGCACAAAACTTCACATGACATCAATCTGCATGCAAGGAAATAGTGATCTCATTACAGGCATCTTGTTCCTGATTAAAACCTGCCGTGGCCACCAGCCTCTCTCTTTATGTGTGTGTCTCTCTCTCTCCACCGCCCTCCCTTTTTCGTTTTCTTTCCCTTCTCTTTTCCATCCAGGCCCACTAGTCCTTCCTTGGCTCAAATAAATACACGTCTTAGTGGAAATGTTATTCGTTTATTTATTTGCACTCCTAAAAATTAACAGGGGGGAAAAGAAGGTCACGGATGAAAAAGAATGAAGGAGGAAGGATAAAATGATGATGATGTCAGAGGCCTTTAAGATGAGTTATGATGTCATAGCAAAGAGTGACAAATGCAACTCTTGTGAAGAAGAAACCATTAGGGGCAAAAAGGGGGGGGGGGGAGTAGAGCAAATGACAGCGAGCCTGTGTTCAAATGCACTGTGAAAATTAATTATTTTTTTGAAGTTGAAAATCACAGTAGTGGAAGTGAAATTTACTAGCAATTTCTGAGTAAAAATTGCTTCTACGCCTTTTTTTTTTTTACAGTGTAATAAATGTACTAATCGATTGTTGATTAATATATCTGCCCTGTTTGCATTTAGCCTAGTGTTTTTGACATATGACGTGTTAACAACAACCACAGCAATTTATTAATTTGCTGAAGGTGTTTCAAAATACTACACCTTATCTCTAAAGAACAAGTTTAAAGGGGTCATTTGATGCGATTTCAATTTTTCCTTTTTATCTTTGGAGTGTTACAAGCTCTTGTTGCATAGAGAAGATCTGTAAAGTTGCAAAGACAAAGTCTCAAATCCAAATTATATTCTTTATAAAATTTAAGAGTCAACCACTCCTACCTAAAACGCTCGTTCTAACACGCCCCACATATCTAGGTCACTATGTGGAAATATTTGCATAATGCCGCCCAAATGTGCACGCAAAGAAAGAAGGCGTGGTTTCAGGAACAGCAGTGTTGATGCAGCCATGTCAGGGAGACACTGTGTGTTTCAGTACGAAAGCAAAAGCACTTTTTTTTTTTTTTTTTTTTAAAATAAATAAAAAAATAAAAAAAGAAAAAATAAAAAAAAAATTTTTTTTTTTTTTTAAAAAAAAAAAATCAAATAAAAAAATTTGGCCTTCCGGAAGTAGATGCAATTGAGAATCATTGGTTAAGATTTATTTACAATAGAACAGCACAACCCAGATGTTCGAATTTGTGCAAACGCATTTATGGAGGACAGTTTTGTGAACCTAGAAGAGTACAAAGGCTATTTCTAAAAAAAAAAAGAAAAAAAGGGTCAATTCCGACCTTTCTTTTGATCACGACTGTAGTATGATTTGTTATTAGGTTTAGTTGGTTTGCTATTGGCTGTTCAAATGCTGAGTTTTGCGCAGCGCAGAGTAGCGCGTTGTGTGTGAGTGAACTGTCTGTCAGAAATCATAGCACTTCAGCTGTCTTAACCGCGGCTTGTGTCCTGCATCATCACTGTGTCGTGTCACTCGACTCTGTTGCCCTTTCGGGCTTGAACCGATGGTAAAACTAACAACATTATTAACTGTCTTGATATTTCCTTTGAAAGCTGAAGCTTGTGATTATGGTAAGGGGCGTTACATTTTCCGACGCGTGCTTGTGGTGTTCGTCCAATCACAATGCACTGGGTCAGCTGGCCAATCATAGCAGACTGCGCTTGTCAAAGGAGGGGGCTTTGTTGAAAACAAGGTTTTTGAGAGAGGCGGGGCATAGAGGACATAGACTAATGTACAGTATTTGAAAAATAATGTGTTTTTTGAACATTAAAGCATGTGAACATATTCTGTCACACCAAATACACAAAATAATGATCTTTAAAATAGCATCATATGACACCTTTAACTACTTCTAAAGATACCAGCAACCTATTTTTTGTTTGGTTTTTTTGTTTCTTTTGAATTTGATGGCCCTCCATACCGTGATTTCATTGGACAGCAAATTGTCTGTTTGCAAATTTCAGAAACTCAGCAGACATAGTATGTTATCCAATATGTGACCTGGAGCCCAAACCATCCAGAAGTAGCAGGGTATTTTGTAGCAGTGGCCCAAGAAATACCTGCATGGGTCAAAATTAAATTTTGTCTTTTAGGATATTAAGGATACTAGGATATTTTAGATATTAAGTAAAAATCATGTTCCATGAAGATATTTTGTAAATTTCCTACATACATATATCAAAACTTAATTTTTGATTAGTAATATGCATTGCTAAGGACTTCATTTGGACAACTTTAAAGGCGATTTTCTCAAAATTTAAATTCTTTGCACCCTCAGATTCCAGATTTTTAAATAGTTGTATCCCGGACAAATATTGTCCTATCCTAACAAACTATACATCAATGGAAAGCTTATTTGTTCAGATGTATAAATCTCAAAAATTGACTGGTTATGACTGGTTTTGTAGTTATAGTTCCCTTAATATGTTATGACAACTATAAGTCATTAGTTGAACTGCTTATTCATGCATATTTGAAGAAAGAGTAATTTAGTTAGTAGTATCTGAATACCAATTCCATATTCAGATACTAATAACTAAATTACAAATAAAAAAGTTTACAGACATTTCATTTAACCCTAACACACAACACAATTCAACAAATAATTTAAAATATTAATATTTTACATCTGTAAAAAATCTACTGTATACAGAAACTTCATATTAACAGTAAATTGAGCACTATTTTTAAGGACATTTCTTAGTTTACTACACATTTGACATACATTCTTTAAAAAAAAGGTTCCAAAATTGCAGTGATGCCATTAAAATAACTATTTTGGTTTCCACAAAGAACTTTTCAGTGAGCAATCCTTAAAAGAACCATTTTTTTTTTGGAATGGTTCTAAAGATCCCTTTTCCACTATAAATAAACTTTTGTGAAGAGGAAGGTTTCCATGGATGTTAAAGGTTCTTCATGGAGCCATCAGTGCCAATAAAGACTACTAAGTGGGCATTTTCAGATGCAAGAATTCTGTATAAAAGCAGAATAATAGGAAATAGGAGAGTGAAGCAGGTGAAAGTAAAATGTAGTGTGGAAGACTGAAAGACAAAGTCAGAAAGTGACAGACAGGGAGGTACACAGGTAGTTTGGGAGAACGAGAGGAGCGAGAGAGGAAGAGAGAGAGATAGCAGTCTGATCTATCTTCATTATCCTCCACTCTGCAGTCTCCCAACACAGAGATCATAAATCTCAACCTCCAGCGCACTTCACTGACAATGAAACACAAACACTGCTAACCTCCGACCTCTCTCCTGCTACTGACACGTACTCGCTCAGACACACATGGAGAATGACAGCACATACTGTAATATTGTTTGAAACTTGGTAAACTAGATGCTCCAACGAAAATGTAAGATACTAAGTATTTTGAAATGATTTGATAGAAAGACATATAAAGCATTAAATCTCAAAATAAAATAAAAAATTGATTGAGATATCCTCATATTCTTGGTGATCACATTCTAAATTAGTAGTTACCTTCTTTAGACAGACAGCTAATATGCTTACAGAATGATAGATAAAGCTGTGTAGGGTAGGTTTGTGTGGCAAAGCAAACCACTTCCTGTTGACTTGTGTATTGAGACCCGATGCCAGCCCTGTTAAAGTGTCCTATACCACTACACTTTATCTGAGCTCAGTTTGTAAACGGTTTTATCTTAGCAAAGAAAAATCTGAATGCTGAAAATGTTTTTAAATGTTTTTTGACAGGAAGTTCATGTTTAGTGCAGTACAAACTAAACAGAACCTTAGTACACACCGAAGTTGTTAGATGCCCAACTAGCCTTTCAAAACATCAGAATATAATCATTTATAAATACATTGCATATTTTTTGTGTAACTAATAATTGGCTTTAAAATAAAAACAAGTGTTCCATTTGATTTATTTGCATTTAATTACTGTCAGACCGAAGGCTGAACCTGATATGTCACCTCCTCGAGCTTGAGATGGCACCGTCAGAAAGGAGCCAGTTAAGGTGTGTCTTCACAGTGAGGTTTCCGAGGGTTTCTTTTAACCAAAGCCAGTAGAATGGCAGCTTTAGGAAGAACCCAGTCAAATGCCCAGAACCACAAACAAGCCAGTGCAGAACTGTTCCATACAAACACAAACTTCACACTGTACTGATATAAAACACATAAAGAGCGGCATATAGCCGGACACACCCTCGGCACCATGAAGTTTGGAACTTTCCATATTTACAGTCTCCCATCATCAAAAAGATGTAATTTTCTTGTGGACGTTTAGCAAATAAATCATTACAATTGATGACAACCCTGAAATGATTCATCGGTGGATGTTATTGGTTTGTTTTGTGCTTTTCCACTTGTTAATCCAGCATCATTTAACATGTTTTCCGGTTTCATATTTACTACTGTTCATGCAAGTTTGTAATTCACATCGCATGAATAGCATGATTTAGGGTTTTCACACTTTAATCCTGTTTGAAGCACGTTATTGAATTTTTTTTCCAAAAAAAACAATGTCCAACTGGAATAACATGCAGAAATGAATCCTTCACAGTAAGACCAGGATATCAGTTAAAGTAAGACCAATTTTGATTTCATGTCGTCTTGAAAACAAACTGTATCCAGCATTTTAACTATGAGCTCCTCGTTGGCATTCCTTCATCATGTGCTACTAAGTGCATGTCATTTTTGAATACACAGTTCAGAGTTCAAGGAGTGAGGGGAAAAAAAGAAGGAGAAAGAAAGAAAGAGAGGCAGAGAATTAAAAACAGAAATTTAAGCTAGCCTCTGTTTCTTCCCTCTAGGCATTTTGCGGCTTGTGAAAAATGTGCTGTATATTTGAAGGGTGGAGTCACGTGACCCAGACAGGGTTCATGAATCAGAGCGCATAATTATTTCTAAGAGAGACGAAAAGAAGAGAAAGAGGGAGGGAAAGAGAGTGAGAGAGGCAGAGAAAAGGAAGAAGAGAGAAAGAAACGACCGTGTAGTGTGAAAGGGACTGATGAACGGAGACACGCGCTTCTCTTGCGGATTTCAGTCACAGTGGGTGAGTTTAACTTTCACAGAACCGATTAAACGATGTTTTTATTACTTTAGGTACTTTCTTATGTATGTCACTTACGATACATATAGCAAGGGAGAAGCCGCGGTGATTTAAAACTAAACTTGAGTAGATAGCCTACAACAGAGGCTCGAGAGGGCGATAAAAGAATCGCAACTTTTTGTTCGTTCGTTTCGCTCGCGCGACCCGGTTCTCTTAAATTCGTCTAATTGTAGCGCGTGCGCTGTGTGCGTGTGTTTTCATTTATTTTTGTGCGGTGTTGATGCTTGACGTGCTACTGTTTTCTGGGTCCGCGATGTGTTTCAAGATATGACCGGTTACGTTTACGCATACCTTTACCTGGTGAGTTGTCCCTTGACATATGTAAAACACCTCTTTGACAGAAATTGTTTTCCTTTTAGCCTTAAGTGTTAATGTCACAGCCCCATGGCTTACAAGTTTTAAGTATGTGTGTGTAAATATGAGACTAGTTTGTGCGAAACAAAGTATTTTGTACAGCTTGTGGTTAAGGGAAAGGTGTTTTCAAAAGCATCTCATGCAGTGTTGTTCTATTAATAAAACTAAAATGTGGTAGCAGCTACATTACCGTTTTTAAGTTAAATAAATGATGTAATGTAACAAACCTGGATACATTGAGATGCGTGAAGAAGGAATAGAGTAAAATGTTTAAAGAATGCGTTCTCCGTACAATGACAATGAATGGTTAAACCTCAAAATGGATGAAAAATCCCTGTATAAGTATTATAGAAATAATCCATACAACTCATGCACTATATTCAAAGTCTTTTGGAGCCATATGTTAGTGGTAACGCAAGGGACCAATCAAAATGTACATTTTTATCCACTCATAATTTTGACATCTACCCTAGCTCTGCATAACAGAAGTGGTGATGCGTAAACAAGTTAGATCTTTTTAATAAATTGGTTGATCCAATTCATAAAACTGAGCTGAATGATTTGTTCCGGTTCTTGGGTTGACTCAGTAGGACAGACACATTTGGATTTGTTTGACACATAAACCCATTTTATGGCTTCTGAAGACTTGGAATATAGCATATGAGATGTGTGGACTGTACTATCACTTTAAGGTAACAGCTACATACTGGCTTTGTACAGTGCAGTTTATTTTCAGTACTGTGAAGCTCCATAGCATTGACTGTAGCACCTGTTCTTTGAGCTTTCTGACTCACTGCATTGGATCAGTCTGTGATCTGAAAGAAAATTGCTTTCTTTTTCAACATGTTGTGTGTGAGGATTTTCACAAGCTGAAAAGTTTTTTTGAAAGTTTATGCCAGCAGTGTTTAGTAGTGTCAGAGCCAGTCGTGATTTATGATGTCTTCTTTTAACATGTGACCGAATGTTCACATCCAAACACACACATCTGGGGCAGAGGAGCCGTCTGAGCGCATTACAACATTAAAAACAACAAACTTACTCAGCACATGCACAAAGAAATGTATGCACGGCTCTTTTTTTTTTAAATGAGAAAGGAATGGGCCAGCCCTTTTCTGTCTTCAGCTGTTTATGTCTCACAGATCAGCAACATGAGTTTACATGAACTCAGACAAAAGAAGCAGAGACAAGGAAAAACAAACTATTGTCAAACCAGATATTCACGTTCCACCAAAACCAAAACTCCCACTCTGACTCCAGCGGGACTGTGGAGTCTGATCTCAGCGGTACAGTAACTGTAATGGAATACGGGAGTGTCTTAATGTGTTTGGGTAAACTGCTGTCATTATATTCTTGAGTGTATTTTCCCTTTTGAGTGACAGTGTCTTTTCTTCACTGTATAACAACTCTAACCACAGTATTAGATTTACAGCGTCACTTCCTGAATCTTTTATAGTTTATTCTTAGTAATGTTTTTATGATACTGTAGGTACACTGTACTGCTACAAGATCTACTTTCAAATTTCACTTTTATTTCAGTGTGTTACTTATGGAAGCCTGTTTCAGCCACATAATAAAAAATCTAATTAAAAAAGGTAATTGTAGCTTTTTATCTTACTATTTGAATAATGTTCTCACAATTTAGGGAAGCTCAGAATTCAGAGTAACAAGTCATATTTGTGAGGTGTAAACTTAGAATTCAGATGAAAAAAACTCACAATTCTGACTTTCTCACAATTCTGAGTGTACATCTCGCAATTCTGTTTTTGTTAAAAAAACTAAAAAGTAAATTGTGACTTTTTATATCACAATTCTGACTTTTTTTCTCTCAATTGTGAGTTTATATCTCAAAATCCAGATTTTTCTTCTGATAATAAGTTTTATAGCTCGCAATTTTGACTTTTTGTCCTCAGATCACAAGTTTATATCTCTGAATTCTGAGTTTATATCTCACAATTCTGATAAATTGTCACAATTCGCAATTCGTTTTTTTCGTTGTTGTTCCTGTAGCTTAAATCAAGCATCCATTGTTACTTGCCATGTGAGATTTACTAGCAAATTTCTGGTTCCACTTTTTTCGTTATTTTCTGCATGCTGTCAGGTTTTAAGGTCACATCGTTTTGACTAATTGCAGCTATGTGTGTTACTGTTTCATGAGGACATGCATGCTTAGACCACCCCACTGACTGTCTGTCTATCTGTGTAGATCCCAATTTTTACTTAAGTCTTCAGCTCATCTGGCTGCTTTTTGGCTTGTAATCATAAATCCAGGAGTTTATCCATGACTCTCTCAGGAATTTTGGGGGTAGTAGAATGTAAGTGGCAGGGAGGGGCTGAACAGGTGGTTTATGGGGGATCCGAGAAGGTGGAGGGACTTTGTTCTGTACTCTGTAATTATGAAGGAAACCATCAGATCACTGCTTCCCCTGTATATTTTTGCAGGTGTGCAGGGATGTATCCCTTTGACTGTGTGTGTATATAAGACTTTATATGTCAGCCTGTGTGTCTGTGAAAGGGAGAGAGTGTCCGACATCTGCTTATAAAAGTTCCTGTGTGTGTCAGGGCTTTTATTAATGTGTCTGTGTTAGTGTGTGTGTTTATACTCATGAGTGCGAATTCTCCCCCGTGCCAGTGCTACTGTAATGAGTGCCATCTATTACCTTCTATTGCTCTGATTAAATAAACTGTGTTCATCTGAAATGGCTAGTTTAGCTCAGCGGCCATGTCATTTCTTGTCTGATTACGCTATGTAATAATCCACAACTACAATCTAGCAACGATCATGCTAATGCTCTGATGCTTAACCAATTATTTAACCTCATTTCCCACAGAGAAATACTGCAAGCCACAGAGGAATACTGCAATAAATAAGCTCACTGGTCGTGCTCGTTTTCTCTCCGTTCAGACGTTTTATGGGTCTATAAACAATTTATCTTTTTTTTTTGTTTATCCGTTCTTGCAATGTGCCTGTGCTCACATTGTCCATATCACATTGCAGAACAGAACTGTCAGAACTGTCTTTCGTCCACTCCGTTTATCCCATCACTCTTTCCATTGCTCCCTCTCGTTCTTCCATGTGTCATAAACCCATCCAAACCTAGGAAGTTTGGTTATTTGTTTATTTATAAAAAAGAGAGAATTTAGAATCCTAAATCAAGAATCCAAGAACAAGTGTGACACCTGTGTAAATAATATAGTAAAAAGTAAGTGACTGTTAATGATTTAAAAAGCTTTTTGAAAACATTTAACATTTATCATTTACATATATATATATAAACTCTAGTTTTGTAAAAAAAGCTTTTTTTTACTGTTAACTTGCTGTTTTTAATTGAAATTTAATATTCACATTTGATTATAAGCATTATATATTTTATATATATATATATATAATATAAAATTTTATATTGGGGTGGGTTACAATAATTATATAAGTCAGTTTATATCTACATTTAGTTTGGAATTTCATCTATCTATCTGTATCTACAACTCTAAAAAATATATGTATTAATATATGTAAACAATATATATGTGTGCATCTCAAAAAATTTGAATATCGTGAAAAAGTAACTTATTTCAAAATGTGAAACTTTCATATATTCTAGATTCTTTACATGTAAAGTAAAACATTTCAAAAGATTTTTTGTTTTAATTTTGATGATTAGAGCTTGCAGCTTATGAAAGTCAAAAATCCAGTATCTCAAAATATTAGAATATTTACATTTGAGTTTTATTAAATGACATCCCTACAGTATAAATTCCGGGTATCTCTTGTTCTTTGAAACCATAATAATGGGGAAGACTGCTGACTTGGAAATGGTCCAGAAGACAATCATTGACACCCTCCACAAAGAGGGTAAGCCACAAACATTAATTGCCAAAGGAGCTGGCTGTTCACAGAGTGCTGTATCGAAATATATTAGGAATGCAAATGGAACTATATGAATTACTTGCTAAGTGCAAGTTGGTAGCGGAATAGACATACAGGAATGAAGCTGAAGGTCAGTGCCTCAGAGTCCACCATCGTTGAAGCTAATGCACGTCTCCAGAAAAATGCTACCACGCCACTTCTGAACGATCACTTCAGAACTCTTACGCTGGGCTAAGGAGAAAAAGGAACGGGACTGTTGCTAAGAGTGCTTGGAGTTGTTTTTCCGAAAGTCCTTTCTGTTTCAGTAAAAGGTCATCAATGATTTTTGCACTCATCATTCTGGAATCACGGCTCGGTTGATGTTCACATTGAGATAAATACTTCTGCAGATGCTACAGTAATCCAAAGCTCAGATACATATTGAATGTTGCATATCTGCTCTAATGATGAGTCTGCAATCCGCCTGATTATTAGCTGGGTCGGCTCACGGTTCCCTCGTCCATCCTGTCTACGGTGAGTTGGTCCATTGTCCTTTTTAGTCACTTAATCGCCACCACAAGTCAATGCTAAACACAGTGAATACACTCCGTACAGAGCGCCTTGCGTGCTACCAAGGCGCGTTAGATGGAGCAACCTCTCTCTCGCTCTCCCTCTATGCTTAGGCCTGGCAAGCTTTATGGAGGTATCTGCTGATAGGGCGTCTCTCTTTTCCCGCAGACTAGGCACCTGCACACAGTCCAAACCCCCTTCCAAGTGGTCTGCTGACCATATAGTACTGTGCTTGATTGGACCATCCCACGACTGCCCTCTCTCTACTGCTATGGACCTAGGTGTGTGCCTGGGTATACATGCCGATAGCTGACCTGAACCCATATGGAATATCCTACTACGTGATATCCTCGTTCTCAGGACACAAGAATATAGAGTACAGATCGCAGACACCTTTTCTTCCGAATGAGTGCACTCCAGCATTCGCACCAGCATCTCAAGTGATGGCATAACAGCCTTCCGATGCTAACAACCTCGGACCTTTAACCCGACTGATTGGCCATGGAAGCTTTGTCTTAGGATGGTTTCTCCGCCGCCCTCATGTATCATTAAATAGTGTGCAGGAAATAGTGCTACTCCTACCCTTGAGTAGCCCAGACTTCTGAGTCCTTGAGTCAGACTGTGGATTTTCTGTCGCAGCTGTATTTCATGAGCTGGTAGGCTCGTAATCAACTATAAAGCACAATTCAAAGACACAAAAGCAAATGACACGTATTTTAGTATGGTCATTCTGTTCGCTATTACATGGTATGACCTTACAGAACCATACTTGGATAAAAGTCCGTTTCACACTTTTGAAATAAGTTCCAAAAAATTACTTTTTATCACCAGTAGTCAATTTCTTACGCGCTCAAATGTCACCTATAACTACCTATTCATGCATATATTATATATATATATATATAATATATATATATATATATATTACGTGGGTACAGGAAAGTAGTTCATACCCCCCTTAATTTTGCAACTCTTCGTTCTGGTCCTAGTTGAACACTGGCCATTTGCTAAAATCATTTAAGTTTTTTTTTTTTTCCTCATTAATTTACACCCAGCACCCCATATTGACAGAAAAACACAGAATTGTTTGCATTTTTGCAGATTTATTAAAAAAGACATGGTCTTTATCACATGGTCCTAAGTATTTAGACCTTTTGCTGTGACACTCATATATTTACTCAGGTGCTGTCCATTTCTTCTGATCATCCTTGTGATGGTTCTACACCTTCATTTGAGTCAGCTGTGTTTGATTATACTGATTGAACTTGATTAGGAAAGCCACACATCTGTCTATATAAGACCTTACAGTTCACAGTGCATGTCAGAGCAAATGAGATCATGAGGTCAAAAGAACTGCCTGAAGAGCTCACAGACAGAATTGTCGCAAGGCACAGATCTGGCCAAGATTACAAAAAAAAATTCTGCTGCACTTAAGATTCCTAAGAGCACAGTGGCCTCCATAATCCTTAAATGGAGGACGTTTGGGATGACCAGAACCCTTCTTAGAGCTGGCCGTCCGGCTAAACTGAGCTATCGGGGTAGAAGAGCCTTGGTGAGAGAGGTAAAAGAAGAACCCAAAGATCACTGTGGCTGAGCTCCAGAGAAGCAGATCGGGAGATGGGAGAAAGTTGTAGAAAATCAACAATCACTGCAGCCCTCCACCAGTCGGGCTTTATGGCATAAGTGGCCCGACGGATGCCTCTCCTCAGTGCAAGACACATGATAGCCCGCATGGAGTTTGCTAAAAAACGTCTGAAGGACTCCAAGATGGTGAGAAAATAAGATTCTCTGGTCTGATGAGACAAGATAGAACTTTTTGGCCTTAATTATAAGCAGTATGTGTGGAGAAAACCAGTCACTGCTCATCACCTGTCCAATACAGTCCCAACATGGAAGCATGGTGGTGGCAGCATCATGCTTTGGGGGTGTTTTTCAGCTGCAGGGACTGGACGACTGGTTGCAATCGAGGGAAAGTTGAATGCGGCCAAGTACAGGGATATCTAGTACCAAGTACTTTCTCCAGAGTGCTCAGGACCTCAGGTTGGGCCGAAGGTTTACCTTCCAACAATACAATTACCCTAAGCACACAGCTAAAATAATGCAGGAGTGGCTTCACAACAACTCTGTGACCATTCTTGAATGACCCAGCCAGAGCCATGACTTAAACCCAATTGAGCATCTCTAGAGAGACCTAAAAATGGCTGTCCACCAACTTTTACCATCTAACCTGACAGAACTGGAGAGAATCTGCAAGGAGGAATGGCAGAGTTTCCCCAAATCCAGGTGTGAAAAACTTGCCCAAAAAGACTCATGGCTGTATTATATCAAAAGGGTGCTTCTACTAAATACTGATCAAAGTGTCTGAATACTTAGGACCATTTGATATTTCAGTTTTTCTTTTTTAAATAAATCTGCAAAAATGTCAACAATTTTGTGTTTTTCTGTCAATATGGGGTGTTGTGTTTACATTAATGAGGAAAAAAATTAACTTGAAAGATTTTAGCAAATGGGTGCAATATTGTTAAGAGTGAAAATTTTTAGGGGGTCTGAATACTTTCCGTACCCACTGTATGTGTGTGTGTGTGTGTGTGTAGATATATAGATGTATATATAGACTAGGGGTGCTCCGATCAGGGTTTTTGAGGCCGATCACGATCATAGAAAGCAGTATCTGCCAATACCGATCACTGATATCAATCTTTTTAAAGCCTTCTTTTTATCTTTTATAACTATTTATAGTGATACTCCAAACAGGATTTTTAGACATTTATTCAGGGCCTAAATTTCATTTTTGAAAATGGGGGAATTTCTCTCTTAGTCCTCGCTTCGATACTGATCCGTGGCTGTTTACCACAAACACAACATTTATCCATTATTTTGATTTCAAATTTAAACATTGTCACTGAAAATGCTTTTTCAGCATTGCAATTCTTTTCTTTTACACAGTACAGTAATACAATCTTTCACAGACATGTTTAAACACAATAAATATAAGCAACACAATTCAATGCTTTTTGCTTTTGCATTTACTTCTAGATTTATAGATTAAGTTGCTCAAGCAAGTGTCAAAACATTTAAACTGCTTTTCTTACGTAATCACAAACTTACCATTGACAGAAATAAACAGCTCTACTGCCTTTTCTTTTGCACTTAATTCTTTATTACAAGCAATCCTGCGGTTAATAAAGAACTTTGTTTTCCTACATCCACCAGTGCCATCTGTTTTTTCCTTTTTCATTTAAAAGTGATCTTTTCCTTTAAACCTAGCCAAAAAGCCATATGTGTTGATTGTGAAACACAGTAGACTTTAATAATATGCATTTATGGTGTAATTACTAAATTTCCGTGTCAATCCATGTTCATATTTCCTCGAAACATGCGCTGTTACTTTAATTCCGTGCTTGCAGCGCAGCACACTAGACACGTGTGTGAAAACGACTCTTGCACTGCCCTGCAGAAGGACCACTCGTGGAACGCACTGCTGGACCTCGAACTGGTTGCGCAGTGTGCATGCTTTATTAATCCGTTAACATGAGTGCGGAAAAAATACGCACCACATATGCACTGCAAACGGAGTAATGTGAACCTGGTATTATGTGTGTGTGCTGAATGGTTAAACACTGGCAATAATTAAAAAGTAATGCAATTTATAAACTTTAGTGACGTTGTGACACTGCCTCGATTGTGCAAGTGACTATTCCTGTGTCAACTGTGCAGCTCGTTTATAGACAGACGCGATGTGGTGATTTGTGTATTTTGAGAGAGAAAGAGAGTGCGTGCGCTCACAAAATCATGTTTGTGAAATTACGTCTCACACAATGTTTTCAAATTACTTTATAAGTTATTTAATGAAGAAATATGAAGGTGAGTACCTCACCTTCAGCATTATAATTATTTTACCCGCACCGGACAGAGACTGAGACGGTGCCGCTGCATGTCGTGCCAGACTTTTCATGGCAGCGTCATCAGCTTGAGATCGTTTTTTTGAGATCAGTCTTTTTAGAGATCGCCGATCAATCATCCCAACGTGATTTTCGGCCGATAGTGATCGGTAGCCGATCCATCGGAGCACCCCTAAATAAGGATAGATACATAGATATGAAGGTTTATTTTCACTTACAGTATTCATTATTTTAGTTTAGTAGTGGAAAATGTTAATGACAGTGTTAAATGATATCCAGTGTAATATGAGGTAAGAGCACACATGGTTTATTAGGCCCTTTCGCACTGCTTTAGTTCCAGAACTAAATGTACAGTACTAAAGTACTGGGACGATTTTGCACAAACTATTTCCAGTACCATTTAAAGGGTTGCATTCAAACCGAGAGTGTGTACTAAGAAGTGACATAAGCCTCCAAGCCGTTGTGGATCGTGGTGTCACTTCGTCGCCACGACGTCATTTGTGACACGTTCAAAGCTTTGCGTTCCACAACTAAAACAAATAAAACCAATGTTAACACACATAGGATGGAGGCGCTGTGTTCGGAACTGTGTTTTTTTGTTTGTCCCTCGTGGGTTTCACAATAATGGACATGGAATGTTGATGTATACGTAAAGCGATTGAAAGAACGGAAAGAAGGACCAAGAATCTCCTACGACAACTGGCAGTGCTACATTTGCTACAAGTGCCTGCACTTCAGCGTCCATCCATCTATCGCTGTTCTCCATACTTGTGAAATAAGTTTACACAATGTTTATAGTATGTTTACTCAGCGTTTTAAATCATGGCGGGTGAGGGTGTTTTCGTACGCATTTGGCCAATCAATGTCTACTTACGTCACGATTAGTACCAGTTGCGCTGGTTAGACCCTGCTCCGGAGTAGGAGCTAATTTGGTTCTCGAAAAAGGCAGTCCGGTACTAAAATCGCTCCCAGTTCCGGCGGTGCGAACACGCCGAAAAGTGGGTAGTTCCACAATTAGTTCTGGTACTATGAAAAGGTTCCTGCGGTGCGAAAGACCCTATTGTGAATGACGGAGTGCTTGAGCCTTACAGCTGGGTCTGTGAGAGTATATAATACACTCTATTCAATTATTACTTGAGGGGCAAGTTATACCCAAGTGCTGTGATAGATATTATGGCATTGTCAGTGTTGTACAGTGATTGGGTGTGAAGAATGTTTGTTGGGTGCCAGGAAAGGGTTCAGTGTCAGACTGGTTTTAATTGATGGAATATGTGACTCCGAAGCAGAAGATCATCTATCACTCTTAATGTTGTGCTACCATTCGCCCTGCAGAAGGCAGAGGAATTCGAACGTGTCAGTTTTATCTCCCACAATAAAAAGGTTTATGAAGGGCTTTCTCGGAAACGACTGCCTGATGACAATGATACGCTTTGTTTAATTTTGCAGCGGAACAATTCGGCGAGGCTATATTTTATTATTGTTTATTAATGCCGCTTGACAGCACTGTAACCACTGTCCCCTGCTGTGATGCTGGGATAGGGGATGTAGTAGGGGAAAAAATAAAACCACAAATGAATCATTAAATAGGTATCTTTCTGCATTAATGTGTTTGTATGTGCGTGTTAATGATGTCTGGCCTTTGAACCTTCAGCACTCAGTTCTGACCCTCCTTATGACCATGTGACCTCCACAGCGCGTCCTAGAAGGTATACTACGTGCACCTGCTAACGGCAGACTATCGTCTCTCGATCACTAGCTTAATAGTGTCATGTCAGTCCTCCATGTAAACATACTACCTCTTCTTCAATTGATTCCACACCGATTTCATTCAAGGTTACATCACACAGTGCTGTGTCTTATTGCATTGCCTCCTGTGCATAACAAGTAGACATCCAGTTTTATCCAACGAAGTTTGCTGTAAACATCCCTCTGGACCCAGAATGCCTCTATGATATGACTTTCTATGCTCAGTGTCTGACCAACACTCATTTTCAGCAGAAAATATGCAAACTACAAGCAGATCTCTTCTTTTTATGTTCAGATGTGGTTAGTGTTTTCTGGTTTATTTTTTGCATGTTCAAATTATAGTGTGCCTGGGAAATGTGAAGCGTTTTGTGAAGCATTTAAATTTTTTATTGTGCATTCAATTTAGGAATCTGGGTATCAATAAACAACAACGTACATTACAGTAAGTTGGTCAGCATTAAATAGTCGTACTTCTGCTTGATATTGGCAATTATGAAACCTTTAACATCCATGAAACTTTCCAATGCCAAAGGCTCTTTAATTATTAAAAGTTTCTTTGCATTAAAGAAAACAATAGGTTTTTAATAACCGTTTGCTGACTGGTTCTCTGAGGAACCCAAAATGGTTCTTCGATGGCACTGTTGCAAGAACCTCCAGTTTGTGTTTTCTGGTTGCGTATTTAACTATTGTAGTGTGCCTTAGAAATGCGAGGTGTTTTTGTGAAGCATTTAGAACTTTTACACTGCATTCAGTTAAGCAAATTCTCTGGAAATTGAATCCATGACCTTGGTGTTGCTGGCACTTTTTTTTAAAATCTCGTTAAATCATTTCCCCTTTCTCAAATCGAGCCGATCTCAGATGCCTGTCTGTGTGACATCACACAGACAGGCCCCTCCCACAATTGTTTGATTGACAGTAGCGTTTCAGCACAGACTGGACTGGTGTCTTACCTTAGACCTGCCCTGAGTGAGCTGTCATCAGTCCGCCATTGTTTCACCTCTGGAGCAGGTGTAGACAAGAATGTCTCCTAAGCGATTGAGGTGTTTTGTTGTTGGATCATTCGTTGGATCAAGTTTGCGCGAATCATTCGTGATCCAGCTTCACCTCCAGAAGAAGTGAGTATAAGGTTTTTTAAATGAATCTTTGCAAATCACCTTTCCTAATAATGTGCTAATTAGCAAGTTTCACAATGAATGCGGCTAAAGTAAACAGTATCTCAGAAAGTGGCATGGAAGAGAGGGGCGGAGTCAGCAGAGCTCATTTGCATTTAAAACGGCTTGCTGTAGACAGAGCTGTTTTAGACAGGGTAAAAACGGTATTGTTTTACACTACCATTGGGAAATTTTAACCAAACTATGTTACAGACTTTTAATTAAGATCCTAAAGAATCATATCAACTTGCGGAAAATGGGCATCCGATGACTCCTTTAAGAACTGTTCAATTAAAGTTTCTTTAGGGAACCATTAATGGTTCTTTTATGGCATTTCTGTGAAATTCACCTTTTGGAACCTTAATTTTGAGCTACGTATTGGTTGGGTTTCATTACAGTGGGTCTGATTAGATAAAAGTGTCTTTGTCTTCTTTTCCTTTGTGTTTTTACTAACGTTTTAGGAATGGTTTATATTTGCTCTTTAAGTGAGCTTGATACCTCTCGTAGAGGTTTCCAGAGCCCTGGTCTGCAAGACTTTTGATCTGAATCCATACTCCCCGCTCTTGTGGCCTCCGCTATACGGTGCCTCTGCCTGTCTGCTGAGAGTGGCGTTTACAGATGATATGACTGCGTTCTAGGATTCGTGTCCATGCGCGTCTAGTGTGCAATGTACTCGACATCAGGCAGCTCAATGTGCAAGCTCGACTAGTAGCTATCCTAAACGACAGCGCACATAGAGCTTGCGTGAACCTACGAGAGTTGGAAAAGAATCATACTCTCATAAGAGTTGCTAGACAGAAATGAACCCAAACCAGCTGAGCCATCCAAATCCTCACAGCTGTGGAGGAAGAATGGATTGCGGTTTTAGCCAGGCAGAGGGAGGAAAGAAAATAACTCACCATCGGCACGTTGTTCATGCCGTCCTATCCGCCTTGGTTTTTTACATGACTGCGTACCAGTTCGGAATCTCCGACTTTGTAGCTGACAATCCGTACTCGTATATAAGTTACACAACAGGTCAAACTGTTAGAATGATATGCTGATTTGGTGCTCAAGAAACAGTTCTTATTAATACCAATGTTGAAAACAGGTGTGCTGCTTAATATTTTTGTCGAGCAGCAAATCAGCATATTAGAATGATTTCTGAAAGATCATGTGACACTAAAGACTGGAGTAATGATGCTGAAAGGTCAGTTTTTTGCATGGGGGCAACAGGAATAATGACATTTTAACATCATGTGTCCTAATGTAATATGAGTTGAGTGTTAAATTGTAGTAATATTTCACAATGTTACTGTTTTTGTTGGGTTTTTGATCACATAAATGCATCTTTGTGAGCCTTAGAGACTTCTTTAACAAAAAAAAAACAAAAAATCATATTATTCCAAATGCTGACACATGATAGTGTGAGGTCTCAAATTGTGTTTTCCCAGCAAGAACGCGATACCTTCAGCGGCGAGAGGCAATTCTCTCCTGAGTTGAAATGGATACTTTTTCTTCCTCTAAACACAACCTGCTTACCCTTTTGACAGTGGCAAACTGCAGTACTTCAGAGGAGAGTAGACGTCACCAGCCCGGCTTGGCCCAGTCCCGAAGAGCCATGAATCACATAGAGCTGATTCTGTCAGAGATACACAGCGCATCACCCAACCATGCCAGGAGCATTTTCTCTCTTGCTCTGTCTCGCTCAATCTTTCTTTCTTTCTCTGTGGCTAATAGGCCTCAGCATGCTCTGCTAATGATGTGTTTGTTCTATGAGGAGCAATGTAGAAACGGTGGTGAAATCAGGCTTTTGGAAAGTCCCAGCCTGTTCTTATAATCCCTGCAAACGTCAGGTCTGCGGTGGGTGCCCGCCGTTGCCCCCCCTCTCGGCCCAGAGTGGGCTAGAGGAGTTTGAATGAGCGTGTGTGTAAGGGTCAGCCAGAGAATAGCAGTAATGAGAGAACATGTGTGTATGTACTTATACATGTGTGTGTATGTGCTCCCCAGGGGCCCGTGCCAGAGAGAGAGAGGGCGAGGGCCCTAGAATGAGCTCACTTTCTGCACAGCCCGCCTGCCATAAAAGCAGAACATACTCTTTAAAACTCTTTGCTGATGTGACTCGTGAAAATACGCAGGCGCCAAGTGTTTTATTATTTCATTATTGTGTTTGGGAAAATTCTAGGAACACACAGATCCCTTTTCTATCAGTTCCCCTCTTTTCAAATGGCTGCATGAGATTTGGATTTTCCCCGGATCCCTTTTTTTCCTCCTCCTTTTCCACAATTTTTCTGCTTTCTTTTTCTCTCCCTGTAAAAGATTTTTTTGGGTGTGATTTTGATGTTTTTCTCCGCTATCTCTCTCTCTCCCGCAGTTCGCCTTGTTTATTTTCTTCGGCTTTCTATTTTATTCCCAACGTTCTCCTTATTTTGTTTCTTGATGTTCTTACTACTGGTAAGAGTCAAAAGTTCAGAAGACTTAGAGTTAATGCAAGCCCTAAAATATTATAGTGAGAGCCAGAGTGAAATTGTATTTTCAGCAGACCATTTGTTTAGACCATTTTTTATTGTATGCAGTATTTAGTCCAGTTTCTAATTTTTCATCCTGTGATCAGTAATCTAATCTATCAATTTTATTAATGCAGATTAAAAGTAAATAAAATATTTAAACAAACAAAGAAATAAATACATACATAAATTTGAAAAATACAGTAACAAAAATTTAATTATACAAAATAAGAAATACATAGTACATTTCAAAAACAAGTAACTATTCAATGATATTCATTAATTTACATAATACATAATCTTAATTGAGAAATATACAATACTTGGTCTTATCTTAAAATACATAAATGTATTTGAAGAATAATAATAAAAAATACATTTTACATAATAAATAAACAAATAATTCGAAAATGAAATGTATAATTAAATACATTTAAAAATGAATGCATTAAATACATATAAATAAAACATTAAAAATCACAAGATTAATCTGAGAATTAATATAAGAATACAATATTTTCAAGATTTATCTTATCTAGTTTTATCTTATCTTAATTAACTCTTTTAGCATATAATGATATCTGATTATATTTCATGCCTTGCATATGACAGTAGAAACTAAGCATTTAAATTTAAAT
The DNA here is from genome assembly GCA_018155175.1 of Sinocyclocheilus anophthalmus. Lineage (NCBI taxonomy): Eukaryota > Metazoa > Chordata > Actinopteri > Cypriniformes > Cyprinidae > Sinocyclocheilus > Sinocyclocheilus anophthalmus. The sequence continues at coordinate 316,000 of JADLZN010006541.1, read as the reverse complement.
AGAAGTCTGGTAACATTCCCGGTGTATATATAAAAAATATTTCCCAACCTTGACTGATATGTGTGGAAAACATAATTATGCGATCGTTTTAGTTCACAGTAACGCTTTCAGTTCAGCAAATAGCACATTTGGCCTGTGAGCGAGCAGCTCCACTCTGCTTCAATTGCGAAGAATTTATCCTATGCTGCCTCGGTCTCCAGAGTAAACACGTTGACTTCGGCAATGTGCGCTTTTGAATGGTGAGCTCTAAATGATATCTGTTACATATGGAACAGTTCTGAGGGGTCACGGACGGAGCTGCAGCGGGAGGGGGTTTGGGGAAGGTGGGCGATGTGGGCAGGGATGGGTTCGAGGGCACACAGTCGCAGATGAAAACCAGACCTGGAGAAAAAGAGAGAGCGAAGGAGGAGGGGGAGAGATGGCAAGGCCTTGTTGTGGCTGGCTATAGGCGTGTGCCTATCTGCAGAGCTCCTTCCTTAGACGTGGCCACCCTAGCTTGGATGCACATGTGGAAGAGTTTACTGTAATGGAACTCTAAATTCATGACTCCCTTTGCTTGAAGCTGCCTGCAGCAGTAGGCTGTAATTAACTGGCTCTGCTGAATGAAACAGTACCAGAGAGGCTGGAGAGAGTGTGTGTGTGTGTGTGTGTTGTCGGGCATTGTGTATACTGGAGCCATGAAAGAAAATGGCACACTGAGAGAGAAAATATTTGTTTTAACATGTATTAATGAATGTTTTTTGCAATATATTCTTACAAAAGATTCTGTTCTACTTTGTTTCTTCGAGTACTATTATTTGCCAAGGGTGTTTTTTTTTTTTTTTTTTGGATTTTTTTTTTTTTTTTGTGGTTATCTTAAACTAGAACTTTATTTTAATAAAAATTCATTTATTTTTCTGCTTTTCGAATACATTTTATGTAAATAATCCCATCTAAAAAAATCCATCATAAAAGTATTTTTGTGTGAAAATTATGTTTGTCAGTTAAAAAAAATGACTGTTCCTCAGTTTGCTCCAATTTGCACAATTTGTAAAAAATAATTCAAAAAGAAAATTAGTGCACTTGGTTGCAGTGTCAATGAAGAGCTTGATATGAAATATGGGGCATGATGTATGAAGGAATCAATGTTAAATCAATAAAAAAATATTATAGGTTTTGGCATCATTTTGCGTAATTTTTAAAAACAATTCTATAAATAAAACAGTGCATTTTCTGACTAGTGCATGACAGTGAAGAGCTTGAGATGAAATATGTGACCCTGGACAACAAAACCAGTCATAAGGGTCAAGTTTTCGAAATTGAGATTTATACACCAAAGCTGAATAAATAATCTCTCCATTAATGTACGGTTTGTTAGGATCAGACAATATTTGGTGCTGATATACCACTATCTTTAAAATCGGATCTGAAGGGTGCAAAAAAATCTAAATATTGAGAAAATTGTCTTTAAAGTTGTCCAAATGAAGGTCCTTGCAATGCGTATTACAATCAAAAATTAAGTTTTGATATATTTACGGTAGGAAATTTGGAAACTATCTTCATGGAACATGATCTGTACTTAATATCCTAATGATTTTTGGCATAAAAGAAAAATCATCTTTTGACCCATACAATGTTACAAAATATACCCCAGCGACTTAAGACTGGTTTTGTGGTCCAGGGTCACATATGAGACGTGATGTGTGAAGAAAACACTAAAATCAATCAATAAATATTACAGAAGCCAAATTGTCAAATTATAAAAGTGTGAAAATATTATTCAATTTATAGGATAAATAAAATAGTAACTTAAAATTTTGCCTTAGTAAGACAACAAGCGGAGTCAGCCTTTTTATTTTATTTCAATATATTAAAAATATCACTTTCATCACAGAATGCTGTTAAACATAATCTGTAACTTGATATATAAAGTGATATCATGAAAAAATGTACAAGAAAACTTTTACATAGTCCCGTGATGCGTGCATATCCACTGTTGGACATTGTTAGTAGACAAATTAAACTAATAATAGTTTGAAAATGTATTTTAAGAGTGTAAAAGCTCCCAAGAAAAACCGTTGAGGTATGTGTGTGTGTAGCACTTGGCAAGAGGTTTCTTAAGGTTTCATTGTGTGGATTACAGTAGAGCTGTGTGCATCTGTTTTGGAAAGGGAGCTCAGTATTTCTCTCAAAGACTATGTGTTCAGGTGCAAGTGTTTTTATGCGACAGTGAGAAAGAGACTGTATGAATGTGTGTTTTGGAAAGCCCAGGCTTCTTTCCTGGCCAGAGTGCCGCCCCCGTAGTGCCCCCCAGTGCCCAGACTCCGTCACTGAATCTGTCTCCTTTTTTCTTTTCTTTCTTTCTTTCGGCTCGGTCTATGTTTATGCCGAATTCATGAACACGATTTTTCTCTTGCTTTTTGCCCTGATTCACAAACCACAGCACTTCCAAAAAGCGCTGAATTCTTTGGCTCAGCTCATTTTTCAAAAACCACATTTAAACAACAAGCCGCCAGCACCACCCACTCATAAAAATCACTCAAGGGAGAAGGAGCAAAAAATGGAAAGGGACAACCCAGCATTCACTAGTGCAGTGATGAAGATAGGTTTTGTCTTATTGAAACACAGAGCGCGATGCCAAATAAATCGGTCTTGTTTTCAAGTGCAAATATTTAAACATCCTTAAAAAAAGATAAATGTTTTTGAGAAGCAAAACTGCTTAATAAATCAGAATTTAGTGAGCTTTCTGGTTTCATTTTTGACAAACACCTTTGGAATGGAAGCAAAACAATTTGGACAAACAAGCTGTCAACTTTTCCTTTCACTCCTTCTCTTCCAGTTCCTCATCTTCTCCACTGGAGCCCACGTTGGGGCCTCGGGTCTGTGAGGGGCCGACTGTAGTCGTGCAGGGCTGAGAGACTGGCAGCACAAACAGAGAAGCTCTTTCTTGTGGAGTTTGGGTGATTTAAATCATATGGAGTAGCCTGGAAACACCACAAACGTCTGGACACCTTTCAAAACTGAGCAGACAAGAGTGCTCTCTTTCTCCCTCCCTCTGTTTCTCTTCTCCTGCCTCAACCTAACTTTTTCCTAACCGCTTTATTATTTTCCTCCCTCCCCTTCGTTTCTTTTTTTGCTCTCTTTCTTTTCCTCTCTCCGTTTTTACATATGACCCCATCGTTTTCCCTCAGACTCCACCCTCCTCTCAAACACACAAGCGCTCTTATGCACTGGCTGCTGGGTTGTTGTTAAACTGATGTGAGAATCTCGCAGATTGCTGTTTGTGAGACGTTAGGGGTTCTTAAAAGATTAGTTCATCCGGAAATTAGCATTCTGTTGTCATTTATTCATGCTCATGTCGTTCCACACCTTCCTTTTTATTTTGAACAATGTACTAGTCACATTTTCCGTGCAATTTGAATGAATGGAACTGGAGCGAAAGTTTGATTTGTGCAGTATATTTGAAATCTTCTGAAGCCATATGATTGCTTTGTGTTAGGAACAGACAGATAATTTCTTCTTTAAAAGCCTTGACATCTGCTTCATGTCCTTGATGAATGAACGAGGGAACTAAGTGAACAAATCATTCTTCTGAGTTGTTTTATTGAATGAATCGGCTGAGCTGATTCACAAAACCAGTCTGAATGATTCATTCTTGAATTGGTCTGGTCCTTTTAACCCACTGAGTCAGTGATCCAGTCGCAAGTTTTTTTCATATTCACTTGAGTGGAAGATTATGAGTGAATAACGAAGAATGAAAGTAATTTGGCTTTGGAATGGCTTGAGAGTGAGTAAATGTGCGGTATGCACATGAGTTTGAACTCACTGAATTGTTATACTACTGTTTAGAATTCTTTGTACTAATGCTTAACTTATCATATGTGTTTCCTCCTGAAGGTACGTCCTGTCGTATGAGTGAAAGCCAAGCCGTGACGCAGATCTGAGAAGTTTGCCAACATTGTCACACAGGCCGTTGAAGCGCACGACAGGCCCAACCAGCCTTTGGCAATCAACCGTCGCCATGGCAACCAATAGGGAACGGCAGGTGGGTCACATGACCGGCTTCCCACCTGCTGTCTACCCCTTTGCCTTCAATTCCATGCGGAGCCACTCCCCCTTCGACCTGCTAACCAATAGTAGCCTGTTTGGACGGTTTGGGGCGGACCTTCCCAAAGAGATGGCAGCGTTGTGTGAGTATTGAACCTGAGTATTGAACCTCTTCTTACAAAAGATCTTGTTTTGGGGTGTTTCTTCAGCCACTTTCAGGGTTTTTTTATGTCTTGATTTTTTTTGTTTTTTGAAGATATTGGAAGGTTGAGTTTTTATGCAGTTTACTCTGAATTTTTACATAGTATAGTGTTTATCTTTTTTTTATTTTTTTTTTATAATATATGTAAAACAGAATGCAATTTACATTGAAAAAGTTTTAAAATAGTGTGCTAGATTACCTGTAATCAGATTTATGGCTAATATTGCGTCCAGTTCAATCAGACTATAATTGTGGGATATGTGCAGTATACATTGTTGGATGCTGCACATTTTGGTAAAAGTAGTAGGCCATGCATGCAGTGTATAAAGTATACATAGTATGAGTAGTATTATATTTAAGAATCTTGCTTGTTTTGCTGTGAATTTGTTGGAGGAGAAAGAAAACGCTGACTCTTTTACTGTAATGTTCTTGAGTCTTTCAAGTGTTTGCTAGCTAGCTAGTCTTGTTCCCTGGAAAAAGGGCATGTCTTACAGGTGTTTGACCTCAGAGAGAGGGAAAAAGTCCTGCATTTTAGCTTTAGTGTCACAGGGGGCGCTGTATTACATCCGACAGCAGAAGGAAAGTGTATGTGAGATAGGATAGAGAAACAACAGATGGCTGAGAGAGAGGAAAAGAGCCATTTAACAGACATTTTATTCTGCCGAAATACTTTTTGCCAGTTTAATATATCACGTTTTTACATTTTATAGCATTCCAGAAAAATATTTAACAGACATTTTATTCTGCCGAAATACTTTTTGCCAGTTTAATATATCACGTTTTTACATTTTATAGCATTCCAGAAAAATAACATTCACTGGCTCTTTAGATTCAGAATGTGTTGCAAGAATGCGAGCCGTCTGTGCATTTTTCTTGTTTAGACAGTAGCTTAGGGGAAAACACAAGCCACAGACATCTGAAATCTCATCTCAAGTCCTGAGGGGAGAATCTGTGATGGGTTTGGATGGCTACAACAAAGCAGAAGACTATGCGTTCCCCCTCCTCAAAACACACACATGCACGCACAGATATACACTACTCGCCGTCTCCTGTTGTGCCACTTTTACTCCTCTGCAAGTCTGAACAACACTCCATCCTTTTAGATGTCAATCAGTACCCACCCCCCTACAGCTGCCAACCTAATCCAATAGGTATTTACAGAGAGAGGCAGAAAAGAGGAGAACGTGAGATGGAAAGAGGAGGGAGGAGAAAGACGGAAAAGAGTGAAAAAGAGAGGCAGACAGAAAAAGATTGCGGAGAAGAGGAAAGAGAGGGAGTTAGAGTGAGGGGAGGGGATGGGTGGGAGTCTTGGTGGAAAGAAAAGATGAGAGTGAGGAGAGTGAAAGAAAGAAAGAGAGAGTGAGGGAGGGGTGATGGAAGCACCTGGGGATGACGTCCTGGTGCGGTGGAATCCAAGAACACACCCTGCTGTGAAAACACACTGACGGATACACAATAAACAAGTCTCCTCTGTCTCCTGGTCCTGAAAATGAGAAACATATTTCGCCTCGCATATGCAGACGGCCTGAATACGAAATTGCCTTTGTGGAAAACGTGTTGTGAAAGTCACATGAATGTTTGAAAATCTGGGAAATGATCGGAGGAGCTTGACGAGGCAGATGTTGATTAGCATTGTCAGCTGTGGCTTTAACTTTAACATAATTTTGAAGTCAGCATGAAATTAGAATTCATCTTATTTACATTTTTGTTTTGCTTCCAGTTTTCTTTCCTTGTCGTTTTTAGTCAAAATTATTTACAAATTATTACAAATGCTATTCTTTTTGAACTTTCTATTCATCAGATAATTCTGAAAAATATGTAGCATGGTTTTCAATATACATAGTAATCAGAAATGTTTCTTGAGTAGCTAATGAGCATATTAGAATTATTTCTGAAGGATCATGTGACACTGAAGACTAGAGTAATGATGCTGAAAATTTTGCTTTGCATCACAGGAATAAATTACATTTTAAAATATATTAAAATAGAAAACAGTTATTTTAAATGGTAATAATATTTCTCAATATTACTGTTTTTACTGTATCTGTGATCAAATAAAGGCAGCCTCGGTGAGCATAAGACTCCAAATTTTTGAATGGCATTGTATAGCATCCACTTTTCATGGTGCAATCAAGTCCCACCCTTTAAAAAAAAATCCTGTTTCACATTGAAATCGGTAAAAATTAATTGCAAATGTTAATTCATGTTGATTTTTAAAAGTCAAATTGAGCTCATTTTTTAACAACTATATGCGACACACACCTCCAACAATATTTCTGCCTATCGATATGGCTGTTTGATATCCACACAGCTCGTCGCATAGATTTTCCACCCCCCCCCCCTACCACAATCTGCTCACAGCAATGCCAGGAATTGGGTGAGAGTCAAGACCACAGAGGCCCTAATTTGCTTTTGGAGACGCCGTTTGACATTCTTTTTAGACAGGCATGTCACAAGTTGTTTTACTGAGCCATTCTCATCCCTAGCTCTGAGATGAGAGGAAACAAAGGCAGACGAGCAACCAACCCGGTGCTGTTTTTGCTTTTTTTGCGGGAGTTGGTTTAACAGGCCTCTTCATTGTTGTCAAAGCTGTCTGTCGGCTAGACTGCGAAAATTCCCAGCTCATAAAGGCACAAAAAAAATACAGAAGGCCCGGTCTTTAAGTGTGTCTGCGTTGTTAGTCCTGCATTCTTCCCTTGACTGGTGTGTACAATTTCCCAGAGAAGACAGTCATGTTTTGGCCTACTTCAGATAGGTGTGTTTAAGCAGATATATGCTAACAGGTTCAATCACCTTCCAGAGATGTGCAGTTGGCATAGAGCTCTTAAAAATATTGATTTCACACACTGACAGCTGACACTATCACTCTTTTTTTTTCTTTTTTCTTTTTAAAGCCACTTTTCACAATTTTCTCAAATTCTGTTGCATCGTTTGCAGTAACACAGTGATAAGGTGAGTGATGTATGTACATTTAGATTTATGCATTTGACAGATGCTTTTACTTTTATACAAAGTAACTTGGATTGCATTTAAAGGTGCTGTATGTAGGATTGACACCGAGTGGTTGAACTAGGTATTGCAGTCCAAATTCAAAATATTGGAGAGGAAAATATCACCCGGCCCCTCCTCCTCAGACTTTACACACGCAGGTTGCCAGATTGACGACACCAACAGGAACGAGCGCACTTGACGATGAATGAAATAAAATATGCTCTGTTTTCCGCCAACTGGCAACCCGGGGTGCCGAAATACAATTGGGTAAACTGGCAATGGGCGGGTTTCACAAACCAAAACAGAGACCGACATTCCGGCCCAGAACGCACATTTTCAAAGGAGAATAACTGACTGTAGCATTGTTTTTTAGATAAACAAGTATGTTAACTTAGCATGTTTCTTTAATATCTGCAAACATATTATGGTATTTTTATGCTTTAGTAGAGTCAAACATTTACATACAGCACCTTTAAGTAAATAGGTTTTATCAAACTCGTCCATTCCCTGGGAATTGAACTCATGACCTTAGCGTTGTTATTGCCATTCTCTACGGTTTGAGCTACAGTAATATAGACAAAATCAGAGACCTTTCCCGGGGGGAATATCTGTTTATATTCGTATTAATATTCTTACAAGCAGATGAAAAAAGGGACTTATTTTTTTTTACACAGCAGTTCTCAACTGCTCTAATAGGGCTTGTTGGAACGCGCAGCAGGGGGAAAACAACGCTTAAGGCAAATAATTTAAAAATGGCACACTCATAAAAAAAATTGTGTGGCCAGCAGGATTATTTGCATTTATTGTATTGCATGTATCAGATTAATTAGGATCATTGAAATCCTATTACAGTTTTTATAAATTTTGAATTAATTAAAAAAAAAATATGTGGTTAGGGTAACTGTGTGTGGTGTTGTGTGTGTGTTTGTGTGTGTGTATTTATACAAGCCCTCCACGATTGCCTTACTTGTATCCTGTTTTTATCCTGTTTCCTGAAATCGAAAAAAAACTGAAGTAAATGAGTTCAAAGGTATCCTGACTTGTAAAAAGGCAAAAGTTTTTAAACTGGAAACAGTTTATGTAATTTCACTCTGGCTGTTTGTTGTATCAAAAACAAGCTAAGGCAAATAATTAAAAAAAATTACTATTTGGCATTCGTTTTTATTTATTTTTTGTATTTTCCATTTCATAATTTTATTCAGTTTGTGTTTTTGTGTTTCATTTGAGTAATTTGGGGTGTCTTTTGTCATTTTATATCATGTATCTAATTTTATTATTATTTTATTATTTTTGTTCAGTTAAAGTTTTATTTTATTCTAAACTTTTTATGATATGCGCTTAGTTGTTCTTTTAGTTTAATTAACTATAATATTTCTGCATTGCTTTGCAGAATATACCATTTTTTTCCCCTTTCCAGTCTTTGTCATGTTAATAATTATATGTATTGCTGGGCCTGTGCAGTTGTTCAGGGTCAGGGTCAGGTATCCGGTTGGTGTCAGGTGAAACCAGCCTAATTACAAAGGGCTTCCTTAAGATTGATTAGTTGACTAGTCATTCAGAAATGTTTTTTTTTAGCATGCTGTTTAAAAAAAAAATGTTTAGCAGTAAAGATTGGGTTTCTCTGTCCTACTCGAGGCTTTTGCGGGGTAAAACGTCCACCTGTGGAGCTCCGCTGTTGCTTTGACATTTTTTCTTTGAGTATGTAAAGCAGCTGTGCACGTGGGGCCACCAGTCACTGTGTGTGAGGCTCCGCGTGGGAGTCATATGTGCTGGCGTGCAGAAGCCATTATCAGTTGATCCCTGTCATTATCGGTGCTCTTCAAACAAACAGTTGGAAGCCCATTACCAGCACTTACCATGTGATAGCATCTCAACTGAGCCCTCAAATGCTCCTGAAACCTTTTACCAATCAGGGGAGGAGGCCTTGCTTCAAGCCGCCAAGAGGGATGTTTTGAAAGGCTGCTTGGTCATTTCCTTTAACCAGATGGAGACCGTGTGGCTCTAATCTAATAGTCCTGCTAGGGCTGTGCACGGTCCAGCTGTCTCTCTCTCCTGACTGCGCTCTTGCCGCACATATCAATGATATTAGTTCCCTTTTGGCTTGCGAGTTCGAGTTTTTATTGTTGTGACTGGGGCCAAGCTGTTGTGTGAAGGCATTTGTATTGTATAAAACAGAACAGCGTGCTTGTTCCAGCTTGTCATCGAGAGAAAGGCAAACATTTTGTTGTTCGCTGCCCCCACAGAATTGAATCAGTACAGTCACACACTTTCACACAGTAAATGCATAAATATGTGCAGCCTACTTACTGCAGTCTAAAAGTGCTTTTGTGCAGGCTTATATAATTGAGACCATATCTGGTGACGTATTTGCGTAATGCAAACGGATTTAAAAGCTCTGGGAGATGTTAGATTGAAACATCATATGACGAGGACTGGTTTTAGGGCTGCGCAATATAAATCAAATAAATAATTGAAATTATGATTCTGACTGCAGTAATTAGTGATGTGATGATTGCAGCATTCCATGTTGTTTTTTTTGTGACCTGATTTTGCAGAGTTTGAGCATTTTAAACAGTCACAGATGCTTTGAGCAATTGAATGCAGAGACGTTTAAATTAATATATAAGCCTTTCGAGTAATGGTCTTGATTAACTATTTTTAAAATCTGATTAACAAATGAATGTTTTATGTTTTACTTCTTTTTGTTTTAGGACCAAAGTGAGATGTGTTGAATGTTGTGCAACTCACTTGCAATGTACAGGAGTCAACATCTGAAGTGGATCAAAAAAGTTAAGTTGTCCTAAGACAAGAACGGTTATTGTTTTGTTTTTAGGACATCTTTGATGAAAGGTCTTGATCCACTTCAAATGTTGACTACTGTAGATGGTATAACAACCAATACACACTGCAATAAAACAAGGTGTGGATACAGTGTAAATTAGAGGTTTATTTTACAGTAGCTTTGTTTATTGCATTATCACATTGCTGGCTTTTTGTGTTTTGATTTTTATGCTGCTAAGAGGATTTAAACAGCAAAAGATTAAAAGAGAATTAAAAGAGAATTAATCTATTAATTAAAAAAGAATTTAACAAATTAAATAAGTAATTTTCAACAAATTATATTAATTGTGTAATTGTCAGTAACTGAATATGTAATAAATTCAAATTATATAATCCATAGTTAAAAAGTAATGTATTTAAAATACTTTTATTTCATACTATGTATAGTTCAAATCTATTACCATATTTACTGATATTTAGCTTGAGAATTACTTATAAAATAATTATATTTAAACTTTATTTGAAGTAATACTACCTCAAATGTGTTTTAAAATCATTATTGATGAGGAATAATATCAGTCTTTAAAAGCAAGATATTTAAAGTGTACCTGAAGTATACTTCCAATAGTTCCACTTTAGCTGGACTTCAGCACTACTTCCACACAATTAAAGTGCATTAAGCACAAAATTAGTTGTTCCAATTTAGCAACTTTAATTATTCCAGTTTAGTATACTAAAAGTACAATTGCAGGGTGTTTTTATTAAATACATAAATATGTAAAACAAAATTGTATACTTAGCATGAAATAAATGTATTTCAAATACATTTTAGTATATTTATTTTTCACTAGAGATGTCATGGGAAATACTTAAAAATTATGATTTGTACAAAGTGATCAAACATCAAATAAAGGATCACTGAAAGGGAAATATGTTTTTAAAAGAGGAAAATAACAGTTCTGAGTCATTAAAAGGCCAAGGCACAAGCACTACATTATATCTGATTATTTCTTTACAGAAACATTTTCCCGTCAAAGTGTTTGCTTTGCTTCACAGCTGGCATGAGTTTGTGCACAAGATGGATCAAATTGAAATGAGAGCAATGCATGTGTCTGAACACTTCTCCATTTCCTCCGAGATTCCACCATCTTTCATCTCCACCTATGCTTTCCTGCCAGGTTCCTCTCCGTTCCGTCACTCATCACCAGCAGCACTTACTTCTACTGTAAACAGTCAGAGTTTGAGACCTTCTGGTGGATGAATCAGTTATCTACGGATCGTAATATTCTTATTGTGCATTTTCCAATATGTTGTTTTTGTTGTTTGATGGTTTGACTTCTAAAGTCTGGAAGCAGATGAACTTGGCCAGTGATCAACATCAAATGCTATTCGAGAACACATTATACTTTCTTAATATGGCATACTTTCTGATTGAAACAAAATAGCTTCAGAAATGGAAAAAATGTAGGCCAGGACTTGAATTTATCCAGTGGGAACTGACTGGATCATGAACAGTGGGTGTTTTGTACCAGAATGGAGCCAGAATTGAATACAAGTTTGCAGTTGATTGTGTACAGTTACTCCCCTTCTTAAACACAAATGACACACTCACGTTTGAGGAAGGTCAAGGTCACCCACAAGAGCATCGCAATGTATCCCAATTGTACCATTTCTTTTTCAAATCTAGTCTTTATTGGCTGTTATAATTAACTGTAAAAATAATATTGTTAATGAGTATTTTTGTCTTGTTTTCCAGTTAAAATATGTAAAAATATAAAAATAACCGAAAAAAATTCACAATTTTATTGTGAAGAAAGTGTTATTGTTTGACATACCGATCTGGCAGATTGTTCACTTGTGTTTATACACTTATACTTATACACTTAAAGGGGTCCTATTATGCTCTTTTACAAAGTCTTGATTTTGTTCTGGGAGTGTACTAGAACATGCTCTCATGCTTGGTGGTTTGTAAAACACATTATTTTTGACATAATTTACATTATTAAAATACCTTTCTCCGCAGCCTGGCACAAACGGCTTGATTAGTTCCGGCTTTGATGAAGGTCCGCCTTCCGAAAACAAAATGTGTTGTGATTGGTTAGCTGTCCCAGTGCGTTGTGATTGGCGAAGACAGTGTTTCATTACTGCCACGCCCCTTGTTCCGTCTTTCAACAAAAGCTTTTTTGGCGAATCCGGCACTGTACTCCTCATGTTGTGGAAGCTGTCCTCAGTAAATGCGCAGCACACAATAGCAAATTGGGTTTATAATGCTCAGGAACAGAGTTAAAAAATAATTGCAACCACTGTTTCCTGACATCTTCCTCTTTCGGAAGCCCAAACAAAGACGTTTGGGCACGGAGGTGAAAAAAACCAGCTTTCGGCGGCCGTCACCCGCACGAGAAGCGCAGCGTCGCATCGCTCGCACTCTTTAAAATTTCCCCCAAAAATTTTACCCTTTTTTTAACCTTTTTTTTCTTTTCATATGAGTGTAGTCACACCGGCGGCGCCGTTCGGCTCCTGTCCGCAGGCTCCCAGCTACGGTTGTGTTATACTTGTAAGAATTTTTGTCGACGGCCGAAAATGTGACGCTGCCACGCCAGCACTCTTCTTCCTTGGTTTTCTCTGATGCACTACTCTGCACAGCTTTCTTATTCATCGTCTTCTTGTCTGATGCACTCAACCAAGCGTTAACCACGACCTCTCCCCTCCCCACCCCCCAACCATTCGATTTTCTGTAGGCGGGAATTATTTGTAAGGATATTCCAATGAGCCGCTTTGTGATTTCACAAAGCCCAGAAAACAAACGCTGTAGTCCAGTTCTTGAAAAGGGATTTTTAAAACGAAATATCCTTTGGAGTGTACTTTGAGATTTGTAACTTTCTAGAACTTTTTTATGCCCAAACATACACACTACACACTGACTAAAATAAAAAAAGGGAAAAAGCACTAAAGTAGGACCCCTTTAAAATCTGCCCAGTGCGTAAGACACAATCCCTTAAACTTAAATATTTATTCTAAAAACAAGTCTTAATATTTATACAGTTAACAAAGACAAAAGTAATTTAAGAAGATTTTTTTATACATCAACAGTAAACTGCTAGAAAAATTACTTGTTTAATATAAGTGGCAAAGCAGGGGAACAAACATTAATCATTCTACTATCTGATTTATATTAGCAGTGTTTTGAAATTGCTTGCTGCTTAATATTTAATATTCCGCCCTCAAGCTCGCGCATAAAGCAATTGCCTCAAAGCACCGACAAAGTGATTATGAACGTGTCAGGGGAAAATAAGACATTTTAATTATTTATTAATAAACTAGTACTTTCTGAGTCAGTGTCGGGTGCAAAGATGAGGTTGCCGAATGCCGACGCTGACTCGCCATCTCCACATGGACGTGCCTTTAATAGAAATGCGCCATTTCATACGGACTACAAAATTAATGAATATTACAAAATCGAGTGGGCGAGTTTTCCTTATATTTATGTTATTATTCATATAAAAATTATAATAACCTGTTTTGGTTATATTTACTATTAATTGCAGAAGGTGCGCTCAGCAAAAATGACGCGAATATTGATGGTTTTCCCGCTCAAGTAAAGTAAAAGACCACTTCTTAAACCAAAGGTGAACATGTTGGTGGTATTCTTTGGTGGGAAAAACATGCAAGTCACTGTACCGGCAGCAGTTTAGTTTTACTTTTCCTTTTGTTTTGTTTTCATTTTGAAAAGCTTATCTTTGCTGTTTACCTCACGTTATACTATGATGCTCTCTCTTTTTTTTTTGATTCCTCAGTGTTTGCTAAACGTTCTGTAATTTATTAGTCATTATATAGCCTAATACAGCGTGTAGGCCTATGCCATGCCTCATCTTATTCGTCTTTAATAACGTTTTGTAAGCTAGTTTGACATTGAATCTTACTGTTTTATTGTTGCTGCAATTTTAATTAAAAATAAGGAATCATCTTTTTATTTTTTTGTCTTAAAGGTGAAGGTTTATAGAGTAAGCAAACGACCATATATTTTTGTAAAACCTGAAAGATCGTAAAATCCGAAAGTGAAGCATGGGAACCCGCTTATAACATGCAAAAGATGAACTCGTTCCAACTCAATCACAAATAATACTACGATGAAAAGACGTGTTGAAGTTAACTACTTTTCGTTTCCGATAACTATAAACTACGAAAAAGTTCATCAGCATCATTGTGTAATAGCATGTTGTAGTGCCAACAAAACAAAGACATACTGTTATGTTCCCAGCTAGTCTAGGGTTGGAGGAACAAGTAACAGAATAGAAAAGGTGTTGTGTGGAGGCAGCAAGACTCAATTCTCAACCCTAGAGCTTTAACAAAGGCCAAGAATCTTGATATCAAAAGTTATTTTATTTGACAGATATGGGAGGATGTCAAAATTTCAAGAGGGGGCAAGGCCAAAATAACAAACATAAACCCTCTAACTATTTGGGAGAAACTGACTAAGCTACACAAAGAAAAAAACCAAATACAATAGATTACCTACCACCTCCCTAACTAACATAAACACGAGAGACGCCAAATAAAAGAAAGGCACCCACCCCTCTCTACTACACTTGCCCATAAACTACATGTAAGTTTAATCGAAAAGAAAAAAAAAAAAAAAAAAAAAAAACAATAACAAAAAGGGTACAAAAAATAAGAACTTCCAAAACAAACCCGATTTTCCCTTGCGGAGGCGTCAAGTACCACAAGAGTGTCAACACAATAACACTGGGGAGAAATCATTCAACAAAGTATTAACCAAAACAACTTAATAAAGCTTTTAAGGTTGAGAATAGAAGCCTCCCGACGCAGCCTCCACACACACCCTTGCGCTGTGCAATGGTGCTGCTTAAATTCTCACGGCTTCCCCTCCTCCTGCAATCACATCAGATCACCAATCATTGGAAACAGGTGGCAACAATCGGGGAAAGAAAAAACAAATACGTCCTTGGACGTAACAGCAACCAATTGAGAAAGTTAATCGCAAAAGAGCGAGTAGTGTGAAGAATGAGTGTGGAGCCCTGAATTGCCCAGTTCTCTCTGTCAGTGATCTAGCACCACCTCAGCACCTGCGTTCAAAATTCTCTGGAGCCGCACCTGGTACATCGATGTATTTTTGAAAAGCAGAAATTAAGTTTGTCCAACTCTAAACCCTGTCCCCAAGTAAATTAGGTTATTAAATTAAAAAACTAGCAAAACGAGTTGCGCGATGTCCCCACCACTTTTCAAAGCAAAGTTACGCCACTGACTATAGGTCTTTACTATCATTTGTTTTTCTCCATTTAACACATCCTTGCTGAATAAAAGTATTAATTTCTTTAAAATAAGAAAGAGTTCACTGACCCAAATTCTTGAATAGTAGTGTATATTGTAACACAAAATTACTATTTGGAATAATCACTGTTCTTTTTACTATCGAAGAATCCTGAAAAATGTACAGAGGTCCCACAAAATTTAACAGCACAACTGTTCCAATCTGCTTTTAAAATCAGAAATATTGAATGATTTTCGGAGGATCGTATGAACACGGAAGCCTGGATAATGATGCTGAAAATTCATTTTGCTTCCGAAATAAGAAAGCATAAGCCCCCCAGAAGCCGGGGTTTTTTCCGTGAATTATACGCAGCTATGGCATTGTTGGGCACGAAGCGAAGCTTTTTTTTATCCAAGCCTTTTATAAAACTTAGTCCAAACTAGTTAGTTTTCACAAAATAAACAGAGAAATAAAGTGTCTGAGATTAAAAAATTAAAAACAGTAGTCCGTCCACCAAACAATGTATGTCCTCAGAAACGTTTGGGAGTAACTTTACACGCTTTGACCGCTCAACCAAATCAGAATCAAGGACCGGAACTTAAATCCGTTTTATAAATTAATATTAAAGTATATTAAAAAAGAAAACTGTTATTTTAAATTGCAATAATATTTCACAAAATTACATTTTTTTCTGTATTTTTAAATATACTGATCAAATGCCGCATTGATGAGCATAAGAAACTTCTTTTAAAAACATATAAAATCTTACTGATCCCAAGCTTTTGAACAGCAGTGTATATATGACGGTTTACACTGATGCATTGTTCACAACTAGACCGGAACGTGCATTAAGGAAGTAAATAGAAGTTTCATTTCATGTTTACAGAGCGCTCCAGTGCTTTGCTGGCCATCATTGATAGAGGATTGTTCTGCTGTAATCACATATGCAATGCTGGGCCCTTTGTGTATATGCGAATTCATAAAGTCTTTGTTAATATTTTGGCCACAAGCGACTCCCACACTTGTCTGTTTTTCAGAGAGTTGGCGTAACCGCAGTCCGAGTGGGAGACAGAGTCAGGAGTGGCCTAGCTCTGCCAGGTCATTAAGAGCTCAGTTTGGGAATTTTGCAAATTGTTCACAAATGGAATCTCAGCTCGACTGACTCAATCCCTAAAATCCGGTGGATTACTTCCCTCCCCTCTGCTACCTTCTGTACTCCTCCACTCCTATGTGGATTTCCTTCCTTGATCCCACCGTTCCAGGCAGACAGACTATAACGGAGGTGAGAGACGGTGTGTCAGGATGAGGTAGAGCGTGTGAGCGAGCACTGAAAGGTAAAGAGTGCACTGGCATGTTAGCATGATGACAGATGAAGATAAAGAGCGTTGAGAGGGGGCGGAGCTTCACTGTTTGCAACAGGCAAGACTGGGCACGTGCAGTATGAGGATTCTGCCATGGCGACTAGGAATGGGAGGGGCTTCCTAGTGGATGTCAAAAGGGGTGTGGCCTCAAAGTGAAGGGGAGGAGTGGGTAACTTTTTGCCAGTCAAGATCATAACTGCAAAACATGTGGTTTCCAGTTTTGAATACCTCATGTCAAAAGTCACGAGAATACTAAAGAAGCATGAATACTGGCATGCCGAGAGAGAGAATGAAACGGCGGGGGTGAGAGAGAGAAACAGGAACAGAGATAGAGCGAAGGCTTGTCTGAGAGATGGCCAAGTTTGATAAGTTGGTGAAAAGTTGTACTGTTTCTTTTTTATGCGGTGCAGAACACGAGGAGGCCGAGTGAGGACTGGAACAGCCTGTCTTCTAGCTCTGTTTTCCCCTCTGGTCTAGTCTTCAAGTGACACTTCCAGACTCTCGGGGAGATGTATTGTGTGTACGAGTAAGATGTCAGGATAAGATTACATGTCTCCTCCGAGCCAAACATGTGTACGATGTTGCTCGAGGTGGACGCCATGATGAATGTCCGAGCGATGGCGTAGGGATGGGAGTTTTGGAACTGATGCAGTGTTGGTGAAGATTCTTTAAACCTCAAATGGCTTATGATTTTAAAGTAGTTACATTTATAATCAATGCATAATTTTTTGAAGCCATTCATTTACATGAAACGTGAATAAAATGATTTATTAGAACTACGTGATTAATCCTTATTGATGTATATAAATATGTATATAGATTTCTAATAATTTTAATTGTTTGCTTATTTTATTTACAATTTTAATTTAGTAAAAAATTAAAATACGTTGTAAACTAATAAAAAAATTTTTTTGTTTTTTTTTTTTACAAAATTAGAAATCGATTTATTTGATAGTTATTTTAATAGTTTTGGAACTATTATTTATTTTTATTTAGTCAATGTATTTATTTTAACCAAATTTATTTAAAAATTTGTATTTTTTTTTTTTTGACTTTTTTTTATCTATATAAATTTTTTTTTAAATATATGTACTTTTCCATTATTTGACAAATACAAAATTTTATTTATTTTATAGTATGTTTAATGTTTTGGAACTTATTTTCTATTTAATTAATGTGTTTATTATTAACAAAATACGTACCAAAATGTAATTCATTTATTTTTTTTATATTTTGAGTGTATTTATTTTTTTTATTTATGTTTTTAAATTATTTTAACAAATTATAATTACAATGTATTGATTTAATTTTATTTTAATAGCTTTGGATCTATTATTTATTTTCATTATAAATGTATTTATTTTTACACCAAGTTTGTTTGGACTTTTTTTTATTTTCTTATTGTTAACAAATCTATAACTGTTATTTATTTATTTTATTTATTTTATAATTATATTTTGTTTTTGTTGTTTTTTTACAAATATTTTACAAAATTTACAAATTTGATTTTGCAATTTTGAAAATAATATTTATTTTCATTAATTTATTTAATTTTAAACAAAATTATGAACTATGTGATTTACTTTTATTATTTAATTTATTATTATATTATTATATTACTGTTTTTATTTCTGACTAATTTTGGAGCTATTATCACATTACTGACAATGTAGTTATGTTAGTAACTTGGCTAATTTTACCTAATTGTTTCTCTGAACTGGTGTTCAGTTACAGTTGCAGTTCATATGTCAGGAAATCTGGAATGTGTCAATGTGTTTAAACATGCATACTTTTGGGTAGAATGTGCTGTTGAGTTTGAGCGTTGTAGACTGTTTAGTGTGTGCGTTTCATGATTCAAAACGTGTGTTTGAATGGTATGTGTATGTGTGTCAACATCTGAGTGTACCCTGAGGGAGCTACAAGGACTAGTTGTGGTAATCTGAGGCGTGTGCACGCAGACGGAGCTGAAATTAAGTGGTGTTCTGTGTCTCTGTCATCACCGGCAATCTGTCTGGACATATTCACGCACACAGAAACACATGACTCTCTGTTGCTTACACTCTGCACAAACTTCCTGAGCTATATAACATGGTGCACAGATCGAAAAACTAGCAGAATAGGCAATGCATGCTCAATCAATCCTTCCTATAAACATTTCAGGCCCCAGGGGAAATTTTCTTGTTCAGAGGTTGCTTTTTCATAGCTCAGGAGACATAATGGATTTCGTTTTAAAGCAGTCCGTCCAAAAATGAATATTCTGTCATCATTTACTTATTCCAAACCTAGTTGATTTCTTCTGTGAAACACAAAATGATAACTTTTTTTTAAAAATTGTATATAGGTTTTTAAAAGACATTTCATATTCAGTATATGACTGATTAGACTGCACTGATGTAAACTATAGGCTACTGAATCAAAATAGAACTAAATTGAGCAGAAAAAAAACTTTTTAGAGTTTATTTAAAGCTGAAATTGTATTCGTTTCATAATTCGTTATTTTCTTGTATATTACTGGGAAGCTGCTTTGAAACAATCTGTATTTTATAAAGTGCTATATAAATACATCTAACTTGGCTTGATTTGAAAGTCAGACCCCATTTACTTTCATTGTATGGACAAAAATAACATCTTTTTTTATTTCCGTCATGTTTCAAGTAATGCAGGTTTGGAATGACATCAGGGTGAGTAAATGTTGACAGAATTTGTATTTTTGGATGAGCTATATCCCTGTTCCAGATGTCCTACTTTAGAAATACAAAGGTTTTTTTCTCAGAATAAAAATCTGAGAAGTAGAACACTCTTAGAAAAAAATGGTCTTCATTTGCCATCCATTTAATCTCATGGCTGTCTAGGAGAAGCAGTTGAGATATTAAAGATCTTCTTTGGTGATGTTTTCATTCTTTTTGAGTCCACACACAGGCAATCCCAGTCCTGACTAATTCTCTAGGCATGGTCTGCGATCTGAGGTCCCCATCAGTGATCATGCGGCAGTTAAAACCTGATTCTGAGCCGGTGACTGAAGCCTGACATCGGCTCCATCTGGTGCGGCTCGTCTAGTGTAAAGCAGAGATCCAGGGATCCAGCTAAGTGAGAATGTTTCCAGCAGTTCGGGTCGTTTGTCATCGAGTTTGTCACATGCCGGAAGAGGACTAGTGATAGAGCGAACGAGCGAGAGAGACAGTATGAAGAGCCAGGCTTTAATACAAGCGAAACACAACTGTCTTTTAAAGATGTCCTCTGGTATTGTTTAAAAAACTGTTTCAGATTAGACGAGTATACGTTGAAACAGAAGGCAAAGGAGGGAAACGAGGAGTGAAGCATAGGTGGTGGAGATTGTGAAATAGCCTGAGCTCCAGAGAGAGATAAAGATAGCGGATAATTGGGGGAAAGTTAGTTGGCACAGTGGGGATTTCTTCTTGGATTCAACCTCCTTGGCTGGGGAATGGAAGGATGGGAGGAGGGGGATGAACTTGGTCAGACTATGAAGTTGGATTTAATGTCAATCACTTTTTTTTTCCACCCTCATACTACACAAACAATTCTAACAAAAGAATTTTTCAGCGGGAGAGAAGAAAGTTGCAGAGTTAGAGCATTTTCTCTTTCTGGCTCTGAATTGACAATCTGCAGTACTTTTTCCCTGAAGGAAAACACAATCCATTTATCAACAGGAGCCAACAGGATTAGCAGTCCCGGCATTATCAGATTTCAATAGCAAGAGTGTAGCTGTGGAAAAAGTTGAGAACGGAGATGACAGAGAGTGAAAGAAAAGTCTATGGTCCTCAGATAATTTATATATATAGATAGATAAATAAAATTCAAACTCGTTGTTTTTGGTCTGCTTAATGCTTTACATGTCCTCTAGAAATATATAGTGACCCAACAAAGCAGAAAAAGTTCATGTATCAATATGTTTTGTTAAATACAAATATGTAAACAGGCCTTAAACAATATTAGTCACTTGAGAAGCAAACACTACAAATCAATTAAATCTATTTTTAGAAGTTCATCTTAAGCTATTTTATATTTTATTTAATATCATATCAAAAACATGTTTTAATGAAAAATATTTAGTTTGATTTAAGAATTCTGTTTTTTTTTAAGAAGTTAATATACTTGTACTCACAAAGCCACATTGCATTGATCAAAAGTGACTGTAAAGACATTTATAATGTTACAAAAGGTCTTTTGAACTTTCGACTTCTCATCCAGAATCCTGAAAAATGCACGCAACTTCCACAACAATAATAAGCAGCACAAATTTTTTTTCAACATTGCTAATAATAAAAAAATGTTTCTAGTGAAGAAAATCAGCATATTAGACTGATGGTCTGATATCCTGTAAGCTTTTCGAAAGAGTGAGTGTTGCTGAGAGTCAAACTTTGCCATCACAGGAATAAATTACATTTAAAAATCTTTAATGAGATAAATGATATGCTTAGTGAGCATAAGAGACATCTTTCAAAAACATTTAAAAAATATTACTGACCAGACCTCAACTTTTGAAACCGTAAAATTTTTTTTTTTATGCTGGTTTTAAAGCATAAACCTCAAGAAATCTTGTTAGATTTATGCATAAGATAATGTTAATGATGTAAAAAAGACAACTTCTAAAGTTTAAATATCTTGGGTATTTATACATATCAAGTAAATTGGTACTTTTTAAGTATTTTTAGATATTTTACTCCAAGTTTTGCTCCATCTTAAAAATGCTTCACAGTTTCCTCCTGTTTCTTTGTTTGTTCTTTTGTCACCCTCAGCCTTTATGACACAACAATTACATGAAGAACCTCAGTGTTACAATTGATGTACTTTACTGTCTGCTCAAACAAAAGGGCCATTAAAGTGTCCTACTCTCTCTCTCTCTTTCTCTCCCCCACTCATATTCTCCTCTCTCTCTCCCCTGCTCTCTCTCTCACTCTTTCTTCCTGTCTCTGTCTATGAGGGTCGCCTAAAGAAAATAAATGAGAACCATAACAAAGTCAAGAGCCACAAGATCAATAAACAGCTTAATGAATACCATTCTCAGCGCATGCCCCGACGTGCTCGGAGGAGGACTCTTTGTTTCTTTGTAAGTGTGAAAAAGCAAAGGGGGTTTGGGAAAATGAAAAGCAGAACGCCGCAGAGTGGGAGATTGTGAGTGTATTTGGAAGGAAGTGCAGTATATGTTTATGGAGAGCCTGACCAGCAGCGCAGACTGACAGGAAATGGTGTCTTTTCTTAGGCGGCCGGGCCGTACCACTACCAGCGGGATGACAGAGGTCGGGAGGGGGGTGAAGATGGATGAGGCAAGGCTGAGACGCAGGCACCTCTGTTGCTCCTGGCATTGTGTTCAGCTGTTTGCTTGACTTGAACCCTGGTGGCTCTGTCCACTCCCCAGCTGTTCACTCATTGAAAGCCATTGGCACTGACACTGGCAGAGCTATTTATTTCATTGGGGGGTTTTTTCCAGGTCATGTAGTACTGATTGCCTGTGTGTGGCGGAGGTATATGTGGCTTATTAGGAGTAGGGGGGCTAATTTGTGACAACTAAGGTTGTGAGGGTTACTGGCAAGAACTTGTTGAATCGACTGGTAGTCTCTGAGCTGCTTGTTACTTGATCTAGTACTTGTACACCAAACCCAGTGGTCATGGTTTTGAAAACCTGAAATAATTCTGAGAATTTTCATTTCCAGACCTGGAAAAGTTTTGGAAATGACTAAAACCATAAAAGGGAAAATACATGTTTCTTGTTGTGCTCTGCTCTGAGGTATTGTCTCAGCTGGATATTGCCACAAACCACCATATAACATTAGTTTCTCTTATTAGCGAACAAATGGCATCAATATGTATAATCGCTTACTTCAATTGATGCTGAATCTTGATATTTGACATACAAATGGAAATCTATTGCAGCAATCTCTATGAGATGATTTTGACCAGCTTGAAAGGTCATGCAAAAAAGGTCATTAGTCAAAATAGTGTGGGAGCCCTCAATAGATGCCATACGCAATTGTACTTTGAAATCAAGGCTGTGACTAACAGAAGTACATTATTTAATAGTTGTACTGATGGTAGTATTATTTAAAATATTTTATAATTATATATATCAATATATATTATTTGAAAAACTATATATTGATTATTTATTATTAGATTCTATAATTTTAATTATAAATGGATTTATGTTTTCTATTTTTTGTTTGTTTATTCATTAATTCGTAATGTTGTATTTAGAAAAAAGAGCTGGAAGGAATGAAATGACTTTTAATTTGATAGACTTACGTGACAACATCTACTTGTATTTTTTAATCCAAATATTACGTTATTTGAAAAAAATTATATATATAATCTCATTTTTTAAATATTACTATTCTTTTTTGGTTACTTATTTATCATTTATTGAACTTTTTTTTTTTTTTTGGTCAGGAAAGGAAATCAGCTAGGTTTGTTTGGCAAAAAGTCATACAGTCGTCTGGTAATCTCTAAATTTGCTGTTGTGCTGCTAAACCGGTAGACTATTGTCAGGGTAGACATCATATTTCATTATTTGCAAATGATAATGAGGCTGTGAGAGATAGATGTACAGTCCATTCAAGGTCCTAGGTCATATCCAGGCACACATTTAGAAGCTGAGGAGAACTCTGTAGATAGCTCATTAGAATTTCTCATTAGAATTACCAATTAGAATCGGATTGCATGCTTGTTTAATAAATATTTGACTAATTTGATAATGCTGTCAAGTCCATAGATTCCCTCTGGGCCTGGTCATGTCTAATTTCCACAACCATGTTTCCCAGTTTTTTTTTATCCTCTGAATATATATTAAAAAGTACACATTTTTGTACTTGGTCAGCTAAGCAAGCGTCTTCAGCGTACACATCAGTCTTCCATTTAACCGACTGTATGCTTCTACCCCTCACAGCCTCATTTTCACGCACGTCAAATGAAATGCGCCATCCACTGACTGTAGTCCACGGGAAAGGACTCAAATTCATCATGTCTTGGTCGCACTGTGAAGACAAGCCCTGACATTCCTTCCCAAGTTCATCTTCCTGTTGGTCTCCTGCTTGGCGTCCTCTAGCGCATGGATTCTCCCCACGCAACTGAATAAAGTTCCTCTTTTAAAAGCTTCTATGAGGGCCAGAGGGGGCTTTGAATATTCGCCACATACTTAATGAGTTAGAGGCAGCAGCGACCATCAGTCATTTACTCTGTTTTTGTGGAGACAAAGGCGAGAATTTTGCCCTGGCATCTGCTGCTTGCACAATGCTCTCCCTCTCTCTCTCTTTTGCTCGCTCGCTCTGGACTTTAATGTGGTTATGATTAGAGACGGGGCTGAGAGACGGGTTCATATGTACTGCAAAGGAAAAAGGGGGAGGTGCGCAAAGCGAGAGAGCATGTTTGTGTGCAGTGTGTGCTGAAATATGAATCACAGAAGAGACAAAAAAAAGGCCAGAGAGAATCAAATAAAAGTTTGTCCTCTAACCAGATCAGAGCTGGCAATGCAAACACACAAACACACACTGTGGCCCCTCCCTTTGGCCCTCTCTCTCTCTCTCTCTCTCTCTCGTCGCTCTCCTCCTCCTTCCTCCCGTCCTCGCCGTCTCAGTCTCTCTCTCTCTCTCTCTCGCTCTCTCTCTCTCTCGCTTAACCCTCTCTCTCTCACCCACCCCCCTTTTCGATTGCTCTCTCTCTCTCTCTCTCCCTCTACCCCCCTCTGTGTACGCAGGACTGAGGCAGTTGGTTCGCTCCAGTGTGTCTGAGAGCCGCGAGTGCTATGTGGGGCTGTTATTTAGGTCTGTTACAACACGCTAGGAGCAGCTCACCCCGAGCAACCAGCACCGCAGATCAGCCGGAGAGGGAAAGAGAAACAAGCAGCGTGACAGAGAGAGAGAGGAAACGCTTACAAGAGCAAAACCAGCGGGATCAGGCAGCACGTATATCCTGACTAGAGGAATTCCAGCAGGGGATTTAGCGCTGTCGTAGCTGCTGGTGTCGTTATTGTTTTTTTTGGTGACGTGAGGTGTTCGGAGGCGGGTGGGCGACGGGGACGCAGCATGTTCGACTGTATGGAGGCTCTGGGCATGGGTCCCCGCCAACTCTACGATGTCACCAACCGGGGTGCATGCATGCTTCGGAAGGCGAGCCCCTTCTACGCAGGACTGGACCCTTTTGCTTGGACGGGGACAGCCAGCGTACGCTGTAAGTGCCTTATCTTATTCTTTTAAAGGGGTTTCTCATTGACCACAGGACGCTCGGTGCCAAACAAACCACTCAAGCTGCATTCATCAAGCTGTGTTTGTGTGTTTTAGAGATGCTGTTTGAGTCGATCGGTTTCCACGATTGTCACGAGCAGAGTTTGGTTTCACCGACGGTGTGGGTAACCTGATTTTTGATCTTGTCGTTTGATGAAAAGTTAAACAGAAAGAAGTAATGCGAGAGGGAGAGATGAAAGAGAGTGTGTTTGAGAAAGAGAGGGAGAGAGAGAGAAGTGGGTGGGGGGGGAACCTGACACTGTGCTATAATTTCAGTCATGCAGATTGCATTTGTCTTCTTCACTTCACAATTGTGCCTGACAGCTCTGGTATCCCAGCATGCCTGACCACGGCTTGGCCCACACAACAGCATCAAACAAGCGCAAAAGTGAAAAAACGAGAGGGACATTACTCAAGTATGTGTCACTGATGAAACTGGAATTGGAAAACGGATTGGGTGATTAGACTCTGACAGGAAGCCAAATTGCAAATGGCATTAAATAAATAGTAAAGAATTGGCGTAAATACACTGAGTGGAAAGTTCACTAAGAGCTAGAAGACCTGGACAGCTCTTCGATTTTCCCCCTTTTTCATTCTCTGTCTGTTTCAACCATTTTATTTTTCCTTCCTCTGTTCCAGACCTTAGACAGCCTTTGGCTTTAAAAACAATCATGCTTTATCATAGACAAAACTCAGGTTCATTTTCTTAAGGGATCCATCTGAACATGATGAGAGAACTGAGAAAAAACCCTCAAATGTCCAGTTCGGTAAACATCCCTGTTACCCTTTTCCCAAAATGCACGGCGCTCTTGCTGTTTTCCATTTGTATTTATTGAAGCTTCTGCTTTTTGTTCCTCCTTCTCAGCCTCTGAGTGCGACTCATCTGTCTTCATTAATCGTGAAAGACACCAACGTTTCAGTGGCTGTCAGCCACACTGGGTTCTCTTTAATGAAGACAGATGCCCTGTCTGAACTCGACCCGGAGGGGAGGGGAGGGAGGGAGGTCCAT
The DNA here is from genome assembly GCA_018155175.1 of Sinocyclocheilus anophthalmus. Lineage (NCBI taxonomy): Eukaryota > Metazoa > Chordata > Actinopteri > Cypriniformes > Cyprinidae > Sinocyclocheilus > Sinocyclocheilus anophthalmus. The sequence goes on along the minus strand of JADLZN010006541.1, from coordinate 290,127 downwards.
AATGCCTCTTCTCCTTGGCCAGGACCCTGATGATAACAAGATGAAATCTGTTTATTTAATCAGTCATGTCTCACCAACGCTACACAAGCACACGATCCATGTTGGAAAACGAGTCCTCCGATTGCACCGCCGCTGCTTCTCGAATTCTGTTCCTTCCTGGTTCCAGGAAATAGCGGAGATCGAGAGGCAATCGGACAGATTCCGCTGCCCTCGGGGAAGAACAGGAGCGGTGTACTGTTACAAGCCACCATGCCCAGTAACCTCTGTAAAGAAGACCGGCCTATCCGACCACAGGATACACACAGTTGTTGCTCTTCATTGTCCTCTTAGACCAGTTTAATCAGTGTTTAGGCCAGTATTTCATTAGGGGCAGGCCAGCTGCAATGCATTGTGGGTCCATTTGTCTCACTGTCTCTTACAGTTTCAGCTTTTTTGTGTCTTTATTTGATTAGAGAGCAGCAGAGAGAGGGGGTGGGGACACATTGCAGGCCAAGACTCGAACCTGCGTCAGCAACATTAACACCATGACTTAACGTATCTGGGAGATTTTGGCATTTTTTATTTAGTAATCTGTAGTAAGGAAGTTTCCTTCTCATTAAAAATAGTTTTTCTGCATCTGGTACTTTTTGTTTTTACAGTTTGTTGAATTTTAGCCCACAAGTGCCTTTTCTTGGCTCTAGGCAAAGTAATGTCTGTTTTTGCCAGTACTTCTCATAAACTCTATAAATATTCTGGATTGTGCTGGTCATGTGGCTCTACACCAATGTTAAAAAGTTTAGGGTCAAATATATACAGTATATATACAATGATGCATTAAATTAAACAAAAGTTTCAGTAAAGGCTTGTTAAAAAATTGTTTCAAATAAATGCTTTTTTTTTTTACTTTATATTCAGCAAGAATCCTGAAAAGAAGTAATCACAGTTTCCATAAAAATATTAAGCAGCATAACTGATTTGACAAATTCTTCAACAAATAAATGTTCTTTTGAGCACCAAATGATTTCTAAAGGCTCATGTGACACTTAAGACTGGAGTAATGACTGTTGAGAATTCAGCTTTTCCATCACAGGAATAAATTACATTTTTTTTTATATTAATATAGAAAACAGTTGTTTTACATTGCAATAATATTTCACAATATTACTCTATTGAATGTTTGAACGTCTTGTGTGTTTTTGACGTGCTAAATGTACATTTGTGGATTACATTTAGATGTTTTGCTTTTATTTTCACCACGTGATTAAAATGTACCCGTTTTTTGGTTTGTTGTAGCTTGCCCTACACCATTAACAAAATCCTCTGCTGCCTGTTAGAGGTGAAGAGCAAGAGAATCACAGCCCACTGTCAGTGTGGCCAGTCTTTCCTGTTTTTATGTGCAGCAGTTCGAGACCTTTGCAGTTTTTTTAAATTCAATGTCAGAGGTTATGGAGAGGCTTTGCACGGGCCAATGTCAGCTCTCCTGACTATGTGAGCTGCTCTTGTTCCATCCCTGGAAGGGAAGAGAGCTGAAAGAGCTTTTTTATTGAGCAATCCTTGAAGCACCAGGGCCCTATTGAGCCATATGTTTAAAAAAAGGAAGCACGCAGATGATTTAGTAATCTATACATACAAAAGATATCATCACGTTTCTCTGAAGTGCTCTTAATTTACCTTTTTGTTCGCTAAGAGGTTGCTAATGATGACTGTTAGAAAGTTTTTGTGTATATTATTTGGATTAAATGGTGGGTTTTTGCTTCATTAAAATAAGAACTAGAATCCGGGATCGTCTTCCTGTCCTTATCATTTGGGCTCATACATACACGCTATTGTTTTCTGCAGTGTGCTGTCCACATCAGAGTCTGATAAGCTCTCTGAAACAGAGCTCTGCGTGAAAGACAGGGAAATGAGGGCTTCCTGTGTCTGCTGTCACACGCAGCCTGGTCTCATTTTTTGTTTTAATGGAAGTCCTCAATTATTTCGTTATAATTACAAAAAGATTCAATTAAAAGATTAGAGTGCCCGACAAGGCAGGGGAATAAAAAACGATACTTGATTGATTCGATGCTTGAGAGAGAGTGTGTGTGTGTGTGTCTCTCAGCGTGTGTGTATGTTGAAGGAAAAAGGGAAAAGTGGTTTGCCGTGAGGGATTCACACTGATTGCCTCCCAGTCCAATGATAGAGAGATAATCTGTTAATGTTAAAGAAGCTGTGAATAATATTTTTACTTCTTAAAACATGTGCTCGACTATCTTGCATTTCAATGCAAGCACATTCTAACCCAGTGTGGGTTGTCAACCTTACAAATTAAGGATGCACTAATATTAAAATTCTGACTGATAAGCCTATAATTATTTTCATGTTATAGCCGGTAACTGATGAATGGCTGATATTTAAATGTCATAATATTTTGTCTAAATGAATTAAATATGTAACACTAAAATCAATCGTTTTGGATGCTACAAGTCAATTTAGGCATCAAAACATCATAATGTACAGTATAAAATGGATATATTTTTACTAAAGCATTATTAGTGCTTTTAAAGATTAACTAATTAAGGATTAGATGATGGCAAATGTGATCTAAATTTAAAAATAGTGAAAATGAGAATCCACAGTTACATATCCAATGCATCCCTAAAAGGTAAGCTTATTAAATGTCGAATCTCATAAGAAATGTGTCTGTGCTGTAATTATGTGCTTGTATCTTGTGCGTTTGCATCTGTGAAGTATTTAAATGTGGTGCAGTAGCTGTGTATGGATGGCCGTTGAACTCTAAGAGGGAGTCGAATGCAAACCCAAAAGAGGAGGCCTGACGCGGCTGCTGAAATTCCACAGTCTGCCGCTGGAATCCATTTGCTGCTGTTTGGGCAGTTTATAATATCCCGGCAGGGTCAAGGAACCGTAAATGAGAGAGATCCGCCTCTCATGGAACTGCAACAATGACTGTTTTGCACCGCTTGAAGGATGGGCGAATTTTAGACTGACTGTGAAATGATCCAACGGTGCAATTGATTGAACCAAAACATGCACATAGTTCTGTTTGGTTTAGACTATTAGGCGAGTTCTTTGCACCTTGTTGTAGATTTCAGAACCGTCCCGACGGGCAAGCCGAAAGACTCATTGGACAGTCCAAATTTGTCCCACATCTATTCAGGAAGCATTGCTAATTAGCTAATCTTTCCACTTCACTTTCATGGGTCTCTGAAAGACACAAACAAGGCCAGGCATCATGGGATTGAAAACTCTGGGTGAGGCTCAATGACTGTCATAGTTTGGCCATCACCTCCCTTTTGTCCCATGAATTAGTGGATGTTTACTGAGAGCTCCAGTGCCTGGTTGGCAGTTTCTCTCTGGTGGCGAGGTGTTGGCAAGATCTTTGTCAGTCTGAAACCATGTGTGAGCTCAGTGTGAGGGGAGAAGTTCTGTTACCAGTGTGTTGTTGACTGACGGCTTGGCTCTGTCGTTACTAGCGCTCACTGTTATGTGAAAATGTGAGGCGAAATATAGCTCAAACCCCCACTATGTTTGTTTGCAGCTGGGCCGCAGGAACTCCCCGTCAGTCAATCATTGGTTTTATCTAAAATGAGAATCAGGTTGAGGGGTTGCAGCACTGTTGATGAGACGATGCGTCTCAGAAGACATTGATTCTGGTATCGTGTTGTATTGCTAGTGCCGAGATCTGGTGCACGTTTCAGTGTTTAATGTTACCTCAATGCTTTTGATTCTTTAGAAATCTGCATATTATTGTTGTGAAACCTACGAGGATAAAACAATACTTTCAGACTGATTTTATCAGTGGTGTCATGTCACTGATAATCTTGCAGCTCTTGTCACGAAAAACATCCTGTTGTACAATGGGGAGGGATGGTCAGCAAGTCATCCACCAACCAACTAGCTGATGTAGATTTTATTTTTATTTTTTTCTCTGGTATTTTTAGTAGTATTGCTTTAAAGGGGAATTAAGATTTCTTTGAGATTTTCATGTGCTGAGTGTGAGCTGTGGTTGAGCATGCTGAAACTGTCAGTGCGGTAAAACTCCCAGAGAGAAGTTGCGCCTTTATATTTATCCCCTTTAAAGCACTGTCTTTACTGCCATCAAAGCACCACGGGAATAACCAATTCACTGCCTTTTAATATAAAATTTAAGAATATTTCTATATGACATAAATTGCCATTTCTCTCTGATATTTTAAGACAACACGTATACGTCAATATCTAAACCATAAAAATGGTGTGTTAAAACCCCTAGCTGTCTCATCATATATATATATATATATTTGTGTGTGTTGTGTGTCTGTGTATTTTTAGATTTGTTTAAATAATTTTTTATAGAGAGAGACACATTTCCTAACAGTAAAATAATAGTCATATAATATGAAAACGTACATATATTTAACATTTTGTGTGTGTAGATGGAGGTGAGAGGCCATCCTAAATCAGCCATGAAAGATGAATGGATACAAGAGCCCAAGGATGCTTGTTAGGGAAGACCATCTGTACTTTACCCCCACACATCCATCTTTTTAAACGATCATCTGCTGTCTAAAGACTCAGCGCAGTGTTTAGAATGAGCAGGGACGACACCGTCTGTCTGGTGGATGGTGTCTATGGCTTGGCCGGTCTACGCTCCATTTAGAAAAGCTGTGTTGGCTCTAAATAAAAAGCATATTGTGGTTTAGTCAATACAATGGAGTTGGATTTGTCTCTCAAGGTGACTTCCTAAACGGCTGAGCTCTGTCTGTTGCTCTCTGGGTGTTACGAGAGTACATCAAACCGCACGCAGTAGTGTTTTGAAACTTCGCAATTGCCAGTTTGCACGAAACGTGCCCATCCACACCCTAACATCTTGGGCAGTCGCTGATGGTGTGATGCCACACTAAAGTGAAAAATTCCACTCTCGTAAGCACACATCATATGGTAATTTCCCATATAGTCAAAGCAGAAGTTTCTCACAGACGCGCCCTTGTGCCATTAGAAAGAACAGAACTGTGCCAGGCTGTTGAACTGATAGTGAAAGAACGAGTATTTATATACAAGAGACCCACAGCTACTATAAGCATCAACCACAAATCACATAAACAGCAGGAAGCCACAACTCTGTTGGGTCCTCTCCTTATGCAAAGCAAAGTTTTGCTTTGAGCTCATGCAGTTTCTAACTAATGACAGTTAGATGAGATTCGAGCGAGTCAAACAGGCCTGCACTTTATTTTGCAGAATTAAGGTGTCAGCCTTTAAAGTTCGGCTGCTTCTTCTTTTGTGGTTTCTATTGTTTGGGGAAGGAAGCAATAAGGTCCAGAGTCCCGCTCCAGTCCTAAGCCGAGAGACACTTCAGGCTGTGACTCAAGCTAAGTTGCCCGTCTTAAAGCAGGTGAGCGCAGACAGATGGTGAGAGGAAGTCTGCAAGGACCAGCAGATCAAAGATAATGGGTAGATGAGGCTGTCTCGCTGCCTGTTGGCTTGATCAATGGTTGTGTCCATGGAGGACGCATCCAGCCATTGGAGTGGAGAGGAATTAGAGGAGACACTCTCACTCAGGGGTTGACAGCACAGATGAAGCCTGGTGGGGGAGCTGGAGATTCAGTGGAGTTGCAAATTTGGATGTCTGTACCAGAAATCTGTCTTCTCTGAATCAGGCCTTCATTCCCGGTCTTTGTGCTCTGATTACCCCTCACTGTCTAGTTTGGATAGAGTCCTACTAGAGGAATAGGACACAAGTCCCTTAAATGGTTTACTAAATGGGCCTTATTTTGCACTACACAAAAGCTTTCTGTCAGTAAACTCTTGAATTGTTCTTTTGCAGAACTGTTTCTTGCAGAAAAGTGCTAGCAGGTTCTAGATTCTGTGAAGAACCACTGAATAGGCCTAGATGACTTTCTAAAAAGCTAGGGAATTGAAAAGGTCTTTGAGGAGGTTTCCCTATGGCTTTGGGCTATAAAAACCATTTTGTTTCTAATTGAAAACTTTATTTTTAATTAAATAGTCTTTCAGTGGACACTTTTATCTAGAGCAGCTTACATATTGCAAATTACATTTATTATAGAGACAAGCCCCTGGAGCAACCCAAGGGTAAATTACTTGCTCAAGGGCATGATGGATCCAATGAAGATCAATGGAGTTAAACCAGCAACCTTCTGGTTACCAGACCAAAAAAAAGACACCTTTGGTAATGGAGAGAGCAGTATCTGTGTAAGCCGTAGTTGAGAGGGTGTCTGATTGCCTGTAATCCAGGAAGGACTCAAGTGTGGGCGATTGATTCTCTGAGTCCATTGATGTGTTAGTGCCACTCATTCAGGGGTCATTCAGGCCAAATGCTGGCTCACCTTCATCCAGACATGCCTCAGGTCTGAGATGTTGCAGATTGAGAGTAGTTTAACTTTAAATGGATAGTTGATCCAAAAATCGTTTACTGGTGTGGCCATATTAGCAGAACTGCAGCATATTTTTGCAAGCAAAAAAGGGTCCAACAGCGTAGAGAGGTAGGACGCATTTCCTACATAGAAGTAACTTTCAAACCAAGCAACTTCCTGTTGGTCTATGTGGGAAAATCACATGACCAGCTTGAAAATAAGCAAAACCTGCATTTTGCAACTCCCAATTGCGCAGATTCCTATTGGAATGGCTCGATTTCTCAGAGCAACAGTCAATGTGACCCCATTTACCCTCACATTGTTTCAAACCCCTATTATTATTATTATTTTTCTTCTAAATAAAGCATTTCGTAAACTGAAAGTTAATGGATTCCAAAGCAACACTGGACCACATTGACTTTCATGGGACACAAAAAACAGACATTTTTCAAATTATTATTTTGTTGTTCCAGTCATGCTGGTTTGGACTGACTTGATGGTGAGTAAATGATGACAGATGCTTCACTTTTGTGTGAACTAACCTTTTCAGACAGATCCAGCCATTAAGTCTGCTCATACCTGTTGCCCTTTTGCTCACCTTGCGTGATGGGGCTGACCTACAGAAGACCTATTGCTGGCCGACTCCATGACTGAGAACGATAACTGTATGTGTTCATGTATGTATTCATGCCTGTGTGCTGGTTATGACATGAGGGTGTAAATTCCTTCAGTCTTGTCCAGTCTGGGCTGTATGTAAGTCTTTCTCTCTTTTTCTGTCTTTCGCTCTGAGCCATCTCTTGGACGGCAGCCCAGTTTTATCACAGGGCTTCCTTTCAGAAAGGGCCTTACTGCAAAAGGAAGGACTCCTCCTTTTTTACAGGCCTGGGATGGAGAGCATGAGAGGGAGGGATAAAAAGTAGAAAAACGGGAGGAGAGGAGGGGGAGATCAGGTAATGAGCTCTCAGACAGCTGTTGACAGCAACTGCTACTGCTCAGCACCTTTAATGAAAGCACACACACCTCTTAGCCCTGTAACTTAACACTCGTTTTGCACTGCATCTGTGGTGCAGAGACATTGTTTTTAAACTGGCCTCCTGAAGTAATTTTAGAAGGTAGGTCAACTCCTAAATTAAAGCTTTTAATTAGGGGTGCACATTATATCAGTTATTGTAACTGTTACAGTTAAATTGATAACTGTCTGATTATATTGGATCTTTATTTTATTTTTAATGTAATTTTATTTTAGTTACAACAAACAATTATCCACTTTTATTTATTTATTATTTATTTATTTAGTTATGTCTTTATTTATTTATTTTGTTGATTAGGTGCGTTAATTTTCTTTTTTTGGTTGTGTTAAAAATAGTATTTTTACCATTAAATTGCGTTTTTTAAGTAAATGTGACATGTAAATAGCAATTATAGTATCTGGAAGGTTTCACATCTTCATTTAATATGATCTCTCAGTATGTGAAAAGTTATGTTCTTATTCACTTCTTTTATTTATAAACAATTTATCAGCTATATAGCTATCATGAACATTCGGGAACTTGTTCAAAATCTTTTGTTGACTGAGTATTTTATGTTATTTTCAGCTTATTTAGTTTTTCGGATTTTTTAGTACTTGACAAAATAGTATCTGGTATTAGTTTGACTCTGTTTAAGTGATTGTTTCTCTCGATACATCAACATTTTTACTCTCGCTGCATTATGTGAATTTACAAATGTCGAAAAACAGCTTTCAGTAAGATAAAGCCTGCAATCAGAGAGAATACATCCAGCGGAAAGAGACAGTGATGCAGTGGAGAGGAAGGAAATGGGGTTGTGTAGTATGAGGTGGTACGATGACAACAGCATGTGAGGAGGATCTGGCCGTGGGCAGGAAGCCGTGGGCAATGAGACACAGAGACAGAGAAAGAGCCACGGTCGGTTCCCCTCATCAGGAAGTTGGCAGCCAGAGGAGAGGGCTGTGTGTCCTTGCCCATCAGTCACCGCTCGGAGAGAGGGGGGCCCTGCCAGTCAGTCTATCAATCACACCGCTCCAAAAAACCTGGCCAATCTGTGGCCCGTCTGCCACACTGGCTGCACGCACAACAAAGCAGTCTGTCCACCCCACTCGCCAGTATGGGGCTGTAATATGAGGCGAAGGTGAAATCATGGAGCTTTCAGTGGAGGGAAGCAAGATTATGTTCTGAGAAATGCAAAGCGAGCGACACACAAATACACGCCCAACACGCTGAAATACTTAAGAGGAATTGAGACGCAGAGAACTATATTTGCAAATCAAATGGGAGTCTTTAGAGACACTCGTTGGATGAGCGCCCATGCAGAACTGAACACACACACGCTCACATGCCAAGACTAGATTTGGGAACAGAGCTCCACTGAAGATTCAATCACACCCACAGTCACGTACACAAAATCTGCTCTTCTATTGTGAAAGAATAGTTGTTCCGCAGCCAATGCGTTATATGCTGCTCAGCTAAAAGTAGTGTTGCAACACTTAAAACACATGAAGCTGACACTTGTTATTTTTTGTCTTTTTAGACTTGTGTACTTGCTAATTTTTATACTGTCCTTCTGAACCAAAATAAAGAAACTCAAGGTCACAGCTCACTAATGTACCCTGTGGCCTGATTGTTTGCACTACTTGGTTATGTGTTACCGAAGTCGTTCTTCAGGAAAGGGATGAACTAGACCACTTTTTTCGGCAACAAGGACATGTTTATAGTATGCATGCATGTTTATGTGCACCGCATTGTGGGCATTGACACTTACCCACTAGGTCTCACCTAAATATAGATGTTATTGATAATATTTAGATACTTTTTAATTGTATTAATTTAAGAGTTAAAAGTTTAATAATAAATATAAAGTACTTAAATGATTTACTTTAATTTAAGGTAGAATTATGCGTTTTTTTTAAATATTAATATTTTATAATAATGTTTAATTTAAATGTTACATTTTATAAATTTTATTAGGTTATGATTATATATATATACAGGTGCATCTCAATAAATTAGAATGTCTTGGAAAAGTTCATTTGTTTCAGTAATTCATCTCAAATTGTGAAGCTTGTGTATTAAATAAATTCTATGCACACGACTGAAGTAGTTTAAGTCTTTGTTCTTTTAATTGTGATGATTTTGGCTCACATTTACCAAAAACCCACCAATTCACTATCTCAACAAATAGAATATGGTGACATACCAATCAGCTTAATCAACTCAAAACACCTGCAAAGTTTCCTGAGCCTTCAAAATGGTCTCTCAGTTTGGTTTACTAGGCTACACAATCATGGGGAAGACTGCTGATCTGACAGTTGTCCAGAAGACAATCATTGACACCCTTCACAAGGAGGGTAAGCAAAAACATTAATTGCCAAAGAAGCTGGCTATTCACAAAGTGCTGTATCCAAGCATGTTAACAAAAAAGTTGAGTGGAAGGAAAAAGTGTGGGAGAAAAAGATGCACAACCAACCGAGAGAAACCGCAGCCTTATGAGGATTGTCAAAAAAAAAAACCATTCATGAATTTGAGTGAACTTCACAAGGAATGGACGGAGGCTGGGGTCAAGGCAAGAGCCACCACACACAAACGTGTCAAGAAATTTGGCTACAGTTGTCGTATTCCTCTTGTTAAGCCACTCCTGAACCACAGACAACATCAGAGGCATCTTACCTGGGTTAAGGAGAAGAAGAACTGTTGCCCAGTGGTCCAAAGTCCTCTTTTCAGATGAGAGCAAGTTTTTCATTTGGAAACCAAGGTCCTAGAAACTGGAGGAAGGGTGGAGAAGCTCATAAACCAAGTTGCTTGAAGTCCAGTGTTAAATTTCCAAAGTCTGTGATGATTTGGGGTGCAATGTCATCTGCTGGTGTTGGTTACATCATTGTGTTTTTTGAAAACCAAGTCACTGCACCCGTTTACCAAGAAATTTTGGAGCACGTCATGCTACTTCTGCTGACCAGCTTTTTGAAGATACTCATTTAATTTTCCAGCAGGATTTGGCACACTGCCAAAAGCACCAAAAGTTGGTTAAATGACCATGGTGTTGGTGTGCTTGACTGGCCAGCAAACTCACCAGACCTATGGGGTATTGTCAAGAGGAAAATGAGAAACAAGAGACCAAAAAAATGCAGATGAGCCGAAGGCCACTGTCAAAGAAACCTGGGCTTCCATACACCTCAGCAGTGCCACAAACTGATCACCTCCATGCCAAGCCGAATTGAGGCAGTAATTAAAGCAAAAGGAGACCCTACCAAGTATTGAGTACATGTACAGTAAATGAACATAATTTTTCGTAAGGCCAACAATTCACTAAAATGTTTTTTATTGGTCTTATGAAGTATTCTAATTTGTGAGATAGTGAATTGGTGGGTTTTGTTAAATGTGAGCCAAAATCCTCACAATTAAAAGAAACAAAGACTTAAATTACTTCAGTCTGTATGCACTGAACTTATTTAATACACAAGTTTCACAATTTGGGTTGAATTACTGAAATAAACTAACTTTTCCACGACATTCTAATTTATGAGATGCACATGTACATTTTTGTTATATTTATTGTTTTATCTATTTAAAATAGTTTAATATCTTTAATAGTTGTAATTTAGTATTTTGTTAATATTTAAAAAATATTAATATATTTTATAAACATAAATAAATGGTGACTATGTTTATACCATGTGTATCTATTTAAAATTGTTTGACTTATTGTAATATATCTAAAATGTATATTTTTATGTAATAATGTTATAATTATTAATTAATTTAATTATTAATTACATATATTTAATATATAAATTAATGTTAGAATTTGAATTACATTATATTTTTATAATCTAAATACTGTAAATGTTTGTTAATATATTATGTTTTTGACACCCCTGTTGTGTGTATGTATACATATTTTCACAGCATTGGATCATTGTGTGTGTTCGTATATTTACTTATCTTTACATTTTTTTTGCATTTGTGTATTTACTTTGCCTGCTACCACAGGGGCACTTTGTCTGGGTTGACACTGGGATTAGCATAGGACGGTCCACCTAAAATACTTGTGTACAGAGGACACAGAGAGACCAGTTCAGGACAGAAACACAATACCAGGCAGGAAATGAACAGTGTCTACTGATAACTGCAGTCGGCTTCTACCTGTCCCTCCATCAGCAGCCATCCGCCCTCTGCCTTCTCATTGTGATGCAAATCAAGTCCCTGGCTGGAGAGCTGATAAGGAGGCCTCTCATTTCAGAGCGCTTTGTTTCCCAAACAGAGGAGAGCTTAGCAGAGGGGATGCAGAGAGGGCCTCTGGCCTGACATAAGAACCCATCCCATTGTGCACCCCGGGGAGAAGTGTTGACTGATATTTGGGAAGAGGTGTTAGAGGGAGGGAAAGCGACCAAGGTTTTTACGGCAGGAACCGTCTCGGGTTGTTGAGAGATCCTGATGGATTTTTATCCCTCTCCCCTCTCCCATTCTTTTTACTCTCAGTTACTCAGATGGTGTCAATCAGTAGCTGTTTCTTTATGCCACATGCAGTTTGCGATCCTTTTCAGGTGCTTGTCATTACCAGCATATTGCCAGTATTGCTATATAAACAAATGAGTTCACGCTAGGTTCAGTGGAGAACATTGATCCTGCTGCGCAACATTTAGTTCAAAGTGTATACTTAGTATTCAAAACATGTATGTGTTGTGATAGCATACATGTTTGGGGTTTATACAATAATTATAACTTTAATGCAACCTATTATGTTTTGATAGCCTTTTTGCGTTCTTCAGTTATTTTGATGGTAATTTGCTAGTTAGTGTTCTCAACGCAACGATATATCGGCTAATAATCGGCAACTGCTGAGAAATTATTGACGCTGTTGGGCATACAAAAACAGCCAATGATCAGGGCTGATTATATCCTGTTAATCAAATCATTGAGTGATTTTCAGAATTCAGTTAATGAGCATTAAGAACATCCAAAAACTTAAGAAATCTTAATTTAATGTTCAGTATTCTGTTAATTCAGGTAATTTTACTTTAAAACATGGAAAGACGTTAATATGAAGAGAGTAAAAGTTATTTACATCTCTTTCAAAATTGTGTAATAAATTGTTAATTTGAAAAGATTAAAAAAAATAGAACCACCAAACTATCGTATCTATATCGCCACATCATTCTAAATAATCGGATATCGGTATCGGCACAGAAAATTTTTATCAGTTGATTTCTAAACTAAACTGGAACCTGTTCTGATAGCATTTCTCTATCGTACTTCAAAGTAGATCAGTAAAAAAAAGAACTAACTTGACATTGCACAACAGTTGGGAAACAAATGTCATGCACGTTGCTAGTTCAAATGCAATTAGCTTTTTTATACATATACTCAGAAAGCTTTTGTATTTCTCACTCTCGCTTGAAGAATAAGCGATTTGTTTGTAACCATGGCCATGAACAGAAGGCCCTACTGTATGTGAGCTCGACCTTAAATGGGCCTATTTGCCTCTCCTCGTTCACCCCTCCACCCTCGTCTTTTTCTTTCTGTTTTCTATCAAATTCCTCTTTTTATGCCCCCTTTTCTTCTTTTGAAGTCTCCAAACTCTTGTAAAAGGCCAAGCTGGTGGTTTTTGCTGAACCCTGTGGTGGAACAGCGAGGGAGGGGTTGTAGGTTAAGTTTAGGATTTCCATTGAAGGTGGTTGAAGAAGGTGGGGCAATAAAAGTTGGAAGTTTAGAGCCTCCCTGTTTTTTTTTATTTTTTATGATTGGACCTTTTTTTTTTTACTAGCTCAGGCTACAGCTGGTGGTGTGAATGGCTGCCCGAGGTGTCTGAGTCTTAATAAAGACCCCACCAGCCGGGCTGGGGCCTCCAGTCCAGCCATGAGACCACATTTATAGGCCTAGCTTACGAGCAGAGGCCTCCATTAAAACCTAGCAGGACTGCACTGAGGAATTTAGGGCCGGGAAACAAGAGAAAAATAGGGTTTGTGTGTCAAAGAATGGCAAGGGTGCAGGCTGGGGGTTTGAATTTGGAGCGACCAAGGGTAAAAGTTGACTTTGGCATGTGCAAATGTGAAGTAAAGGGTTTAATCTGGTGTGATATGTCAAAGTCATGACTACGGGTGTAACAATACACTCATCGTCACAGTTTGTTTCTTTACATGATAATCTCTCACGATACTATAAAAAAACGGCAAAATAAATTTAAAATGGCTTTTTTTTTAATTATTGTTTGTAAGACACATGATCACAGTTAAAAAGTAGTTTAATTTTAATTTATTAATAATAATTAATAAACATGGAAGCTCAAATATGTGACCTTTTAGGTTTACCATATTTGCTGCTAAATTAATTCTGTCTAAACATTATTTTGCGTGAATTATAGATTATACATTATTGCCATCCACGAGATTTGTGACACAAAAAGTCATTACTGTTAGTAAGCTTTTGACATCACAATTAGTGAGACATTAGACACTCGTCCCGCGTCAGTCGGCCGTCCCGCATGCAAGACGCCAAACGCAGGGTGGAGTTTTCCCCCCAGGCTGTGACATAGATGAGCTACCTGTCTTATCGGCTCCGCTTATCTGTCTGCTAGTGTTAAACTGTTTGTGTTTTCTTTTCTTTCCAGTGTCAATCACCGCAGCCTAATCCCTTAGAATCCTGGACCCCTAAGGACAGGGTGGGCTGGGGGGAGGGGGGTGGAGCTAAAGGGAGATGAATCCAACAGACATGTTAACTAGACTTGACTTTTACCTAGTTGGCAGATGCTTCGCATACAGTAACAGATTTAAAAAGCGGCGATGGGTAGCGTCTTGTGTGTTTCTGCTCGAGGGCATCATGAAAAAGGTTTAGCGAGGATTCATGATGGTTTTCAAAGCCCTCGTGGGTCTTTGAAATCAGATACGGTTTAAAAGGTTCACGGGAGGGTCTTTTCTTCTCTCCATGTGGCGTTTAATATCTCCCTCTCATTAAATCCTCCTGTGTTGTGTAAATAGTGTGAAGTGATGTGATGTTTTCTTTTCTCTCCTCTTCAGCGGTGGAGACCCAGAGCACCAGTTCGGAGGAGATGGTGCCCAGCTCCCCTTCTCCACCACCTCCGCCCCGTATTTACAAGCCCTGCTTCGTCTGCCAGGACAAGTCTTCCGGGTACCACTATGGTGTCAGTTCTTGCGAGGGCTGCAAGGTAAACAGCAGAACTCCCATCGCCTGTGGCCTGACGAATCTCATGTTCTTCATGAGTCTGTTACACAATTTGTCTTGACATTTGGCAAAAATGTGAAAAATACAGCCAGAGACGTGGAGGTTTAGCTCTCACATGTTAAAAATACTTGAATACTAAAAAGTATTTTCGCCCCTGTCAACACCAAGAAACTAAGACTGACTGAGGAACTTGTAGTGCAGGGACCAAAAATGTTTATGAAAACATACAAAAGGTCACTTGAAAAGGATACAGTTGCGCAGTATCAGTTACACGAGACACCAAGTAATGTGGACAGTATGTTAAAGGGATAGTTTACCCAAAAATGAAAATTCTGTCATTAATTACTCACCATAATGTTGTTCCAAACCTGTATAAGTTCCTTTCTACTGTTGAAGGTTATTTTGAAGAACGCTGGTAACCAAACACTTGATTAAACCGTACATTTTTGGGTGAACTGTCCCTTTAAAGCAATGCGAAGCAATGCAATACAGAAATTTTACTATGTTTAAGGGGTAAAATATGTGTTGTACCATATACCTCTGTGGTAAAATACAACTAGGTCAAGATTCAAGCAGCTTATTGCTTTCAAACATCATAAAACAATATAAAACTGTGGCATTATGATGAAAGATACCAACGTCCAATAAATTAATTGTCCGATATTGTGTGTTTGTGTAATATAAAAAAAAATATATACAAAAAATGATTCTTCAGTTAAGTAAGGGGCAGTTAACAGGATGTGTCTTGTCTATTTTTGTTAAACAAACAACTTTTGACTTGACACAGCATCTTAAAAATGTGACTTTCATGGCACAAAATGCTGAAAAAACTGTCTAGCACATGTTTATATACAAAAACTATTTAATGGACACAATAACATGTCCTGTGTGAACAGGTCTAGTTAGTTTCATTAACCCAGTTCTAAGCCGTTTGCCATAAGTAATAATACAATTTGGCACAGTAACAATATTTCGATTAATTCGGTTAATGTGTGGTCACTGGTATAAGGGCCATCACTTATCAGATTTTTGACTATCCTTTTATATAACAAAACAAAATGACATCATTAGCAAAAACAGTTCTGGATCAGCAACTTTGAACAATATACTGACCTACTGGTCAGTGGTTGACCTACTCTTCAGCTGGCCTACTCGCTCTCTCTTGGATGTCTGTTGCAGGGTTTCTTCCGACGCAGTATTCAGAAGAACATGGTGTACACCTGCCACCGTGACAAGAACTGCCAGATCAACAAGGTCACACGCAACCGTTGCCAGTACTGCCGGCTGCAGAAGTGCTTCGAGGTTGGCATGTCCAAGGAAGGTGAGGGTTCAGGCCTCTGTAAGGCACATGGGCTCCTTGGCCTTCTGCCAAGACCCACACACACACAAACACAAATATAGAGACGGGATAGGAGACAGACGGGGACACGCTGATATATGTTAGATGCTGTTAAATAGACATACAACCCAGAGACACACAGACAAATTTAGAGTGGTGAGACTTGAGCGCCGGGACACAGAGGCATAAACAAACTGTAGATGACTGTAAACCGCCAGTTTGAAACACTTGAAGACACAAAAGACAAATAAAAGTTCAAACACAAACCAATAAAGCTGGTTAGCATGGAGGTTAGAGCTCAATATGAATGTTCACTTCACAAATGGGTTTTCGTGTCTGAAGTTTCACCCACATCAATCCATCAACGCTAGGTGTGATTTCTTTGGTAGCCATTCCTCTAGTCACTTTATGACTTGGCACTAACAGATTTGTGTTGTAACAAAGACAATAGCCCGAGGTTGAAAGAGCGAGTCTGGGGCATGTGTTTGTTCATTTGCCAGGGTCACGGCGATGATGTCACGGGGATAGTGGCACATTGGCCCTCTATGGGTCCGCTGGGACATGTATGTGTGCATTTATATGTATGGGATGTGTGTAGGGACCGGGATCACATTGTGCTTTGCTATTAGGGAGATCCTGAGAGGGAGATGGAAGAATGGGAGGGGGGCGAGAGAAGAGGGGAGGGGAGGGGGTTTAGGGTTGGCAGGGCTGCTCTCCCTTGGGTCAGATGCACCAAAACACCCACGGAGTCTGATCTGAGGTCAGTTTCCATGTATTTGTGATTACATTTGGAATTCGTTATACAGTAACATTGTGTCTTATCCAAGCAAGATGCGGTAATGCAACATGTGATAAATGGGTTAATTTTGAGATTTTTCATGATTTAAAATCGTATTCAAAAATAAGGATCAGTAATTAGAGGCTTCATAGAAAAAAAAAAGTATTTTATTTTTGGGGTGAAATGTGACACCTGGACATGTTTTTATAAGATTGACCCAACAGGACATTTTTTGGTCACTTGGTTATTCTGAGTAGCTAAAATCCTGTTCCACATAATTGTATATTAAAACAAATTGTTGCATTGTACCAGGTTAGACATTCTGAGGAATTAAGCTCAAAATCATCAGAAGTTTTTTCTGGCACATCACTTTGTAGAGTTTCACCAGGTTGCGGATCCAAGTACTAAGATCATAGTTTGACAGTTTGTGAGTGAAGCTAACTCATTGTAGAATTATTAAGCTGCCTCTCTTTGTGACTCTCAGCTGTGCGCAACGATCGAAATAAGAAAAAGAAGGATGTGAAGGATGAGGTCGTTCCACCAGAGAGCTATGAGCTGAGTGGGGAACTGGAGGAGCTGGTCAACAAAGTGAGCAAAGCACATCAAGAGACCTTCCCTTCACTCTGCCAGCTGGGAAAATACACCACAGTGAGTATTTTCTGAAAATGAGCGGATCTGTCAGCAATGGAATGTGGAATTTATTTATAGCGGTGTAAACCGACCATGTCAGATGTAGTGTGATAAACATGTTCCATTATTAAAAACATAATTTAAAGGAACAGTGCACCCAAAAGATAAATATTGTCATTTATTCAACTTCATGTTGTTCCAAATCTGTATGACTTTTTTTCTTTTTGAAGAATTTCCTGGACAGTCTTTTCAATATAATAAAAGTAAATGAGCACTGGGGCCATCAAGCTCCAAAAATGACAAAAAGAACTATAAAACTATCATTAAAGTGGCCTATATAATTCATGTGCTGTATTCCAACTCTTCAAAAGTTGAAGAATGTGAAGAAAATTTTTTTTTGCATAATTTCTCCCTCTGTTCCATGGAATAAATAACCATATTGGTTTGGAATGACATGAGGATGAATACATGATTCATTTTGCACACATATTAACCTTTTTTCTCCTTTTCGCGTCCTCAGAATTCAAGCTCAGACCACCGGGTTCAGCTGGACCTGGGCCTATGGGACAAATTCAGTGAGCTCTCCACCAAGTGCATCATTAAAATTGTGGAATTTGCCAAACGCCTTCCGGGCTTCACCACCCTCACCATCGCAGATCAGATCACCCTCCTTAAATCAGCCTGCTTGGACATTCTAGTATGTGTGCCTTCCTTTAAGAATCTCACCTTGATGTAGACCATGCATCTACTTCATTACTTTCACATAATTCTTAGCCTCATAAATGTCTGTGTCTCTTGCAGATGCTGCGAATCTGCACACGATACACACCGGAGCAGGACACAATGACTTTTTCAGATGGACTGACCCTCAACCGGACTCAGATGCATAATGCTGGCTTCGGTCCGCTCACTGACCTGGTGTTTGCCTTTGCTGGTCAGCTTCTGCCCCTTGAGATGGACGATACGGAGACTGGCCTCCTCAGCGCCATCTGCCTCATTTGTGGAGGTATGACATGATGCAATTTTGTTGCAACACTGCTGCCACCTAGATGAAGCGACAAGAAAAATGTACACATTTAACAGAGATTTAGCTAGTATTCAGAATTGGTTTACTAAAAATGGATGGAGGTACTACTATACTAATATTAGCCTCTTTCTCTGTAGACCGAATGGATCTTGAAGAGCCTGAGCGTGTAGATCGTCTGCAGGAGCCCCTTCTGGAAGCTCTGAAGATCTATGCACGACGCCGCCGACCCAACAAACCTCACATGTTCCCTCGCATGTTGATGAAGATCACTGACCTACGTGGCATCAGCACCAAGGGTCAGTTTACAAGCCAAAAAAATACATGGAAATCACCTCAACATTACTATTCTGGTTGATTTGCAAGATTTAAATCTTGATGAAAATCAAATGCTTTTTTTTTCAAATGCATTAGTGAACTTGAGGACTATTCAAACCAGGAGCAGCATTATTGACAGTGTTTTTGCGCATCGATGGTATTCACAAAAAGGGCAACGCAAATTTTCTTAGAGTCTCTGAGAAAAGTTTGCATACTTGAGCAAAAGCAAGATGCACTCCATAATTCACATGCTTCAATGCAAAATACAAGGCATCTGACAATACAAGATTTGACTCGCTTCAATGCAAAATACAACTCATTTGACAATAAAGATTACTCATGTCTTTTAATGCAAAATACACTGCCAATTGTAACAGATGTGTGTGTGTGTGTGTGTGTGTATTATATATATACATCTATATATTATATAAATATAATGTATTTTGGAAGTATGATCACAAGACAGTAAATGCATGCATCATAATTTATTTGATCACAAATATGGTAAACGGTAATATTTTGAAATATTATTACAAATTAAATTAATTTTTTTCTATTTGAAGCTGTTTTTTTAGCAGCCATTACTTCAGTCTTCAGTGTCACATGACCTTCAGAAATAATTCTAATATGCTGATTTAGTGCTTAAGAAAAATTTATTATTATTATCAATGTTGAAAAAACAGTTGTGTTGCTTAATATTTTTGTGGAAAGCATAATACTTTTTTCAGAGTTATGTGCTGAATAGAACATTCAAAAAACAGCATAAAAAAAAAAAACCTGACCCCAAACTTTTGAACAGTAGTGTATATTTAAATATCGTACAATAAATGCAAACAATAAAAATCAATTTACCTATTTTCTGTATAATCTTAAACATTGATGCCCAAAATTGGTGTGAAAATCAGTTTGAATAGACTTTCACACTCTCCTAGGTACTAATTACTTTAATACATATGATATATTATGTAGATGACACCGTCCTGAAATCAACTGTTTTTGTGCAACAGGAGCAGAAAGGGCCATAACTCTCAAGATGGAGATCCCAGGCCCCATGCCTCCTCTCATCCGGGAGATGCTGGAAAACCCAGAGGCCTTCGAGGATCAGACCGAGTCCACAGAGAAGAAGCCTGAGCTCGAACAGCCCGCTCCTCCGCCTGCCCTACTCACTATGAAGAAAGAGCAGGAGGACGAGGATGACAGCTGGGCCACGGAGAACGGCAGCGAGCCTTCACCAGAGGAGGAGGACGACGATGACGACGACGGAGAGGAGGAGAGGGGTACAGACAGCGACGGAGAGGCCTGGGGTGGCCAGGAACCCAATGTGGACGTGTCCAGAAAGAGCCATGGAGGAAGAGCTCAGTGAGGAAGCGTTCTTCTTCCAGCCTTACCTGTACAGACACTCCTAACTCAGGCCACTCGGTCAACGATGAGAGACATCAGTGAGTCGATTTGAGGAAGCTCACGTAAAAAACCTCTTCTCAGGACCTCTCCCGCAGAACGAGAGGGAAGGCGAAAGACAAAACAGCTGGCTTTTCAGACAAAATAACTGCAGCTTTTATAAAACTTGTTTGTTTGCTTTGAAAAGGAGAAGTCAAATGGGAGTTATACCATTAACAGCTGACTCTCAACGGGTTCAAAAAAGTCTTTCAAAAGAAAATACAGGATGAAAATTGAAAATGCTAATCCTTTTTCTGTTGTCGTTGACGCTTTCGAATATCATTTTGACTTTTTCAGCCTTGAGATAGTTTGTTCTCTTTACATTTTATGAATAAGCCCATTCATATCTATATATACCTTTATATATTTTTTTGTCCTGTATTCTATTTTCTTAGTTATATTTTGTTTGGATAGCTTTCCTGGGCAGACTTACAGAAAGATAATCGGATTGCTATAACTGGCAGACCTCTGCTGAGTCTTTATCCAGCTGCTTGGTTGGGTTCTTGGGCACTTTGGCTCAGCGTTAGATGTCATTGATAATCAGTTCAGTGGCTGGATATCTCCCGTCGCATGATCCTGTTTTTAGGGGAATGCCATTACGTATCGGCTTTCATTGCGTCACATGATTCGCTGCCAATTGAATGGTGTGTCTGTGCCAAAGTTTGCAGCTTGTAGGGTTCAACTCCTGTCAGGGAGCCCAGCTCCAAACAGAAACACCCTCATGTCCATTACCTTCAAGTCTCTGCATCATGCATATAATGTCATACTGGACCGGTTTCTCAGGCAGAAGGTATGCAGCACTCGAGTGGAATTAACTTTGACCTCATCGGCCTAGACGGTTCTTCAGGATAACTACACAAATGCATCTGGACAAATTTTCTGAATCTCATGTATCACGATGAAATACAGGAACGCAGACCTGTGTTAACACACAAACACACACACACATTTTGAAACGCATGCTACATGTATTCAGAACTCTTGCTATAAAAAAGAAAAACATGAAATTCAGACTCAGGGCATCTCTGTGAGGACCAAATGCTTGCTGTCTGGCGGCAGCCTAGAAACGGGAAATATTTATGTTTTACGTTTCAGAAATCTCGCCGTGTCACCATTAACTGAAATAAATCTGCGTATTTTACACAGAACTTCATTGCAGAACTTTCATCTTCGTTATAGAAATAGAGTTCTTTTTCTAATGTTACCTAATCCATTTTATTGCCAAAAACACACAGTATGCAATTTGGTGGTCGTGTGCCACTGAACATTAAAAGGTATCACTCTCAGTCAAGCAATAAGACTATGACCAGAACTCTGCTGTGTGTGTGGATGTGCGTGTGTGTGTTTGTGTTTTGAAAGTGAGGATGGCTGCACTCAATAAGCTGTAGTGTAGTACTTTGTTTAATGAATGTCATCACTGTGGTGCTGTCAGAGAGTGTGTGAGCTGTCATACTGACCTCTTCTCCTTCAGAGTTGCGCCACAGCCACACGTATAGCAAGTGGAATGTTGAGATTACTTTAACACTTCATCATATTTTTCTTGTTCTCTAAACTTGGCTAATGTATTGTCAGTCCTTTGTTCGTGTTCAACAAATTCTGTTATATAAAAAGCCATATAAACAATAAGAGGCACAATAAACATTTTTTTGAGAATCTCTCTCTCTGTTATTCATTTATTTATTTACTATTTAGAATTTAGAATATGCTTTAGGCATTTTATTTCGGAATCATCCAATTTAGGAATCATATATTTTTGTACTTTATTAGCCTACATGTAAAACAAGTTTTTTTTTTTATTAGAGTTGGCATAAATTGAAGACATTCAGTATAAATGTGGATGTGTAGTAACTTTGTAATCGAGGTAACAAACACTTCAAGCGCACACTTGGAGTCAGTGTTGCCAAGTCTGCGGTTTTCCTGCGGAATTAGGCTACTTTAAAGGTGGTCATATGATGCGATTTCAAGTTTTCCTTTCTCTTTGGAGTGTTACAAGCTTGTCGTGAATAGATAAGATCCCTAAAGTAGCAAAGACTAAAGTCTCAAACCCAAAGATATATTCTTTATAAAAGTTTAGAGTCAGCCACGCCTACCTAAAACAGCTAGTTCTAACACGCCCCCACATATCTACCTCACTATGTGGAAATATTAGCGTAATGCGGCCCAAATGTGCACGCAGAGAAAGAAGGCGTGGTTTCAGTAACCGCAGTTAGTGTTGGAGCAGCATGTCAGGAAGACGCTGTGTGTTTCAGTGCGAAAGAAAAATCACTTTATTTGGCCTTCCGAAAGTAGATGCATTAGGAATCTTTAAGATCACTTACAAAAGAACAGCAATGCATTTTATGTTTCACCGTTTCGTGAACCTAGGAGAGGATAATTCTGACTTTGCTATGACAATCTAACGCTTCTGAATCAGCTACTGTTTTGTTATTAGTTTAAGTATTTGCTATTGACTGTTAAAATGCGGAGTTTCTCGCATCGTGTGTGTGTGTATGTGTGTGCGAGCGCGTGCGCGGAGTGTGTGGGTGTGTGTGTGTGGGGGTGAGAGAGAGAGAGAGGGAGAGAGCGTCACATCAAAGTGGAGTCGGCTGTCTTAACCGCGCGGCTTGTGTACTGCATCATCACTATGTCTGTCACGCGACTCTGTTCCCCTTTCAGGCTCAGTCTTTACATTTATTTTTGAAAGCTGAAGCTCGCGATATGGTAAGGGGCGTTAACATTTCGACTAGTGCTTGCGGGGTTCGGCCAATCACAATATACTGGGTCAGCTGGCCAATCAGAGCAAACTGCTCTTGTCGGAAGGAGGGACTTTGTAAAAAAAACGAAGCGTTTGAGAGAGGCGGGGCATAGAGGACTAAAAATAATGTACAGTATTTGAAATAATGTGTTTTTTTTTGAACTTTAAAGCATGTCTACATATTCTGTTACACCAAATACACAAAATAATGATCTTTAAAAAAGTATCATATGACCCCTTTAACACTGTTGCAGTGGGTTGTTTTTCATGTCAGCGGGTTGAAGCGACCCCAATAACTTAATATTTATCCACTGGAATGCTAAATTTAACAGGAGGAACCCCGTCAAAAAACGTGTATTTTACCCCCGTAACGCGATTTTTACCCGGAATTCACCCCTTCACGTTGTCAACCATCGAAGGGCCCCTCAATAGCTATATAGACCAAAACCACTTTTTGTACTTTGTACAAACATTTTTTTCTGCTGTAAAGTTGGCCATTTTAACATGGGGAGTCTATGGGACTGACTCCCTTTTGGAGCCAGCCTCTAGCGGCCAGTCGATGAATTGCAGTTTTAGTCACTTCCGTGTTGGTTTCACGAGAGAGACCGGAAGGTTGCCGCTTGGTTTTGAGTAGCAAATGGGCATGTTTTGCTGTGAAAACCTGGCAACCCTGCTTGGAGTGGAGTCATTACTCATTATCGTTACTCACTAAATGCACTAGCTCCACCTTAACTTTCATTTGTAAGTATATTATACGCAAAATTAGCTTTATGTAAGAAAAATGTGTGGTGAAATCAAGACAGATTTACTATTTACTATTTGGCACAATGCCAAATTTTCAACATGGAAGCAGGAAAAAGATTAGAAAGCGACAGCCGAGGATTTTTGCCGTGAATAACGACTCAAATTTCGGTCTGTACTTCACGCAATAGTGTTACATATCTTTAGAATACTTGAAATATATTGTAATAGTCGTATAGGCTATATTTATGATATTTTATGATGTTTTTTGTCCGTTTTGACGCTTAACAGGCCCAGGTCACACTGTTCTATTGAGGAGAAACGAAAAGCAGTTAGGACTTTCTTCAAAACAATCTTTTTTTTGTTCTCTACAGAAAATCATACTCGTCTTGAACGACACGAGGGTGAGTAAATGATGACACAATCTTAGCATACAACATTCACAATAAAACGACGGGTGTGAAACATCTAAATCCGCGTAGCATTCATCCAGCAGAGGGCGATAGTGCACCACAGATTAGCGCTAATGGCCCTGCTGGCTGGAGAAGTGTAATTTATCAAACGCTAACCACACACAAACACTACTGAGACCAAAACTAATGGATCCTGCCAGTGTGCCCTCATTTGTCTGCATGTGTCATACAGTAATTATCTGAAGACAAAGAAACATCCCTGCATTACTCATACTGGAGCATTAAAGGCTCAGACATGAGACAGGGCGGATGGTTATTATGAAAATTTGGTTTCATTAAGAAGAAAGAATTTAATCCTTTAGATAATTAAGTATGTGATCATTAAAAAGTATTTAATGTAGTATTAAATACTAATGAATTGGTTAAATTAAACTGTCAATTTTGATATAACAATAAAAAAAATTAGCCTTTTTTCTTTTTTACCAGATCAAGAGATGTTTATTATTACTATTAAATATTAGGTTTCATATTACCAGGTACTTTCATTTCAGAATTTATTTTGGTTTATATTTTAAGTGTTTTTCTGAATGATACAGATGGCCACACCCTTTCAAGCATGCTTTCATATTCTCAATATACCCATAAAGGACAAGTTCATATGGATTTATTCCTGTCTTTCTGAATTCATGGGCAGACACTGTACTTGATGGATTTAGACTTGGCCACTTTATTTGTAAAGAGCACACAGGGGCTCACAATATACAATTCTATTTATTCATAGCTCAAGGGTATTGTAGTAAACCGGGTTATGGTACTCTTAATTAAAAGATTACTGTAATTAAGTTTCATTAAAAAGATCAATAAACTAGGGCTAAGATTAAAAACAAGGCCCATACATTATACACTGGTTTACAAGGACCCCATATATTCAATCCCAATGAGATGTTGCCATGGGAACACAAGGCAGATAGGCTGAGGTGATGGATTTAAAGAGACAGGACATGTTTTTCTTTCCATGGCAAACACACACCACTTCCTGTGGTGTTCAGAGCATAGTGCTGAGAGTAATGAGAGTTAAATGAAGGAGAAAAGAGCAATAATAAAAGGCGAGAGCAACGTCTAGGCAATGATTGTTCCAATTACAAAAACAACAAAAGAGGCACATGTGGAGAGATATTCATTCATTTATTCTGATTAAAGCCATTTAAATGGCTATCAATGAAACATACAAAATATAAAAAGAACTGGATTCTTTTGAGTGGATTGGTGCATGCCTTGGCAAAATATGATGTCATGCTGTTTTTGACAATGAATTATGGTCAAATGTGGCCCCCTTTTGTCTCTCCTACACACTCTCCACCCTAGTGTTAAAAGATAATGTAGTCTAATAACTAATTGTCATATTTAACAGCTGCAATAGAATTCATAAAAAAAATGTTATGCTTGAAAACAAAGAATTACAGCTTTAGCATTTTTGTTTTTGCAACTAACTGTATATTTTGCAAATGTGACTTCTAGTGGCTGATAAAAACTGAATTGATGTAGGCCTACAATATCAATATCATACTGTAGTATCTTAATTGTGAGATGTAATGTCCTGATAAGGAGAAAGTACTTGAAAATATAATATACATTTTGTGAAATAAAGTCAAAATCACAGTTGTTACATGTGCTTTACATATTGTAACAGTGGAAATGACTTTTATAAAACAATCAAAGCTGCAATAATTTTCAGAAGGCCAAACTAGTGATGAAGAGGTGTCTGGGACAAATAATATTTAATTTGTCCTATTTTTGTACATTTAAAGGAATAATTCACCCCAAAATAAAAAATTTGCCAAAAACGTACTCACTCTCAGGCCATCCAAGCCTTAACATTACATCACTTGCTTACCAATAGATCCTTTGCTGATCGTTAGTGAATGGGTGCCGTAAATATGAGAGCCCAAGCAGCTGATAAAACATTACAATAATCCACAAGTAATCCACACCACTCCAGTCCATTAATTAATGTCTTGTGAAGTGAACAACATGTGTTTTTATGAAACAAATGCATAATGAAGATGTATTTAACTTAAAATCGTTACTTCGGCTAAAATACAAGGCCTCTATCTATAATACTGCTTTCTTCAGTGAAAATCTCATCTTGACTGAATCGGGAGAGAAATATGCACAGACCAAGCACCGTTTACAAGCAAAAAAAAGTTTAAACAGTTTCTTGTTTACTGGACTGGAGGAAGCAATATTGTGAATTATGGACTCGTATTTTAGCCAAAAGCAACAGATTAGGTGAACTATTAGTGCAGTAGTACTACTGCTATATGAGCAGTAGTAATCCATCCTTGGTTGGAAGTGGTTGCGAGGACGTTGCTATGTAGTTTCTAAGGTAGAATTTTGGGCATATACAAACCCAATTCCAAA
The DNA here is from genome assembly GCA_018155175.1 of Sinocyclocheilus anophthalmus. Taxonomy (NCBI): domain Eukaryota; kingdom Metazoa; phylum Chordata; class Actinopteri; order Cypriniformes; family Cyprinidae; genus Sinocyclocheilus; species Sinocyclocheilus anophthalmus. Next base: position 263,774 of record JADLZN010006541.1, on the reverse strand, counting down.
AAAGTTGGGACACTGTACAAATTGTGAGTAAAAAAGGAATGGAATAATTTACAAATCTCATAAACTTATATTTTATTCACATATCAAATTTTAGATAACATATCAAATGTTGAAAGTGAGACATTGAAATGTCATGCCAAATATTGGCTCATTTGGATTTCATGAGAGCTACACATTCCAAAAAAAGTTGGGACAGGTAGCAATAAGAGGCCGGAACAGTTAAATGTACATATAAGGAACAGCTGGAGGAACAATTTGCAACTTATTAGGTCATTTGGCAACATGATTGGGTATAAAAAGAGCCTTTCAGAGTAGCAGTGTCTCTCAGAAGTGGGCAGAGGATCACCAATTCCCCCAATGCTGCGGTGAAAAATATTGGAGCAATATCAGAAAGGAGTTTCTCTGAAAAAATTGCAAAGAGTTTGAAGTTATTATCTACAGTGCATAATATCATCCAAAGATTAAGAGAATCTGGAACAATCTCTTTGCGTAAGGGTCAAGGCCGGAAAACCCTACTGGATGCCCGTGATCTTCGGGCCCCTTAAACGGCACTGCATCACATACAGGAATGATACTGTAATGAAATCACAACATGGATCAGGAATACTTCCAGAAAACATTGTTGGTGAACACAATCCACCGTACCATTCGCGTTGCCGGCTAAAACTCTATAGGTCAAAAAAAAAACGCCATATCTAAACATGATCCAGAAGCACAAGCGTTTTCTCTGGACCAAGGCTCATTTAAAATGGACCGTGGCAAAGTGGAAAACCGTTCTGTGGTCAGACGAATCAAAATTAAGTTCTTTTTGGAAAACTGGGACGCCATGTCACCGGACTAAAGAGGACAAGGACAACCCAAGTTGTTATTAGCGCTCAGTTCAGAAGCCTGCATCTCTGATGGTATGGGGTTGCATGAGTGCGTGTGGCATGGGCAGCTTACACATCTGGAAAGGCACCATCAATGAAAGGTATATCCAAGTTCTAGAACACCATATGCTCCCATCCAGACGTCGTCTCTATCAGGGAAGACCTTGCATTTTCCAACAAGACAATGCCAGACCACATACTGCATCAATTACAACATCCTGGCTGCTGCGTAAGAAGGATACGGGTACTGAAATGGCCAGCCTGCAGTCCAGATTTTTCACCCATAGAAAAACATTTGGCGCATCATAAAGAGGAAAACGCGACAAAGAAGACCTAAGACAGTTGAGCAACTAGAAGCTTGTATTAGACAAGAATGGGACAACATTCCTATTCCTAAACTTGAGCAACTTGTCTTCTCAGTCCCCAGATGTTTGTTATAATAAGAAGAGGGGATGCCACACAGTGGTCAACATGGCCTTGTCCCAACTTTTTTGAGGTGTGTTGATGCCATGAAATTTAAAAATCAACTTATTTTTCCCATAAAATTATAAATTTTCTCAGTTTAAAAATTTGATATGTCATCTATGTTGTATTCTGAATAAAATATTGAAATTGAAACTTCCACATCATTGCATTCTGTTTTTATTCACAATTTTTACAGTGTCCCAACTTTTTTGGAATCAGGTTTGTAATTAATTATTAGATAGATATAAGCCGATACCATATAGAGCTTATATTAGAGCACATTTTGCAAAAGTCTCGTTCCATGATTTTACTGATTTGCATGTGAAATTGGGCTTTTATGGAGGAACGAAAGAGCACCTCTGGAAAGGGGGCGGAATGGGGCGCAATAATCGTTTTATCTCGATTACTGCATTTTCATAATCGTTGGAGGCCAAAATCGAAACTGAATTTCGATTAATTGCACAGCCCTAGTGGCTTCTTTAATGGTTTTTTTTCTTCTCCTAGCAAAAGTTGTCAATCCACTGACTCACTAGAAATGTAATAGCACACCTATCTTCAACAAACTGCATGATTTGAGGTATGGTTCATATCAGTGTCACAATGATATTAATAATAATGCTCTAAAGTTTAAGAAATATTAAAAATTGCAGAATAAAAGTGAGGGGAAAAAACATTCAGACAAAAAGTGAACTCAAAATAAGGTATTAGGATGTAAAAGAAAAGAATGACTCTAATATCTTGCCCAGCAAGTGGAGACCATACAGGCTGCACTGGTTTAATGCTGTTCAATCAACTCGTAATAAAATGCAAAATGACCGATAATATATTTTTCATTTCTAATGTTAGAGAAAAGACGCTGGCTGGAGGTGTTTGGAGAAGGAGAGAGACATAGGGGAGATTATACGTTACACATCCTCTGCAGGAAACTGGGGCAGTGCCTTCCTAAAAGACATGAAAATGCAGAAAAGGAAAGAGAGAGAGAGAGAGAGGTAGGTAGGTAGGTATGGAGGGAGGGAAGGAAGGAAGGAGAGCAGGTAAAATGTTGTAATGCCAGGGTGCAGTGCTGTGGCCCCAGGCTCTTCATATCTTTTACATTTCTAATTAAAAGAGATAAAGAGTGAAGGAGTCATCAATCCTACAGTGATTTCCCTGTTAAGGTTTTAGAGGCAGCCGTAAAGCAGGCAGCCCGGCTCCATTGATTTTATAATTAGCTCCCGTCATGCTGCTAGGGGAGTGAGTGAGGAGAGGAGAAAAAAAACATGGGAGAGCTAGAGAGGGAGTGGTATAGGAAAAGCAACAGAGGGAAAAGAATGGGGTGAAGGTCAGCAAAAAGTTGTTAAAAAGCAAGAGAGGATAACAGGAGGCCAATGGTCCAATTCTACCCAAGTATCTTTACAGGTAAATCAAAAGCCAGTGTAGTGCATCCATAATCTAATGTACCATTAGGACCTTGTGCTGTATCAGTGAAATGATATTCTTGTGACCAAAATTAACCTTGTGAAAATGGACCTAAATGATATGGATTTTTTACTTGTAATTGTTAAAATAATGTTTAGTTATTATGGACTTACAATGAACAACAACTGTTTGATATTAAAATGATATATTATACTAGTGTACAGTACTATAATATTTGCAAAACAACAAAACCACTGTCTTAAAGGCACAATATGTAAGATTTTTTTATGAAAATATCCAAAAACCACTAGAACAGTGTTATATATTTTGCTGACTTGTGTACTTACATTACAAATGTTTCGAAGAATGTTTAAATCCAGAGAAATAAGCAATTTTAACATAGTGTCATTGTGTCGCCTGCTAATGACATCCCAACCCCTCGATTTCAAGGTTTTGTTTTGTAGAAAACATGCAAACACCAAAGACGCTTTAATATGCTATGCATTTTATTAGACCGGTGATGACCGCACAGAGTAGCATAATAACAGAACTTTCAAATGTACCTAGTATGATAAAACAGCACTGCTTTTTTCCCCCCACATACGCACGACCGGAAGGAGCCGAAGCGGCGACTGTGGCATAATAAAAGCTCCGCTGCTTTCGAGCCGTGTGTTGCGCTCGTTCAGCGGCCTCGTTTCGCTTCGATGGCTTTCAGTCTCACCCTGCTTCATTCTACTACGTTCATAAATCATTAGCTCATCCATGAACAAGATTTCTGCCCGAGTCCCATCGGATTACATCGGCTGTGGGGATGAACACCACAACTCCCATGATTCCACACTCACTGCGTCATCAAACTACGCCTTTGCTTCTTTGTTTATTTTGAATATGCGCCCTCTAGCGGCGAAAATGACATATTGTGCCTTTAAATTTGGCATTGGCAACACTCATAATAAATGTATAATTATATCCTTATACTTTTATATTCAAAGATTTGTATTCAATGTAAAAGTAATTTAAATATGTGAAGATAAGGGTATTTAAATAATTTTAATAGCGCATAAAGTCTAGGTGCAGTTTGGATGACGGTGAAGATGATCTAAATATAAATGAGCCTGAAACAAGTAAATATACAATAACATAATGATGCTTCAAATGACTAAAAAATATAATTTATAAAAAGTTATAAAATTAGACAATTCAAACATGAATTAAAGAGCAACTTAACCCAAAAATTTAATTTCTGTCACCATTTACTCACCCTCAAGTTGTTCCAAACTCGTATGAATTTCTTTCTTCTGCTGAACACAAAAGAAGATATTTTGAGGAGTGTGGGTAACCACAGTTGTTGGTCCCCATTGACTTACATTATATGTTTTTCCATACTATGGGACCAGCAACTGTTTGGAATAACTTGAGGGTGAGTAAATGACCATTTTTGGGTGAACTATCCTTTTAAAAACCAAACCAAACCATAAAGAAACAGTAAGTAATAAATTATGAAAATTGTTAGTTCATGTTACCAATGCATTAACTAATGGAAACAAATTATCCTTATTTTAAGGTGTTATCCAATACTTAAGAAGAGCCAATGGACACATAACAAACATTATATTATTTTATTAATGAAACCCATCCCACACCCTGAACAGAACCGCATAACCTACAAACAAATTAGATAAGTGAAAGAAGGAAAAAATGCACAAAAAATGCAAACAATAAATCCAAATCTCTGATTGTATTGCCCTGAAATGACTCGTGCTCTTTTAGACATTACTGAATCTCAATTACTTAGGACTCATCTTAAAATATTCCCTGCCATAAACAGGTTTCTGGCTGTAGTATAGTGGGTAACTGGAATCTTTTTTAGTTTTTTCCAAACTGGTCTTTCAGGTTCAGGTGAAGTGTATCTTTTAAAAATGAGAATTGTTTTCAATCTCTGATATCCTGATGCTAAGATGACGCTCTAGAATACAGCTTTAAAACTATCAAAGTAAAACCTGGTCAAGCGTACAATACAAATACAGTAGACTGATGGATACAGAGTGACCGCAAAAGCCTGTTTCAGTGAGGTGTAATGGTTACATCACTTTTAAAGTCAATACAGATTATGACATGTTGTATAAAAGGCAAACACTATTTAAACATGACCCTACAGTAAACAGCAAGAACAAATCAACCAAACAAGATAAAAGTTCTGCATTTACAGTCAGCCCAACAGGAAAATGTTTCAGACATTTAAAAGGAAAAAAAGAACTTGTACGTTTTAATGTATGATACCTTTTCATAATATTCCCCTTCATTATTTTACTTTGTAATATATGCATTAAAATATTCTCCCTGTGAATGGTATTTAAAATGTAATCATGGTGTTCTGAAATTATGAATTTTTCCTCAGGTAATGAGCTTAAACGCAGCCAAATAATGTTCTCCACATGATCCACGTGACGCACCATTAAGCCATCACACATTAAATTGAATTAAAGATGAGATTCCTTGAATTTCGTGAGGCATAATTTAAAGCAGTTCAATTCATGTCTTAAAATTAAAAGTCCTTCTCGCAGTACTGCAAAAACTTTCTAATGTATCGCCAACCTCAAGAGGAACATTAAGTAGTTAAACTGTCTTAGTACATTTTGCATATAAATAATAATTTTATCATTCATGTAAAACAGTGTTTCAATACAATGCATGAAACTACAATAAAGCACCAAATATAAATTGAGGAATTAAATTTAAAGAATTCAATTAAAGTGACTAATTAAACTTCATAATTCCCTTAGCTCAGCCTCCATGCTAAAGTGGATTTCCTCCAAAGAAGACTTTGCACATATGAATGTTCCATGAGGATGAGAGTAAACAACTTGAAAGGAATCTAAAGTGCCACTCTTTGCTCTTACATTTAAACAGGACGATCAGTCCCTGGCTGGTGTATCCCAATCAATCAATCATTTAATGTGTGAACTTTCACACAATCTATCGTCAAACAAACAAAAAACGTTAGAAAATACTTCTACCACAAGACCCACGAAATAAAGAGCACCCAAACTAAATCTTACATTTAAAACCTGAAAGGATCTTGATGGTATTGTGCTTTACATTATTGCTGATACACATTAATGATAATTGTTATATCAGTACAAGTCTTATGACAGAGCACAAGAAAATCAAGATTGAAAAATATACACAGAAACTCCTGCTCCGCCTCAAATACAAGCTTTCTCTCAATCTTCTCATTACAGACACCTTCTGCTTGTCAGTTGATGTAAAATAACACATCCGTGAAAGTTACCTTAAAACCGTGTGCGACATAAAGTGTTCTAATAGCTTATGCATATTCTAAGTGCATATAAAGTGTAAAGCAAATTGCATATTTAAATACTCATGTCAATATGATATAAAGCGCAAATGCTTCTAAATACAAAACTCATAACATGTGTTGCACTGGTGCAAAGCAGTCCACGCTGCGCTGGCCCTCGGTTCCTGCAGCTCTGCCTCTCACCACAAGCTGCTCTCTGCCAGATCTCTGCATGATGACACACAACAGGACAAGCGTGAGTTTGGGAAGAAATGGTGCGTTTATAGACATCAGAGGGTGAAAGAGATGGATAGAGAGAGGGAAACTGACGGAGGGGGTGGAGGAGTAGAGTTAGGAAGAGAAAGAAAGAGGGTGAAGGAGAGAAGTGAGGGAGAAAGGGTTTTAATGATGCTGAAAATTGGCCGGTGAGCGCTGTCTACCCTCTCAGTAAATCATTGCTACAGCTTCCTGTCAACTTATCTGTCCTCTTGTCCTCCCCGCACAGAACTCTCCCTATCCTTTCTCTCGCTCTCTTCTCCCTCACTAATTTTATGAGGTGGTATTCAAAACTTCCATCTCCTCACCATATTCAGACTGTCACCATAAATAAAGGCCTGCATTAGCGTGTGCAAAGACAGAAAAAGTGACAGACTGTGACAGGGAGATATAAAGCGTAGCGTTCGTGAGAGAGAAGGGCTGAATGTTTTTTGCGACAGTGACATATTTAGTTGTGTGGGTTGTGTAAGAGTATATGTGAAAATCTATCTGAGCCCGTGTCTGCAGGTCATAGATAACGACAGTGTGACTGATGGGGTTTATAGACAGTGAATGTGTGTTTGTGCATGCTGTACCCGAGGGTAGTGTCTCTGTTGTCAGGCAGGAGAAGAGCCGTCTCCTCTCCAGAGCTGTGCCCTCTTGACAGAGCGGCCTCATACTCTTCCTCCTGTAAAGCACACACGCAATCACATATGCATGAATAAAGGGCCTATTCACTGCAAGTCTGAAGAACGAGCACAACCAGATTTTTAAAACGGCATAGTACTGCAAGTACTTCAGTTTGAAATATCATCTGATATCATTCTGATTTTTATTTTTTACCTGAACCCTACAGGTTTTTTTATTCAGTGCCAAAAAACCTTGCCAACAATTCAGAGAACATGCCATCTGGCTCAGTGCATCTCTGTGAACTACAACAAATTGAGCCTGAAATATTATTCTGCAATATTCAGATTTTTTATTTTCTTTGGATAATAGGTTTATTCTTATTCTCTGTTGATATTTTTTTAGTTTAATGTGCATGGTAAAATCATTAAATTTGAATCCTAAACAAACTCGACTAGAAGGAATAGTAGTGTAGCTTAAAATTACAATAAGACAAATCAAAATGAACAACTGGCAAGAGTTTGTACACTATTTACAGAATCTTAGCTTATGAAAATTCATTGCATTTATTTATGTTTTATATCTGTGGTCTCTGATACCCCAAACACAGCAATTTTTAAGTAATACCTTTCATAAAGGATGTTGAAATTTTATTAATAATCACTTAACACAAGGAAAGTTATGATTTATTAACCTCAATTCTCAAACAGAACATGAGCATTCAGCACTCAGATCCCCAAGAAAATCAAATTTGATATTCAGAGAGTGATGTAATGCAAAAACTCCATTCAGATTAACACAAAAATCTGTTAATATTTCTAGTGAAAAAAAATTGTTAGCAAAACTTTTATAGATTCTTGTGTCATTTAATCACATTAGATTGTATGTGAAGAGGCCTTGAAGGTGAGGGCACCTCATAGCATAAGAGGTAACATACAATTAAACATCTGCTGTAGCCCTAGCAACTGCAAGGTCATGGGTTCAATGCCCACTGAAAGCAAAACTCGATAAAATGGGTACCTTCAATGCAATATAAGCCTCTTTGGATTAATGCGTCTGCCAAATGCATAAATGTAAATAACCAACTTATGTGCCAATATTTCCCTAAATATTTTCTACGCAGCCACAAATATCATTGATCACTTTTTGATATTTGGATGTGCTGTGATAACTTGATGACAACAAACCCTCACCGACTCAGAGCTGTGAGCGTGTGGAGATGAGAGGGGTGCAGGTTGGCTGATGACCACTGTGTCCATGCCCGAGGGGTGCCTGGGTGAAGGTGGCGGGGTGGCCGGGAGCAGCAGGTCGGCCTGGGGCTGCTCGCACAGACTGTAGTGGTTCAGAGGCCCAGAAGAGTGTGCGTCCTGCAAAGCCTCGGGGTTCTCGTCCTCAGAATCAGACAGCAGTGGGCTTTCAGCACGACCTGAAACCACAAATGGCAGGTGTACTTTCACAGTGATACTAAATATATAATAGGGCTGCACGATAAATCGAAATGGAATCGAGATCGCGATTCGACAGAAGCTGCGATTGTCATGCGTATCTTTCAGTGAAGCACGGTTCTGTGATCAGCAGTAAATCTCCATCCAAAGGCCAGAGGGCGCTCTCGCGCTGAAACTCCAAATACGCCTCGCAGAAGAAACCCAGGAAATGTCTATAGCGGTAGCTGGATAAACAGAATATTTAACTGCTTTCATTGATTCAACGTTACTAATAAACTCACGGCTACGGCAATATACGGTTTATCTGAGTTCTTATTATTATAATTTTAATTAAAATAAATTATATTTATAATGCAATGCCTTTATCACTGCTTAAATACTATGAAATATGTTGCGTGCCTTATTCTGTGTAAGAAGCCACATCCTCTCACAGAAGGATTTATTTCAAACACTCGACTGACATTATGAAGTGAGTTTGGAGTAAAAATATGTTATTAAATGTGGTATTTTCACATGCTTTCAGATGGAGCAGCATTTACTACACATAGCCGTAGTTCACCTAGAAGCTATGCAAACAGCTGTCATTATCGCGAACGATTTCGGAATCGCGCAATAAAATCATCTGCGATTTTTTTTGGCGTAACTTGTCAGTGAACTACGGCTATGTGTAGTAAATTCTGCTCCATTTGAAAGCACGTGATGATGATTTCCTGCTGATTACAGAACCGGCTTTATTAACAAAATGCGCATGACAATCGCATTCGATTAATCGTGCAGCCCTAATATATAATATAATTTATAACAAAATAGGGTTATATTTCGATGTTGTGTAAGTATGGCAGAGTTGTGTGCATGCGGGAGGTGGGGTTGGTGCGCTGTGTTGTATGGTGCTGAAGTCTCGTCATTGTGCAGGGCCGTATAATGCAGTGGTGTGTGGCATTTTATGATGTGGCTGTCTGCCGCCTGGAGTTCTGTGGTATTGTTGTGTGAGGGCAATAAAGAAAAGAGACAGACCCACAATAGTGTCGTTGTATAGTGATGTTTGTACAGAATTAAAGAAAGCACAGTGACTCACTGCTCTGCAGCAGCGCCGTCTCACTCCATTTAGAATCGCTCAGCAGCTCCAGCCTTCTCTCCAGCTGACGACTGTACTCCATCACTTCCTGCAGACACACACACACACACAGTTAACAAACCTCACATTGTAAGATGAAATAATGTTACACTGTAATGTTTCAAATACCATACTGTCCCTCCTCATCCTCTTCTTAAATAATGGGTGTCTTAACAGGTCAGATTTCAGTAAATACTTGGTACTTTGATGTTAGGGTTGCATGAAATAGGAAATTTAAGGGTTTGTAATGTTGTGATTGGCCGATGCAATGTGAACACAATACAGCATGACCAATGTTGTGAGGTTACTGAATAACTAAATATTTTCAAGAAGACATATCAGCGCTACTTTTCTTTTTACTGTCATCAGGACAAATACATATGTGATTACCTCTAAAATCCTGTTTGTCCCAGACCATGCACTTCTGAGTGCACTCATCCTAACAAGTATACTCAGATTTGTATTTGCAAAGTTTTTTTTAGTTAGTTCATTGTTACATCCAATTGCAGTTTCCTTTTTTTCTCTTGTTTTTCTGTTTTCTCAGTACAGCTATAGAGAAAATGATAATAATTACTTGGGAAACTGGACACCTTACAATTCATAAACGTGTATTTTTTGTACTTACCCTAAATCTTTGTAAAACTGTTTTAGGTTTAAAATCATAGCTTAAAGTAGCTTAAATATTCTAGGTAATTTTCAATCAATAATATAGGGTGTCCATACATCTTCTTTTTCCCGGATATGTCCTGGCCAGGATTTTGAAATTGCCTAAAATGTCCAGGTTTTGGCTTTGTTTTCATATTGACTTTAAAAAAATTGCTCTCTACAGTCCCACCTTCTTGCACACCACGATTGGTCAATGATGTACAATGCCTCCATGCTATTAGTCAAACTACTTTTCAGTCATTACCTTCAGAAAATATGAAAACAATTGGAAAGCAAAGTCCAAACCTAGACATTTTTGGCAATTTAGAAATCCCAGCCGAAAAATAGGACATATGGTCACCCTAAATAGAAAGAAAAACATTTACAGTAATGCATTTACATTGGACGCCCATTAGGAAAACAGACAGAAGTGCAAATAAATATTAAAATTATACAAATTTATGTTGAAATATAAACATAAGGACATATGTTAGTAGGAGACTGTTGTGACAGAATCGCTTATCAACCATCAACCAGTTTTATTCAAATGTTAACCTTACATCATGAATATCTAAAAATGTAAACCTGGTTACTTTCACTTGGTACCCAAACAAGGATACCATAAAGGTGCCACATAACTGCATATGCATGACCGAACTCTTATGTTTATGTTCTGCAAACTCCATTCACAGCCCTTACTTAGGTAACATACTAACCAGATGTTCCTCCACCCAGAAAGGATCATTTAAAGTTTATAGCTCACGTAAGATTTCTTTACTTAAGAATTCATGCAAAGATTAACAAAAATACAAGTGTCAGATTTCTCTGTTTAAATCCCTCGGTCCGCTCGCCTTCTCGGTTTCCAATGTAAGTGTATTTACTATGTGGAAAATTGCTTTAAACCAGTGCTGTCAGACACACAGAGAGCAAAACACTCTTGAGAGACAGCTTGCATCTGATGTTTAGGACTGGTACAACAGCATGTTTCTCCTATGCCTTCAGGCTCATATGAATGAGATGGTTGTTTACCAAGAAACTGAGCACACTCCGAAACTTGTTGGATGACCTGTGAGAACTTTTGAGATGGCTTTAATAAGAACAAGACAACATTGAGCACTTAAAGAGTTTTGTGAGAACTGCAGAGGTCTTACCTGTATTTCTGTCTGCAGCTGCTCCTTCTCTTTCTGAGCCACTCTGAGACTGGCCTTCAGCTCTTGCAGCTCACGACGGGTCTCGCTTAGCTGAACCTAAACACACAAACACAAATTTCACAAGAGTACAAGAAACCATAACAGTACAAGTCTTAAAATATTTAGATTTACATTACATTACAAATGTAATTTATGCCTCAATTTACATTATATAAAAATGTAAATGGTCGAGGTCATTCTAGGTCGCTAAACAAATGTAAGCAAATATGTGATATTGACCATGATAACTCCAACAAAGTGTGCTGTTCACACTATTAAACAGACACGACTAAAAACACACTGACAAGAAAACCACTGCTCTTAATTTCTGTTTTTATTACTGTTTACCTAATAACTTGAAAAACCTGAAACTATGTATACTTGAAATTAAGCTACATGCTATTGTTTGAAAGTAATTTGTTAATTATTTTAATATTTAAGTTATTAAATTAAGTTTGTTCATTAGCATATTAGCTTTTGGAAGAAAAACTGGCATCAATAACCATGACATTAGACTGGTTGTACTTCTATAAATAATATTTGTATAATTATATATTATCTTCATTATATTACGCTTATATCTTCTATATATCAGCTTCTTTTAAAAGTGTTTGTATTTACCCGATTGCAGTCTTTCTCTCGTCCCAGCTCCACCACTGCTTTCTCTCTCTCCATCCTCGCCTCTTGCAACATCTGCTCCTTCTGCTGGATCTCATCATTTAGACGTTCCAGACGCACTTTGTCCAACTGTCAATTCATGCAATTACTTAAAAGAACAACAGTCTCAAAGCTGCCTTTGTGTTTTTCAATTTTTTTTTACTACACGTACCTCAGCATTCTGCTGCAGGGTCTCTTTCTCCTGTGCCCAGTTGGCCCTCCCCTCTCTCAGAGCCAGACTGGCATCTGCCAGCTGAAGTGTGAGCTGTGCGGCCTGCAGACGGGCCTGATGAAGCTCGGCATGTGCGGTGTCCCTCTGAGCAACCATGTCTCTCAGCTCCCCCCTCAGAGTCTCCACACAGCGTTCACTCACGTTCAGACGCTCTTGAACACTCCGGAGTTCACTCAAAGCCACTTCATTGGCTGCCTGCCCAACAACACAAACATGTCATGGTCAAAAGATGGTGACAGTCTACAGTCAGTTAGGGGGGCTGGCATACGTGATTTCTAGCATCCATCTGCATCAAATTCTTTATTTGCTGGACTATATAGACATTGTTCACATTTGTCACTAACTGGCCATCAAATGGTGCAATTACAACATCTAACAGCAGGGGTTTGTCTGGACCATGCTAACCAGTCTAAACCTTGACCCTCTTTTAAATAACATGCACTTCATGGATAAATGGCGTCAAGTCTCTATTCTGTGTGCCACCTGTAAGACATCCAAGGTGAAAGCTGGGGTGTGACACGCTGGATGTTACCACCCTAACCTCCGTCCTTTTTAGCGCTGTTGAGTTGTGGTTGAGATTGGGTAATTGTGTCTCGGCAGCTGTAGTGCATGTGTTCTACTACTCTCTGGTACAAGTGCGCCTTCTCAAGACACTCAGAACTCGACTGCACAGACTGTGCAGCTCCGTTTCTCTGTTTGATTACCATCTTTAATCGAGTATAACTACCCAAACAATGACATTATGACCATACTTGTCAGTTTCTCTTGTGTATAGTGCAAGGTCGTGTTTCGCTGCAACAAACCTTCATGTTACTTGGTGTTCATCCTCTACTTTCCTTCTTTTGATCTGCTGCTTTCTTCTGGCCCGGTCCCTCATCCCTCCACAGTAAACCACCAGAGAACCAATGCAACCATGTGGCTCATAGAGACATCAATACAGACCTGTTTAACTGTCGGCTAACTGAACTCTACAGAAGCTTGGTCCAATCACTCCAGCAACATTTGGATGTACTGTAGTCAAAGAGCGTTGCCACATTCGTCTAATGAAACCCTATCATGTCCCATTGAATGTGCCCCAAGAACATAGTAGGACATGTACTAAGGCAGACCAGGGTCTTTTCTAGCGAATTTGACGCCCTAGGCGAAATCCCTATTGCCCCCCCCAATTATATATATAATTCTTTTCAGACACCAGTTGCTTGTCAAATTCAAATTGGTTGTCATAGTAACAACTCTAATTTGTGGGGATTCAGTGCATTGAGTTCCACAAATATGAATGCATTATTTGTAAACTGACTGTTAAGACAAACATTTTGCACAATTTAGTATCTGTAATATAATTGTGTTGCCACTAGATGCCTGTATAGCCCTATGTAACAATCCCTAATGGCTAAGACATTTGCACATAATTTACACATAAATCACACTTAAATTAATTTTATTACATTTTGATTGGATACTATATACTATACTACTACAAATTGTTTAGATATTATCAATGGCTACATTTTTGTCTTTATCTGTTTTTTGTTAATTTTTTTTTGTTGTTGTTTCTTGAACGTTATTTTGTTGTTTTCTGATTAAAGTGCAGTTATTGCTTACATCTATTTCTTTCACAAACCTATAAACAAAACCCTTTGTTACCCCACACGACATATAGAAAGCGTTATCATGGCATAAAGTAACCAATGTCAGCTACTGAATGCATTTCGCTACTCGTTAACCGTTAATGTCCCCTTATAATAACGTGACGCTACTGCCCTCTATGACCGCTTGCTTTCCCATTAAGCCGCTGAGTGGAAGTGAATGAATTGATAGCCAGCCCAGTTCGACACCTCCAAGTCATTTAACTCAGACAAAGCGTCTAATAACACGGATGTATTGATCTTGTGAATTAGCGAATTTTACAACACCAATATTTTTCAATTGGTTGTTAAAGGTTTTTATGGGAATATTACATGACACACTGATCCTTTAAAAATGCATTGGCGCAAAAAACGCACACCTTTTGGACAAATCTGCCACAAATATTGGCAGCATCCACAAAAGTGTGCCACAATACTGCCGTAAACAAAATACTGAGTTGTGCACTTTTATTTACTTGTAGCAATTATTTTAAATTGGCCGTTGAATCTTAGCTTTTATATTGCCTGGCAAAAAAAAGTGTTCCTCCGATTGCTTGCCAACGCACATGAACAGGCCACTGATCTAATGGCTGTTGAGCGCTCCAAATGCAACACTTTGCATGCAACTCAGGCAGCAATGACATCACTCTGTCCTATTGAGCATACATGCATCAGTCAGTTGTAACAGCTACTCTTGCCCACATAATGTATGGGGATCCAGATGGGGGCGGCAGATCCCATATTCAGCAATGTGACCGTAGCCAGCTCCTTTATCACACCCTGCAAAACGTCCAGTAACGTGCGCTCAATGGCGCCGCCTTCACTGGGTGGCCCTAGGGCATCCGCACTAGCCTCGCGGCAAATGCCCAGAACGGCCCCTGAACCGCATGCGCAAAACAATGATTTTTAAAACTTTTCAGAATAGGTAGAGCTGAAAAATCTCAATTCAGAGCACAATCACGAAACATGCAGGTCGTAATAATTAATGTAGTAATGTGTGTAGCTTATAGACCTCTTGCTTGAAGTATGTATTCATCGAAAATTAAGAGAAAATCGGCGGAAACTGGACTGGACAAGTGGTCACTGGAGCGACAAACTTTGACTGCTATAGCAGCTACTTACGCTTACAATACCAACCAATGTCAGTCCTGAATAACAAACTATAACCTTACGCTGTTCTGGGTTTTTTTCAGTGAATCAAACCAAAAATAGTAATTCGTAAAATTATTCTGTGCAAAGGTTATCGCAGTCCCAATAAATAGTTTGTGTTTACAATTATATATGTGTGTACTAGCTTTCAAATAAATGATCCACCCTACCTATAATTTAGTCCTGATTTAGGAACCCACACACCTGATCGTCACATCGGGTTGTACGTTCATGGAAAAACTGAAGTTCATGAATTTAAAACCCCAAACCGCAACCCCAGCCTGAACTGTTGGAAACACATAACACTACCCAGAAGGTTTTCTAGGAAAATCTGGAATCTATTTCACAATTCTCTGTATAATAGAACTATATTTAATCAAATCCTGAATTTCGTTGCGGGATTGCGCATAGCCCCACATCGCATTACCCATTCTGCCTAGGCGTGCGAACCTAGAAAATAGGGAAAGTTCCTGCAACACATTTAATTCAATATAGTGTGTAGTTGAGTATGAGTAAATAAATCCAACAACCATCATTCAAAATCAGAATTCATTTGAAAACAGCGTGAGTTGATTCAGTTTACCCCCGCCCGCCTCTCATTTCTTTCCTCTTCACATCCAGGCGCATCTAGAGCTGCTGCATCGGCCGCGAATGCAAGACTTTCGCGCGCGTTTGCGTACAGTTGAACAGAATTGTAGGATTGCCCTAGATCAATCATTGCTGCATTGATGTAGCACAAATATGTATTTATTATCAACACCATTTTTAAGCAGTCGTTTACGTGCATATTGCGCCAGAAGGCCGGCGGCGCTTGTATCTGGTGTAGTAAAAGCAAGCTTGTTGGGCGCTTAAGGCAGAGAGAAGCCACATACACCACAAAATTCATCAAAATGTTCGTGTACAAAGCTTATCACTAACCGCACCGCCATCACCACCGGCACCCGCCACCTGACAATGATTTCCTGATCTGAGAAAATGCATGTGAACCTCAAGTCGGGGAAAGCTCTAGATAATACAAATACAAATCCAACAAATCTTTGTAGAAACGAGAGTGTCCATGTTGTTTTCACACCCACATTCCGGGGACTTACAAGCACAAGCCTGCGGAGAAATTGGAGCATTCGGAGCGCGTGAATGCAGTATTACACTTGCTCTGAACGGCAGCAGGTAGCCTTTTTTTTTTATTTATTTATCATTTTTTTCCGTTAACTAAGGCTAAACCTGCTTTAAATTACAATGGCCTAAGACTAAAACTCGGCTTTCATAGCTGAAATCCTTCCTCAAACCTCAGGTCTCTCAAACCTCCCTTGTATTTCACATGTCTAAACCGTGGTCCACAAGAAAGAAAAACCTTGACAACCCTCCTCCACATAACACCACTCCCTTTCTTAAAAGTATTGAGTGGCACCGCGTTGAACATCGGAGAAAACAAAAACACAAAACTATACTCCACCCTTGTATTTTGCTGTATTAACCGTCAAGAAAAACTACCGGTATGTGTATGTGGTGATGAGCATTCAGTTGGTCGTTGTTATTATAAATCCAGTTGATGCAACATTGGTAGTAAGTTCTTCTTTGGCAACAAAAGCGCCCTTTAATCTTTCCATATATTCCCCATAGTTCCCCATTCATTCATTGCAGCCCAACACAAATGTCTATACTTTTTCCTACTCTAAGTCAAAGCATCAGTTTGGTCACAGAAAAGTGCATCCACACATCCACACAGCCCTGACATTTGAAAATTACCCATTTCTGTATCTTATCCCCCAGTTTGGTGCACTAAGCAGAATAGCGCGACACCAGACAATCCTCAGAGAGGTGCCAACTGTTCAGGTCAATAATGGCCAAAAAGTACAGCCCTCAGAAACTATTTTTTTATTAAAATGTCAGTCTTGCATCACTAAGTCAAGCCAGCTAAACTGTGTGTGACTTGCTACATTAATGAAAGAGCTGTCCATTTGAGCCCCCCTGATTTCCTAAATGAATGTCCCTTATGAGCTGATTCTAAATGGAAATCTAAATTAGAATCTAAATTCTAATTGAATTAGTCTGAACCACTGCCCTACATAATTTACAGCATCACCAGAGAGTAAACATTTTCATTATAACTGAAATGCACCCAAATGAATTGGAATCAAATCAAACTGAGAAGTCTAAATCAATACCCATCCCTACATTCAAGAACTAAGGCCCTGTTTACACTTGGTATTAAGATGCATTTTAGTGATCGGATCACAAGTGGATTACCGTGAATACAGGTGTACACTACCGGGGTGTGGAAACGTCTTTGAGCTCCTTCCACTTTCGACCCACTCGCCAGAGGTTTCGTACGAAAACGCTCTCGGTACCCGATTTGCTTACCGCGTAGTGTGATCGTGATCCGATGCAATCTCTAGCATGCACCAACAACAGACCCCGCATCTACACCGCTCCGCCTACTGACCTATACCAATACGTGTATCATATCTGCGAGAAGCGCCGTACAAGGATGTATCATAATAAGTGGATTTAAACTTTGATGGGCCGAATCAGAAGTATTATTTTCTGATAACACAAAAAGAAACACAGCATAAGCTACCCAACCGGGTTCCTCCACCCAAAACAGGGTGTTTTTCTCCCCGGGTCCCCTTGAAATACTTGAAAAGTTTGTGATCTTTGAAATGGTTTCCAAGATAGGCCAGCTGAAATTTTGAAAATACGCAAACATAGATACAAAGGGCGCTTGAAAGTGCGTGGTCATTATTTGTCTACTGCAAGAAACGGAGAAGGTTTTTCGGAAAAAAAAAAGAAAAAAAAAATCCTAATGAACATAGTCACCCTCCCCTATTATCCCCTCCGGCGCAGAGACTCCCGGTTCCCGCTATGTTTATTTCCGCAAACACCTAGAGAACCCAATTCCTAACTCGACTTCGTGCCTCATGCAGTATTAGCTACCTGCTTGATTTTACCTTTGAGGATAGCCCCCAAATTACCTTAGGACCCTCCCGGCGAGCCACCACCCTTCCACCCGAGCCCCACCCCCTTTTTTTTAAACTAACATTGATCAGAACAGATTAATAATGTATTGTTCCAATGTTGTTGTTTGTATACCCGCCCAAACCGCGGCTGCACGGTTTATCTAGGAATCCACAGCAGTCGCTCTCGTGCTCTCTCCGGGGGAGTGTTGTCTGGGGCAGAATTACAGGCGACCGCTCCACATCTGGGCTGGCATGTATAACTACAATTCGTTTGGTGTCGGTGTGGGTGGTGTCTCGGTTGTGCGAGCAGATATTTCTGGAAAAATGTGGGAAAAAAAAAAACAAAGAATATCAAGATAAGGGAAACGCCAAACAGTTCTGGGGTGTGCGGGTTGGGGACTAACCTAATGCCCAAAACCAAGTAAAAGACGGCACTAAAACAAAAAACTAAGCAGACGAATTTTCGCCCGATTTTTCATTTTCACATAGTATCCGGCGATCGGAACAAGGTTTTTGCGTTCTGACATGATTGAAAAAGACTACACACGATCGGCGATGCACCCTACGCCAAATGACAACCAAAGTACAAAGCGGCAGCGCGAAGTTCGCGTCGAAAGAGTTATATGAAACGTATTTTGGGGTACGACCAGTTTTTGCCGAATCGCGATTGCCACGCCCTAGCCCCAGCTTGTTTTTTTTAAAAAGTGGTCAGGCGGTTGAGAGCGACTTACCACCAACTTGATATTTACTGAATATCTTCAGGGCCCTGGAATGTGCGAATTGTACCCGGATAAAAACCCCACCCCCCACAAACAAAAAAATTAGGTACATTTTTACCCCCAGAGCGATTTTTTACTAGGGGAAGAGACCCCCGCCTGACCACCCCCATCGACAAAAGCACTTGGGCTAATTTTCAGGCTATTTGATAGTAATTGGCCGCGGGGTGTTTGTAGGAAACTTGGGCAAAACCACGAAACGCAAACATCTTGGCAATAACCTGCAGCTCAGATATAGCGATCGGTCGATTCGTCCTATTTAAGAAGTCGTGCTTACTATTGTGAAACACCGCACAAAAAAAAGGTACAATAACAAATCTAGAAATGCTCACTTGGCAACCCCCAGACAATAGTCGTGTTCAGCGTGTCCGAAACCAACAGTGGATGGCTCACGTCTTTTGAAAACATCGTGCAGCTGTGAACTTGCGGTGGTCGGGGAAACACCGGCACCCACCAATATAGTCAATTAACGCAAGCATAACCGACTCGATAACCTATGTATCATTATTGAATAATTAACCGTGGGATGTTTATGTTTAATGGGTTTTTCCCAGCGTGAAGTACCTCTTCTTTTTGGTGTTGGTACGTTGCCAAATGATGTTCAATATCATTGCAGCGGCTAGAAAACTTACTACCAACATGGGTACGCGCTCACGTTTTTTTGTTTTTTTCCTCACCCACACTCAAGGGCAGAAGACTCCCACACACAATTTTTTTGCAAAAAAAAATAGCTGAAATAAGAAAAGCATTTATAATAGCAACATAATCCTATGTAATAAGAATAATCCACTGAAACGTGATGCCTGGAAAATGCAAGTTTTAAGATATTTGGCTCACCAAAGATGATTAAAAAAATAACCAGTGAAGCATCGAAACGCAATAATGATTCTTCTAATTTTATTAGCCTACATTCAATGTAAACAGCGATTGATAATGGATGGTGTATTTCTGGTATCAAGGTCGCGCTATTTAGGCTTGCGCTGCTTGTTTCTTTGTAAGACTTTTATGGAGAAATCAAATCAAATGAGTGTATGAAATGAGCAAAAGAGCTGAACGGGACACAAAGAAACTCACAAAAGAAACTATTGAGGTAAAAATTCAAAATGTTAAGTTTTTTTATTTATAACATGATGTAGTTAAGCAACATATTATGACAAGGGAGCTAATTGCCGAATTGATTTTAGTTCAATAAACAAGAAGTTGAGTAGTCACGTAATTAGGTTACTTACATTTTAGACACAGTATTGACTGTTTTGTTCTGTTTCACCAACTAAAATAGTTTCAAACAAAGATTACAGCAGAAGTATAGCGCAATCTCCAAGCGCTTTGTTTTGTTATTGAATGATTCAGCGAACGGTTGAATTAATGAGTCACTAGACTCACTCATTAAGTGACTTACCGCCACCTACTGGCGGGGTTAGTATGTTTAAAAGTATGTATTCCCCCCCCCCCAACATTTCCATTTTGTATATTCAAAATTGCATTTAAAACATTAATCTCATAACATTATTGCAGTTGTAATTGTGCAATGTAAATTAATTTGTTGGATACCACCTTAGTGGTAAATTGAATCTATTGATCATTGTAGAATTTGACTGACTATGATGCATATCATTTAATAAGGTTAAAAAATGGCCTTTAAAAGTAAATAACATGCTGAAGGTTAAATAAAAAATATGCAGATTCATGTAAAAAGCCGACAGAACACAGATAAAATATTGCTGCTGATAAAATTGGTACACCGCCAGAAATCGTGTCATGGCGGTGCTGTGTGGGAATTGGTCGTAGGGGTATTGTCTGCTGATATGCCAAGTTTGCTGTAGATCTTAAATATAAGACATGTTTGACGCAATATCTATAGTATATATTATATTATAGATTTTTTTTTTGTTACATTTAAACAATAAATATTACATTAGACGTAGGAAAAGAATGTGTGAGTGCCACAAGGTTTTGGCCTTAATTTATATATGTGTATGAAAAGGTCTTAAAAAGTCTGAAATCTACTTGTCATATTAGACCCCATATTAAGTCCTTGAATTTGAGGGTATTGGACCTGGAAAGTTCTTGAAAGGTCCTTGAATTTGAAGTTAACCAAGGTGTGGGAACCCTGGTACAAGCAGACGTAATATTAGTGTGCGATAACGTTAGCCCTCTTGCTCGTGTTTTGACGCCGACAGAGGGATCCACCCATCCTCTTGACGTAATCAGCACCACGGGGGTAATCTGGTCAGAAATGGTCGAAAGTGGACAGAAATCCGGGACTTAAACGCCAGTGGTAAATGGTAGGGTTGTCTTCATTTGTCCCTGTGATCCGATCGCCAAACCATCTTAATACCAAGTTTAAACTCGCCTAAGAGACCAAGCTCCTTCTCACTTTCTATCAGTCTCTCTCCTCTCCAGGTCTCGCTGGTCATACTTTAATGCTCCTCTACTCTCTGATTCGCTTGCTCATTAGCTTCTTTTTGGAATTCAGCAGGGCTCTCTCTCTCTCCTCTGTCGAGATGTCAGGAAGAGGATGGCCTCACACTAATCCTCAACTCTTCCTAAAAAAGAGAGTGTGTGGTTGAGTTTTACACTAAAGCGTAACAACAACGCACTAAAAAAAAAAAAAATCGTTTAGTAGACAGTTAGCTTTCTTCATTGTATAATGTTCACATACACGGCCAGAAACTAACTGCTAACGATTTTTAGTGTTAACGCTTTAGTGGTAACCACTCACCCACACCTCTCTTTTTTGAGAAGTTGAGGATTTAGTTATGCCCTGACAGAGGATAGGAGAGCCTGCTTGCTCAAAAGAATCGAATGACCGCGAATCAGAGAGATATAGGGGAGGCATGAAAGTACTGACCCTAAGAGACACAAAGCTTCTCACCTTTCTAGGTCAGTCTCTCTCTCCAGGCCTCTCTGGGTCAGTACTTTAATGTCCTCCTCTAGCTCTCTGATTCGCTGCTCATTAGCTTCTTTTTGATTCAGCAGGGCTCTCTTCTCCTCTGTCAGGGCCTCACCTAAATCCTCAACTTCCTAAAAAAGAGAGGTGTGATGGTGAGGTGTTTACACTAAAGCGTAACACTAAAAATCGTTTAGCAGTTAGCTTTCTGTCAGTGTATGTGAACATATACACCACCGTAAAGGCAAAATATACACACAACTGTGACCCAGGGCTGACCACACAGGCTGATGGAATGAGTGTTTACACTACCTTCTGCTTCTTCTTCATCTCCTCTACTTTCTCCCTATATTCTCTCACTTCCTCCTTCAGCTCGCTGATCTTCCTTTCCAGCTCCTTGCGGCTCTGCTCCCAGGAGCCTCTGTCTCTCTCTCTCCTGCCTTTCTCCCTCTCCACGTTTTGGTCTGCTGCTTCCAGAGCCTGGAGCAGATCAGCACGCTCCTTCAAACACTCCTGGAGACGACTCTGTTAAGGAAAATGACAGAGAAAGTTTAATCAAAGGCATTTTTTCACATGACTGTGCATATATATATATATATATACAAATAGATCTATATATATATATTATATCTATATATATATATATATACATATACATTTACATTGAGTCATTTAGCAGATGCTTTTATCCAATGCGACTTACAATTGGGAATACATCAAGCGATTCATCTTATTGTGGCAAATAGACACATGAAGTGCTCGTAATACCAAGTTTCAAGCATTGTTCAAATAAGTACAAGCTAGAAGGGAAAGATTAAGAAAAAAAATGTTTTTTTATTAGGATGAAGTGAAGTCCAGATAGTGACGAAGAGGTGATTTTCAGCTCGTCCCTTGAAAAGTGTCATGGAATCAGCATCCGGATATGGGTTGGAAGATCATCCCACCACCCGAACAGTAAACGAAGACTCTGAAAGTGGGTTTTGTGCCTTCTCGGTGATGGTGCCATGAGCTACGCTCACTAAAAATTCATTCCTACACTGGTGTCAATTTGTTCCCCACGACTTATTCTCTTTGTTGCCACAGACCATGTTGTCAGAATTTGTTCCCCCTAATAACCCCTGATTATCTAAATTAGGTAACCAAATTAATAAATTGTAGGGAACTCATTCGTCAATTTATGCCCCGAAATATTCATTTTACGTCCTGCTACTAGCCTTTAATTTTAGACTAAAGCCTATTCGGACGGACTAATTTTAACGGGCGGTCTTAGAGAAATTTGAGTTTCACGACGTACTTTGAATTTTAATCCGTCTGGAATCTGCCATGTCTGGTGGTGTTTTTCACACGCCCGCTGTAATACTTCCAGACAAAATTACCTACGTATTTTCTCGGCAACTCAGGATCCTCTAGAAAACTACATCCCTTCCGAATGAGAAGGTCTGTGATTGCCGACGATATTTTCCTTGTTGTGTTTTGGCCAACTTGAATACCGAAACGCTTTTAATCGCGTGGCGCCACGCATTGATATGTTTGCCGCCTGCCGGCAAGAAATAAAAAAATACAACAAAACAGAGCCATTACGTAAATGGTAAGACTGGCCTTTTGAAAATTAACATGGTTAAGACTAAATACCAACATTAACCCTGCTTTTGCTATACTACCACTAGCTTCCCATGGATGGTTGTAGTAAAACTTGGTTATACTATCAATCTGTGACATATTTAGGATAAAAGAAACTATAATACTTTGATCTCCTGAGAGGCAAATAATGCACTGGCATCTTCAGGACACCCCATAGAGGGGTGGTGCGGGAAACGCCTCTTTCACATATGCATCTGTGCCTTTTCATCTCCTCCCTCCACTGGATTCACTCAAACTGGTCAAGAATATAATGTTCTATATGAATGCAAATAAGATTTACATTCGTGTTTGGTTTCATTTGAATAGTTTCAGGGCGATTGGTACAATGGTCTTAATCTTACTTAAAGATAATACAGATCCTAAGAGTTAGGAGAAACTTTGATCACCGTAGAGAGCAATCTCATGCAAATTACCGTTTGTTCCCATTGAGGTGTAAACCACCCAGGCCTGGGACCTGGGTTAATGTAAATTCCAATTGCTTGTACAGGCCTCCATTTGGAGGATGTATTTACTTAGTTTTGTATTTAAAGGATTGCAGCAAAGGGTCAGGGCGATTCTGTAGCCAGAAAGCCCATAGTATGGAATGTGTCCACACACTCTGTACTATGTATTTTTCTAATACATCTAATATATGTAATCTCAGATATGCATTTTACTCTTAGATTCGTCTTTGAGAGTTTGATGTCTTATATTGATTTGATATCTCCGATTTAACTATGTAATTGGCATAATACATATTTACATGACTGATAATAAATTGTTACATTTGAATTATTCTGACTTACTCTGAAGTTATTTTCTCAAGTAGATTAAGTGAAGGCTTATGTTTTCCGCAAATCTGCGTCCAGGGTTAAATGAATACTAGATCTCAGGTTAGATGGAGCATGGGCACATCAAGTGAGATTCTAAATTTCTGACGAACCGCGTGAACTTAGTTTTAGTGTACTCATTAACGAGAAGCCAGTATATAAGTTCAGTATTAATTAAGTTGTATGAAGCTATCAGCTGTCGGGGTCTAGAAAAAGGTGTTCTAGAAGAACCGCTGATTAATATTTTGAGAATTAATTAAGTTGTCCGCGCGTCAGCGTCGGGGTCTAGACAAAAGTGGGCGTAGAAGAACCGCTGATTAATGTCGGAATATTACATGGGTAGCTGTAGGGGGCTAAACAGATTAGCCACAAACCTCTGAATAAGGATTAGAATGGCGAGTTTTGTGATCGTGGAGCCCACGCATAGCGGCCGGCGTGAGGCATCCTAAAACGACATAGATTCCTAGTGAACGAGAAAAAATACAAAGTAAAGAGTTAATTATAATAATCGAATGTAAGAATAATCAGAGACAAACAACCAATGTGCCTTTCAACCTAAATTAGAATTCAGATACTAAAATGGAGTCAGATTGAGTTAAACCTAAATTGAATAACACTGCGCGCTGAAAAGACCGAACACGCAAGAGACCTTCATCCGCCACTGGATACCTTCATTGGACCAGGTTGCGCGGATCTTACAGTGGTGACCCCGACGTGATCTCCCCACAAATTGGTGACCGGCGACACAGTCTCCCAAAACAGGCGAGTGACGTTTTTTCAGCGCAATATGGATTTACACCGAACAAAGGGTTTGATCATCTCTTTCTCTTTTTCCAGCTGCTGTGGTAAGTCAATTCTTATTTGCCTTATAGAAATATTGCGGGAAAGACAGACGCATCCCATATATACACATTAATAGAATGAGTCAGAATACTCATATTGTTAGACCGGAGACCGGATCCGGTAGGTTTGAGAATTAGACGAAACCACGTAATTGTCAGTGACATGATAGCGGCAGCGTAGACGAGGAATGACATCCCTTGTTCTGAAATGGAAATATCTCTTTGTTTGCTTAAGCAACAAGAGATGAAACTTAAAAATTGGAATACCATCATCCAAAATTATATTCTGGTACTCAACAGAGAGTCATAAAATAGAACCTAAAGTTTTAATCTGCAAACTGCATTCTCTGTTGTTTTATTTGCTTCATTGCAACAAATGAGCAACATTTTAATGAGAATGAACAAACAGAATACAAATTCCAAATTAATAAAAAATTGGAAAACTTGTGATTGAATGAAAGGAAGACAATCTAAGTTGATACATTTATATGTGAAAAGTAAATTGGGCAAAACAGAGTGATAAAATCACAACACAGATAAAATAGCTTCAAAGAAAGCTTCACTGAGGAAAAATTATACCTCAGCTCTTGAGGACTAACTAGGCTACTACAAAGCAGAACTCCTTTTGACTGCAGTCAAACAATAGATGATAAGTGTAAAAAATCTGAAACTGATACACGGATTGAAAGTGATGATTTTATAAAACAAATGGCTTTGTTTCTGAGAGTGGCTCAAAGCTGAGTCCGAGGGTACACTCACTCAGAATTCTCATGTTTTTCTCCCTGTTGCATGGCCAAATAACACACGATTAAACATATCACACCTTATATCAAGCAAATGGTTACTGGGCCTTCACAAACCTTTGAGACCTAAAAACAGTGATTGTGCTTTGCATCAGCCCTGAACTTGCCCAGCTCCTCGACACCTTTTCATATTCAAATTAATTGCCATGAGAATGCAATTTGTGACAACTTAGACCTTATTGCGGATGGAAAATTTCTCACATGAGTTGTGATTTGACTATGTACTCCAAATATGCTTGCAGTCATTGGATGTTAACAACTTCAGAGTCTCTCATTGGCTCTAAGACGGACTAGTTGTTATACATACAATGTACATGTGTGTACTACTGTGACTGCAGGGCCAAATCACAAGGTCTTCTAAAAGACGAACACATTGGCGACTATATTATTCCAAAGACTCTCCAGAGACCAGAAATAATATTATTTTAATATATACTATTTTAATATAATATAATTATATTATAAATCAAATTATAATGTACATTATATTATAATCGCCAAGCATGGCATTACATAGAGAAATGTGATTTGGTAACCCTTACAATTAAAATTGGTCTGCTACCCAGTGCCCAAAAGGGAGGAGGTGGAGGTGTGTTTTCATTTCAATAGTGTGGCACCAGAGATAGCGAACCAATTCATCCTTCGCTGAGGAGCACCAACTAAAAATTTAATCTGATCAGAGAGGGTGGCTAACATTATTTGGAAATTGAAACATTCAAATTTCAATGCAGAATTCAGAAGTTCTGAATTTGCACCTAATCTTGCTCCTTAAAAAATTGAAGTATTTTGATCCAGATCTCACCTCATACTCTCATTCTGAGGCTGGTTACGGGTTACAGCAACAGGATAAAATTTACATCACAATTGTAAAACTTCCTTCCTTTGTTTGGAGCATGACTGTTTTTACACAAAGCCACGGTCGAATGCAGCCACACAGCACTATTTGATCTTTTAAATTTACTTGAAAAATAATGAAAGGGGGGTGTAAAATACTAAACATCAGACCAAAATACCAGATGTCTTTATGTGTCACAGAGATCTGCATGTGTGAACAACACCATAAAACAACAATTGCCAAACAGACAACACCAAAATAGGTGAACACATTTCTGCCCACAGATCTTACTGTAATGAGAGCAACTGCAACAAAAGCCATGGACATTAGTCCATTGGAGTTCATGACAACATGGGTGATAAAAACACCAATTAATCTAGAAAATGTCCCCAGCAAAACTGGGGTCTATAATGCTCATGACACAGCAGACTGTGAAGGCTCAACTGCAAGAGCGGCATCGGGTGTTACACTCAGACTGCACTGAAACAGTAGCAGTAATTCAGATCTGACCGATGACACTCAGTTTCATGTGACATCTGGAACTAAAAGTGCAATACATGATGATGATGTAGTTAAAATAATTTCACATGTCTGAATGTGAAACTGATGAGAAGTTCAAATTTAACTGTGGTTCTCTCTGTATTTGATTCTGTCTCAGGCTGACCACTGCAATTCCTTGGAGGACGGATACCAGGAAGGCGCCTGGTCCCATCAGCACCAAGCCAAGACAGCAGAATTGTTAGACCATAACCTGAAACGCGGGAGATGGGTGCGAAGACACTTGAAGGGGCCAGTCACACCTCACAGGAGAACATTACTATACAAATATCTATATGGCCTCCCGGTTTAGCACCGGAACTAAATTTTTGCAACATAGATTGCTATAGATTAGACTCCGCCCATCTCCCAGACATGAGCACAGAACACAAACCCCATCTAGACTTTCTAGTCTGAACACTACACATAACAGAAAAAAATTATGGCTTAGATTGCAAACGTGGTACCCCACTAAAGATCTATCGTCCATCTTCACACTGACAGAACCACATAGCCTCACACACATAGGACAATATATTAATCACATGATGACAATCTAAAAGAGACACACAACATATATACTATTTGCAACCATCTGCAAACACATGGAACAACACTATAACACACATTTACATGACTAGTCACAGATCGATGGTGTAACTTCAAAACACAGAGGCAGACGAGTCCTTACAATTTAAAATATTTAATCTTTCTGATTGTTATTGGGGTGGTTGACAAGCCAGAGGGCCCCTGGTTTCTCAACACACCACTAATAACAGAAAAACATTATCAAAATTATCAAATGTGAAGTGCCTGCACTTCATTCTATCAATCAATCATAAATGGACAATTCTACCAAACCATCAACGTGACTTATCCTGCATACAGATACACACCGAACACACGCACACACACACACACACCTTTTACAAGGAATTCAGGATTTCCATTCTAGAAGAATTTTAATCATGTTCTAAGTCACTTCTTAGAATAAGTGACTTGCTTTGTAAGATTCCTGAATGAACAGTGTGATTATTATATATACCTACACGATGATTGTGATAATTATTATTATTATTGTAATTATATGGCTTGTTTATTGATGCATACCTCTACATTAATGTTCAAGTTATACTGACCTCTTGCTGCATTTCCTTTGACTCATTCAGACCAAGAATACCTAAATTAATGCTTACATGGGACCACCCTACCATATATGACCTTGAAAGATTTTTAACACCAGATGTACCACTCACAATTGCTGACATGAAATCAGGTTTCTCTTTTGTTTCATTGTTCTTGTTAACTTATGACTTTTCTATATTACCCAATGGGTGACAACGTTAAGTTGATCAGAATTCAGTCATTGAATGGCCATTAAGATGCTTTTCAGGTGTCTCACACAAAGCAGTGTGTAAGCAAGGAGAACCCCTTCACCTGTTGAAGTCTGCCCAGATAACCGCACCGCCGGAGGTGAGAGGATTCATGAAGATGGGTCAGACTATCGTCCTAGAAAGGTGCCACAAGGAGCAGAGGTTTCTCCATGAAAGGCCCAGACTGACTCACTGAACTGTGCTCACATGCTGAGCTCAACCACAGGTAGAAACTCTGGAGACGTTCATCCACCTGCTGAATTCAAGCAACACACACCTGCTGAGACTGAATGTTCTGCATATGAAAACAGCCCTCAGGAGGTTTCTACAGCTGCAAACATCACAAAGGAGTTAACATCTCAAGGATAGACAATTACCGAACAAGTGACCCCATCGGATTCACCTATATGTGACCAATTGCGGTCAAATGGGCGAGACTGTAAGGATAAAAGAAACTAGAATACTTTGATCTCCTGAGAGGCAAACAATGCAACGGCACCTCGAGGACACCCCACAGAGGGGTGGTGCGGGAAACGCCTCTCTCACATATGCATCTGTGCCTTTTCATCTCCTCCCTCCACTGGATTCACTCAAACTGGTCAAGAATATAATGTTCTAAATGAATGCAAATAAGATTTACAGTCATGTTTGGTTTCATTTGAATAAAGTTTCAGGGCAATGGTACAATGTCTTAATCTTACGACAGGATAATACAACCTAAAGTTAAGAGAAACTTTGATCACAGTAGAGAGCAATCTCATGCAAATTACCGTTTGTTCCCATTGAGGGGTAGACCACCCAGGTCTGGCACCTGGCTCAATGCAAATTCCAATTGTTTGTACATGCCTCCACTTGGGGGATGTTTTTATCTTTGTTTTGTATTTAAAGGATTGCAGCAAAAAAGTCAGCGCGATTCTGTAGTCGGAGAGCCCGTAGTATAGAGTATCTCCACATACTCTGTACTATGTATTTTTCTAATACATCTAATATATGTAATCTCAGATATGCATTTTACTCTTAGATTCGTCTTTGAGAGTTTGATGTCTTGTATTGAGTTGATGTCGTTGAATTGGCTGTGGAGATATTTGGCATAATACATATTTACCTGACTGTTAATAAATTGTTACATTTGATTTATTCTGACTTACTCTGAAGTTATTTTCTCAAGTAGATTAAGTGAAGGCTTATGTTTTGTCCGCAAATCTGCGTCCAGGGTTAAGTGCACATTAGATCTTAGGAGATGAAGCATGGGGCGCATCAGGTGAGATTCTAAATTTCTGACTAACTGCTTGACCTTAGTTTAAGTTGTACTCAGTTACGGTAACCATGTATATAATTTCAGAATTAATTAAGTTGTACGAAGCTGTCAGCGGTCGGGGTCTAGACAAAGGTGGTCTAGAAGAACCGCTGATTAATATTTTGAGTATTAATTAAATTGTACGAAGCTGTCAGCGGTCGGGGTCTAGACAAAAGTGTTCTAGAAGAACCGCTGATTAATATCTGAGCATTACATGGGTAACTGTAGGGGGCTAAAAGAATTAGCCATAAACCTCTGAATAAGGATCAAACTGGCGATTTTGTGATCGTGGAGCCCACGCATAGCGTGAGGCATCCTAAGACGACATAGATTCCTAGTGAACGAGAAAAAATACAAAGTAAGGAGTTAATTAGAATAATCAAATGTAAGATTAATCAGAGACCGACAAACAACCAATGTGCTTTTCAACCTAAATTAGAATTCAGATATTAAAATGGAGTCAGATTGAGTTAAACCTAAATTGAATAACTCAGCGCGCTGAAAAGACCGAACACGCAACAGACCTTCATCCGCCACTGGATACCTTCATTAGGCCAGGTGCGCGGACTTTACCTATGCAATGCACGCATGAGCGGGCGGCGCTCTGCACAGCCCAAGATGTACATAAACATACCCTCCACCTCTGTAATTTAAACATAGAGATGTTCGTCCCCGTCCGAAATGGGCATAAAATTGCAAGACTTCAGGTAATAAGAATGCAACTCAAACAGTAGTTTAGAAACTAGTCCCGTCCGAAAGGCGTAAAACTCCCTTTCATTCGGGTGATGAACTGGCGTTTTGAGTGGCATTTGGCCATCCTTTCAGGCCGGTGACAGTAGATGCCATTTTTCATATTAGGGTTAATGGTAACGTTTTTTGTTAATTGAAAAACGACGTCGTCATGGAAGATTGAAAATTACAGCCCTAATATCAATTGTTGCTGTGAAAACCAGTGTGGCAGAGGAATATTAATAGGCAATTGGTGATTGTCTTCAGAAAATTTTTTTGTTATGCTGGTTGAAATTCTCTTCACATCCCGACAGCAATCATTAAGTTAAGTGGTCTAAAATTATTTATACGTATTTATATAGAAGGCGTAGGACGCGGAAATGTTTGTTCCAATCAAAACGCGCGTCCGGCTTTAATGCTTTCCTACCTGCCTGTCAACTATTATTATCCATACCTCTGCCACACAGCCCTGTTGCGCGCAGACAGGATACGTCACTCAGCGCGTTCACCAAAACCAAAGCACGCGTGCAACAGAGCGAGAATTGCAGACAACGCACAACCCGATCTTCCGCCTGGTATTGTAGTACTTTTAAGGTTTCCTCACTGGTGAATGACACATGATGTAGCCCAGCGGTTCCCAATCCCAGTCCTCGCGCATGTATTTTGCACGTCTTAGTTAATACACCCGATTCAGATAACCAGCTCGTTAGAAGAGAGCTACGTGCATGAACTGTGTCCATCAGATATGATAACACAGTGTGCAGTGCTCCCTACTACCGAGCTGGGAAATTCGTTTGAATTTAAGTGAAATTGATAATGCTTGCATGGCAGTGGGCGGTGGAGATTCCATGTGACTGCAGAGTTGCTTTTGCCATTTTTACAGAGGGTTAAACAACCATAAGTTACTGCACCTTTAAATACATGATCTTATCTTACAATTAATAATAAAGTTTAGTGTGATTATATATAAATAATTATCTTAAATGTCTTTTTTTCTCACAAATAGTTAAAAAAGACTACCTCTGCAGTCAATCAAATAAAAACGATGAGATATAAGACAGCAACATTGCTATATCAGTAAAAAAAAAAAACTGAATTATTGACTTGGTTGGAAAGCTCAACACAGACTATTTGGCGTCTAAAACTGTTCATGTGATTTTTTTTAAACCACACAACAACCCACACATTGTGGCAATGTTAAATGGAGACTGTCTGTCTGAGGTCTATAGCCTTCTGTGGATAAAAGTGTCTACACACTGGGACATCTCTCTATTGCATTTTTACCCTTTCTTGCCCAAACAACAGTGTAACTTTTATTGTATTACTGTAAACATTTCAAACTTGCTAGGAAAAAAGTATGAAACATTTAAAGTTCAAAAATACAGTGAAATGGCGTGTTATTTAATTACAAAAAAATCATGAAGTATGGACAATTATATAATAAACAGAAGTACCGGTATATCATATATATATATATATATATTAAATGATGGACTGAATTGAGGTCTAGCATATCTTTGAGAGCTCTGACCTGCAGTCAAGCCCCCCTTGGGGGGGGCCCTTTTTTTTTTCCCTTTTGGAATGACCAGCAACATGTCCTCGCCCACTTCCTCCCCCTGACCCTCCTCCTCCAGAGTCACCAGCTCCTCAAAGGGCTTTGGGGCTGAGAAGATAAAGGCAGTGCTGCAAGAACAAACCTCTCCCCTTCCATCCACATAGACAAACTGGTACTGCTGGGCACTAGGCCCTGGTAGGTAAGAGGCTGAAGAGGGGAGAGAAGAGGGAAGCTATGAAAGGCCAACAAAACTATAAGCATATTTGAATATTTCCTGTCTGGTTATTCATAGTGAGTGAAGTTTGGAGATTTTATAGACAACCACATGAAGCCTGGGGCACTGCTGATGACCTCATGTTCTCTCTGAGGTCATAAATGCACTCTGTCTACATCGCCATTACTCACCACAAATTACAATGCTGCCAATTCTACACTATGCAAATCTCAGCCCAGATGACACTTTCACAGACACACGCTCGCAAAAAGTTACACTAACATTCAAAAGGTTTGGTGTCAGTAAGATTTTTTTTTAAAGATTTTATTTTTTTCTTTTGAAAGACATTAACACTTTAATTCAGCAAGAATGCATTAAATTGATGAAAAGTGACCATAAAGACATTTATAATCTTTACAAAAGATTTCCATTTCAAATAAATGGCTGTTATTTTTTTTTACTTTCGATCATCAATATAATAAAAGTATATTATAAAACATTGTTTCTACAAAAATATTAATAAGCACAATTGATAATGATCAGAAATGTTTCTTGAGCATTAAGTCAGTGTATTAGAATGAGTTTGAAGCATCATGTGACACTGAAGACTGGAGTAATGATGCTGAAGATTCAACTTTGTCATTTCAGGAGTAAATTACATTTTTAAAATGTATCACAGTATTACTGCATTTTTGATCAAGTAAATGCAGGCTTGGTGAGTATGAGAGACTTCTATCAAAAACAAACAAGCAACAACAAAATGTTACTGACCCCCAAACTTTTGAACGGTAATGAATGCTACTTTAAAAGAAGGATATAGAGTCCACACTGTAAACTAATAACTACAGATGTGCTTTTCAAAAATCAGCTAGTCACTGAGTTGTCTCTGGCTATAGGGAAGCCTTGAATATTGAAAAAATTTGATATGTTCGCACACAAAAATGTAATGGCTGTTGTGGGGTTTTACCGTGTTGACAGAACTGCACGCTATAGCATAGCAAGAGAAAACCTTTTCAAATAAATTGTTTCTCTAAAATCATTATTTTTAAAGCATTGTCAACTCTACACAAAAATGTGTAGAGAAGCAAGACAATCTAGGGTAATTTGGGAGCATCCTGCCCATCCCTACTAATAACTAACTACAGGCAAATTCCTTTGTGGCATTTTATCTACTTCACAGGCCATTCGAGGAGGAACATTTGCTAATGTACTGAATGCACCTCAATGAATGAGACCAGCAGTTGGGTGAATCAATGCAAGAAACTGTAATTAGCTCCTTTAATCTCCCTAAACCAATCTATTCTTTAGTCATACTGTATTGAGACTATCAGCTGACTTTCAAGAGGGCTTGAACACTCAAATCAGTGCTTCAGAGACCTTGGAAATTAACACAGCAGTTGACAGAGGTCCCCTCTTTGTAGCTGGATGGAGCAACTGCCCAAACAAACGTATGGTAGTCCTTTACTGATGACCAGCCAACCTGAGGGTAAAAGGAAACAGAACAAATTCAATTAAGCAAAAGAGCTACATCAATGCTGAAGAACCTGGAGATGGCTCTGTCTCTTACCTTAAATAGTCCAATCCAGTCATTACTGGCCCATGTGTGCTGTGGGTTGATGGTATAGTGGCAGTCCACTCTGCTCTGAGGAAAGTAGCAACTTCCAACATTGCGAAACTCCACCCCCCATGTCTTCTCCATGGCAACAGAATAGTGATGCACCTGGGTAAATATTAAAATGATAATTGGCATGCCATCTAAAACTACTTCAGAAAACATTTATCTCATTCTTTAATTATTATACATGTAGTTTTATGGCGTTTTAATTTCTTATTTGAGAAATTATGTGAAATATGGGTATTTCCAAAAAAAAAATGTAATTGGCCATTGAACTGCAACAAAGTTGAAATAATGGTTTAAAAATGAAAAGAAAAACAATGCATACAAAATAAAAAAATCTACAAAATCCTGATGTTAAGAAAAAGTTAATAGTCATTGCCATTTATACCATTGTAGAAGTTGGCTATATAACTGAGGTCAAAAGCAATAATCTCTCTTTTTTTTAAATAAATAAATACAACTTGAATATGCTATAGCCACATATTTTATCTAAGTTCTTTGTTTTTTTTACATCTATGGATCTGTAAAGAACATTTCATTACTTCATCCGTGGAACCTCTACATTACTCAAAAGTCCCTTTATAGTGGAAAAAGTTTTTTTTTGATTACAATTTTCTTCACACAGAAAAAAAAACATGGCTCACCCTTTTGGAACCTTTATTTCTAAGATTGTATGTGTGTACTTATCTATATGTATTCCCCATTTGTCTATATCCACATTCACAAATATACAATATACAGTAATTGTAAACAGGCTTTAATTAGTCCACACGAAGTTGTATGGACATTATTATCAAGACTTATTGAGCACAGTAGGGGTGAGGTAAATGTGTTGTGCAAGTGAAGAGGAACTGTTTTTATTAAACTAGATGCCGAATTCCTGCAGATGACTGATGTGAAAGTGCAGACTTTCTTAGTCGGACACACATCAGCTCTTAGAGAGCATTTGTGACAGGCTGTCGGGTGCCACAAATGCTGTGACTGACTTTGTGAACTGTATGGATTACAAGCAATGACAGGTGGGTTCATCATTAGCACCACATAATAAACTACACACTCCATATTTAGACTCTTCATGAACAGGCCAAGGACGTTTCCTGACGTCATCTGTCTGATGTCAGAAACTTGCAGCTTCAATGCTTTTATTTGACCAGATTAAGGACAATTTGATTTCTCGTGATATGAGGAATCAAATGATCTTTTATTTTCTTTTATTTTGCAAAATTATGGATAATTTGATTCCTTGTGATATGAGGAATCAAATTATCTTTTATTTTCTTTTATTTTACCAGATTAAGGATCATTTGATTCCTCCTGATATGAGGAATCAAATTATCTTTTATTTTGCAAGATTATGGATAATTTGATTTCTCGTGATATGACTCATCTAAAATAAAATAGTTGGTGAATTGAGTAAAAACTAAAACTGAAAAACAACAGATGCACACTAATATAATGTATTTAAATATTACTTGACACGTAACACCAGATTGTTGTGGCATCATAAAAAATAATGCTTACAATAGTTCAATAATTGCTACAATAGTTTACTCATTTGTTTATCTGATTTACTGATTTACGAAATAAAACTAATACTTTTGCATTGCCAACAATCGTGGATGGCTATTGCAAGCGAGGCCCAAAGTTAGAAACGATCTCAAGTTACTCGGTACAGCGTGGCAACAAAACAAGAAAAACAATGCATAAGCAGATATGACATTTTGTTACAGTAATTTAAAAAAAAAAGTACATTATAACACTGTAATAGTCAATACACATTCCCTGGGACTGCCTCAAATGAGATGGGATGTTATAAACATGGCATGCTTTTTGTCTTTACAGTAGCTGCGTGCTACTGAACATGCTGCATTTTTTCTCTCTCCCTTTTTTTCCCCCTTTGTGGAAAGAACCGCAACCGTCGTATAACAAAACTCACCCGATTTAGCTTAGATAATCAGAACAATGTCTTCTTGGAAAACGATGCTCGGTGATAAAGGAGAAAACATGAATGAGACTGATGACAAGTTCAATTTACATCGACACATTCGCCGAGATGAGCTGTACCACGAACCTCTCACAACAATAACAAAAACAGACGCATGGGTGCTCTGGAGGTCTCGGTGCATTATGGGAAATGATGTTCCCTTACTGGTTCTGAATCATGGCTCAGATACTGAAAAAAACTAAAATCCCCATCTGTAACGACGACGCTTTGAAGGTCGACGTGAAAAGTCAGACGTCATGGTAACGGTACAGCTATTGGAGCTTTGATTGGTTCACATTTCTCATCGGATTCATCGACTTGGTTTCTATTGGTTAAATAAATGTGTCAATCAACTGCTGACCAATGTGATAGGTGTACGTCAGGAACGCATGGAGAAAAGCAACGCGATTGCGAAATGAACTAGTGATGGGAGGTCTGAGTCATTTCCGCGAATCGGTTCTTTCGAACATTCTAAAACAACAATGCAATGATTCATTCAAATACGTCTCGACTAAAAATGCTATTTATAGTAGTAAAATGCAATTGAATGTATTGTATTGAATGTGTGTTCATACAAATGCCATGCATGGAGTAAACTTGTGCAGAATGTTCTATTTGTATTTCTGTGTTTTATTGATTAATTGGTTGATTTCTAGTTAGCCCCTTAAACTTGAAGTAGCCTTAAAACAGGTACACTTCAAATGCTCAAACTATCAGCTCACTCGTGGATTTGTAACGAACTGGAAATGTGTCTTGTTTAGTTGACTCGAGAACCGCTCGACCCGATTCAGTTCGTTTAGAACGATTCGGTCGTTCTGTTGTAATAAACAGTTTCAAAAGATTCTTTAAAAAGATCCGGTTCAAAAAAAGGATTCGAATGTTTCAGGTTTGCAAGAGAAATTTTATATAATATGTATTTGGCACTTGTAAATATTGTCACATTCCTTACTTGCATAATAAAAAAATAAATTAAATTAAAAAAAGAATATAGTAATATTCGCATACATAATATAAAGCACCTGAGTCAGACATATGGTCTACATTGTCTCTCCCCATGCTTGACTGATGTCTGCAATAACCTAATGTCCTTAAACGACATCTTTTCAGTGTTATTCTGCTCTGAGTCTCAGTAGGCACACACACATTCAGCTTGCGTAAACAGCACTTTACATTTCTTGCTGACTCACAGAAACTTGATACTAGAATGCTTGCCTGTGAAGCTGAAAAGCAGATGCTAAATGCCTATCGTGTTTCAATAATTCCTACAAATATTTGTCTCACACACTTAGATTCACTTAAAATAGGCTGTTCTAACTGTCAGCTCAATCCGTGTAAAAACAAAGGATTTAGCATACATTTAAAAAACAGTTCAAGGAAAGAGATATTCGAGCTGATGAGACATTTCCTTTTTCCAAAACATTAGTTGTCTGATGTTCTCGTTATGAACACCAGATGGCAGTATACTTTTAGGAAACGCACTATTAAGAGGGAAGAGTTGTGGTGTAAATGGTTATCTTTAAATATATTATTATTTCTTAAAATATAATCTTCCTTTTTATTAGAATGAAAACATGATTAGGCTTAATCCAACAAATTAATATATTTCTTTATTTACACTATAACAATTCAAAATGAATGCCCATAATGTTTAAAATAGCGTTGTCACACATCACGTTGTGTATCAGTGTCTTCTTTACAATTTAGAAGTAAAATTCCACTTTATTTTTGCATAAAGCTGGATTAATAGCTTGGATCAGCCAGGCATGTTATCTCTCATATTTGTGGCATGCTTAAATGGATGAATGATTATATTGGAGAATAACTTTCTTGAGGAATTTGGCACATACAACACTCAGGTCTCATGGTGCTATTAGGAGGTCAGAGGTCAAAGTGATATATACATTCTAAATGAAGTGCCGATTTAACACTCATATGCCTTTGATGTGAAAGAATTGGGGCTTAAGTGAACCTTTCACTATTTTAAGATCTTACAGTGCTGTCCATTGCATTGCCTGCCTGCACATTTGAGTTCTCTAAATCAGCCTCAAAATGATTAAATTAATTTAACCACTGATCAAAATATCACCTTATTTTTTGTGTTTTAAGGCATCAGAACCAGTTCGCACTGCAAGGAATGTGGCCGAGGCCACTGCAAACAAGATGGCCACCCTGAGCCTGTAATTGCATGCAGGCAGTAAATGAGGCAGCCTAATAAAGGTGCTGAGATTGTTTTAACAGAGTGAGCTTGGCTGAAATGCGTCGAAGGCTGCGTGAGAGGCAGGCAGGAAGGGGGGAAGGGCAGAGGCGTGTGATTAATGGCACACAGACAGTGTGTTACCGACCTTGCTTGATGACGAGTCTCCCTCAGGCCCATGACACTCCTAACCTCGCTCCTCCTCCCAGGCGCTCCATGTCAAGTGTTTTTGAGGAGATCAATGAGAAGATCTGATGCAGGCCAGACTTATGTTGGCCAGTCATTTTATCATCTCATTACTAAACTGGTCAGTGATACCACTTGCTTGTTTTATAGATACTGCAAAACATATAGGATGACAGCTATTGAATTTTCCTGGTATTTTTTCAACGAATCAGACCTTTGTAATCTGTATTAACATGGATCTACCATGTTTTGCCTAGTTACTCTCAGCTGGCAAGCCAATGAATATGTTTGCTGTGCTCAGAACACTGAACAGATTTTATCATAATTTTATGATGCTTACATTGTAAATGCATTATAATAATCATTACTGGTGTAGAAGGTTATACATTTGCATGTTTTTAGTTTTACTTCAAACATTTTGAAATGAGAGAAAATGAAACATTTTTTGTTTAATTTTAGCTTCTTAATTTTAACTTTTATTAAAAAATACTTTAATATATTATTTGTGAAATGCACTAAATTTGATGCATTTGATGTTTAATAGAAACTTGCATAATTATTAAAAACTTTATTCAGCAAAGGTGCATTCAATTTATCAAAAGTGACAGTACAGACATTTACACTGTTACAAAAGATTCCTATTTCATATAATGCTGTTGTTTTGAAGAATTTCCACAAAAAAATATTAAGCAACTGTTTTACACATTGACATTAATAATGTTTCTTGAGCAGCAAATCAGTATATTAGAAGGATTCCTGAAGGATCATATGACACTAAAGACTGGAGTAATGATGCTGAAAATTCAGCTTTGCATCTTAAAATATATTAAAATAGACAGCAGTTTTTTTACATTGCATGAATAGTACACAATGTTAGTTTTTTTACTGTATTTTTGTTCAGTAAATATAGCCATAGTGAGGCTTCTTTCAAAAATATTTTTAAAAAATCTTACCGACCCCAAACCTTATTGGACCAGAGCTGGAGTGGCGTTTTATTTTTTTTCCTCTCAAAAATTTTGTTAATAATCAATAACAATTTTTTTTTTTTTTTTTTTTTTTGAGGACCTCTGGTTTAATGTTTCTTTTCTAATGCTCTCCTGTAAAAAAAAAATCAAATCAAAATGGAAACATATTAACAAAAAAGTCACGTTAAAGTAGTATGGAGGAATAAGGCAAGGCTATATGACATTACATATTCTTGCTTGTGTGACAGATTACAGCATCTTGAATGAGTGTGCAGTGACTGCGGTTGGCATGCAGTAGCATGCATTTAGTTGCAACATGGGTGAGCTAACTGGGTTTTCTGGGGCGGGGCATTTTTGCTTATTTCATGGTGGCATCTTCAGCAAGAAATGGGAAGGGGAGTGTAAACTTTAATAACACCCACCACACCCTGAACATGTAGTCCTTCCTGATGGAAAGAGAGAGAAACAAAGAAAATGCTGAATTGTAGAAGGGCAGGGAGAAGACGTGAAGTAAAATCTTAAAGTTATCAAAGACCCCAGAAGGGTAGAAAACAAAGAGAGAGGTGTGTAAGTATGTAAGGGACGGAGAGAGGGAACTGGTGTGCCAAAGAGAAAGGGAGAAACATGAAGGGGGGCAGCGGTATTTAGTATGCACGGCCAAGCTGCCCCATCTGCTTAGCACAGCAGTCCCCATCGTATAACTGTCTGTAGGCCGTGGACCGCATAAAGAATGTCTCCAATTTGATGTAATTCCGCAAAATTAATGACAGCTTTACCCGGGATGGGCCGTGAGGGAATGATTAGAGTTTGATCATCCATCTGATCGGTGGCCATGCCTGGCCCGAGCAGCGCGTTGTGACGCATACTGGGTACACCCTCGCCAGGGACCCGCGCGCACAGAGCCGTTGACAAACATGCACAAAAGTGATGCCAAACTGGCAGGCTCGAGCCTCTCATTCGGCTCCTTTAAATGAGGTTTGCAAACATACCTCCGCGCAAACACACCGTTATGGCAGGGGGAATATCTCTCGTGTGCAGTGGCTGGGCTGACCTCAGGTTTAATGCTGCTCCAGGCAGACCTGTGCTGTATTTCAAAGCAAAGGGTTCCAAGCGGCATCTAATTTACTGAAGTCTGAGGTCGCATTGTGGTATTTTACAAGAGAGCTTTACTGTGGCCATGATTGGAATTGGGTATGAGTTTAAGAGAGATGGGGGCGGATTGGGAATTGCAGAGGGGATTGATCCAGGCAATGGATAGAGGGAGTTAATTCCTGGATGTGTGATTTTCCTCCTTCCCTTCGTTGCCGTTCCTACCCATCCCCCACTCGCTCTCTCTCTTTCTGTCTTCCAGGGATCCTACTTTTACAAGCGAGCAGGGGCATTCCTTTTACTAGGGGGCCTGGTGCATCTCTCTGTGCTGGGGACATTAAAGGGAAAGCCGGTGTGTTATCAGTGCAGAGTGCAGGGCTTTAGATCAAAGTCTGTCGTCTGGCTCACACTGCTCTTCTGGGTTTGTGCTGTTGTGTGGTGCACTCCACTCACTGGGTAATTTAAGTGAACACACAGATAAACAAGTGATTGACTACAGAGGTGTGTAAAGGATTAGATGCCATGGTGGTTGGAGAGATGGCAGAGATTAGACTCCAACAAACAACCAGTGCTTGAACACCTTTGTGCAACACTCGTTGAGCAAACGAAATGGCTCTAATACTGATGGTATGAAGAGCGTAAGCACTTTGCTTTGAGATTGTAATGGTGGCTTTTGTTCTTGGCGTTTAATTGCTGAGTGGAAAAGATTTACACACAGTAGGGAACATGGGCAAAATTAATTTCCCATCTGACAAAGACTCTGGGTTTTAACCAAGCTGGAAAAGCGTGACTGCCAGGTACCTGCATTAAAGGCAGCGTGCCAATGCACTTTTAAGGGATGGCTCCGGTGCAGATTTCTGGGCACGCTGGCACATTTCCTAACAGCGTTTTGATTTTGTCCGAAGAGCTGTCCAGAAAAATAATTGCTTGTGAAAGAACAAACATCGACAAAAAGAATATTGAATTGAATAAGAAAATATCTTGCCATGTGGTTGGATGGAATCGATGCACGTAAGCTCATTAGAAAAATACACAGTGCTCTGTTTGCTTTTAATGATTTCATCATGTTTCTCCCTCATTTGTTGTCTTTTTTCTTCTGTTTTATGTCAGTACATTTGGCTTGATCTGTGTTTTTAATACATTCGCATTCATTGGTTGCGATTTACCCCATGTACCATTTTACTCATGCACTCGCGCCCTTAACCTTCTTTCTTTCTCCCTCTCTTTTTCTTTCTTTCTCTCTCTTTCTCCACCTCCGCTTTTTTATATTTTTGTCTGAGCTGGAGACTTTTCTCTGTGCTGTGACCTTTAGGTTTTAAATGAAGCCCCTCTGCGGCTTGTCTCTCTTCATAGACCGCCAGTTACGAGCCTTGGGAGGACCGCAAAAAAATAACGATTCAGATGAAATGGCCCCTTTAAAAAGCTCTTCCAAATTCCTTTTACATTTTTCCTCCCTGTCCTACTGCCTTTCCTCTTTTTTCTGGCCACATTAATATTCATACTAATGAGGAACATCCTAAAGAGCAAGCTTTGGAAAATCTCTGCCAAACTTAAATACACACAAGCTATAGCAAACACACATGCATGCAGCATGCAGGCATGGTACAGTGAGGCGTACTATATCTATACAGTGAATGCTCATTACTGATGGATTTCAGACAAATGCCACAGATGCCAAATGATTTATAGAAATTGGGAAAATATGACTTATAATTATATGTTTGCCAAGGAAGTAACCATTTTTTCCCCATTTAATTACCCTTTATAGTTGCCCTCTAAGGGGTAATCACTGAGGTTTTACTTTAATGCATACATTGGCAAAATGGAAAATGAAATTATTCCTTTCATCCAAGATGAGGGCTGTGTTTGGAATAACATATTTAATGGGAAGTAGTTTGAGCCTTGAAGTTCTGTATACTACTAACATTTCATCATATCGTAAGACAGATATGAAACATAGAGACATTTATTATAATATATTGTATTTTTTCCCTACATTATTTTACAAAATATTATATAACATTAAATATCTGTATATGATCTAGCCATTTATTTATTTAAATGTGAACGCTGTGTTTGCTTGTTAAATGAGTAACAGCACTTTTGACACTCATATAGCCTGCCCTTATTCCTCCATACTACTTTAACATGACTTTTTGGTTAATTTGATGAATACAAAATAAAAGCTGTGTTTTCACTGCTGACGAGAGACTATAGACCGGAAATCCTTCATTTCCAATGGAGAGTCGCGAGGGGGCTGTGTAGAGGTCCGACACGCTGCAGACACGGTTTTTTCAGATCCGGCTTCTCAAACTAATTGAAAGTTCAACACAACTGCCACTAGGGCAGGGGTAGGCAAGTTCGGTCCTAGAGAGCCGCAGTCCTGCAGAGTTCAGCTCCAACCCTAAAAAAAACTCACCTGCCTATAGCCTTAGTAATCCTGAAGACATTGATTAGCTTGTTCAGGTGTTTTTGATTAGGGTTGGAGCTGAACTCTGCAGGACTGTGCCTCTCTAGGACCGAACTTGCCTACCCCTGCACTATGGAGTCGGACAGGCAAATGCAGCGTAAGACTGACGTGTTAAGCTTTTAGGTTCTGTACTGTAACAAGCTGTGTTTGTTGTATGGTGCACGAGGCCCTGCCAGTGCATATAATATAAACATATCGCAGAGATAACAGAGCCACAGCATGAGCCCATTTCATGATATGACTTTAATTTTTTAAAGAGCATATTTGTAAACCAGTAGGCCTAAATAGTCAATATGTAAACTTATTATCCAAGACATAGGGGTGTGTTTGGAATAACATGGGAAGCGGTTTGAGCCTACTGCTTTAAGTTCTGTATACTACTAATTTCTTGTTTTTATTAAGGTATATTTTTCTATATTATTGTCTAAAATATTAGAAATATATTCACTGTATATAATAATTTTTATTCAATAATAACTATAATAATAATTATGAAAAATACATTTTTCACTTTAATTTTTTCCTGGTTTAAATGACATTTTATTCTGTATTCACCAACTTAACCAAAAAGTCTTGTTGAAGTAGTATGGAGGAAGAACAACTTTTTGATTTGGTCTGCAAAACTGTCTAGAAAAATAATTGCATGTGAAAGAACAAACATTGACAATAAGAAGATAAGAATATATCTTGCATGTGGTTGGGTGGAATCGATTCACACAAGCTCGTTAGAAAAATACACAGTGTTCTGTTTGCTTTAACGATTTCATCATGTTTCTCCCTCATTTGTTGTCTTTTTCTGCTGTTTTTATTTCATTACATTTGGCTTAATC
This sequence comes from Sinocyclocheilus anophthalmus, assembly GCA_018155175.1. NCBI lineage: Eukaryota > Metazoa > Chordata > Actinopteri > Cypriniformes > Cyprinidae > Sinocyclocheilus > Sinocyclocheilus anophthalmus. The sequence goes on along the minus strand of JADLZN010006541.1, from coordinate 220,211 downwards.
TTTGTTCTCTCCTTAAACTTGTTTCTTAATAGATTCACATTCATCAGTAAACCCCGTTTTTTATGACTCCTATAAGATTTTATCACAATTTTTTGTAATTGTTTTAATATCATGTTTATTAACCAACAAATAGCCAGCATATAAACTTATATACTGTTTTGTCTAATTAATTGAAATAATCATATTATTTAATTCAGGTAAAAATGTTTTAATGACTAACTAAGCTAGAGTTTAGATGGTAGCAAAGATCATAGCATAGAAATGAGCATGGACAATATCAATTAAATAACCAATTTCGACTGATGAATTAAATATTAGCTTACAATCAGTATTGTACCTGATATAATGTGCATCTTTAGAAAAGTGGAAGTTTTGAAGCATTTCAGTCTGGCAAATTTCACTGCTAGCAGAACAATGCCTTATTATTAATGGCTGCTGTACAAGCAGCAATCATCGTGAGTAGGAACAGCACTCCCGTTTGTCACAGTATTAGAAAGACCAACAAGAACTTGTGCAGTTATCAAGGAAAATGAGAGCAATTAGATCTGAGAATGAGCATGGAGGCCTAACATATTTGTGAATGCCTTGGGCGAACTCCAGAATTCAGTTTTACACCAGACAGTGGTCAGCGGGGTTCCTAATGGGAGCCAGGTAATCAGCAGGGCCCGATTACAGAGACTAGATGTGCAAAGTGAACACACACAGAGCTGCATATGCAATGATTTGTAAGGCTAAATTAAGACAAACAGGCTTATATCACACACATGCACACCTGCGTAGTGTTATCCTGTTCACACTGATGCTCCAAAAATGACTTTAAACACACGTTTAAATGCACATTAAGGACATGAAAATATATAATTACTGGACTGTAATTCCATGCACTGTTAACAATTCAGGGCTGTGTTTTTTAAAAGCATTGTGAGCTAAGTTGATCATAGAAACCATTGGTGCCATTGGTTCTACAATCTACTTAGGCTTACAATGCTTTTGGGAAACACAGTTCAGGTCAGCAACGAAGCAGTGACTATCATGTACAGCATGTTGGTGTTGAGAGTTTTGATCTGGAAGACATTAACACTCCAATTTACTGCATTAGGAAGATCGTTGGGTTTGAGCACTTTAGAAGCACACATTTTCCGTTTTCAGATTCCTTCTCGTAAAATTCCCACCACCTCTATAGACACCCAGAATGGAAAAAGAGTGATGGAAAATTTCAGGGAGTTTCTGCCTCGGTGAGAGAGATGAAAACGGAAAGGTGTTGATTCTGCAATTATTCAGCGTTATTAAAAAAAGAACAACCCTGCAGGGTTTTGAAAGCATTTACTAAAATAACACTGAAAGCATTAGCATCATGCTAAAGCGGAATGTACTCCTAAACTTATTTTGGCCTAATAATGAAGCCACTGGAAAATTAAACTTCTTGATCCAAACTTTATTTATTTATTTAAAATCCATATATATTTATTCCAAATTCATATGCATTTAAAGGGGCCATATGATGCTGCTAATAACATTATTTTGTGTAATGAAATGTGTTTATGTGGTTTAAGGTTCAAAAAACACATTATTTTCCACATACTGTACATTATTGTTTCTCCTCTATTCCACTTCCTTTCTGAAACTCGTCGATTTTTCCAAAGCTTATCGTTCTGAAAAAGCGAGGTGTGCTGTGATTGGCCAGCTATCCAAAGCATTGTGATTGGCCGAAAACCTCAATCGTGTGACAGAAATGTTACGCCCCTCAACATACTGTGATGACTGCCCTGTACGGCCGGAGCCACGATACATAACATTAAAACCCATTATAAACAAGGTTTTTGTTGCATCCAGTGGGGACATAATGATGGATTATAATGACTTATACTGTCGCTTTCACAACGAAACAGCGTCACACAACGCGGCCTTGAGTGAGCGGAGGCCCGGGGGCTAGTGTGAGGAACGGCCGGAGGGCTGAGTGAGTAGAGGCGGTGGGCTTGAGAACGTCGCGGCCGGCGATTTCGACGAAGGAGCATCCGGAATGACATGTGACGACTCCGGGCTGGACTCCACGGTGAAAGCCGATCTGGCGAGCGCAAAGTTGTTGTATTTCCTCAGTGACCAGCACTGATCAGCTCCAGGCATTACGAAGCAGATATCGTCCTCTTTTGGAAGGCCAACCAAATTAGTTTCGCTTTCACAACGAACCACACGGCGCCTTCCCGACATGGCGGCGGCAACAACAATACTATAGAGTGAATAAAAGTTATGCCTTCTTTCTTTTGCGTGAACATTTGGGTGGCGTTATGCAAATCTTTCCACATAGTGATGTAGGTATGTGGGGGTGTGTTAGAAAGAGCTGTTTTAGGTAGGCGTGGACAAGTCTTTACTTGTATAAAGAATATCTCTTTGGATTTGAGACTTTAGTCTTTGCAACTTTACAGATCTTCTTTATGCACCAAGAGCTTGTAACACTCCAAAGAGAAAGGAAAAATTTTAATTGCATCATATGACCCCTTTAAATGTCTTGTCTAAGATTCAGATACTAATTAAAATGCAATAAATAAACATAAATAATAAATATAGATATAAATAAAAAATACTGAGTTTTGGTTTTGTTGGTATTCCTACCCTCAAATCTGCTCTAATGGCATCAGAAGGCACTGGATGTCTGTGTTGAAAAGTCGTGTGGAAAATGAGTGTGACTGGACCTCAATACTCTGTAAATCTTCAGCGTATGATTTGTGGTTATGATGAGGTAAGGAAACATCATTCTACACTGAGGTCCACTCAAACATTCACTGTAAAGAAGAAAAAATGGAGGAGTTGAGAGGAGAAAGAAGCATGCAAAGAAAAAGAAGAAACGTAATGTTAACATTCTTGTAATGTTCGTACAGCTCAAGCAGTAGCAACGCCAAGGTTTTGGGTTTCATTCCCAGGGAATGCAATGTGAGTCATTTTGGATAAATTGCATAAATCTAAAAGGAGTAGGAAGGTATAGAAAGAGAAATGATTGTGAGTGAAAGAATGGAAGCAGAATGTGAGAAATTGAGAGGAGTTGAACTGCCGGTAAATCTAACACTGATTCTGCAGTGCCATTCAGACAATACAAACAAATACAGTATATATGTGAACATCTGCATTCATAAAGATCTGGGGGGGAAATGTAGAAGAAAACAAAGCAACAACTTGTGTACGTGCATGATTTGTAGCCGAAAAGGAAATTCTCCAGCGGCGTTCCATAAGGCACTGCCAACACATAAACAATACCTCACCAATTCAGGAAGAAATGTTGGTTCCACTGACACATAAAAAGAGCAGTTTGCCATGGAGACATAAACACTGAGCACATAAAAATTTAGCCACATAAACTCTACATTTAATGTCTGTCGTGTTTACGGTTAAATCGGACATTTCATCAAATTCATTGTCACAATTTAAAGAGTGGCCAAATGAATGCCACATTTGGGTAATCTGTGGTTTTTGATGATGTTCTGCTGGGGAAGAATACTTAAATACACAATTAAAAACAAACACCAGTCGTTATGGCTTACAATAACTGAAAAAAATATATAGCTTTCAAACCATAATAGGCAGATAAAAGGACAAATTCATGGTTAGGTTTTGAGAACCTATGAACCTATCAAAATATTAATAGTATTCATCAAAACAATGCTGTTATGTATGAAATAACATAAGACTGAAGAGATTCACTGATGAAGGCTCGAGATTCGAGGATGATACTCAAGCCAGTATTACATATTCAGAAGGCAGTATTTCAGTAAAAGTTTGAGCCCACTAAATATCATTGTAAAACTATGTTGATTGAACTGCAAATCTCCCTGAGAGGTCCAATAAATGTAAAAGTGATTTATTTCAGCAAAATCAAAGTCAGTTCGACCAGGCGGCCAATTCATTTCAGTGATATTTCGGCGAATACGCCATGTAATTCATGCATAGCGAAAGACCCTCCCTATGAAGGCATTCCTTCGCTCTGAACACACCCCACCATTGTCAGAGCGCTGCAGCCTGGCTACCTCACAGAATGTTCAGGTTCAGTGGAGCTCAGAGCCTGAGGGAACCAAGAGGACGACGATTCACACACCTCACCCTGCAATGCGGTGCCACTGCTCGTCACCGACAAATATACGTTAGCCCGGTGCTTTCTCTCAGATGCATATATATATATATACAGAGACACTCGCCCTCCCTTTCCTTATCACAGAAATAAGCATTTTTACAGAGTTTTAGCTATAAAAAGGCAGGAGCAGATAGCCCATAAATCTGGTCATAAAAATGTTAAGTTGTCAGAGGTGCCATCAGCTATCAATCGTGCGGTGGGAGGCTGGTGGAGGGGAAATCGGTGATAAAAAACAGCATTTTAGGGAAATTATGTCTAGTCTTCCATTTGCAAAGTGCTGCAGTCGTATCCCACCAGAATCTTAATCACGGGGTCCGATGCGGGCGGGTAGGAGAGAAGTGTGTGTGTGTGTGTGTGTATGTGTGTGTGTGATGCAGGAGATCCAGGGAGGGTGGGCTGGTGCCTGAGGTGGAGTTGGAGATGGGGGAAAGAAATTATACAACTAGCATAAATCTCCGCTACAGTCTCTCAGTCTTTCAACCCCCTACACACACACACACACACACACACACACACACCACACACAGTCTCTCATCATCATCTCTCTATCTCCCACTTCATCGAATCTCTCTCTTCCTCTCTCACCTCATTTGCACTCTTTATCCCTTTTTCTTCATTGTATCTTCCTACATCTAATCCCTCTTTCATTTTCTCCATCTATCTGTTATTTTCAGCTCCTTCCTTGTTTCATTGATTTGCTGTTTTGTTGCCTCTTTTGTTGTATTCCCGACTGGATTGGTGGATACAGATTGGCATGTCTCCGTGAGATTTTTCTGTAGGATCAAGTGCATGTGGAAGTAAGAATATTTCCTCTTAGGTACAATTTATTATGCATCCTGTCACAAGGTGGCATTTGTGATGGGGCACAGGATTACATGTTCATTTATTGCCACTGCATTTTAACGGCATAGATAGATTCATAGATGCGGAGTAAAAAACACCTGGTCATGCCAGCGTTTTCTGTTCCTCATTGTTTTCCTCATTGCCAGTTTCTAAGGCCGAGTGTTGCTCATTGACTTGATGAATGCCTGAATTGTCAGATCTGTGGCGCCATTTTTTAATTTAAGGTAATTTTGTTAATTAATTTGAAATGGCTCCAGAGTGCTTACAAGATGAGTGATGCCCCCTCAGAAAAGACACACGAATTACAGTCAGAGAGATAGAGAGAGAGACACACACATTCACATTTTGCACCATTCGGGCCTTAAAAACTTGAAGGCAAATCAACTTGCTGGGTTTGGCATGAAAAGAGAACTAAAAACTCTATAAAGAGTGAAAGAAGAAATCCGAGATCAGTCAATAACAGATTTATAACATTAATACAAGGCATAATTTGTGTCTGTGTTTTAATTTCTATGCTTATCACTGGTTGGACGCTTCAGGATCTCAGCAAATGTCAATGTATTTTGTTTGTCTTGTTTATCATGAGCACTGGGTATTCAGATATCTTGCTCATTTGATATTCTGCGTTTTGCATACTGTGTAGCAGGGAAGGAGACTTAGTCATACATAAGGCCTATTTCTGAGGCTTCTCAGTCATGTTGAAAGAACTCCTTGATGTCTCAGGTGTTGTGCTGCCACCTATAGTCTCACCAAAAGACTGCAGGCTAAAATCAGGGGTCTGAATATTCTAAATTATGAAAATCAGTTTTACTTTATTAAATGTGAACACGTTCTCACTGAAAGTAAAGAAACATAAATGTTTCATGAGCTGACTTTATTAATTCTATTGCTTGTATTAGGCCAAAATACAGTGTAATACAAATAATATTGTGTATAATACAGGATTTCCTATAAATCCTATAAGGCTCCTTACTAAGAATGATAAATTATATAACATTTTATATCTATATTGAAATTTTATACTTTTTAATTTTATCTTTGCATTTATTGTATTGTTTTAAGGAATCATGAAGTATATTTTAATGAAACTACACCTCATAATCTACAAAAGTGTTGCTTCATATACATCCTGTGCCATTACAGATTTATAAAACTTAAAAACATCAATTATTCCATCTAAAGTCTGTCTCATAATATATTAGCTTTATTAGCACACTGTAACAAATTGTAACACAATAATTGACTGAATTGCTAAAAAGTCATCACAAACCATTAAAATGTATTTTAATAAATGCAAGAAAAATTCTGACATGCAGGAACATGAAATGCTGAAACATGAAAGGCTGAACATTTTTGTGTGCAAACTAATAAGATTTAATTATAAGTGTTGAGTAAAATAGTGCCAAAAGATTGTCAAACATCTTGCCGCTTACATGTCAGCGTTGCTGCTGCAGAGCAATGGGACACCTCCCAACACTACATTGTGGATGTCTCCTTTCTTAGACGCACCCTGTCCCGTGTTTGAGTCACTACTAGCAAGCTGATGAGTCAATTCAGATGTGTTTGACTAGGAAGACTTACAAAATGTGTACTGCTGGGGGGCCTTCAAGAACAGGGTGGTTGAGCCATTGCTTTGGATGTTTGGGGGAAGGGCAGCATGCTGCAGTACTTTAGTATGCCGCCAGAGGGCGGTGAAATATTCACAAAACACAAACACGTACGTTCTGCCGAATGCATTTCCAGTATGTATATCTACAGGAATGTATTTTGTATATTTTACAGCTGTTAAATTGTATTTATTATTATAAGCATTAGTAGTAGTAATAATAGTAGAAGTAGTTGTGATAAAAGCAGTAGTAGTAGTAGTAATAATGATAATAAAATATTTATTTCTTCTGTTTATGAGTCTTAAAGTTTTTAGATTCCTAGCTGGACACCAATATTTGTGAATGAAATGGGCCATGTTACAAATGATACGTTTTTGTCTCTCAGCTCTTAGAGACTATAAATACATATATTTATGGTTCATGTCCACTTATAGGCCTTTAACAAGGTATTACTCCCAACATTAATCATTTAAGAGTTTGTGTTAAATAAAAAGGACTTTGTTGGGGCCATCTTACTGTAACCATCCCAAACCGCGGCCAAATTACAAACTGCCAAAGCATTTGAGATGTCTTGACTTTCCAAAATAAGCCCGTAAGCTGCAGCTCAATGACTCTCAAATGTCATGCTATAATTTTTCCAGCCATAAAAATGTGAATGGATTTGTATTTCTTTTTAATGTTCAGGCAGTTTATCACTGATAATTATTAGAGGCAATAATGTAACTGTACATAGGAACTGTTAAGTTAACTCATCACGATGCCCTTTAAAATGCAAATGTCTGTGTTAAAAATGTAGAGAGATTCATTGTGGCTTTATTTTCATTCTCAACCACGTTGTAAAAAGAAGGGTAAAGAGAGCGAATTGTTCACTTTAGCTAGTGAAAGACTAGTTATGCAGTATGAAGAAATGAAGAATGTTTACCTCATAAAATAAGAAGATTTATACACACCATTTATACACGTTAAAATTTCTGACCAACATTTCAAGAGAATGATATGCTGTGAATTATATGAGAGATTGTACTTTACTCTGAAGTAATCTCTCTATATCTCTCTCTGTGTGTGTGTTTGGTGTCTGTGATCATAGGTATGTGGTTTTAACTTGTTTTGTGGGTCTGTGTCACTTCTGGTTCCCCAGGCCTCCATACAAGCTTGGTCATAAAATGTCTTTTTTTTTCAGGGCAACTGTGTTAAAAGGAACACCTGTAACTCGATTCAGTGTTCTGGGCCGAGATGCCAATGGCATCTTTAAAGCTCTTGGAATGAGGACACACACCTAAATAGACACTTTGTGTATACGAGTGAAGCACCGCACAGATACACATTCCCCAGCCGGAGAGAGGCCATGATGTCTTGAAGTGTGCATGTGAATGGGCACCATTTTGGCTCCGTGTGTGTGCGTGTGTGTTTGCACAGGCCCAGCGTGGAGGGGGATGGGAGATCGCGTGAGGACCCTGAGGATTCCTGCTAATGTTTTAGTCATTCGCTAGCCCCTGGGCTGGCAGACACATTCGGTGCAAAAAGCATATGAGCACCCGCGATGATTTACCATTTATTTGGACATCTGCATGGAGCTTTTGCACCTCCAGCAATGTCTTGCTTTCTTCATATTTACGCACAAGCGCAAAACCTGACCTCTGCTCGTCGTTGGGCATGCCCCCTCATCTTTCGGCTGATTCACCAGCAAAGTATCTGCGCGCACAGTCATCTCACCTGCCCGGTCGTAGCACTCTAAATCACGTCAGATCACACCTAACTCATGCGGCGAGTGCTCTCTGGCCTCGCTAAAATCTGCTGCCCTGCTGACACCCAGCACATCTTTACCAGCTGGGCTCATCAATCCTACTGACAGCTGCCTGGTACTGTGCGCAAACCTGGATGGCCTCCAGAAAAGGAAACCAGTTTCTCTCTCTCTTGCTGACATGACATCCACACCCTGCACAGAAAATACCCGTCCACGACTCCATTCTGGTAAATATGGAGGCATATTTGACATTTGCCCCCAGAAGCGGTAGCAAAGTAATTTGTTGCACTTTTCTGTCACGCTAGGCCACAGCTGCCGAGTCTAAGAGTGGGAGAGGGGATGGCCGTCAATGACAGGTCTGAGTGCTGTGGGTGGGACTGCCTGTGTGGCATGTGTGTTGAAAGGATGGCCAGTGGCCTTCTGTCTTTTCAAAAAATATGGTGTTATTAGCCTTCGTCTGTCCATAAGAGACACGCACACACACTTGTGCACAAACACAGCAGGCAAGCCATAATTAGCAGAGGAGCAGACAGACAGGATAATTGGTGGACGCTATATGTTCACAGCTCTGGTTCAAGTAGGGTTTGCCACAGAGTGTTTTACACCTCAAGAGGACAAATAGCTTGAGGAAGCAAAGTACGGATGGATTTATTGGTCACCTCTGAGTCTTTTGTTTTGAAAGGCCGACAATAAATCAGAATGTCAGCTTTAAAGAATGGAAAGACTTTCACAATGTTTGACACTTTTGAAGAGTCGATTTGATTTTTTTTATCTGCTGTTGCTATTTTTGAAACAGCAAGTCTTCAAAAGACCAAAAAAGGGATGAAACGGACTCGCACAGGCACCCTAAGCCTAGAGCGGCACTTCTGATGTGTTCTTGGAAAGGCATCAGTAGCAAAAGCGGTTTTGAGATCGTTCGCTCTGCAACACACGCACTAGAACATACTAGAACAGACCCAGAATATATTCTGACCACAGTCAAAAAATCAATGGTACACAGACACATGACCACTAAATTCCTTCTAGTCTTTTCGTTTTAACAATATCCATAGTGTTTTTCAGCAGTGAAAATATGCATGTCGTTTTCAACTGAGGAAGAAAGGTAGCACGGGGGGAGGTGAAGGTAGCTCAGAGGGAGGGAGGGAGGGAGAGAGGAGAGAAAGAGAGAGGGGAAAGAGAAGCCGTGGGGGATGCTGCGTTTGGACATGACATTGTAAAACCTGAAGGCCTTTTATGACTTTTAGTGCCAAGGAGAATATACCACAACAAGAATATCTCGGCTCACGTCGCAAACCTGTCTTTCTGCCTCTCTTTATCTGTCTGTCTCTCCGTCGATCTTTCTTTTTGTCTGAAGATAAGAAAACTTGAGAATGGTGGATGATGTAATTAGTTTCATGTGGGTTTCAGGCTCTGTTGGCATACAAATGTAGCAGCATGTTGTTTGAGACATGTTTACAGCCAAACATTATGTCTTCCTATAAAAGTGTTTTGTGATAAAAGTACACTGGTAACTGTGGGACAATGATTAACATCACAAGGATGGGAGAGGAAGTATGAAGTGAAACTGGATCTGATCCAGTTTTGAGTCATGTGGGATTTTGATTGCCCTCATATTTTAGTTATTTATAACTAATCTGTCTGTGGAAAAAAGAAAAAAAAACATCAGATTGCTGCGGTGATATTAATGAACATCTCAACTATAGTGCTTTCACTAGAATGTTGCTGTGAAAATCCACATACCTGAAAGAACATACCTGAATAATGGATTATTAAGTGAGGCATATAAATTCTATCAGTAGGCACATTATATAATGTCCAAGTTCTTGAGAAACAACTCCGATTTGGCTGGAATTAAGAGAGCATGTCTGACGCAGTGAATAGGGAGCTTGCGTTTGCTTCCTGCTTGACTGGCACTTTCCTCTGGCTTCGAACTGGCTCGATCCAAAGGGCAAGACCTTGGTTTTGGCCCTCGCTGCTGTCTGTTTACCATCCCTCCTCATAAACCGCCCCGCCGCGCCATCCAGCCACCCCTCAGGTACTCATTCAGCCTGCAGCAAGTCTCAGCCAGTCAGCACAGTAAACACCCAGATGTCATTACCTGAGAACAGCAAGCCATCAGGAAAAACCATTAAGACAAGTGGACTGTACCGCATGGACCAACAGACGACTATGTGTAGTGGAAAAGTAACTTAACTGGATTATGTAATGCTTTTGAGTGGTTAAATTTGAACCAAATACTTTTTGTATATTTAGAATACCTCTTTAAAGACAAAACACGTGTTTATGGCAAATTGGTCTGTTGCAAGCAATAAAAAAATTACAAAATCATTACAGCACGGCATTGCTTTAAAGAAATGTTACATATTGTGATTATTACATATTATTATATATTATGCATAATATTGTAATGTATCAAATTGAGCCTGTAATATTAGGCTATAATTTTAGAATTTGTATAGCATAAAAATATGGAATGTATAAATCATATTTGATTACTGATGTAAGCAGGCATTCCCTTTTCTTTAAAATAAAGTCTTGCAAGCGAGCCTAAATGAATTCCTGTATTTTATTGCTTCGAAATTGTGGTCGATTAGTTTGCCTCTGTGTGAGTAAAGATGAAGGCTTCATTTTGTATGAGCCAGCTCGAATTCTATCTTACATTTTTAGCTAGAAAAACTCACAGACTATTTTCTATATTTCTCCATAGAGGTTTTTAAGAAATTAAACATTAAAAAAGTTCTAAGCCTTTAACCAAACCAACATGGTAAGATTAATAGCTAAACTAAAACATTTGCTTCTGAAATGTCATTTGTTGGAAATTCGTAATTCCGAAATGACCTGAAAACCGAATTACTTAGAGCTACTTTATGTAGTTTTTATTTACATGCACACAAAAAAAATGACAAGAAATGTTTTAATTAACAGGGTTTCAGCTCCTGTCTTGACCATTAAATTGCAACTCACATGCGCACGAGACATGAGCACAGAGAATAAAATGACAGGATGCCAATAAACAATTACAAATACTCGTTGTAAGATGAAATCACTGATAGACGTGCATTTAGTAAAGTGATACTAAAGTGATACTCGTTCACAAGACAGCCAAGACGTCTCTGATAAAAGTTGTAAAGACAACTGAAGACAAGACTGGTGTTGGTGGTTGAGAAGATTCCTCCCTTCTATGTAAAGTTCTATGTTCTATGTGATAATTTGCTTAAGCCCAAAAGTAATACATTGATTATTTACGTATATGCACACTATTATTATTGGACACTCTAATAATTATGAAAATAATATTCGATGCCATGAAATCGGGTTAATCCCGTAGTCAGAAGCGTTCCTTCAAGCGGCCCCCAGAAGATATCGTACTCATGATTTGGGAATTGATGTCCAATTGATGTGGATTTAGCAGCTTTCCAAGGGGGTCAACAAAGCTTTCATGTCTCTGTAACTCTTCTTACATGGTAAGCTATGTTTATGTCTTTGGCCGCTCTACCAAAATTGTGATTTGAGGCTTTCTCATATGGTTCGATCCGCGAGTTTGTCTCATTCTTTTCAGTAGGGTGATATTACCAAAATTTTCCAAAATGATTGGAAATATTGTTTCAACACAGTTCCTTCCTTTTAAGTCTAAGTTATTGCATTTATGTTGTTACATTTCTAACATTACATTTCTTGTACATATACTAATTCCTAAAGGGCTGCTAAAAAGGAATCAACCCGTCTTCATCGTATCTCTTTCTGGGCCGGCACCCTCAATTTTACTTTACATTTCAAACTGTACCCCTTTTAAATAGACAATTATGTTATTTTATGGACTGTAGTTCTTTGTCATGAGCCAACGTAAATTAATGTTGTTATTGACATATATTATATAAAGAAACGTAGACCGTTACTGCACCTGGTAGCCATTCACCTGTATGGTTCACCCTCTGGACATTAGGGAAACTTACTGAACTTGAGAAGAGGAGATATCGTATGGCATTTGAATTTGAAATGATGCATGAAAAGGCAGACCCATTGTGAATTACTATTATACTTTGGTTACTCTTTTTGTCATGGTGTTATGCGTCATCTTCTACCAGTTTTTAATCAGGTCTGTTTTAATAAAGAGGTATTTGTATGTTATTTTTAATATTTGACTAAATTGATTGATTAAATTCACCGTTAAATATCTCAAATTCATTATTTGTTTCAGTTTAACTATCGTCCCTGTGATACTTCAATATATAGTACAATAAAGAATCCATATGGTATAAGTACCATCCCAAATATAGAAGGTGTTGTGTGTGACCGACTGCATTGAGTCATGATAGAAAAATTTTCATGCATATTCATATTCAGCCATTTTAGGTCTGTTCTCTTCCTGTGCTTTGTATGTGAGTGGAAAGGCAATAAATGCAAGCCATTGCATGTGGCTTTGTAACAGACGCTGGCCAAATCCAAATGTTTTAGTCTATAAGTGGGAGTCAAGGCTTAGCCAAGAGACACAGATAGTGACAAACGCTCCCTGGTTATTTAATTAGAGGCAGCTCTAATGTTTTCCATGTTTCTCTGGAGTGACTGGTGTACTGTAGGGAGGGGGAGCAGTGACATCAGTGACTTTAACTGGAACCAGATGGAGACTAATTAACAAAAGGGCAATGCTGTAATGGAAAGTGAATCAGTGCTCACATACAGGTGTCAAAAAAGATAGAGGAACAATGCCTATTCATAACTGAGGGGAGAGAGATCACGGTAGGTTGCCTCTGATGGACCTGGTTCAAGAGAGACATTTTTCCTCCATTGGGTCATGACTGGAGACCAGGAGCTTAGCTGGAGTACTTCAGCAGTGTGGCTTGGGTTTGAGGCCTGGCCTTCACCACTAAAGGCAAAAACCAAGCTGAATTTTCCAAAAGCTTGCTGTGTACTGTTTTGAATGACAACGAAGCCTTTTGTCATTAGCATTTTTTTACTGTTGAGTGGAATAACAATTGATGCTTGGTATAGACGTGACAGGAGACTATAAATGACTGGGTCAGACGTGGTTGCGTGTTGTGATTCATGTAAAAACTAGAGCTTTCTGGGAAGGACGATGATAAGTGTAGACTGATTAACACAGACGGATGTTGCCTTAGTCTGCGGTGAACGCTGTGGTCAGATGTAATTCAGTATTGTCATATTAAATGCTTAGCTTGCCTAATAGCTGTGCATTAGTGAAAAATCTGATGCATGTCTTTAAAGGGATAGTTCACCCAAAAATGAAAATTCTGTCATTAATTACTCACCCTCATGTCGTTCCAAACCCGTAAGACCTTCGTTCATCTTCGGAACACAAATTAAGAATTTTTGGATGAAATCTGAGACGCTCTCTACTCCTGCTACAAGCACACAACTGAGAGGTTCCCATACCCAATAACGTAGTAAGGACATCTATAAAACAGTCCATGCAACATCAGTGGTTCAACTTCAAGTTTGCAAAGCTACGAAAATACTTTGTGCGCAAAGAAACACAAATAAAACGTATTAATTCATAATTCTTCTCCCCGATTGCTTAACGGTCTTCCGCCATTTGGAGAGATACCACGATGATGCCCGTGCGCTTTCCCCCTAGGAGGGGATAAGACAGGACATAATCCCACGTTCTCAAAAACGTGCCACGCATGCTCTCAGATTTTATCAAAAAATATCTTAATTTGTATTCCGAAGATTAACAAAGGTCTTACGGCTTTGGAACAACATGAGGGTGAGTAATTAATGACAGAATTTTCATTTTTGGGTAAACTAAACCTTTAAGGCAAAACACTACAGGTGAATAGGTTAAAAAATGTAACTAATAGATATAACCATACTTATTAAGTACATTAAGACAATTGTATGTTGTATTACAAGTGTTCTGAAATGTTATATGTATAGCCAATGAAGACATTATCTATTACTATGCTTATTTGCATACCTTTCCAGAACAAATCTGACAATTTGATGAAGCCGTTTTCAAATTTTTGGTTCATTTTGATAAAAGTTTGTGATGCCCAAATTCTGGTCTAACATTTGGCAATTAGATAAGAATTGATCTACAAATGCAAATCGATCCTAGAATAACACTTACTGTGTATTTGGATGGATGTTGTTCAATACCACTCCTTTGAAAAGCAACGCAATGGCCCAAAATCTCAAATTCCAAAGTGCAAATCAGAGAAAAATAGTCTTGCCATTAGCAAAGTGTATAATTTTTTTTCTACGCCTCTTAAATGGTTATAAAAATATACTCACGTTATAACGTATTATGTAGCTTGTTCTTGGATATTTTGAAGCCAGAACAAGCATTTGGCAGTGGTGTCCATTAAGAATTCATTTGGCTTAACACTTTTCAGTTTTGCTCTTGTGTAGAGGGTCCGTGTATTAAATGCATTTCTAGTTCATATCCGTTCAGTGATCTCTCGGGTAGTATTTGGGGAGTCAGGTCGCACTGTTTTGCTAGCTTGTGATTTTCTATTGTATATGAAGGACAAATGGTGCAATCAGAATAGTATTTCTGGAGCTGAGGTTGAGCCTTGATATGCGATGCCTCGCAGAAAGCTTGGCGGGTAACCTATAAAATATTGGTGGTGCGCTTATTAAGATCTCTATCAACTGCAAAATATATATTTTTTAGTACCAATCAAGGCCATAGTAACGATTGTTTTTTTAATAAGTACTATTTTTTCAGCTTTAGTAATATTGAGCCTTCCTAGATAGACTCATCATGAGAGTCCACCTTTTTTGATTATCATGCACATTACCATATCTTGTTAGCATGATTTACAGGCTTATGGTGTATGACTACTCTACACTCTCGACCATTGCATGAAGTCCCCCTCTAGCTCTAATTTCAAGTGACCGTCATAGGAAAGAATGCTAGAATCAAACAAAGTGCTCTATAGCGAGGTTTCTGATAGTTGAGGTCCGGTATATTTGATCACCACATTATAAGTGTATAATTACGTTTGTGTTTCTTGTGATACACTGTTCTGTATGCAGTGATAGGCCAAGACCTCAGTAACTATATGTTGTTAGAGCTGTTTTGGTTATCCCAACTTTTTGTTTAGGCACATTTAATTGTGTTCCAATGGTCCTTTATCTCACTTTGATAGTAGAATATCTAGAAAATATAAATCCATAAAGTAGCTAGAAGGTGCCTTAATACAATGCCTTACAACGATCATTCCACATCGAATTTACTATCAGAAGGGTATGTGCACCAGAATCCATGACTTCTTATCCACATGCAGACTGACGATGTCAGAGATCCGTCCACCAGACTATTTCTTTTGAACCACAAATGTTTTTACAACCAATATTCATTGCTGTCGTGTCTGCTAGAAACTAATACAAAACAGGTCTTATTATGTACCCATCCTTCCCTATAATTACCTAATTGTATGGCTATATGTCTAATTTGCTTGACATTTCAGACTCCAGATCACCTACAATAAATACTGGTTAAAATGTTTTGTACGTAGGACGCAAATGATGAAGCCGTGTTCAGCCACATACTGATCTACTATGTTTCTGCAGTGTTTGAAATTAATATTAATATGTATTCCGTTTCTGTTGACATAGGAGTATAGGCTGAAGTTTGGAGTTGATATATTCGAGCCGCTTTGTTCTCCCCAGCAGTCCCCGTCTTCATCTTTGGAGTGTTGCAATTTGGTATTTTTTCATGGTAGTGCAAAGTGTGGCTAATATTAACAATTACTATTGCTATATGTATGGCTGATGTTATTTGGCACAGTTTCCTGAAGTTGGGTAGGTGTGATTTAAAGCATTAAAGTGTCTTCTCTTATCCCAGCAATGCAACGCCAGTGAATTCCCTTATAGGTTTTTATTCTGCCCAAAAAGTACAAATGTCTGGTTTGGGTAAGCCCTTCAAAACATTGGGTGTTCGTTTGGGCATCCAACCTGTCGACACAGTAACATTAATTTAACCTGAACCATAGTCACTAGGTTCCCTGTCATGGTTTAAAAAAACCATTTTTTCAATTCCAGTTGACAAACCAGTTGCACACAACCTCGTGCATATCAACTGGAGTGAGCTAGTTTTTATGCAACCATTTATGAGTGCTGTATAGACTTGCCTTTCCCAAAGGTCATGTTTGGCCGGTTACATAGTCTTGGTATTGTATGATGTTTTTTTTGTAAGGCTTAAATAATTTGCCATTTTTTCCTTTTCTGCTGCCCTTTACGCCCAGGTCCCAGTCCCAGGATAGTTGCTACTCAAGGTTTGAGACAACCAAGTGCTTCTTATGGTGCGCTTCAAGCACTGCCTTTCATTACATCTTATCTGGCAGCCCAGATGGTTGTTGTCCACATCCTATTATAGCTCAGGAACTTCTGTATCCCATGTACGCAAGTGTCAGATTTAGTTGCATGCTTCCTGCCACTGAAATTAATAGGAATGCTAACCATTCCCCTAGGTTTTATGACCCCTCCTGCTTATTAACACCAGTGAGTGCGTTTCCAAAAGCCTCGTTACCAACGATGGTTTCCAGTTCCGTCGTTACTAACATAGTTCAACGATTCGGTGTTTCCCGAAACCATAGTTCAAACAAACATTTGCAAACAGCATCGCAGACTTGTGTGGTTGGAACTACAGCTCTCGACCTGTGTTTAGAAGCATAGTTGCCGTTGTTAGCAGGCTATGGTCTAATATTTTATTTTTATCCTGTAAATGTGTACAAAGCCATGTTAGAGGGGTCATATGATCATTTCAGTTTCCTTTATCTTGTGGATTTCGCTGTTCGTGAATATCTAAGATCCCTCATAGTTGCAAGACTAAGTCCTCAAACCCACAGAGAGATTCTTTATAAAGTGACTGGGGCCACCGCCCTCCTAAATGTCCTAGTTAAAACCGCCCCCACTGTCTACACCACTGTGGGAGATTTGCATACGCCGCCCCATGTTCATGCAAAGAAATAGGCATAAACTTTATTGTTGCTAGCCCCGCCGCTGCCTGTTTTTGACGCTGGTTTTTTGTTGCGAAGCGAACTATTTGTTGGCCTTCCCAAAGAGGAACACGACTAGAAATCGTGTTAAGTTTGTATTGAAAACACTGTTCCAGAACAGTTCAACCCAAATATTTTCAGATTTGTCCCAGCGCTTTATGGAAGGACATGTTTCCTGATCCTGGAGAGTAGACTGCAGTGCTGGCTGTTCATGCTGACTCACCGACTGTTAGTACCGTTTTCATATTTTTAAAGAAGTTCCCTTAGATCAAACGCGAGTTTCGCAGTTAGGTAGCGCTGTTTTTTGTAATTTCTCCGATCCAAATGCAGACAAATGTTTAATGTTTCCTCGCGCGAGGCAGGCACCGTGTAAAAAGACAGTAAGTCTATATAATCCGTATTATGTCCCCCTGGTTGCAACAATGCCTCGTTTATTCATGGGGTGTTTCTTTTGTCTGCGGGCACAGCATCACAGTATGGTAAGGGGCATAACATTTCCGCACACGCTTTGAGGTCTTCGGTCCAATCACAACACACTGGGATAGCTGGCCATCAGAGCACACTTGCCTTTTCAGCACCATGAGCTTATGTAAATCGACGTGTTTCAGAAAGGCGGGGCATAGAGGAGAAATAATCTTGTACAGTTGTTGGACATAAGTGTTTTTTTAACCTTAAACCACATAAACACATTTCATTACACCAAATACACAAAATAATGTTCTTTTTAGCAACATCATTTGACCCCTTTAAAAAAACTTTTTCACGGAATGCTTCTTCATTGAGGGGACTGCAAACTATCCATCACAGTAAATTAAAATACACTTGGAGCCACAATTATTTGGACAGTTGTATTTTTGGAACTATTTAACTGCTTATAAAATGCTCTTTCTCACAAAATATGCTATTAGTTAGTGATTTTGCTTGTACTTTGCCCAAATTGATGACAAAGAGTTTAGGGTAGCCAAACCATTACCATACACAAGTGCAAGCGTTCTACTTTTTTATATTATGTTATAAATGTTTGGGATGTATACTGTAATTGAGAATCCCAGACACCCCAATTCAAAAAGCAAATTCTTGTCTTTACATGATAAGGGTAAATGTGTGAGTAATTTGAACACCGGCCTGGTGCAAGAACACCTGATGCATCCAAGGAATAAGCATGTATTATTAAACTGGTGGTTTGTTAGAAATTACAAGATTAAAGCACTGCTGTTGACTTGGTGTTTTGGTACAGTTATATTGTGATTTAAAAACAAGAATACTTGTATTGTATGAAATTTAAATACAGAAAGATGAGATTCCTTTGTTTGTTTATTATTATTATTACTTTTATTTGAATATTAATGTTAATTATGTATATTTTGGTCCCCAAATATATATGTGTTACTGGCATTGTAGCTTGCTAAAAGTAGATATTAATTTAATGACCATCATTTAAATTGTTAGTGGTTTGTTCATGGCATGTGCATCTTCCTGTTGTTCTCCATCTGTACATTGGGACATTCAATTATTGTGTCAGACTCAACAGTGAGTTTGAACACTCAGCAATAGCGACCTATGATCACTGTAAGACGTCTGTGTTGTGGAGTTTCATCCAACACTATGCTAACCCCCACCAGCTGATTTTCTGATTTTACTGCTGACCACAATGAACCTTCACTGAGCCCTGCAGCTCCATCTCTTATGAAATGTCCACTTATTCACTGTCATCTCAGTATTTAGTGGTGAAGCATACAGAGTAGGGAAAATGTTTGGAAAATTTTTTGTACTCAGATTTCCTCTGAAAGTCGTCCAATATGCCACAGACTTGAATCAAATAAGGAACAGGGACTGTACCAAAACATTCTGCATGAAATCTATAATCTGCAAGCATTCTATATAATGAGGCTGTATTGAGTTTATTTTGCCAGGAAACATGGAAATTTTTTTTTAAACCAACATGTTTGATTTGTTTCCATCCTCTAGTTGTCTACTATACTTTGCAGACCGTTACGTCAGCATCCAAGCTCTTGCTATGACAGTAAGTCACGTACATGTTGTCCAGCGTTCAGAGACTGTACATTATTGCCGTCGACAGTCGTGTTAAGTCCTTTCAAGCATTTAATATCTCACTCATGCACATTATTTTACAGCAGCAGGATGCGTTAATTATCTAATTAAGAACAGGATTAATTAAGGACCCTGAGCGTGCGTTGCGTTGATATAGGCGAATTTAAAATCACAACTCTTCACTTCTGCAGGGCTCTTTATAAAATCCCACGCAGGATGAAATGTTGCAAAATGCGGTTTTTCAATGCCCCATAACCACTCTGGATATGTTAATAAAAAAGCTTTAATTTCAAATTACATTTGGTTTGTATTTACTTTGCAATTATAGACGGCTTGACTGAGAAAAACAACTTTTATCCAAACAAGAATAGGTCTTTAAACATACCAATTAAATCAATAAAACCAATCGGAGGACTGGTGGCACACACATTTAACATAGTTAAAATGTTTTAAAATGTTTATTTGGAACTCAGGGTAGAATGGCTTTATCTGATGACCGGTCCACGCCTTTGTATAGCTCCAAACTGAGTAATGTCACGATAGGTTTATCCATCCGTGTGATTAGGTTCCATTATTTAAAATATTTGAAACGGGTTCTCATTTGCGAATGCGAGTTTGCGTTTTGTGGAAGTATTTAAGAAACATTTTTGAGCGTGCCGTTTTTGGATGCAAGATGATAAAACTTTTATTCAGAAGAAAAAAGCCCATACAGAAGACCGTAGAGAAGGAGCTATGAATGAACATGGTAATTTTGTTCAGCAAGATAATGGGATCAAAAACCTTATACTGTTTATAATTAATTTTGTTTCCAATGCACGTGTTCTTCTGAGCAGTTAGTCGAACTGATCCAAGATATTTCACGTTCGTGGCTCCCCAGATTATCACTAAAGTATAATAAAGTTTTGAACTGTAACTGCCATATTATTCTGGTCTCTTTATGCTGAAATGGAATCTAATGTTAGGAAACAAAAGAAAATAAGTACACTTTTTATTGAGATATATTTTTACAAGACTATAATATTTCAAAATAAATTGTTGTAAATAAAATGGGACACTTTATCGTTAATCCTTAAGTTTTTGAACGTGATAAAATGTTGTTAAACTGAAGAGGTGATGAGTATCACTTACTGTTTTACATTCCACTTACAGTTTGTGACGCTGCCGTTGTTAATAGCATGGGCACACAATACACATCCAATTTTGCGGCTAAATCAAACTTAGAACGGTCCCAGATCACAGTTCCCCAGCGCTGTTTGATTCGACGGACGGTGGACGAATTTGTCAAATGCCCCTCTGAACGTTGCATATGGGTAGGCTATAATAATATATATATATATATAACCTGTGAGGAAGTTCCTTCCGTGATGTTCCTCACGTGATTTTCTCTCATCAATTATCAGCGCTGGGTGATGTATTTTTTGAAAGATAGCATATTGTTTCAATTGCCAACACTATTTTAATGTTTTTCTTATAGTAAAAAAGTCCTTTTATCAACTATTTCAAATTTAATAATAAAACATATTGCAATAGAGCGTGTTTAAAGACTTAAAGGCAAAAGTTGTGCATTTATACTGTGATTTATTTTGTAAGAGGTGAAGGGGTCTCCTTGCGCGTTCTCCTTGGCTGTCTGCTGTGAAAGACTTGGAACTTGAACTTTACTTGTTGTCCCTGTCCAGACGCATATGAATTAAGTCTTACGATTTTTATCCTCAATACTATTAATTCATATCTCAACGTATTAGATGTCATCTGTAATATTTTTTTTAAACACACTTTTTAAAAAATTGTAATTTCTCATTGACTTGCATGCGTGTAAGTGTTGAACATACGGATTTATGCCTATTTCTGTCTTATAGTTTTGTATATTGCAGTGGTCTGGTGAGATTTTAACTTTATTTTCATTTTGTACACCAACTTGGATAGGTGTCCAAAGAGCTACATTTTAGTGCTCACTGGCTGGGCTGAAAGTACTTATACTTTCGTGCCAATATATTGATTGTGACCCACCTTATCTTTTTCCTCAACAGTAAATCTGGAATTATGTGGATAGAATATGGTCGGACATGTAAAAAACGGCACAAATAGCTTTACGCACAAGTATTTTTTAGACTTCCTGTTCTAGTATAAATTATATAGTTTGTATTTTAGATTTTGAGAAAACAGTCGATGTACCGCTTCTAACAAGTTCAGAATCGCTGTTTTTATAATTACACATTTTGTAAGTTATATGTAAGTATGTTAAAGATAATTTAAACTATGCATTAAGTCAAAATCAAATACTCAACGAAGCTTTTGTAGTAATTGAAGTCTGCAAGGGCAATACTTGTGCAACCTTGACCTTCATCACAGCATGTATTGTTAATCGATGTCAAATGCAGAGAGATGTATAATTGTAAAGCTTTCCATAGAGGTTAAAACAAGTTCTTTCGGGTGATTTCAGAAGCGATTTGTCAATTATTTTTTCCTAAGATACATATCTTAAATTCTAATTCGAAGGACTATTCAAGTGCATATTCGTTAGAGCGGTGAATAATAACAAAAACAAACCGTCCTGTTTCGTTCCGTTATAGCTTAAATGTACTTTTACAAAAATGTAACAAAATATAGGATAGATCATCTGTACTGAGTTCATATCTGAACATGTCCTTTGGTGCATTAGTTGGATTTGTGATGTAGTTGGCAACTTTATATAAAATGTTTTGTGAACACCCAGCGTTTCTGGATATAAAACGTTTTTTTTTTGTTTTTTTTTACATCAATTTCTTGTCCTAAAGATTAGAACGGTTTAAAATAAAGGAAGGAACATAACATTGAGTTTAGTTTTTTTTTTAAAGTGCGTGTCAAGGTACCAGAGAATAGCTAAAATGATACCATGGAAGATTAGATTAAATATATTCCTATAGCAAAAATAATTTTGTCCAATGTGATAAATTGATGGTAAGCGCTAGAATGACCACCACTCTTCATTATGTGTCCACATACTTTGCTGCACGCCGATATGTGTCGTTGTGATTCTGGGATGTAGCTGAAAAATAGCTTATTACTGCTGGCTGATCGTCGTGTTTTTCCAAAGATTTCCAACAGACTGTCAGAATATGCCGTCACATTTGCAGATTTGTTGTTCTCATCCATGCTTTTCTGTACATTATTTAGTACTTACATTCCAGTTCAGCTCTTTGCACGTCAGTTTTTGTGTTTTCATACATACACGCACACACACACACAATTAAGTGCCCAAGTGTGCATGCCCTATGCAGAATCTGCAAGCCTTTATAATTAAAAAATAATAATAAATAGAGATCATATTTGACTTAAAACTGCGCTCATTAAGATATTTTTACACAATAGATATTTACTCCACATATAATAACAATAATATCTGAATTTACACACATCCCCTCGGTGCCTATTTTGGTGTGTAGATTCCTCGATGATCAATGACTGTTTGTTTGGTCATGGTGGTTTTGTCCTGAGGAGTGAAGCTGCCCACTGTTCTTAAGCAAAATCCTCTAAGTCCTGCACATTACTTTGGTTTTCCTTTATTTTCTGCTCATTTATTTAATATCATTGTTTGCACCTTTTGTAGTTGTTAAGAACCAATATTATAATTTAGCAAATAAGTAAATTATTTTGTACTGGAAAATGTGTAAATATCTTATGTAACTTCTAAAAGGATATTACTTATTTGTTTAAATTCTGTAAGTTTGTAAATTTAGGAGAGAAGGGTTGTATGAGAACGTACTAGTGTGTCGACATGATAGCATGTTATTAGATGCCAGATTTTTCAGAAGTGTAAACTGCCCATAGATAAATATCAAATCAGCGTTTAATCAGAATCAGGTTTTTACACTGGGTTTCTTATTTTCGTGTAGTTATTTTATACGATTATGAAGAAGTTATAATTTTATAAAGTTTTGTAGATAAGAAATGATTATCCGAGGATATTTTTTTCCTGTGACGACTGAACGCCTTGTGAAATAAAAAAGAAGTGCTGTTAATAGTAGCAAGTTATTGTGGATGTGCATGTTCTAGTTCTGCTGTTTGTAGCTGTTGCTACGGAAAAACCATTGTTAAACGTCAAAGAACTCACTGCTGTTCTAATTAAATAATGGTTGCATGTTGTTGAAAAGACGATGGTGGCATCCCTTATTCGTGTTTAAGCCGCAAAAGTTGATTCGTTTTGGTCCTTTGTTAAAATAAACTCAAGATAGCCTATGTGTTGCTTTTTAGAAGCCTAAACCTGTTACTTTTTTCTTGTAAAAAAACAACGAGTCATGACAAAGGTCTATGTTTTTTGCTTATCATTCCAGATCAGTAGATTATGTGTGATATGTACGCTCTAAAAAATGCTGGGTTTTTTCAACCCATCTTTGGGTCAAATATGGACTAACCCTACTTTTGGGTTAAAAATGTAATGTAAAAATTTAACCCAACGGTTGGGTTAGTCCATATTTGACCCAAAGTTGGGTTGAAACAACCCAGCATTTTTTAGAGTGTAGCATGTGATATGCGGAGTAAATTGCTATCTACTGGTTGCTGTAATGTTTTGTTTCTGCTTTTTTCTTTCTTAAATAGGCCTATGTAAATATTCTGAAATAATCCAAAACTGCTAGGTTTGAAACTTGAACAATTTCACGTAAAACAAGAGCTCGAAACATTACTTATACAGAACAATACAATAAGATTGGTCCAAAATATTCCAGCTCACCAGTATATACAGATTATTGTTCATTTTCAAATCCCACTGCTGGTACATGCATTCTGAGATCTCAACGGTAGGCTATAGGCTATTCCGTTAGATATGGAGGAAATACGAAAACTTTATTTGACCTTTTATTTGACTCTCTGAAAAGAAAAGATGTCAGAAACCGAGAAAGCTACACTTAGAGCCATGCTGTCGCAATTAACATGTCTGCAGAGGAACTGACCGCCTCCTTTAACTTGAACTTGGACTTCCGACGAGACGTGTCTGAAAGTGGGGGAGACATTTTGTCTGTGTATAGACGATGTGACAAACGGACCTTTGGATGTCATTGTAAAGCAGCCCTCTGAATCTAAAGGCCTTAACGTGGAAAAATAAACGAGTGATGCAGAAAATCAAGGACGAATTTTCATATTGCATGAGATTCTTTGTCAGGTGCTTTTGAATTGTAATGTTGTCTAATTTTACTTCACAGACTTTAAACAAGTCATCATAAATGGACCGGTGTTCTGACAAATAATGCTACCAGATTATGCTACCAACACTGTATTTACTGTAAGGGTAGGTTTAGGGTTGGGGTAGGTGTACATGCTAATAAAACCTCACACCTTATTAATATCATTCTAGAAGCAAAATCTGATAGATAGCACTTTTCGCTGTCAAATTATGCTACCATTTGTTTTAATGGGAGGTAGCAAAATCTGACAGGGTAGCACAAATCGTCAGAACACCGGCATAACAAAACGTGGACAGTGTCCATAATCAGTTTTTCGTGGTTTGTTTCTGGTTTTGTAAGATTTTGCTTTCTCGCTTCAGTGTAACCAGTGCTTGTGATAATTGCAAAGCAGGTGATATACAATTAACAAAAAAATCTACACAGGTACTGTCGGGTTTCTGTGTTAAAACGGTTAAAAATGAACCGTGTATCATTATTAGGAACGCAATGATGCTTCCTATTTCTTGCTGTATACTCTGCCTGACCGCAGATTTGAATTATCGCATTGCTCACGTTCTTCTTATCAGCCACAGATATATACCGCATTGCACCGAGACTGAATTGACGCAGGCCGAGCCATATTCTGCTGACAACTATGCGAGATTTAATACGGATTTGTTTCTTCTCTATAAGGGACGGTATAGCTTTCTGGAAGGAGAAGAAAGGTCATGATGAAACAGAGTTTGATATGTTTAGTTTGGAGGACTGGTTAGTCGTACTACCCACTCAGTATACTGTTATTTTCTTCGATTAAATTTTAATTGAACCATGTTGGTATAGGGGTATAGTATAGTAGCACTGTGCCACTGCAGCGACATGATACACATTCATAAACGTTGGCACGGCATCCTGCAAGATGTAAATTTTTTCGTAGGAGAATCAATTTCTTGAACAAGGCCTGCAGCAGCCCCGCAAGAATGTGCATGCAGAGGCAAGGTGTAGCTTTAAAATGCCTGGAGCACTTTACTTTTTTTTATCTTTTTCTTTTAATGATGATTTTTTATCTTTTTCTTTTAATGATGATTAAGGCATAGAACAGGTTGCGTTTACGTATTTTGAAGAACTTTCTTTTGTTCAAAATGCAATATACTATATTATGTAAATTTTGGTGGGAAATTCTGCGTGGATGTCTTTATTTGCATCAGTTTTACCTGTAAACCAGGTTTTGTAATAGAGCGATATAAGTACGTACTTTTAACGCACATCTTAGCAATTAGACAAAGTCTTAATAAATAATTAAATTAAGGTGGAAAATATGCAGTTTCGGTATAAACATTAGTCTTTAAAGAATATCGAGCGAATGAATCTAATTTGCGATGTATGATATAGGCCTACCCATCATAATGTTTTTTTTTTTGACTGACTAAACTACCGAACGTGAATATTCAAATAGTCTCTGTGCATTAGAAACCAGAATAGAAGCCACCTTTTAATTGCGCCCAGGCTAGCGAGCTTTAACCGGTGTTGCAATCGATTTTTCCCCACTCCATGACAATGCAAGACGCTCAGCCACAACAATCCAGCTCCCAAATCTCTGAATGACAGATTTCATTGACTAACTCGGACGAGCAAAACTGAATAACTCTTGTTTTATTCTAGAAATAAATTAATGGGTATATGGATCAACTCAAATATGTGCTTTATAAAAGCCTAAAATTTATTTTTCTTGTTTTCATATCAGAAAATAGAAGAAAATTAAGCAAAAATTTATTATTTTAACGCTTGTGTATACTGTAAATGTTTTTGCATGAGGCAGGGTTAAAGATGAAGTTATTTGCTGGGGAATAAATTCCTTTCATTTGTTTTCTGTCATATGTCCATATGCATAAATAGATGTATAAGTCTGAATGACAATTTGGGCCCAGTGTGATAGAGAGATGTGTAGACAGCGACAGGTATCTGTCTTTACTCAGTATGCCTGTATAGTAGCTCGTAGGTTAGTATTGTAGGTTAAGTGCGTAATAGCATGCAGAGCAATAAAACAGACAAAAGTTTTGGTGTGAAAAATAAGATAAAATATAAATATTGAAATAAATATGTTGCTTTTTACCATTAGATATGGCTTGACATTAGAAGAATTTGTCACGTGACCGACAATTTGTATGCTTATTTTTTTGTAAATTATTGTCGCTTTTAGGTGTTTTCGTGTGATGACGTCTACGATGTTGGAACTGTGTAATTGGTTCGTTCTTTTTATCTATATTTGAGAGATCTCAATTTGTAACAGCCCAGGCAATGCTTTTCTTACACTTTTTATTCTCTTTAAGCATTTGTAATATTTTTATTTGATATTTTTATATGTATTTTCAAAACATGCCTCCTTGTTAGTTTGTTAAACTGGGGCTAAAAAGTCAGTTTTCGGAAAAAGTTCAGATTTCTAGTTTTGGGACTGAATAAATATACGGTTGCAATAGTTGAAATAAATCATTTGACATGTGAAATAATGTGTTTTGTGATTTAAACAAAGAAATGCAAAGAAAGAAAAGTGCTTTCTCGCATAACCAATCACAGGCGCACGTTCACATAGAAACAGACTGACTCAGACACAGAGACACTCACAAGATCCTCTTCCAGTTTGACACTGTGGTCACAATTTTAAAGGCGCAGTGTGGTGAGAGTCCCATTTCAGCGCTCTTGCTGTTTTTCAAACATTGCTCACTGATTTGAAATGCTACTACGGAACTGTGATGTAGTTTCACGATGTAAAATGTCGAAAATGTACATGTATTTTAGTTAAGAGGGTGTAATTTGAACTGTTGCATGGAAATGCATTTCCAAACACAGGCAATAGTGAAGCATGAAGCCTGAGATTACACGTACGCAGTATTATTATTTCACGGTGTTAGAGAGGAGATGCGATTAATTTAACTGAAAACTACACAAGTGTAAAAGCAACAGTAGCTTTAAAATTCATATTTCAGACTAATAATAGACAGGAATAGCAGATATTGTCAACAGAGCCTTTTAAATTAACGCCATTTCAAATCGTGTTATGAATATACATATTCAAACTTACTTTATTCAAACAGATCTTGCGTGTCTTTTGAATAAATATTTTCAGCCTGTGAAGCAATAACGTGAGCACAACCTTGCTGCGTGTGGAGAGTGCGATCTTAAATATGAATTAAATAAAACATTATTTAAATCATTGAAATGTATTCGCATTGACGAACAGATTTATGCTACACTCTAAAAAATGCTGGGTTGTTTCAATATGGACTAACCCAACTTTTGGGTTAAAAATGTAATGTAAAAATTTAACCCAACGGTTGGGTTAGTCCATATTTGACCCAAAGTTGGGTTGAAACAACCCGGCATTTTTAGAGTGTACTGTTTATATCACTTGGGATTCTGTTTTATTAAAATAAGATTTGTTGTACTTGGTATAACTGCTGTTTAACAGTGATCGTTCCAGATTTAATTGTTAAAAATCAACTTTTGAAGTTGTTTTTTGCAATTAATGACAAATTAATCAAAGTGAGCTTTTGAAA
Organism: Sinocyclocheilus anophthalmus; assembly: GCA_018155175.1. Lineage (NCBI taxonomy): Eukaryota > Metazoa > Chordata > Actinopteri > Cypriniformes > Cyprinidae > Sinocyclocheilus > Sinocyclocheilus anophthalmus. The sequence continues at coordinate 192,193 of JADLZN010006541.1, read as the reverse complement.
ATTATCATCCAGGGTAAATTTACTAGTTTACTGCATAAGCTACTGCAAGTTCTGCCTTAAATTAAATACGGTAATAAGGTAACATGTTCGACCAAAACTCTTTGGCCTACGGCTTACGTTACAATTTTATTTTCACATCAATAATTTGCTGGTTTGAGGAAGAAAATGTAAAGAAATATTGTACATCATTGCATCAGTACTAAACATTTTTTTTCCTGTTTTGTGACGAGCCTAGTTCTAGTACCGTAGCTCATTTAATTAATGTCTACAAATCTTGATAATATAAGTCAGACGAGTAAGCTAGAATCTCTATAATTAACATGGCATACAGAGGAACACTTCACATTAATACGAGAGGAAGAAAGCAGATTCACCGGAAGGGGATTTCTGCATTGTTAGTCGTATTTGTCTTCCTACTCGTAACAGTGTAACAGTTGCCGGTGCACTTTAAAAAGTAGAAATTACTTTGGGAACCACTTGGATTGTTTGCCGGTTTCTTTTCCGTTTTCCCAAGTTGTATCTCAAAGCCTTTCAAACTACAGCGAGTTTGCATGCATACGAGTGTGAAGTTCATTCTTGTCTGTCTAGACTCTGATTACGACCTTGTTTGTCTGCGTTTTTTACCTTGACCTTGGACTTCCATGCAGCTGCCATTTGTAAGATTTGTCCATTCTTCAGTCTGTGAAGACAACGATGGATTTATCTTTGCAAACAGGAGTAATCAATGAACTCATCAACATTATATCTAACGCAAAAAAAAAACACTGTCTAAATGGTAAAAACTGTTCAAAGACCGTCTCTGTCTGTCTAGTCGCTACACAATTGAAACTAATAACAGAGGAATGTTTTAACAGGGTATGGAACTCTCTTATTCATTCCTCATGAAACGTTGCATTGTAAATGTGCAACATCAGACCGGAAGAAAATCTGATCCTGTGTCTATGCGTTTTTTCTTGCCATGGCACTAGCTGGATCTGATTAAATATTGTTGTATTCTACATTCTAGAATTAAAAAAAGAATAAAAATGCAGCATAAAATAATAAACAACTACAATACCTGGAAAAACTACAGATATTTTTGGCTGAGTATTGTAATCCTGACATTGGACAAGTCAGTGAAAGGGAAAGATGTTAATGAAGAATGTAAAAATATCCATACTTAACATTTCAAATATTTTTTCAGCTGTATATTTTGCTGTTTGTATTTGCTTTGTTTGATCTCAAACTAAACTACGTACACATCAGCACGCGGTCCTAAACGTTGGAGGGTACATGGAAAATAATAATTAAAACAATCCTTAAAACTGCAATTGTGTAACTGAATATGAGGCAAATTATTTTATAATAGTGAGACAGAAACATACAAATCGATGAAAAGCAATTCACAAAAGATTCATGATCACACGCCATTAGTTTTATAATGAAAATGGTACATGAAATAACATGACAGAGCACACTAATGCTTTTTTGCCCTGTATAGAGTATTTTTATTGTTTGTAGTGTTTTTTTGCATTTTTATTCGTATATTATTCTAGGTATATTTTATTAGTTATTTTGTTGTTGGTTTGGGTTTTATTTTATTTGTTTCTCAAATTAATTTACAGCAGAGTAATTCATTCGTATATTAAATAGCCTAACGCAAGTATTTTTCCCTCAAATGCAATTGGAAGTGAATCCTTTCCTTTAGGTTCTTGACGATGACAAAAATCTACTTTTATTGCAAGAAAATAACTGAAGAATAACTGAATTCATACGATTCCGATCATGTATAATTTGCTTATGCTACTCATATTCTGTGAAACTCTTTATGAATTTCTGCACGTTTCCTTTTATGTATACGAGTATGTGTATATGCATATATTTATGTTGTCACATATATGCAATGTTTGAGATTGTAGACAATGAATGTTAAATAAAAAAAATTAAAAAGTGCATACTGCCAAGTGTCCAGACATTTGTCGGCCGAAATGTTGAGGTTGTTTTCTTTCCCCTTAGCTTGTAGCCTTCCCCTTTAAGACCAGCTATCTCCAATTCTCTTAGCCAATGCCTGGGCACCGAAAACCTTAAAAGCTAGGCGTGAAACGTGAGCCAGTAGTTGTTTAAAGGGATTATTCTTCCCACCCACAACCCAGTCTCTTTGGGATAGTTAGCATATCACGTGCCTGCGCTTTAACGAACTTGACACATGGATGTAGTCGTGCGCATGCGCGTGTGTAAAATGTAGTTGGAAATGAGGTATCAGTCTTGGAGTAGGCGACTTTTAAAAAGCATCGGCAGCCCGTGATATGACGATTCGCTGGTCCTGCATCCACGCTGGGCGGACACCTTGATGTACGTGTATGAAAAAAGCCCGAATGAAAATAATCAGAATAAAAGCCAAATTATGGAAGGATTGAGCGGGAATTGCCCTGCGACTCATTGCAGGGAACTGATCTCACACCCCGCGCTGGGGCGGCATTCCGGCACCATAGCGACTCACCAGGGATCCGTGTACTCGGATATATCTTCCCCTGAAACTGGGCGACAGTGCCCCGCTCCACAGACGTCATCTAGCGCCTCTCTGAGTTACGGCTACCCGTTTGGAAACCCTTACTACGGTTGCAGATTATCTCACTCGCACAACGTGAACTTGCAGCAGAAACCGTGTTCATACCATCCCGCAGAAAAATATGCCGAGACGAGCAGCGCCTTGCCCACTGAGGAGCTCTCCAGCAGGGCAAAAGAGTTTGCTTTCTACCCGAGTTTTGCCAGCTCGTACCAGGCGGTTCCAGGATATCTAGACATGTCGGTGGTCCCCAGTATTAGTGCGCATCCCGAGCCACGTCACGATGCATTGATCCCCATGGAGGGCTATCAACACTGGGCTCTGTCGAATGGCTGGGATGGGCAGGTGTACTGTTCAAAGGAGCAAACACAGTCTTCTCATCTTTGGAAATCTCCGTTTCCAGGTATGTCTTGGTATAGTTGTAAAACCATGAAAGTATGAAAAGTGCATGTGTATTACAGGGATGACACGACTATCTGTTATGATAGGACATACTTTTCCCCAATTGTAAACTGAACGTGCAAAGCTTCGCCTTAATGAAATGTGTCTATGTATTCTTCACGAAAAGTAATCAGTTCATAAGAGCTTTCAACTCATAACTCTACATAATGGATTATGATTGCGCATCCAGAAGGTCTGCAGGAACCTGTCAAATGTGTCAGTTTTGTTCTATTCATTTCATGACATGTGACAGTCGGTAAATGTTCAATTGGCTTACCACAACAAGAATTTGAGCGAATCCTAAACTCAACAAGTTTCAGAAAGACAGTTTAGTTTGCCTAGACTATACGTTTTATTTACAACCTCTTACATAAAATAGTACAATGTTTGAGTGACGTATCTGGTTACAGAGGTTAGTCATATATTAACTCAAAAATTATTGAGTCACAGGATTCTAAAGCTAGGAAAGTCACGCAATTTGGAACTGGGGTATGGCAATAGTGTCTACCTTTGCTCCTCCCGTATGATAATACAGAAGGTCCTTATTTGTACCACGCATATAAATCTTTGTCAGCAGTAATCGGGAGTGGTGCCCCGCAATCTGTTATGGACATTCTGCGAATGCCACGGAGCAGCATTATTTTTTTCCTAAGAGCAGCTGACGTTCTGTAGTCAAGTTATTGATTTTAGCCGTGAGCTAAAACATTGCATATGATGCAAATACCAACTCAGCCATTCAGTATTGTTACTCAACTGGCAAATCAAAATGATCAGTGCTATGTTGGTAGTTCACTGTAATTTTTTCCCCCCCACCCCCCCCTCCCCCCCCCCCCCCCCCCCCCCCCCCCCCCCCCCCCCCCCCCCCCAACTAACACATCTCAACCGCCGACCCCCCCACTGGATCTAATTACATGAAAGTAACTGTAGAGTGGATAGTCGATAGTGCGTCCACATCCATCAGTCTAAAACTGTGACCCGTTAGCCATCCTTCCCCATCCCCCGCAGGAGGTATCACGTACGCAGGTAGCCGAGCGCGAAAATAGTCGCACAAATAATGGAGTATAAGCACAACAATATCCTGTTAATGCAGACCTTTTGAGATATATTTGACGTACAGTTTTACTAGTATTTTTGTGTACAATGATGATGTTAGGTCTGAGAAGATGAATTGACACACACATTTCAGTCATCGTTTGTCCGTGTCTCACCGGACAAGCAAGTAATAATAATGTTTCCTTTTTTTGTTTATAGATGTTGTTCCGTTGCAGCCAGAAGTCAGCAGTTATCGTCGAGGGCGCAAAAAGCGTGTTCCCTACACCAAGATACAACTAAAGGAACTGGAAAAAGAGTATGCAGCAAGCAAGTTTATCACCAAAGACAAGAGACGACGCATTTCTGCGACAACCAACCTCTCAGAACGCCAAGTTACTATTTGGTTCCAGAACCGCAGAGTGAAGGAGAAAAAGTTTGTCAGTAAATCCAAGACTAATAATCACATGCATACTTGATGTATGTGTCGTACTTTTTTTCGCCAGCTTATATCCTTCCGTCCAGAAAGTCCTTTATTTACCTCTGTTCAGAAATCATGAATGAAGAACGTCCGGGCAGCCTCTTTCAGTCTTCTTTCACTTTATTTAATTTAAAACATGCACACACACCATAACCGCCCACTCTTTGGCTTTTTGGGCATATGATACAAAACTGTGAAAATACAGAAAAAAAGAAAACATTTCAACTTCGTCCTTTTCTATGAATGTACATATATAAGTAATAAATATTTAAAACTACACAAGTATCAAAGAGACATATGGTTTACGTGCATCTGAAAATAAAAGGAGACCCGACCCTTCTGCATCTCTTCTTGAGTGCGTCAAAGCCAACCAGACGCAGACAACACTCATGGGGCTCAACATGTACGAGAAGAGGGAAAAAATAATTCTGTGGGACACTTTGGATGAATCAAGACTTGTATAAACTCTCGAAAGGCTGTAGCAAATGTTGAACTGGATCACGAATAGAACCGACATTTGTTTTTCGTGGAAATTACAAAGATTTTGCTAGAATGAGCCTGCGAGACTTCAAAAGCTAAATGGCTCAGTGTGGGATACATTGCTTTTTACTGCCGAGGGTAAACCAGGCTGCTAATGTTAACTGTACAGTTTAATGCTTCTATTATTTAATTTAGATTTCGCGTGTGACAGGTCTGTAAAAAAGGAATGTTTCAAAATAATTTGTATGTGTCCCTATTAGCAGTGAAGGATATGACTCTGCCATGCAACTGGAATGATTGTAAGCATTTAAAAATCATTTAGTATTAAACATTAATGCACAACCTTTTTGTTTTTATATATAGAAATATATATCGTAAAGCATTGGAGCTGTTCACACGACTTGTCTGTATCTCTTTTCGTGCAGTATGTGAACTGTATTGTGGTGTTCAATTCCTAAAGTACTGAATTGAGACATATTTCATAAATAAAAATGACAATGGAATTTGTTGAGTTCATGCTGCTTGTATTGAATCAATGCATTTCAGTTATCAATGACAGCGGTGGCCCATTTATGGCCGCTTCATAGATAGATGCATATGTGCCAATCCATCTTTATCTGTTTGATAAAGCTTTCAAGTGAGCTCTTACAATAGATTAAATGTTTTTGTGTCGTTTGGAAAGATATTGCATATTGCAAAGACTAACTTTGTTCATCAATAGTAGTACTCGGGGTTGCTTGAAATGTATAGCTATTGAAAAATATACACAACCTTCATATTAGTGACAAGACAAGATGGTATTGACAATTGCAAATGGTAAAGTATTGTCAGTTAACTTACAACATTTAAATTGTCTATACTTTAAATGCTGGCAGTCCAAAATTTACCGCCGAGTAGCCTATCATTTGAACCAGAATGCTCAAGCAACGGGCTTCCAACAGGCCTTACATATTTTAATAATTCAAGTGGTGCACTTGCATGTGATCTAGGCACGTAGTGTTTATCTATTAAATTATAGTAGTAATAATGTAATTCTTGGTTATCGTTCATTTAGATTTAAAAGTCTGCTCCGTTCGTAGGTCATTTTACCATAATTTAAGTAATGTTTTTAAACAATAAAGGCGAAAGAAGGCGAATTTTCAATGAAATGTCGCTATGATATGCCACAGTCTGATATAATATGGTCTTCACCGTTTCCTACTTCATCACAAGGATTATCCTGTTTCTTGCATCATGAAGGTTTTTGTTATGGTCGGAAGCTAATATTAACTTAAATGCTAAAGATTTAATTTTTCTTATCAACTTATTATTAACTTTTCAATATGATTAAATAAAAGAAACTGCCTGAAGCACTGTTAATGGTGTAAATTATTTTAAATTATTTTTCTTATGACACACCTTTTAATTTCAATGGCAGTGTGTAGGCTACATTCAACGACTAAATTAAATACTGTCAACTTTCTGTTATAACTAATTTGCTAAAGACGGTGTTGTACCGGACAGTTCTTATGAGTCTTAAGAGAGAATTAATCAGACGGGATTTAACTCGAAAAATGTTTGTTTTTAAACATATTTTAGTAGAGTTAAAACTGCTAAGATCTGAAAACCGCTTGGTGATTTTTTTTAACAAGATTCTCCTGATTTGTCAGATCTTTTCGCAGTTGATCTTTACAAACACACACACACAAAAAAAAAACATGTATAATAAATATTATATCTATGTCTGTTAGTATGTATGTGTATATATATATATATATATATATATTATATAGTATATATATTATTATATCTATATATATAATATACTATATATATAATATATATATATTCCCCATTGACAGGCTATAATCGCTATAACACTATAAATGATTAAGGTTAAGGAAACACTGAAGAAATGCTGTTAAACGGACAACTAAAGGGCCTCTATTAGCAAATATTATGTGAATATAAGAAACTCTGTAATTTGGTGTATACTTACGAAATTTTAATTTCCTCAGACGTATGAGGCACACACCCGGTTACTGCTAAAACTTTTTGCCATCAGTCAACTATCAGTGTTGTGCAGAAGTTGGTTACTTTGAGGAGTGAGAAATTTTGTGTTAACTGCATGATAGTTGTTGTAACAGCTCTTGTTTTACCGTCACGTGATCTCGCGTTACCCTTGACCATGACTATGCAGTCGCTTTGACCTTGACATCACAGAGTCTTGTGAATAATAAACAGAGGGGCTGGACACCACTGCTCGTGGTTTGTTTTCAAGCAAACAAGGTGTTATTTCCCTGTCTAGACGGCGAGAGTTAATGACATACCATAAATACATAAAAAAGGAAAATGCTCTTATTATCCAATATCCTTGTCATTGTGAAAATGTACACTGTGTACAACCGTTTTCTTTTTTACTTCTCGTACCATTGAACACTCCGCTTTTCCTCTTCCGCAAACCCTTGCCCGTATAAGTTTTAAACCACCAATGATTGTATTCTCTCATCATGAGGTGTAGGTTATATTGACCACGAAGGCAGGTAGTGCATTTAGCTACGTCTGCAAAAGACCGTGTTCACAGAGATGACATCTTGTGTTATTTCCATAGGCGCGCCGAGAAAAGATGGGTACTTCTTCCCAAATATTAAGAGATGCATCCATGGTCACGTCAAAAGGTATGGCTAGTTATTTTTTTTATTTGTAGTGAATATGCACAATGCCTTGGTGTTTTAGATAATTTATGAATATATAAATGTGTGCATTGATACTGATGCACTTGTTCTGTCAAGCTAACATTTTCTATGTCTGGTTAGCCGCAAGGCCTATTCAATATATGCATAGATCTATTATGAGCAATGCGCAGGAAAGAGAAAAGAGACCGTCTTCGCAATGTTTTTTTTCCACCTACACAAACACAACACCCTTTAGGATTTTCCCAATGCCCTTATTTTCGTTCATTTATTGCATAATGTAAAAATTTCATCATTTTATGCTCTCTGCAAAAAAGTAAATAGAAGTAATTAAATTGTTGGATTTCTAAAGTCAGACTACAAATTATTAACTAGATTAAAAGACAGTATTTCTCATTATTAGCTGTAAGTTGTTTAGTTCAAACCTATGTTGATAGCTTTGTTTTGTGTCGCACTATTTTACTAATATTAATATTATATAAATAGTTTTATGGTTTTGACTATAGCTATTAATATTACTTTCTGGTTTTGCATGGGACAAATGGTGGTATTGTAATATAGAAGTCGAATACGTAAATTTGCTAATTTTTGTCGTGTAACAATTATTACTGGGTATCACTGCATTAGTTTATTAAATTGTAAACTCAAAAAAAAAACAATGTTGCACTAATAAGCCCCTAAACACATTCTCTTAGATTACTGAAATTGATTTAAACACATGCGTATACATAAAAAAAAATGCAAACGTATACGCATTTTTAAAGCAAGTTAATTTCTGGTGGCGCGTTTCTCTAAGTTATTCATGCTGGAATCTGAGAACAATAAATATAGAAATAAACGCTTTTCAGAACTATAGGGTTTCGATCAATGTGCTGCTTAAATAATAGATGTTTAATGCGTAAAGCCTGTTCAGCCAAACACACCAGCTTTTTTATTCACCGTTTCTAAACAGACCAGATGGAATGCGAGGAGAGAGATCCGTGGGTTGAGAAGAAAGGGGCTGATAACCTCTGGTGGCGTATGGTGGAAATATCAGGAAGTAAGCAGTGTAGATTCAGCACGAAGACACATGCTTTGCACCGGTCTTTATGTAGACAATTTGTGTCTGGCGCACGTCCTCTTATAGGATATGTGTGTTTAATCTAAGATGAAGGTAACTAATAAACTACTAATATGTAGCTTAAAGTATATATTTGAAGAATTTGCTAGTGTTCATGGAAAGACATGGTAAGAATACCGGACACACATTGAATTGAATAGTTAGGATGTTGTTCATTGAAATATAGTGAAATATAGCCTACTGATTGAATTCCCAACTGTATATAATATATATTTATTATTTGATATATATGCTATATAATATTTGAATAGATATGGTAAATGCCTATCTTAAACCAAAAAAAAAAAAATATGACCCAGGTTTGTCGTTTCTTAATGTTTTTCTTTTCTCTCTCTATTTTGTAACTTCTAATATTCCCAGCTCGAAGTATAAAATTGCATAGTCCCTGAAAAATAAAATAATAAATAAATAAATAAACTAATAAACACAGAAAAAAGGCAAAAACTGGGTTCAGGTTTGCAATTTTCAAACGCTGTATGCTAAGGTTTCTCAAACATTAATTTGTTTAATCACTTTAACGTTGTCTTTTTCTTTACACTCAATTTATATTGACTTAATTTAATCAAACTTAATTGCAGTAAAATTTTAAGCAAACGTAATTGTAGTAAAACTCATAATTATGCAACAATGCCAACACAAGCACTTACATTTGTGTGTTCATTCACACTATTTCTGGAAGATTCGTAGCAGTCGCGTGTTTATTTCTCTATACGTATGTAAAATTGCGATTGAATTAAACTGTCATTATTTAAATTTACTATTATTGTGGTGAGCATTACTATTATTAGTTTTAATGTCTTTTGCGCTATCCAACTATCATCAAACTTTCCTTTCTTTAAATTGAGTTCAAGTATTGGACACCTGGAATTTTGCATTTAATTCACATTTAATGCACGTTTTTTCCCTTTAAGAAATTGGCCTTGGAGGACGTTCACAGCAAGGCTTTCAGTGAGCCAACCTGTCTTCCAAAATGAAAGACAATAAAAAGGCCTTTGTTTACGCTATGGCCCTGTCTGGACGGAAAAGAGATTCCAAGACAGCAATCTCAGAGCGGCGCAGACAGTGCACTAGACACTGACCTTGAACTAACAACTATTTTAGCCATTTTCCAGAGATTTTGGAGATTTTAACTTTGGCCATCCTAGCGGTAAGAAAATGTAATATTTTTACTGTGACTCTTAAGCGATATTGTTTGAGACAGGTTGTTTGAGGGGAATATTTTTTGTGACCGAATTAAGTTGTTGAAATGTTCCCAGGGAGAACCAGGAACTCTCTCAACAAGTTGTTAAAATATTCTCACTACAACTAATCAGAAATAACGAACAACTGACTAGTGTATTAATTAGCATAAGTGTTTTCTCAAAGTAACTAAATTTCTGGTCTCTGTAGCTTCATATTTGGTGATTACATTTAACACAAAAATGTCCTGATATTTCAGTAAAATATCTGAAAGCATTTAAAATTTATATACACGGAGTGTTGCATAGCATGTTAATTGGTTACATGAATCTGGTATGAAGTACTCTAGCCGTAAAACATGCACATGTGTGCCTAAAATTTTAATGTAATAATTCTTGGGCAATTTAGGGGACAGCATTTGTAGTCTTTTAGTTGTTTTGAGTTTCTGTTATAGGTGTTAAGTCAATATTTGTAATGAGTTGAACACCGGATTTCCTTAGGCAGTATCTTTGTATTTATAGCCTAGATACCCATCGCCATTAATGAAGCTGATTGTGGTTATTTTTGTCGGTTTATTTCAAAGTAGATGAAACAAAAATAAATAAGTTGGCCACGATCATAATTACGATCACGCCTCTACACTGACACAAGCTTTAGATTGGCAGCAAACGCAAAGTTACTGTGCTGCTCAAAGACTCCTGCAATAAATAAGGGAAATGTAAATTATTAAAGTGAACGAAGAATGCAAATATAATTTGCTCAGTTATAAATATATGTCAGCATGAACATTTGCTCAAGTGGCTACGCAAACGCGTAAACAAACCAGTTGTTAAAAAAGTTATGAAGGAATAGACATCAGTCTGTTTATTTTTATATGACAGCTGTATCCACATCTGAAAACCTTTAACTTGTAATGGTTAATCGCAATTCAGATTTGAGATAAAAATGATATAATTCAAAACAATCCTTTGTGACACTAAATACACAAAGATTAAAAAATGACGTTAAAAAAATAATTTTATTTATAACATTTATTTATAATTAATACACAGGGGAATATACTATTTAAAAAAACGTAAGGTCCAAAAGATTAGACTAACACTGAATAGGCATAATAACTTAACACACTCCAATGTGAGACAAAGGGTTTAGTGCGTATTGTTATTATTGTCCTTTTGTCATAATAATCTTTATTTCACCGCTTCATTATGTTCTTAATATAATATACACGTGACAATGGCACTTCGTTGCAGTTGATATGAGGAAAAATTGCGTGTACTTTATATATTTACAATCAAAAATCAATTAATCTGATCTAGTGTGGTGTATTTGGAGCGGCAGAATCATTTTAATGCCCTCTGCCAGCTTGTAAAATTCAAATAAAAGAATTGCGAGATGTGTAACAATCCGCCATGAGTTTGACTGCGAGTATTTATAGGATGTATCTGTTAAAGTTGTTCATGTGAGGTGTACTAGAGCATATTATCTAAACTATAGGCTACGGTCTTTAAAAAATCTTATAGAATATCATCTTCTTTTACGGAGCCAATGGTTTCAACCTGCTGACCCCACTACAGTAAATATGAGTGGAGTTCAGCACTGAGCATCAGTATTTCTTTAAAACAAGCCTGTAAAAGATGAACATCACATCTTTATATGACACTGAATTCAACCGTAATTTGTTTGAAAACAATATCGAAAGAACCCTCACCTTCAATGAGAAAAAAAAAATTCTTTGTTGGGGGAAAAAGTATTTTTATTTTATTTAGTTATTTTTTTGCCAGGTAATAAAGATTAAACGAGGCTAGGGACACTTCTCTATATTTCTAAACAGGAAAGTGAAAGACGATCAGTTTAGAACCTTTGAGCTATGGGAAAAGAAAAACAAGATTTTACATTTTTAATAAGATATTTTATAGTATTTTTAAAAAGCATATAAAACCCGTAATACAGAAGTTAGTATTTTGTTTTGTCTGAAATGGACCAAGTGGGTGGTACCTTCTAGTGTTCGAATAAGCTCCGGCACGTGACGTGGAGATGACCAATCAGGTGCACCTCCAGGTTTAACTACGTTAAATGTCAGATTGCAATAAACTAGAAGCTGTTGGTCTGGCCCGCGGAAATGGGCGAGCATAATCTTCTTAATCCTGGGTTTGTGGGACCTTTGGTAAACATCCACACTGGAGATAGGTTTTACTTCCCGAATTTTAGAGCCTCAGGGGGACAGCTGGCGGGGCTACCGTCTCTCTCGTACCCTAGAAGGGACAATGTTTGCTCTCTCCCGTGGAATCCATCGGAGTCGTGCAATGGATATCCTCAGTCTTACTTTAGCAGTCCCGTATCCATTAACCCCTCTTTTAATCGATCTTGTGAAATAACCCGACTGGAGGAAAGCAAGTGTTATTATGGCAATTCCAGCAGCACCAGAGAGCCGTGTTCAGACAGCAACAACCTCAAACGAGAGGAGCGAGCAAGAGATACATCAGTATCGTCTGATCACGGGATGCACAATGGGATGGGCAACAGTGGCACCTTCTCCAAGTATGATTATGGCACCGAGCATCTGACCCAAGACCCGCCATCCTGTCAGTCTTTGGAGTCCGACTCCAGTTCTTCAATGCTAAACGAAGGAGGAAAGGCTTCAGCAGGCGACCCACAAACCCTGCTATCGCAAGGAAACCACGCAAGCAATATCGCCAGTGGAGGAGGTTTGTCCCTCGCATTTAATCACAGCTGAAAGACAACAGAAGCAAATAGTACAATTACTCATATCTTGCTCCAGCACATTTTTTTTGCATGACCGTTTATTTTGGCATTCACTGACTACTGTTATGATTTTCCTGCATGGTTCTTGCGTGGTTGTTCAAGGCCACTAGGGGTTGCCCTAAAATGCTCCACGTTCACCAGTTTAAGCGCTCAGTCATTTATACAACCAGTAAACACAACATCATAAAATTCAACAATCCCATTGCCAATGTTTGACGCCGTTTACATAAAATGCATAGTTATTGTTGTTAAATGTACGTTTTGCCAAAGCCCTCGCGTTATTTTAGCAAATAGGACAGATTTGTAAAATGGCAGTTGCTTTGACAGAAAAAGGGGACGTTTTTTAATGACTCGTAAACTGAATTAATATCGTTGTCGTGCAGCAAGAAGTCATTTAATATGCCTTGAAACCGCTAAATAGGTAGGGTTCTTGCCAACAGGACAATTATCGCGTTAATGTACATTTAACTAGAACAGTAAAATCCTCTAAGGCTTTCTTCTATGTAAACAGATAAATTCATCACATAGACAGTTTGCATGACACTTCAGATTGTCATGGAATCACGTCTAATTGTCATGTTAACAGCCTCACAAAATGCACCAAAAATTAGTATTTTACGTGGCATCGAGATGCTGAGAGATTTTGATGTGCTGGCCTAGGAGATTTTTTTTGCAGCTCTCTCATGAACCCGTGCTTTGCCTCCTCTAGGTGCCCCGTGGTACCCGATGCACACCCGGACCCGCAAGAAGCGAAAGCCCTATTCCAAACTGCAGCTGGCCGAGCTTGAGGGAGAGTTCATGCTGAACGAGTTCATCACCCGGCAGCGACGTAGGGAGCTGTCTGACAGGCTCAGTCTCAGCGACCAACAGGTTAAGATTTGGTTCCAAAATCGGCGGATGAAGAAAAAGAGACTGTTGCTAAGGGAGCAGGCTTTGTCCTTCTTTTAAGAAGGCACAAAATATACATTGCTTAATGGTAATCCAACAACAGTATTTAGTTAATGGTAATCTACCATTGGCCCATTTTACTCTGAAAGTCTTGCCCTACGACGCATTCAGGAATCACGAATAAGAATTCAAACATAATAGGGGTACGCGACCAAATGATAGCTCCAGAAGTCTGCTTATACTATGTGGTCTGGTGTTTATTTAAGAAGGTTCGTGTCCAGCAGTTTTGGGCATGTACACGCTGAGAATGTTTTAGTTTAAGTTTTGAAAGTAACAAGCTGTCTAAGCCATTACTCACTTTATTAAGTAATGAACTGCTAGTTAGAAACTCAGACAAATATAAGCTGTGAGATGGCATTTCGGACAAGGAAAATGTTCTCTTATCGGTCTGAAATGATCGCTAAATATTTATTGTCGGAGTGTTAAAACCCATTTTTGAAATTATAACACTCGTGCCATAATCAGTGTTCTAAGCTAGAAAAAAATAAAATAAAATAGACTGAAGCGCCAAACTTGGTAATATTGAGAATCCTTAACTGTTCGTAATCTCACATCTATGTTTTTATTTTGCCAGTTATAAGAAAGGGCCGTTCAAACTCAATATTCGGCAATAAGAAGCTTGGGCAGCGTTAAGTCATCAACGTCTTATCTCAGTTCCGCAGTCATCGCCACGTGTTCTATGGCACGTTCACGGTCACGGGCACAAAGTTAGTGACCCAACTCATATCTTGGGCCCTTGAGAACCAAACTGCAATTACAGAACAGCTTTTATGAATAGACTTTGATCTAGCCTGTGAAATGTCATTCTGACAAATGTTAGGAAATTACTTCTGCAACTAGATTTTGGCCAAAGTGTAAATTGGTAGGCCTGCAGCTAAGCCGCACAAACTGCTAATACAATATTTATTCATGATATAGTGAAAAACTTTATAAATGTCTCTGTCATATTTGCATTTTAACAGCATAAATTTCCCATTAACGATTGCTTGTCCCTTGATCTGCGTTATTTGGACATATTCGCTTAGGTCTACTAAATTAATTCACAACAACAGTGCTTCTGGGAGAGAAATGCATGGTCAAGTAATATTAAGAAGACGCGCAATTATAAATTAAAACAAAGATTAAGTCATTTTATAAGTGTAATGGAAGTAGCAATCATACCGAAGAGACCAGATTTACATCCCAGTGTTAACGAGCCTGTTTTGCTAATTAGCGGGACTCATTGTGTTATTTGAAACATTATTTACCCAGATCAAGAATTATATGCCAGTGAAATAGTTCATATTTGCTGCATGATTATAATGACTGTAGTTAGAAGGTAAAAAAGCAAATGTTTCTCCGACTTTTTTGTCAACATGGCGCATGTTTTATTTTAAAACACCTTATCAAAAAACTGAAAATAATGTTAAAAAGATACGGACAAGAAGGTGGTCAAAAGTTGGTTTCATATAAAATATAGCTTATTCGTTTGTGCTTTATTATTATTATTATTATTAATATTATTATTATTATAGCGAATTTGGCATAAGTCGGTGCTACGTTATTTTTTGTTATTGGTCTGAGTTCGGCGAGTGACATTTTCTTTCAATCCTATTTTTGTGAATCTATAAAAAAATACAAATACAGTTATATGAATGGCATCATCAGCAACTATATAACAATGATCGTCACGTTTCCCCCCTTTGGATTGTTTTGTGAAATTGTCTCTGATGTATAATTTTTCTGTGTTGTTCTGTGTAATTTTGTGAATGCACCAGTGCCGCATTCCTTTGTACCTTGCGATTAAAAATGTCTTGTAAATAATGTTACAAGTTCATGAATGTATCCATATATGTGTAACCTACAGTTTCTGATTAATAAAGTCTTCAAACTTACTTTTATTTACGTTTTACTTGATGTCTGTGTATTTATTGTTAACATTTGATAAGTATTTGAGTCTGTTATGTTTGTTAACATATTTTTACATTAAATAGCAGGAAAGCCAGCTCGTGCACTCAAACTACCGTTTTTAGAAAAATGTAATTAGGAATTTTATGTAGGCTACATTATTGCGCTTGGCAATATCCTTATTTTTAACATATTGGCTCTTACTTATTTCAGTATAATATCACTAAATAAAACATTGTTGAAACACTCAAGAGAAAACTAAAAATGCTATCTGAATGTTTGCCAGCATGGCCAAATGTAGTGCAACAATATTGATATGCTTTATCCAGTGGTTGAAAATGGTAAAGGCATCCACCTAGTGGATAAATAGAACAGACGCCGAAACAGGGCCCCATGAGGACTAACTGCAAGGAAATGTAATACTTTTCTTGCCTGTTTTGCAACTGTGGATAGGTAAAGAAAGCGGAAAATGCTTCAGCCTTTTCCTAGTTCATTGCAAAAATATCTAGTGTTCGAAGATTACCTTTTGATTACTAGGATTTAGATTTTTGCTGGGCGGTTACTTGAAATTGCTCACAAAAAAGCAGTGGAATTTCTTGAATTTTAGGACCAACTTGTAATCTAATGTTGATCAGGAGTTAAACATTGTTAAACCAAACTAATATGTAACATATTATGATTTTTTTGCGAAATTAAGCGGATCTTAGGGTAGAGATGGTTCCAAAGCCGAAGCTTAGTGTCAAGTCTATTGGCTTCCTTACAAGCAAATGCGCTGGAATCGTGACAATGGCATTTTATGTGCTTGCGGCGCTTTTGACTTTGAGACTGGCCAAATCTGTTTATGACGACTCGTCTCCCCGGCGCAGAGGTCATTGCGCACCTCAGTGCCCTTCACACAAAACTTGTGTAGTCATGTGGTTCACTAAGTGGTTCACAATCTGAATCTGCTGCAGCCTAGATTTAAACTGGTTTGTCTGGCCAGAGGAGAAAGACACACTATTTCGACACACTATTTCCCCATTTAATACTGGAAAGGTGCTTTGATACAATTTGCATTGTATAAAGCGCTATGTAAATAAGGGTGACTTGACTTGAATTGACTAAGTGCTCCAGATCTCCCCTGCTCCTATCATAGACGTGTAGAGACTGGGGAGAACGAACTTCTGGCGTCGCTTGCACTGCACACATGTTTGTGAGTCCAGTACGTCTGTGAAAGAGGGTTTACGTGTAACTAAGAGAGTGAGACAGAAATATTTATTGACAATGAATAGTTTTATAAACACTCTATATAAACGTGTATATGCTCGCCTTAACCTGCTAGTAACTTCAATATTTAGCTTATGCAACAGTATTGGCTTTTGTATTTAAACCGTATCAACATTTACTTGGCCTGACAAAAGACGAATAGACGAATAATTAGAATTATTGCAACCGCACTGAAAAAAATAACGTTCTTTCAGGCTTATTTCATGTGATTAAAAAGTTATCTTAAAAACGTACCGTTATTGGCACATTTATTAGTTATATTGTGCAAAAAAATTGCTAATGTAGAAAACTAATCTGGTAAATTCTTCGCTAATTGTATTGTAATTTGTCATTTATCTTGCATAAAATATTAATATTTATTATAAGCTTTCTTATTCTGTTGGAACGATAACATTTTTGCATTGAGATTTTTTCCCTATATGTGGTATTTGCCTGGAATTGTTAACTTATTAACTTAAAAACAAGAGGTTTGGAATAATAAAAACGTATTTTATTTTCTTGTTTATTTTATTTTTATTTACTCACTTTATGAACTTTAATTATGTATCGTCGTTTAATTGTCACTCGCAACAATGCCAACTTTCATCAGTTATCTAATCTTTAATATACAAATAAAAATCCTTCTTTACAGTTTTTTGGTAGGAGCCGATATATCTTTCTTTTGAATTATAAAACATTTTAAGTATTTAACGTTTTAACAAGTCTTTAGTTTCTCAAAGCCATGGGACATTTTTCTATAAAGCTACGGCACGACGTCAAAATATCCACAACTCTAAAGCATGTAACCAATACTTATTGCATGCCTGTTTTTTAATCTGCCATTACGAAAAAACTGTATGATGTTTACATTTGTATAGCAAATATATCCGTGCTTTAACCAGTATGAGAGCTTATTTCCTTGTAGTGAAGCTAAGTAATTATAAAAAAATATATGCGGCTACAGCGTAAAAGTGTAGTTGTATATAAAAACGGTACATATATTAAAAATTAGGCCCGTTACATGTTTGCCATGTGCAGAACAGCGCAAAACCAATAAATGCGTTCTGAACACGTCCATTAATTCTAATCAAAAGCCAAAGTGTAATGCGTTGATCTGCAATATACAACCTACCTGAGCAAAAAAGAAGAAAAACGAGTTGTCGCATGAAAGAAAACAAAAAACGGAGTATTTACTATATACTAAGTATTTCATAACTAAGTATTCAGTTTGGAAGAAAATAACTTAATTTGCAAACAATTGGTTTGACTGTTTATACAATGTTTAGGGCCTTCTTTCCGATCCCACCCCTTGCGTTAGCCCTGTCTTAGTGGGCGGGAGCAACTTACAAATTGAAGGTCAAGTTAGTATGTCCCATATATAGGAACCAAGTATCCAGTAACATTGGTGTAGACAAAATTCAAGCATTAATATGAAGTTAAAGTACAACATATATTACACTGAATCACACAATATCTCTTGTAATAATTGCGTTGAGTGTGCATAAACATTTCAACTCATTTTATAAATGCAACAGTTCATTTAACAAATTTATATCGCACATATAAGAAATCAGCCACTTAATAGTCTTTTGCAAAAAATAGCCATTTACTTGCGATGTAGTCTAATACATAAGGAAAGTATTTTAAGTACGCTTAATTATTTTGTGGACGGGGCGAACATAAGCATTTACAATGTTTAATGTGTCAACCCTTTTTGCAAGAATCTTAAACCTGGATCAGTCTTCAAAGTGATTACACAATTAATATCCAGGTATTCGTGTATAAACCAGTTTGCGGAGTAAAGTCCTGGAAATATTTACTGTGATTTTTGCTAATGTGGTAGGGTACCCTCTAATACTTTTAAAAAGGCCATATATACCAAAAACACCACTAGAGTGAATGCTCTGCTTTCAGGCACACCCAGAGCATGTTATCTAAAATCGCAATGTTGCATACAAATAAAATAGTGCAGCAGTCATGCGGTGTGATTTTAGAGGCTTTGTTGTGAGTACATACCTTTATCTTGTCATCATCAAGCCATTGGGCAGAAATCTGGTTTCCGCAATAAATGCCATTCCGTTCACGGTCGGCGAAACCGTTTGATCGACAAATATTAAGCAAACATCTCGGTAGATTATGTAAGGCGTGTGACTGAAGTGGCATTTGTTGAAAAATTTTTTTTTTTTAAACGAATGGGTGCGCTAAATATTTTCCACTCTTTTTTTCCTTGACAAAAAGTAAAGTAACTAGATAAATTATATCACAAAACCATAATTAAATGTTTGACAAAAATACCTAAATGTTAAAGTCATTTTTGCACAAGATAAATTTGATGTTGCTGGATTGCCCTAAAATTCCAGCTTGCTGAAGCGCCTCTGCTACACTTAAATGAGCCGTAGTCACGGAAACAGCCATATGTTTGTTTGATATAGTTAATGCTGATTTTGGAGTTACGTGTTTATTACATTTTTATTACATTACATTTTTTTGTGAACGCACTAAAGTTACTAAATAATGTACTTGGGATGTAACTAATGATGAATATTATTATCAGTGTGGTAATACGTTTCTGACATAAATCGATGCATATTTGGACAGGGTCTTCTACTACATGCATCATGCACCCATTTTCTGTGCAATTTCTGTGCCATTTATTGAAGGTTACAATGAGCGTTTGGTGAGTGGTTATTCTGAAATTGAAAAAGTGGTTATTCTGAAAGTCTTTTTGAGGCATAATTTACGTGGTAAGACTATCTGCAAGACAATGGAGACATCACTTCTTCTTTTTATTATTATTATTATTCGAACAAAACGCAAAAGTCCGTAAATACTGTATTAGTCGAGATTTGGGATTTAAATTTCAGAGGTGGAAACACGTGAAAATAATTGCATAAAGTAATAGTATTTTTGTGTAACAGTGTATGCAATACTGTATTAATATACGCTTGTGTTAAAAAAAAAGGTCTTCGTATGCGGCAAACAGCTTTTTTGTATAGGACTGGTGTGTGAGAGGTTGTTCTTTTTGCCATGAATAGCCATAGCGTATCTCAAAACAATAACAGTGTTTCATCTTTTTGCACTCCCTCAAATTTCACGGAAATGGACACAGTTAGCCATCTCTATTGTAGCTAAAGTTATTTTTAAAATCACGTGTACCCCGACTAACAAAATTATTAAATTCACTCAATATATTAAAGATTACTTCTGTTATCTGTCCATGATGTAACTTTACATTTTGAGCAACAAACTTCTAGGATTTCTATGACTAAGATGTCTAATTGATACAACTGGGTACTGGTTGCCTGTGCTAACGCTCTACAGCTATGCACTAGCAGAGACCTCTGTAAAAAGAAGGGCCATTTTTGTTGTTGCTTGAATCTGTTCACAGCTCATACGAGCGAGTTTAACAGCCCGACTTACATCCAATTAAATTTATCTAGGCCATGAGGGGACAGTAACGCTATTACACAGTTTCCCTTTTTAGCCCTGCTGAGGTTTTAGCCCTAGAGGTAAACTGAAGGGCCATTGAGTGTTGCCTACAACTGTTGTTTGGTCTCGTTGATGTATGACGACTACTGATTATGTTTCATTTTCTGTCGATGTTCCATCGGTATGAGGCCAAAGCATTTTTGTGTTGATGCACGAATGAAAAGTCGATGAAACTGGCTACCAGACAAATACTTGCTGAGATTTACCGCTCGGGTTATTTCTCCAGATCTCTATGGTAAAGCCGCGTCGTTTTAGTTCGAGTAACAATAATGAGCGACTCCGTAATTTTACTTTAACACTATAATTATAGACCTTAGCTGCAAAGCATTGCAAAAAATCCATTGGCAATGTCGTAAAGCTCTCTTCATAGTGATGGTTTTTAGGAGGAGATTGGCAAACATTTACAACACCTCTGTCCCCAGTCTCTCTAGACTCTAAACGTCTTTCTAGCTTTTCTTTCCAGCTGAACTTGCCCCTTCAATTCAACTGCTACATCACAATATCCACAATTGTCCAAATCTCCAGCAGGGGCAGAGCATTTGTGGGGATATAGTGCTTGTTTAGAGAAAGAAAAGGGCGCGCCTTTGTTGAATTTCAGGGTCCTACAGCTAGTAGTATAATGTTTAAGCTGTGTGATGGCATCGAAATAGTTGACATACATGTGTCTCCTGTAGAACAACGATAACAAAGTCAGGTACAAAATAGGTCAGATAAGTAGTAGTTGTCGTTACGCACTGCGGAAATACAAGTGTGGACTTCGGTGTGAAACAAACACGAACACGATGGGAACATGTTAGTTGTCAGTAGTTATCTCGCAAAATCTTTCTCGCATTAACACGTTTATACTAGACAGAAGGACTATACGACTCTGATGAGAAAAATCTATATTGTTCCTGATCATTAATGGTTTCACGATAGAGTTTTGGCTCAAATAGGTGGCACGGATATGTTTACTTAGTTTGAGCTCCTTTAAAATAACTTTTAGACCTGGATGACTGAAACCAGAATGCATCTTTCGTAGGTCATTGTATTGCATATCTTTTTAGTTAAAGATTTCATTCCGTAGGACTTTTTAATTATTTACCTTTTGTTTGTTTTCTGTAGAACAAAGCATTTCTTGCTTTTCCGCTGTTCGGCCTTTTATGGCGGCCGCAGTGAGTATTTTAGTGGTCAAATTCAAGTGCTGGGTCTGGGCAGCTGTCTGCTTTCTTTGTACTTGGTTGAAGGCATATTGCACACCAACCTTTTGTCAATTTTGAGAGGGCTCAGTTCAGAGACTCATAAAGTCATTGCCACATACCTTTAACACAAATACGCGATCAATATAGTAAAATGCGGTTTAAAAAGACAACTAACGTTTTAGTTGCGACGTCCAGTGTAGCTGATATGACTATTTTACACTATCGGTGATAGTTTGTATATGTTAATAGGGGGGGGGGGGCTGTTTTGAATACATTACAGACCTATAAAAATAATATTTTTTGAAGAGAAACTATTAAAAAAATTGTTAACATAAACAATGGTAAATGTTATTAGTCTATGGGATGCTTTGTGAAAAGTTTTCCTGACCGGTCATTAGATCTTTAGATATGCACATATGAACTAATAGTTAATTAAAAATAAATACATATTTTTAAATGAGTGCAACATGCTGAATTCATTTTATTATTATTATAGTTTATTTCACGAATTACATTTAGTTTAAAATTTGAGAAGATTAGCATGCCCTGCAATGTTAGTAGAATGTTAGAATACAGATAGTTACTATAGATCTTTCAATATTAAAAAGGATTTTTAAATTAAAAGCAATATTTTCAACATTCTGCTCCAAAAACAAAACTTTTTAGGCTTAGTTTAATAGACGCTGGAGGGTACATATTGAAACTGGGTAGCATGTTTTGCCTTAAACAGATGCCTCTCATAAAATGGTCTCAGAGATTTAAAATATCCAAGGGATCATTTGACGTACTTTACACGTTAAATGGCGAAACGTGTGGTGTTTGAACACAATAGTACATTACACATAATTTTATTTATTTATTTTGTTTCATTCGAAATAATTTTTTTTTTTTTACATTCGCCACAAAGTCATCTTGAATCATAGGTGGCATCATTCATAGCACTATTTTGTAGTTTCGTTGATTTAAACCAAGAGAAAAGTTTTTCCCAATTGAAAATTAAACCACATCCAAACGTAAACATAGATCAGTGTTAACTTTGTGTTTATACAAGCAATGGCTGAAATTTCCGGGTAGATTCATAAATCATTTTCTGCACAAGTTCCTAATGTTTTTATCTCAACAAAAAAGACAAACTCACAATTGTTCTATTATTATATTCAAGAACTGGGTGGAGCGTACACGTGACATCTATAAGGCACATTTGCTTATCAAACCATGTAGCCTATAAACATATATGCTCTATGTATTTAAAGCATATATGTTTATATATAATATGACATGGAATGTCATAAAAATTATATGCACTTGAACAAAAGCAACTTGACAATGCGCTAAAACTCGTCCCTTGAATATAAGCAGTGCAGCAATCAACACAAAAATAAATCGTACCAGTCATATTTAACAGTCGTTCTTTTAAAGTTTTAATAGTTTGGTTACATGCGAAAGACATAGATTAAAACATACATGCTGCGATATACATGAAAACACAATGTGTTGTCTCAGACTCATAAAATCAGCGTTACTCAGTACCTACAGAGGCTCCAACACACGTACACATAAATAGAAAATACATATCTTCGTTCTTACAAAACTCGCTTAAAACAACAACCAAAAGGTGTTACTGTTTTACATTGTCTTGCATGATTTGAAAATTAATCGTTTGAATCTCACAGATCTTACCCAGCTGAACCACTCCTACGCATCCATGTGTTCCAAATTGATATATGACAATATCTACTTTCGATCACGTGTTGCGGGGCGACTTAGACGGATTGCGCGTCATCTCGCCTTCCCAAATTTTCTCCTTCTGCAGCTCGAATCCAAAACATCATATCTGTAGTACGGACTACAGGAGAAAGATGTTTAACTCTGTTAATCTGGGCAACTTCTGCTCCCAGACGCGTAAAGACCGGACATCCGAGTTTGGGGACAGGACTGGCTGTGCCTCCAACATCTACCTCCCCAGCTGCACCTACTACGTTCCCGAATTTTCCGCCGTCTCTTCGTTCCTTCCACAGGGGCCCTCGCGACAAATCACATACCCCTATTCCACAAATCTATCTCAAGTGCAACCAGTGCGAGATGTTTCTTATGGTCTGGACCCCTCCAGCAAGTGGCACCACAGAACCAACTATGCATCGTGCTACTCAGGAGAAGATCTGGTGCACAGAGACTGTCTTCCGCCATCCACCATGACAGAAATGCTCATGAAAAACGAGAGTGTGTACAGCCACCACCACCACCACCAGCATCATCCGAACTCTAGCCACCCGTCCACTGGTTTCTACACCGGCGTAGGGAAAAGCAATGTGCTCCCTCAAGGTTTTGACCGCTTTTTTGAAACCGCCTATTGTAGCACGGACAATCAGTCAGAACATTGTTTACAAAAGAGCGAGATGAACAAATTAGAGACTTCGTCCCAGCAACCTACAGCTGTTTCCGCAGCGCAGGAGCCGGAAAAGGACGCAGAGGATGAGGAGGAACATACAAATTCGGGCTCGTGCACTTCAGCAGCTACTAAGGACGGCAACGCAAGCAAGAGCAGCCATTCGAGTAGGTACCGAAGCTGTAAATGGGGAAAGGTTAAGGGACTAGCCCGGTGTTTTGTCGGTCAGATTTTATGTGGAGTTTTATAAGCATTCAAAGGATTTTATTATAACCTACAAAGCTCTTTCCTCCAACGAAAAGAATTTTTACGATGGGAAAGCGCTTTGAAAAAAGAGGATGTTATACACAGACGCTACTATCCCAGAGTCTGTGAAATTTTAAGAGCGCGCTATTGTGACAAATGCTAACTTTGATCATGAACTTGCGTTGAGCATTGCAAGGGATTTTCTCGTTTAGCTGTCGGGGGTAAAAACCAATTGGGCAGAACATTACTTTTGGCATACTGTGAATTTTGTTTTAGCAGCTCGAATGTAAACTAGCTACGTCCTTATTAGCTTTTAAACGGGCTGTGACTTGTTACCGTGGGGTTGATGTAGCCAGCATAGTCAATGGCCATACAATGTTAGTGCTTGCCCGGTGCTAATGACTGTATCAGATAAGACCAGTTATCTATCTATCTATATATCTATAAATGAAAGAATTTTTAAAGAGGCATTTCACCTTTTGGAAATATGTTGCAATGTAAAGTTTGCCCAAAAGTAGCCTAAACATGAAGGCCAATCAGAACTGTCGTAATTACCTTTCAGAAAACACCACTGGATATTTTTTATTTTTGCTGTTTTGTCATTGCGGCGCGTTTTAAACTGTAAGTATAGTTTGCAGAAGAGAAGCTAACATTCACGGCCATTCACAGGAGACACTGCCCCAGGCCCACAGTATTTATATTTTTTTATAAAGAACATATTACGTGTATAAGGTCAAGGGTTCTATAATTTGCGAAACACATTTATTAACTAATATGATACAAAAATAGGAAAAATACATATACAGTAAATTAAAATTACTTTAGACTTCCAAGTACTAAAAAAGTTGCCTGTTATCTATTGATAATACTTTATTTGTTTAGGGTTTTGCAGAGTTTAGCAAAGCAGAGTTTTGCAAAGTTACCCTATATTTACAGTTGTTCTACTATTTACCCACGGTTATAGTTTTGCAACGGAGTGACATGCATAGTTGGGTCTGCTTCCTCACATCTGTAACCTTAAATGAAATCACACACTGGAAATGACAAAATCGTCTTCCAGAAAAAAATATAAATAAATGTGCTGTGCATTTATAAACATCTCATTGTGTTATTGCAGGAAAAAATGTCTTATAACGTGATCATTTAAAGTGTCTCTTTTGATTATCCCAAGGTATCCCGCGCACAAGAAAGAAGAGATGTCCATACTCCAAGTTTCAGATTCGTGAACTGGAACGAGAATTTTTCTTTAACGTTTACATCAACAAGGAGAAAAGGCTGCAGCTGTCCAGAATGTTAAACCTTACTGACAGACAAGTCAAAATATGGTTTCAAAATCGTAGAATGAAAGAAAAGAAATTAAGCAGAGATCGCTTGCAGTATTTCTCTGGGAATCCGTTGTTGTAATTGTTGAAATGGCGTTGCCTTTTATTTAATATCTCTGCAAACTAAAATTACGTATGTCTAAAAATGCCCTTCAAGCTAATTAAATCATTAGAAAATGTGTTTGTTACGGCCAGCAACAGTACTAAAAACTGTTAGACTTGTTTGATTGTAATAGCTGAGGGTGGGGAGAGAGAATGCAAATTTACTTAATGTCAAATTAAACCGGCATTTCTAGTTTGTAATTCAAAAAACTCAAACGTACACCTCACAAGTTTTGTTTAAAAATCATCACTTTGAAAATAGTCACAAAATAGCCTACTATAATATATTATAAAATTGTACCCTCTATCCTTTTATGGTTGTATATATGTACATTAAAACACATACACTCGACTCTGGTTCGAATCTGGAGATGTCATACTTTTTTATGTTTTCAGCATTTAGAACTGTGACTTGTACAATCTGTAATATTGTATTCCTTGTACAGAGATTATGCATTGTGCATTCGTGAATGTAAATATAATGTTATTTTGAGTATCCTCACCCTATCCCTGCTGCTATTTTTCTTTACATTGCCTTTGCAGCCTTGTGAGCTTTGTCGTTCGATTCTTTAAATTATTTGCTGTACGCCCAAAGTTCTCATTTATTTCGGAGGGATAGCTCAGCGATCCGATTTGGCCTGTGTACTACATATTAATCAAAAATAAACACAAATAAAGGTAAACTGATATATGTCAACTGTGACTTGATTTAAAAAAAATCATAAGGTAATCTATGGTGAAGTAAAATGTTGAATGTGTATAACTACACTGCAGTGAGATCTAAGAGAAGATATAATAAATTGACCACTGCCAAGTAATGAAAACTCTCTATCTCTCTCTTGCTCTATCTCTCTCAGTTCATCGTCTCCCTCTCACACGTTAGTTCAAGTCTATCAATGTTAAGCTATTGTTGTTTTGCAATAAAAACTGGCTAATAAATGTTTAATATTTAGATTTTTTAGCAGAATTTTAGGAATGTTAAATAAAACTTTTTGTCAGTAGTAGATTTATCAAAATGAGAAAATACTAATAATGATGATGACCAGGAAAGGGATGCATGAAACACGTCAAAAAATGTAGAGAGCATTTCGGTAACGTCTTTTAGTACCTTCTAAATGGAATCGCCACTCTTGTAGTCTAGACACTGCAATAAAGCCAGAGCCCTAAATTGCCTTTTTTCCCGACTTAATTGCACCGTCTGTTCGAGGGGAATTGTGTTCACTTCCGCAGTAAATAGTAAACAAGAAAGTCCGGCTGCTAGTACAAAAACTGAGACGTTTAAAAATGAACACTTATTGCCTATAGATGCAAGAAACCTATCAAATGATATCGCCGAGTGTAGTTCGTTCACATGGAATCATCTCTTCAGAAGAAGCTGAACTGCGCTCATCTTGCATTCTAAGAGACAAACAGAACAGAAGTGAGATATTTATTTTGCGGTGTATGCTCACAGGGGTTGGGGGTATTGCATGTTGTCCCCATGTGCAGTTTTATATGTGATCACGCTACACGAATGTTGTCACAACATGTGGGCTCATAAGGCGTGCAAGTGTGCTGTTGGCACTTATGCGTATGAAGGAAAAGATATAATTAAAAGTTGTCTTTGAACTTCAATAATGTCAAGGCCTTCACCTTTAACCTATTGCAATAAAGCGGAATCAAGGAGCCCCTTTTGTCAGGAAACGTGGTGAACAGAACAGAACCAATCAGCGCAAGTGGGAAAGGACCAAGGAATGCCTAAGCAGCAACACTTTGACCTCTCGCGTTAAACTACAGCAGGTAACTTTTCCAGTTTTAGCACTCCCATTAAATACACTTTATTGTCTCTGTAAAATGTAATATTTTCATGCATGAAATATTTTATGACATTTTAGCACATTCAAGATTGCTTGGTTGTGACTTTTCCCGGGTAACAGGAAATAGATTTCTGACGGATTTAAAACAGAGATCGGAGTATATATGCATTGATGCTCGAACGCGAATAGAAAACGGAGGGGAGGTCCTTGCGCGCTGTATTGGTGTACTGATTTATTGCTGAGATTTAAAAACAGTTAGCTGTATTGAAACACAACACATGCGTCCCTTTGTAAATTCCGAAAATAAAGACGTATGTGTGTGTGATGTGTTAGTGCAGCGGATTCATTGCCAGTGATCTTTGCTTGTAGAACTGTGGGAGAGAAATGGCGGGTGGGGAGGGGAAGGGGGGCATTAGGGATCAAGGCTGGAAGGCTTGTCTTCTTGTCACACCCACCAACCTTGGCCCTGGCTCGGTGACGTAGTTAATTTGCTGAATTCCTCTCTCTTGCTTCGTCACACTGAGGAGCAGGAACTTGGAACGTCCACCTATCAAACGCCGGAGATACTGTCGCCACCAAACCGAAGCAATCAGCTCGTAGACTTTTGAACAATGGTCATAAAATCTGCATTTCTTGCCGTGGGGTTGGTTTGATTCATACATGAGGCTTACCTAAACAAACTGTTTGTTTGTTGTAAGACGTTTTTCATTATGTGGCTATCCTATTTATTCCGAGTAGAATAGGGTAGTTATATCTGCAAAACGGAAAGCAAGGGTGGAATGGAACTCTTTCGATTGAGCTCTTAGCTGACAACAAGGAAAATGGCGGAGGCGTCAGCATAAAGACTGTGGATTTGTAAATACAATCTGGATTTCATTTTTACGTAGAAGTCACCATAATTCCACAGAACATTTTCGCAATATCTGTTAAAAACAAGACTCACAAGTTTACTCTAACATATTTGCATTCAAAATATCAAGAGAATGTCAATAGTCAAATTTTTCTATTAGGCCTTATACTATGTCCATTGCAAATAATTTCGTCATACTATTCCAATAACTTCAAAAATACAAATGAGACACGTTTTGTCCCATCAGATTTGATCAAATATTAGAAAGTTGGAAGTGACAAGAATAAGAGTTTTCCAGTGTAGTCGTGAGTAGGCTGAAATCGGAAGTTCGAGTGCTAGTGCAATGGGGTCTATTTGTAGCTAGTTAAATGATACAGGTTGCGGCTTTGGACAGGGGCCTAGTTCACAGCACTCTTGTACGCACTTATAGGATTACTTCCGCAGCTCCCGTAGCGGGATGAAAAGCCGGATAAAGAGTACAAATCAGCGCGAACTGAGTGCACCGACAGACTGTACATTTTTGAAGGGTGGCATGGTCTTGATATCTGAAGTATTAAAATTAAATACGAGGCTGAGTGTTTTGCGATTACCACTCTCTGCATTTATAAATGTCTTTAGAGAACGTTAACATGCATCAACCATAACATTTCGTGACCTCTGGCGGGGTGGACGGCGCGTGGGTGAGGGGAAGACGGGTTTATAAAAAGGGTCGCATTAAATTGGAAAGTAGTGTTTAATGGTGCGAGGTTTAAGTTCCCCAAAAAGGCACGGAAACCCATCGAATACCATGCCCTTTTACAGTTTCAAGCGAAAACACTAGAGGCGACTACGCGGTTAAAGTGAAGACATCTGTGTGTCACTTTCAAAGTCTTGGTTTGGACGACTTTCTATTCTTGTAATGCAATTTTAGCACAGTTTACATCACTAGTGCAGGTAAGACCCTCAAAAAAGATCAGACATCAGTACTGTTAAAAAAACTTCTCTTCGCAGGGAACCTTCCATCGGGAAGAACCAAATATATAACGTCGTAATTCTTGTAAATCTATCTCTCTCTCTCTAGTCTCTATCTCTCTCGTATAATGATAGAAGATAGTTTTATTATGAATAGGTATATTATATTTATATGTCATAATATATTATATAGACTAGTAATGATGTATATGTGTGTGTGTGTGTGTGTGTTATATATATATATATATATTATATATAAGTAGTGTGTGTTGTAAAACAGTTGATAGATAAGGTTTTTACCGGGCTACACAATTTAGTTGTTGTACAACCACTGAAGTGATGGTGCAATTCAATATTCTCTGTGATAGATCTTTGATCCCCCAATGAAAAAGGAAATTAGCTCCTGTTTAACAGTACACGCTGCATGTCGACTTTTAATAGTATCACAAACTTCACTCGAAGAGAAGGGAATGTATTAAATATATACTGTTAAAAAGGCTTTCATCCTATGAAATGAATTGCTTTGAAAAAAGAAACAAAAAGAACAGTTCATAAAACGATTTTTATTTATATTAAGAAACAATGACATATTAGCCTTTAATTCAATAGTAAATACACTTTAATAATACATGCACAATAATTTGTTCAAGAACGTACTTTCGATGCAACACAAAAATTATTACATTTAAAGAATACATTCATCCATATACATAATGTACATACATTTTTTATGTTTTTATTGGACTCCGTTTCGTTGTTTCTAGACATATAATTCCCAGCAGAACATGATATTACAGTGAACAATGTTTACAGCAATTTAAATACGTAAATATATCTCGGAAATACGTTTTCATACTCACATCTGGAAAGTCACTGCGCCATTGTGGATAGAGAGCCTTACCTGTAATTAAGACGCTTAAGCATTTTTGTTATTTAAATTTCTGGTTTACATTGACCTGATATCTACAGTATTTCGTTATACGCTACATATTTTTAAGAGAATATCAAATGAGATACATTTTCTATCTAAACAATATATAGAAAACGCGCGCACACACACACACCCCCGTAGCGTGTGGTGAGGTGTGTTATATATAGATCATAGTAATTAGTATAATAATATAGATATATATAGTGTGTAATGCATGGCGATAAGAATACACTTACCATATGATAGTATATATAGAGTCTAAAAAGTAGGTGATGTGGGGTTGTGAATAACGCACAAACCCACATCCACCCACTTTGATAAACACATTTTTTTAATAGTAATCCCTGTGAATAATGTGCATTTCACATTGAAATTGTTAACTTGTGCATTTAATAATAAAACATACAATAAAACGTTAAAAATATTGGTGTGCACAACAAATTATGCTACGTACTGAATAAGAAAAGTGTGGATGAGATCTAAAACCTCAAAGTCTATGTGTTCATATTCTGTCATGAAAGTATATTTGTTTGTCTTAAAAGTCTGAGTGATAGACAAGAGAACAGACCAATCAAAACAATCCCCCATGTCTCAAGCTGGGTCACAGGCGCTGACCTCGTTGAGAAATGCATTTGCCAGCAAACACAGAAAAGATTATTCAAGCCCAAGGGGTAATACAAATACAAATTATATAAATTATTGTACGCAATAGCAAAAATTACACAAGCATAGTACATGAAAATACGTAAGCTTTACGTTTTTTCCTCTAGTAGCCTACATTGTGTAATGTCAATCATCTAGCTAATTCAATGCAACTTGGTAAAACGGCATAATATGAAACTGTTGAAGACGAAATTGAAGATATGAATTTTGAAATCTGTACTAAAATCGAAAACCACATGTATGTAAAGCGCATACAAGGAAATACCGTAGGAACCAGAAAAATAAATTCCATCCGTTTGACGAAAACTTCCTAATGGAAATTGTTTCACACGCAACCGGGATTATATATATTATATAATCAAAAATGTATGATCAAATTCTACATACTAACTTAATACTCACAAAGGAAACGCTAACAACAAGGAAAATAAAGTGTAGGATATGGAATACGGAATTGCATGTAATTCACTCTGAATTATTTTAAAGTTTATTTTAAAGTTTTCATTTTGCTTTTCATTCATTTATGAACAGCTAATGATCAAAAACACTGCAAACGCAACTAAATGTATGTTCTTCTTGATCATTTCTGTACAATCAAAAATAAAAAATTAAGTTATTGTTTTAGTTTGGAGATAATAAATAAACCTTCCTCTTTTTATGTGTTTTTCCTATATATTAAAAAAATCCAGCTCAGTTTATTATGCAGAAAAAGATAGGAAAACATAATACATAATAATCTCATTTTACAAAGAAAAAGAAAGCAAATCAGCAATGTATAATATATTTAATATAAACGTTTGTAATTAATCCACCTAATGGAATTTGCAATAGAGCGATATTAACTAAAAACGTGAGAGGAAAATAGACTAGAATGTGTCAACATCGTCCCTATTCTATAAAAATGCATGTCCACTTTAAAAACAGAGCCTACATGTATTCTTATAAAAGTGTATAGTATTACCCATTCTTTATTTTGATTAACTTTGTAATACATTTCTTTAATTTCCATGAACTGTTTAATTTACTTGCCTCTCTCTTTCTTTTGCAGACGCATAAGCCACGTAACTGTAGGCTATATCTGAAGACAGCGATTGTTCTTTGTTCTGTTGTTGCTTTCCTTGTCCGTAAAAATCGGCTAGATGGCGCCATTGCTCCATGCTGTAGCACATAAATTCAACAACTTGACCCCAGTGACGTCAAGACGGTCTGGCGCATCAAGGCCACTTACAAAACCCTATTGGTCTGAAAATCATATGACAAAGCGCCTTGAATCCATAATTATGTTGCTGATATTTTTCGCCCCCCCAAAAGATGTCAGCGTCCTACTGTCCTTATCCACTTCGGCATAAAGGAGCTTGTTTTGAATCAAAAGAAAAACAAGTCAAGTAGCAAAATGTCATGCCCGAACAACGTGGCAGCCAACACATTCCTGATGGACTCGCTGGTGGGAGGAACGTCTCCTTACAGAGGTGAGAGCTATTCCACTAACTCCGGAATGTATATGCAAACGTCTGCAGAATATGGTTGCTCCATGATGGGTAGTTTTGGCATTGTTGGTACCCCTCTCTCCAAACGGGATGATCTGCAACCGACTGGGATGCATCTCAGCAGTTACCAGCACTCACATTACCTGTCGCAGCGGGACACTTGGATCGCAGGCTCTAAAACTTACAGAGGCTCACAACCTGTTGCCCAGCCTTTGCACCCATACTCGTTTCCAGCCAGTAATGTGAAAGAGGAAGCAATTTCTTGTCTTTACCAGCCTGATATCGACAGCGCTAAGGAGTCCGCCGAGAAATCCACCTACATCCGTCTGGGAGACAATAACAGCCACCCGAATCAAAGCGCCGTCTCCACCCCCGATTATTTCCGACGGAGCCAGGTGTACGCCAGTGAAAGGGGCCACCATGGAGATGAGTTCGGCTCGGACTTTAACCCAATAGCCAGAATATCCACGCCTGTTGAAGCAGTAGCTGCAGATTCCTATGTCAAAAGCAGCAAAGCAAGGCAGGACCCAGAAGACAAGGGAGGGAATACGCAGGAAGACGACATGAATCAGAGACAGACTAGAAAAGAGGAGAGTGTCTCAAAAACAGACAGTTGTACTGATGATTCCGAGAGCGAATTGAAAGGTGATAACTAATTCCTTCTCTCTCTCTCCCTCTACTACTACTACACACACACACACAATAACAGCGCGCTCCCTTCTATGCAGGCAACAACATGTGAAATGACAACCAAGTTGCACGTCAAAGTAGAAGACCTTTTAGCTTGTTGCACCGAAGACTGTTCGGTCCCTGTGTGCATCATAACTGTGTCTTACAGGCCCACATGGGTTGTTCGTCTGTTTTTACAGAACAGCAGTCAGTTAAACAATATCAGGACTACTTAAAATTGAAACGGCGTTTAACACCGTTGCCAAAATAAAAATAGGTCTTGGCACTGATATAAACAGGATCACTTTAGGATTAACACCCTGTGTTAAAGTGCGCTCTTACACATCCACGCAAGCATAACAAAACAAAACAGTACACGCTAATCCGTTAAATTCTATTAAATTAGATTTTTTTATTGCACTCCAGTTGGTTGTTTACAGGCACATTCAGTTATACCCGCAATAGTGTAGGGAAATAAAAATGACATCTTCACCGCATCCCCCGCACAAATGCATGTAAATGTATGTAATTCAGTATTTTGTTTTGTTTATTTTTTTTCATACAGGTTTAAATTAAGAATTAGAAATTCAATTAGTTTGCATAATTACTTGATGGTACTAGTAAATATTTGTATAGAATTTTGTAGACATTGAACGAAAAAAAAACAATTGGCGTTTAAATAAATAAAGTTGATTTAAAACATTTAATTAACAAGGCATTTTTGCGCTTATATTGTAATATTGTTTTTGTAATCTGTCGTTATAAAATGTAAACCATTCCATTCAAATCTTATAAAGGAAATTTGAAATCAGTGTGTGGTCCTAAAATAATTAAATAAATGCCTGTGGTTTACTAAATGTGTAACTGATATAACTGAGGGATACGACAAACAATTCTGACGTCTTTATTTAGCTTACTAAGCCCTATTATGCTCACACAAGTAGTTAAATTATGTTTAATTCTTATTTCATTTTCTTGTTCAATTCCCGTTTTTAACATGTTAGGTAGGCTAAGTATGACATTTCATGAAATCTGCAGTATTAACACACAAGTCGTCTTTTGTTTTGAAGTCTTGGCTGATTTTTTGTTAATTTAACATGACAAATTAGCCAAACATGAAAATAAATGTTTTATATGACTTTGTGTAATTTGCATATTAATCATTATTTAGTTTAAGAAAATTATTTTCTGTTTTGGTAGATGGCGTTTCAATTAAAGGTAATTCCAGGCCGATGACCAATAGAGACTAAAATCAAACAATTAAAATTGTGAAACTGGACGGAAATGTTTGCTTTTTTAAAAGTACAACAATGTGCAGATAATAATTGAAAATTCGTAAAAGAAAATATCATATGTTAAATGAGCGAAATGGGGGAATCGGCATCACTGCATAGCTTTGATATTGCTAAGAATAAGGCAATTTTTAAATTAAACCGTTAGATCATAAACTGTAGACTCTGAAGTGCAATAAATTCGGCATAATGTTTATTCTGATGACCAAAAAAAGTATATGAATATTTTGTGGGGAAACTAAATTTAGTCAAGCGAGCATTTGTAGCGTCACAGTCAGTTCTATCTTGCAATCATACTCTGGTATAACAGTTTTTCTCTCTCTATTGTTTACTTCTGTAGATGAGGCTAAATTGGAAAAAACCACGGGGAACTGGCTAAAAGCGAAAAGTGGACGAAAGAAGAGATGTCCTTACACAAAGCATCAGACACTTGAGCTAGAGAAGGAGTTCTTGTTCAACATGTACTTGACTCGAGAGCGCCGTCTGGAGATCAGCAAGAGTATCAACCTCACAGACAGACAGGTCAAGATCTGGTTCCAAAACAGAAGGATGAAGCTAAAGAAGCTCAACAGAGAAAGTCGCGTCCGAGAGCTAACCGGCTATAGTTTCAACTGAGCGCTTAAGATAGACAAAGGAAGAAATAAGAAATTACATGCTCTCTCGCGTTTCCCACGTTCAGCCCCTCTCTATTATTTAATCTCTATTTTTTCAGATTTTTCCTTTTGCATTCACAGACTCACGCACACATACAAATACAGAACAGCAAAGCACTGGCCCATGACTTTTAATGCAAAGGGACTGAAAGATCCTGCAAACAATAGGCCTATCTAGTTTACATCCGAACCTAATTTATCATTGTTGAACAGATCAGAATAATAATTGTAATTATGCCAGTAGAGTAGGAAAAGGATGCTTCGTGCAAATATTCGTGGCAGATTTGTAATTTAAAAAAAAACTTAACTCCGAATATATGAACGAGATGTCCATTCGATGTCTTAGATTAGTTTGTTTGCTGTCAGTGCGCTTGTCCTACAATGCGCGCTGTGTATTTTGCATGCTTTGTTCTTTGACGTGTATTTGTCAATTTGATGTTTAACTCGAGAGGCTGATAAATAAAACGGGGTGGGAAAATATAATGTCCTGGTATGTCCTTCCCCTTGCATATTTTCTCCTGTATTATGTTGACAGAGAAATTTTGGGCGAAGACAGGGAAGAGAGGCAGAAGGAGAAAGTGCATAGCACTTTCAGTATGAGTGGGAGACCCATAACGTTGATTTAAATATTATCCAGGTGACCACAGTAAGTCAAGGTCATAAAATTGTAATGTCATGACGGTCCTGGAAAGCGCTGGGGGTGGATTTTATGATCTGCAAATATAATGTGCTGCTGCAGTAAAGATGCATTAAAAGGTGAGTGGAGGAGGGCTAATTCACATACTCGGAACTGCAATGTGCTGGCCTCACTGACGCGCTCTGCGGTCTGCCTGGCTGTTTTGGAACCAGGAACCTTTCTTTATGGAGTAATGGAACGCTATGATACGATGGACTGAACACGGAAGAATGAAAGACCTACAGCGGCGGTGAATGAATGAGTGGATCCTATGAGCTACGTTAATCAGACCGTGTGCAGAACGTTCAAGGTAGGATAACGTTTTCCTTATTTTTTATCGATTGAGCTCGAGGGAGGCTATTCTGGACACCCTCAAGGGCTGACATGGATAACAGCTTTGATTTGAACGAATTTCTTGAGATGTGGACTTTGCTCTCAGTGCTTCTGACAGTTGTTGATAAGAGAGTGTTTCTGTGGTAATTGCGCCCCATCTTCCAAGTTAAAGTTGTGGAGATCTACTTACACTGACGTGTTATAAATAAACATCAACTATTTGCAGTCCCACTGTAGGACAATTATTCTCTTTTTACTACAATTTAATTTTTAATTTGATCACTTTCCTGGTCTGCAAAAAGCCACAGAAAACACGTTTGACTGTCGTTCCTGTTGAAGGTCTATACTCATTTGCATGCAACTAATTTGGCAGTGTGTCTCTCTGAATCGTAGACATTTTTGTGTTGGAAATAGCAATGCTGGTTGATAGAAGTGTCAATTGGTGTTCAATTTGGTGTCAATTTTCGAAACTACCCAAAGCTATAGACTTTCAGGCATAGCAGAACTATCTATCTATTATAATAGAACTATCATACACGATGTTTGATTAAATTACCGCTCGAGGCTCTGAGGAATGGAGTAAAATCCTTACTTATCTGTGCAGAGTTTGCTGTTTGTCTCCTCCTGTGGATAACGCCGTTACGCGCGGCTGGTGCGTGGTTTAGGTAGTTTCATGTTGTTGGGATTGGCTTCCTGGCTCGACAACAAGAAACTGCCTTGATTACGTCAGTTCGTCTTCATCAAGGGCGACAATTGCCGTTAAATTACACCCTGTGCAATGAAGTTTCCGCAAATGGCATTGTAAATGAACTGAACGATTATAGCCACAGCGGGCTCTTTTTCTCCTTTGCTCGCCTTTATGTGTCGGGCTGTAAAAGAGAATTTAGACTCTCAGAGGGAGAAAGGACTGTTAACATCATGGGGCAAATTTAGCCCGTTCCTTATTGTGGCTCATTCTTTTATTCCAGTGTTTTAGACACTTTTTAAAAAATTAGAAATGATAGTGACTGAGGTGGTAGCAAGAAATTACAGTTTCTAAAAAAGAAAAAAGAAAAATGATGGACTGACGGACAGTTATGAAAACAGAATATTATCTATCTATCTACTAATATATATATATATATATATATCTATATATATTAAAATTTTTATATATATATATATATTCATTGAAAATTATAAGATATTTTGAAGTGCTACGCTACTTTTTCATGTGGGCCAACCACACACTTTTTAACCTGTAAACGGCCAGGCTCAAATAGTAAAACTTCATTTGTAAAAGGCAGTTTAAACACTACTTATATTTGAACAGCAACATGAACAGTGCAGTGGTTAGGTAATAATAGCACATGCAAAAACCACATTAAAAGCTTTGCCAAACAGACTTACTGTGGCTAGCATCCAGGCAGACAATGTTGACTGTAGCTTCTGGACACTATGAAACAGTGAAGACCTGTGTGGCTTCCTCTGAGATAAGACTTAAAAATTCTGTAGTGTAACCGAATGTATATTTATTCTAGATACTATTCTGTATATCACTAATAATGGCGATTTGAAAACGTTTTAGCTTTGGATGTTTTATTATACTCACTGTTTTTCTGTAATTAATCAAGGTACAATATGTTATTATATATTTATAGTGCCTTGTTATTTGTTAATTGTTTTGTTGATGAGTTAGGTGTATTTTACAGGAACTTATTCACCATCTTCCTAGTGTCTTCAGATTTTTAAAGTTTAAATATTTCTAAATATATTTTATTTTTTTAAATCAGTCTAAATCTGTGGGTTTGGGGTTACCCCACATTAATAAGCGGGAATTTGTGCTATGACGTTATATTATACACTGTACAGTAGTAAGGAGACATCAGTACCTTCTAAAGCCATATCAGCTGTATAATATGTGGAAATAATAAGCTAATTTAGTTAAGGTAATGTTATTGGTAAAGTTGTTTGTTGTAAAGGGCCTCATCAGCGACTTCACCATATATGCTTGTTTTTTTTAACCCCTCCCCTCCCTTCAGCTGTTTTGCGACGGGAGGAGACAGTCTGGAATCCAAAGTCATTTTCATTCAATTGAGTGAATGGGGTTCTCCTCTGGAATGCGTCACCAACAAAGAGTTTACAGCACGCGTAATAGCCCCACAGGACACTGCCGCCTAGCATGCGGATATAGCGGCAATATCCTCAAATAGCCTAAGGATTGGTGGACATCAAAACACCTTCTTCTGCTTAGTATATATATAAAATAAGTTGAAATGATTGCTTGCGTTCGGAAGTATAGAGTACTATTTCCAAACGTATGGTGTATCTGTAGTAGCGTTAGCAATGGCCTATTTGGTGCAGACCTTTATATGTAAGCATTTGAAAAGATGTTTACTATCAGACACTGGACGAGAATTTAACACAGATTATCATTGCTGGTTAGTTTTCAGTGGCTTTGAATGAGGATAATCTGACTTCAGATTTGGCAAGATTTTTTTTACGTTGTGCTTTAATTTCAGCTCTTTTGCTTCACTATTTTACTTTGTATTTTTAGTGAACAAACCTGAAGTCAATTTTAGTACACGTGGTTATTTTAAACGAATTAATCTTTTCAGATTAATCACGTTTTGTTATGTAGCTATATAATCTCTCCATTTACACTGAATTTAGTTTACGCATTTGTATGGAACTAAGTTTGATTGCAGCTAGACCTAAATGAAAAGGGTTTATCTAAAGCAAGTTACTTTGCTATAAAGGTTTTTTACTCGGTTATCTGTTCAGTGCTGCTTTTCAACACCATGTATGAATTTAATATAATAGTATTTTTTTTTATCTTAGCTGGTGTCTTTACTTGGATATGACAAGTAGGCTAACTGATTAGGCTATATTAATTCAGCTTACTTGTGTGAAAGGTTGAACCTTTGCGCTGTTACTGTATTTCTGTTTATGTCGCCCAAGGCCA
This sequence comes from Sinocyclocheilus anophthalmus, assembly GCA_018155175.1. Taxonomy (NCBI): domain Eukaryota; kingdom Metazoa; phylum Chordata; class Actinopteri; order Cypriniformes; family Cyprinidae; genus Sinocyclocheilus; species Sinocyclocheilus anophthalmus. The sequence continues at coordinate 153,429 of JADLZN010006541.1, read as the reverse complement.
CAAGCAATAATATGATGCTGTAATATGAGACTGTCTACCAGTTGTTATAACAATATAGTTGAACTCTGAACATTTTTTGTTCTCTCCGTAAAGAAATAGGCTACAAAGACATCTAAGCACAAGATACTAAAAAACACAACATATTTATATCGTTACTTTTAATTAATGATATGAAATCAACATTACAAATTTGCTAAAAACAGAAATGTTTGTTTTAATTTACTATATATTCAGCAGAATGCATTAAAGAAAACGGTATAGAGCATTATTATGTGCATGATGACCATGGCACACTCAAAGCTATTTTTCTTAAAGTACAATAAAATATAAAACGTAGTACTAGTACAGGACCTTATATTTTTAACACATAACATAATGAAATTGTGGAATGATTTTGGAGTCCAATATTCTGGATTAATACACGTACGACATCTGTCTTTTAACACCGTATTGTCTTTTTAGGCGCAGTGGTGCTATGGGTCTAGGTATACTGCAATATGTAAGCATTCCTCATTATACTTCAAAGCAAAAATAGATAAATAAATAAAAAATGTTATTGCTTGAAATTAATTAAGAAAAAAATAAAATATTGAAGAAAATAATCATTTTAACCTGCTCCTTGTTTTGTTTTTACTATAAACATCAGTATTAAAGCAAATACTGAAGTCGATCAAAGAGTAGCCTAACTTTATATAACAGACACTGGAGATTAATGTTGATGTATTCCCGTAAATCAAAGTGCGTTAGCAATGATACAGCCATGCAGTTGTTGTCTCAGAATGGAAAGTACTCTGATGTTTCTTAATGACAACTTAAAACCCATTTGAAGGATTCAGTTATGCTAATACAACAAAAAATGTATGTGTAGCTACAATATAATACTCCATTGTTTATTATAGTATAACGAGACTACGAAATGCATTAGTGGGATCATGGGCGAATAAGCAGCTTCTTGTACCGTATATACAAGAAATGTGCTGTATTTTAGCCACACAGGAAAGTGCTGTGTTTTAGATATGATACGTACATGTAAATCTCTGTATCGTTTTTTTAAAAGTATGTTATAGCCTAATGTGTATAAACCGTGTGATGTTCTAAAAGCAAAATTTTGGGATGGACCGAACAGTGAGCACTCACTAGTGCACTCGTAAATGTGCAGTGTGCACCGCAGTGCATTTTTATCCTGAGTCACCCTGCACAGCTTAACTGCCAAGACTGCAGCGAATACTATATTCCACAGATTTGTACAGTTTAAGCACAAGATCGTTATCCTATAAATGAATGCGACCACATAGCGAATTATAAATTATATCTCCCCTGTTCGAGGGACAGAGCGTAACAAAATTGGTATTCTAACTATAAAATTTATATCAGGTGTGAAAAATATCCTTGTTAGTCACCGAATTAATTTTAATCTCTTTATAGATAATTTTATAGCACACAAAACTGAAATTTTAAATGAGGCTGGACAAAGATTACAATTTTAGTTAGAAGTTTCAAAGACACTCATCAAACAATTAAACACTGTTTTTTTATTTTCATAAAAAATCGTTCATTTCAAAACCACATTATATCATCAAACAAATTGCATTTGTACATGTATCATGTTAACATTAACAACATTAGAACACCATAATAAGAAAAAAAATTAAATTAATAAATAAACGTAAGTGAAAAACAGTGACGATGGAAACAACTTTAGCATCAAGGTACCACGCCCTCGGAAACACATAGATAAAGGCTCTTTAGCTGCACTTAGCCTATGTTTTTGTATATGTGTTACAGCTATTTACAGATGTTGCTGAGGAATGTGTAACATTAAACACTTTATACATGTTTGTTCTGTATATGTCACAGTTATTCTAACAATTTGATTAGATGCATTGATCCAATGAATATGCCACAGCCTCCCACCAGAGCTTTCAATTATTTATACTGTGAGAAGATTTTGTTTTCACTTTTGTTCAGATAATCTAAATTATATTGATTCCGCAGTATATTACAAGGAGAAATCAAATTCACGCCACAATCAAAAAGTTGCCACGCCTTCCTTTAAAACGCATAATGAGTTAATGAAACGGCATAAAAGTAAAAATATAGTGTCCTTTGCTTCCTTTTGCTTTTAGTTGTTTTGCTTAATCAAAAACTTTAATTAGCTCTGTAACAAGCTGTTTTACAACTGAAAAGAGAGGCATAATGGCACTAATTACTTTGAGTCGAGTCTCTGTAAACTATTTGACTAATATAACATTGTAACCGTTTTAATAACTTTTTGCCGCACAAAAGTAATATTAAGAGTCCGAATTGCCCACGTATTGTTATTTGGCGTGTCTATATTTTGATAATGTCTGATGTTCCCACAAAAAACAGGACGGAAAAAAAGCCTGACCTCATGTGGCCGGTTTCATACTGGGCCTAACACTGACAATGACTGCAGACCAAAATCAACAGATTTACAAGTGTCGCAATACGCTTAGAAGAAAAATGTAATCTAAAATACAGTGAGTCACATATTAACTGAAAAAATGTTCAAGCGGTGTCATTTTTATACAACGGCATGGCGTTAAATTAGCCTATTTAATAGATGTGTAGAATATTTTTTTCTGTTTATGTGTGAGCCAGTATTAATCATTCAAAATTAAGAAACCAAACGAAACTAAACATTTACACTCACAAATATTTCACATAGTTTTATGTTTAGTTTTAGTATATAATTTTATTTTCAGTTAACAAGATAATTTGTCTCGTATTACAGCAACTAGAATTAAGTTCGATAGAATCTCAAAAATGGCTAATTACATAAAAAAAAAATGAAAAGGAACGGGAAGTACAAAGAATTTACAAAACTTGTTTAGATTGTGTTATGCAGATGCCTTTTCAAAAATATCGCAGTAAAATTGATAAATCTAACAACGCCTTTTCCTAGCTTTATCTCACAATTTAAAGAGCTATGTGAACAGTCACTCGTCTGTTTTCTAGTATATTCGACAAAGGTTTGATGAGACGTCTTTCACAAGCGTGTTGGTTTTATGTTATATCAGGAACTCAACTGCAGTTTTATTAACGACACGTTTATGAACAATCAAATGGTCCTCGTAAAAATTTATTGAAGGACATAAAAGCATGCACGACCACTTGACGAATATAGCCGCAGTTGTGGAGCGTTTTCAGGCGTCTTACTATTCCCACCGCTCCGATTTGTTTAAAACTCCATTTTATGAGGGATATCCCAATTGTATTTATTTGAAACTCGTGGAAAACAGGACTTCAGTGCGTAAAAGCAACCCTCTAGACAACACAAGAGTCGTATATTTGTCAAAATTATTCCATTGGGCCCTTTCCAATTATATAGAATTAATAGTGAAACTGAGAAACTTTTTTCTAATTGTTTTAATAAATAACATTGTGCAGTGAGGGATGCCGCACAAGGCTAGCCACAGCACAGTAGCATTTTCTCGACAGAGATTGATTACACCAACAAATAGTGCCCTTTTTAAGACCGTTAACACACTCTGCTGCTTCGTAAGGCTACAAATAACTATTTACCTTGCATCACAATATACTAGAAACACACCATCTTCATATATTTAGGCTCGGTGCAAAAAAAAGACAACATTAGTATTAAGCAACCTACTGCAAGCTCGAAGTGCATTGCTGTTCCAGGAGAACGTGCGCATTGATCTATTGTGCAGTTTTTCAGGGGGTAAATGCAATCACGTGTTCCATAGGCGTCCAATCCCAGCTGGGGAAGCTTTCTGAAATAATTACCTGTCTTGATTGTTCTACGGTCAGATAAAAAAGTACACATACTCTCCATATAATAATCGGATGCATGTAAAAGAGAAGGGAAACATCGCCATGTCGGCTACGGGTCCCATAAGTAATTATTATGTGGATTCCTTGATCAACCATGAGAGCGAGGATGTTCTGGCGAGTCGTTTCACAGCCACTGGTCCGATATCCTCCAGCTCACGCCCGACGCCCCTGGTACCGGAATGCGCGGATTACCCGTCTTGCAGCTTTGCCCCGAAACCACCAGTCTTTACTACCTCGTGGGCCCCTGTTCACTCCCAGTCGTCAGTGGTTTACCATCCATACACTCACCAACCTCACCTAGGCACAGACTCAAGGTACGTTCGCTCTTGGCTGGAGCCTATCCCCGGTACCGTGTCTTTTCCAGGATACGCAGGGAATAGCAGGCACTACGGGCTGAAGCCCGACACCTTCCAGGATCCCCGTGCTGGAGACTGTTTGGGCTCGAACGGACGCACTTACACGGATTATCTCTACTGCTCCGCCGTCGACATTCGAGAAAAGCAGCAGAACACACCATCGCCTGAGACGGAGAGTTTGTCTTCCGGGAAGCACAAAGACGACAAGCCTGAATTAGACCCAAGTAAGTTAGAGCTATTCTTGTTTACAACCGAGAATGCGATGCTTCCCAGTTTATTGCGTTCGCTTGGTGGTTGGTTGTTGTCCGTCGTAAAACCAAGTTCTATACCCTTTCATCCCCTGTGCTGTTCTCGGCCGACTCAAGTCTGCTTTGGTGCTATCCATTGATGACAAACGCCATAGGATTGAGTTGTAAAACGGGTGTGAGCTATAAAAATGGTCTCCTAAAAAGCCAAGTCTGGCAAAGAAGGTTGCATGTGATGTTTACAAATAGCCGTACCATTATCATTATCATGAATTTTTTGTAAGATATACTTATATTACTGTGCTTTACTGTGCTGTGCTTTTTTTTAATGTGCAAATTTATAAATTTAGCTTGCCTTTGGCTCAGTAGCAATACATGCGGTTGTAAAGCGAGGATTAACATTTCAAATCATGTATTTACATAGATAATTTTAGGTTTCAAGTGTGATCTATTTTATTATAACCTACAAATACTAAATTGCTTTTGAATTATAGGCTACTTGTCGTGGACTGTATTATAACATAACTACTGAAGTGTCCAATTAAAAATTTAAAAACCGGGAGCTGTTGTTTTGAACTGTTCATTTAAATATTATTTTTATATATAAATGAAACATAGCATTTACATTAAAAACAGCACGTGGAATGTTCACAGTGCATTCACTGCATAGCAGAACTTTGAGCGCAGACTTGTGAAGGCTTGAGTCACAAGCCTTTGCTTTTTTATGGGCCTATAAAGCAAATAGGTACATTCACCAGTTTACAGCGCCATTTCTCTCTAAGAGTTAGCAAAGCTATTTGAAATAGACAGAGATAGGGGGACCTCCTATGAAATTACCTGGTATTTACACGTATTAAGCCTGCACATTTAATTGAAGACTAATCAAAAATGAGAAATGTTGTTAGGTGCTACAATTGAAAAAAAATATACAGCTTGATACACATGGCTGTCCGGCTGTCATAAGCAAGAAAGAAAAAACTTGGATCTATAATCCAGTAAAATGCGACATTCGTCTATTTTGGATAGCGTGTTTGTTTACAGCAGCACTTAATCACACTTTTTATACATTGTTTTTCAGATAATCCTGTGGCAAACTGGATCCATGCGCGCTCAACTCGAAAGAAGCGTTGTCCATACACCAAGTATCAAACACTCGAACTCGAAAAGGAATTTTTATTCAATATGTACCTCACAAGAGACCGGCGATATGAGGTAGCAAGGGTGCTGAATCTGACGGAGCGACAAGTCAAAATCTGGTTCCAGAACCGACGGATGAAGATGAAGAAAATGAACAAAGAAAAAAACGACAGTAAAGAACAATAGACCAAAAGTCACTCATCAGAAAAAGACTGAAGGAAAATCATCATTTAGTGTCGTTATGAGTCTTAACATTTGCACCTCCGGCCCATAACAGGAACAGAGAAAACGAAAAGGCTATCCTATATGGATGTCCTTCAAAACGTTATGATATAAGTATGATTTAATGTAAGTGTAATTTTACCATCCTGACGTAAGTCATATTAATACTATACGTAGTTTGGATTTACATAACATTTCTTTACTCACAAATACAAAAGTGGACTCTGCAGAGAGGCTGCCCCGAAGTTTCAGCGAGAAAATACTTGAACTACTTTATTTTCAAATTCCTAATTTATGCTCTCTACGTGGTTGTTTCTTTTCTATATGCTTCCATTGTTTGTAGGAGGATTTTATAAAGAATAACAATTCTGTAGTTAAAAACATATACGTGTTTGCGTCGATGTGCTTAGTTTGTTTCTGATGTACCTGTTTGTGTATTTTACATTCTTTAAACTGTAAATGAGTTTCATCATAGATTGTAGATATATCCAAATATATACAACCATGTTAATATTACTTTTGTGTCTCATTCCATTTATTTGACCGCACAAGGCATGCAGTTTTCAAGAACGAGTTAAATGTGTGCTATCCAGTTATAGAATAGTGTTTGGCCTACACATACAATGTTCTCATGTGGAAAGTATCGAGGTTGGAGTAAGTGTACGATGGCAAGGCCATTGTAAAGAGGTTGTTAGTGTGACCGTCGAAATATCGAATTTGCACATCCCACAAAGATCAAATACCGAAACGCCTGTTGAAGGCCTCATTCACTCCCGTGCCTTATTTATTGACTTATTTTGGTATTTAATTGCAAGCCAGTTTCCAAGCACTGAAACCCTTTTTCCTCATTTTAAATTCGATTTAATTTTATTTTGACATTTAAATACAACACATAAATAGATAATTATCATTGTTGTTTGTAATTGTAGTTTTATGTGAATTAATATGACAACTTTTCAAAGGAAAAAAAGTAGCCAGTATACCGCTGTTTAAATCGGTGGTACCGATATGTCAGATCCACAAAATACATAAATGTTTTACAGAAATGTCAACAACCTTGAGCAAATAAATAAATTAAAAATAAATCAAAAACATTAACTACAACAACAATGGCTTGCTTTAATTAGACCGAGGGCTTAGTAAAATTAAAGAGGTTTGAAGGCCATGTAGGATCCTCGTGTTTGAACTTAAATTATTTTAAAGAGACCTGTGAATTTTTTTAAACTTTTTTTTAAATTTATGACTAAACTCTTCAATCACCACGGTAACTGCAACATGCGTAATTGTAAAATCGTCTGATGTTAATATTTTGCAGTTATTTATATACGAGTAGCATATGTGTAATAGATATAATTAAAGTTCATATGTTTAGCACTAGCCTTATGCTGGGTTGAAATTGCCTTTTTGTGGGCTTTAACAATACGAACAGGATGCGGCTATTTCAAAAAGCCCGATCGACCACGTTTCCGCCCCAGAACAAAAATGCTAGTTTTACAACCCTGTTGGAGCTTGGTGTTGTTTGTCTCGGATGCAGACGAACAAAGCCAACCTGGCTAACTGGCTAGACGTCTGGGCTAAATTACTTTATGGTTTAATGGACGTTGGTGGTGGACCCTCTCAAAGAGCTCTGCAAAGCCATTTAGTCCTTTGGGCTAACTAGAGGCAAAAGCAATCCACCTTGGAGAAGTCACTCCAAGACTTTAAACGGCGCTAAACCGAAAAAGATTAGTTTTCACTTAACACATGCTTGTAAAGCTAATTGACAGTGTCCATACTGGTGCTGCAACCTTTAAATCATGTATTCGGTACTGCTAAAAGTCTTATGTGTTTTCACAGTCCAAAGATTCACATAAAGGTGCATTCAAATAGGCTTTCTGTCATTGTCCTAATTTATTTGGATAACTGTTTTGCGGTACGAATTGTGTGGCCTTGGCCTCCAGTCAATGATCATTTGTAAAAGTTACCCCCAAGCACACTAGATGGCGCTATTGACTCACAGTTAGAGCATTTTGGGCCGCTAAAGCCTGGGAGTGTGCTACAAGAAGAGTGCTGAAAGAATGGCCTTATCACAATTTTGGCTTTAAAAAAACAAATGTCGACACGCTAAAGTAATAAAATTTACAGTCACACCATCGTTATCATATTCTTGAAACAATTGTTTACTTTATTATTTTTTAATGTAGTTTTTATGTCTCGAATGTTGATGCTATGATGCTTTTCACACTCCTCCGTCTTTCTTTTGTTTTGTCAAAATCCGAAGATGCTTTTAGAAAGCACCGTGTCGGTTTTAACGCTTCAGTAGCCTATATAGCTGACATAATTTATTGAAGGCGCTGGGAAATCGTAACATTTTGTCTCATACGAGATCTTGTTTACAAATGTCGCAGGGTAGCCTATGCTTTTTATTTATTTACTTATTTTGGATACCGTTTTTATTTTTGAAAGCATGTTCGTCTGTGCCACTTGTTTGACTAGCGTACAAAACTCCCATATTTGATGTTTTAAAGATGACATTGATTTTTAATCAGGGCCTTTAAGTTTTAGTTTAATTTTCCCTTTTAGACAACAGTGTGAAACATACTTAAATTCGTAAATAAATTATTTTTATAAAAACAAAATCTAATAACAACAATAATAATATCGATTATTAAAATTATTGTATCTATAACTAAAACGCATTCGTTTCTTTAATTGAATAAAATTATTTACCCAATTACTGTTTTATTACTTTTTTTTTTTCGTTGCAAAAAAATAAATAGGCCTACTTCATGGTAGCTATGTTCCTGTAAGTGAGACAATGACCCAGAATCTGCATCTTTATAGACTGTGAGATGTCTATAAATTTCCTGTGTGTGCCTTTCCCGTTTAACAACGAAGTGTAAAAATTGTCAAGTAACGACACAAAACCACATGCTCATATTTTGGGAAGGACTTTAAATGAGCAAAGCTGAAATAAACAACACGCCATTAATGTGTCTAGTAAAATAACGAGGCATCTATTGCGCAATTTTATTGTGTCAGTGCGGCAGATTTACAACTTTTTAGTATGGTTTAGGAGGGCCAAGAGAGGCTTGCGTGTTCAGCTTTTCTGTGTGTGTGTGTTTGTTAGCAGTCTAACACAAATAATCAAAGTAGGCGTCACAATTAATTGTCACAACTTTAATAATAGCAGCAGCAGCGGCGGCAGCAATAATAAATAATATTAATTAATAATAGGCTTAAAATGTTACATATTTTCCATTTACATAATTATTGTAATTTGTGTTTAGTTAGCTGGTATGCTGTGTCAATCGTTGTAGCCGTTTCTTCGTAATGTTCGTAAACTTGAGTAGCCTAATGTTGACCCTGTGGGTTATGGCTCGATACACAACCTTATGAACCAGTCTTCAGAATGGGATGTGTAATGGTCGGAGCGTACCATGGCTTTTTAAAAAAAAAAAAAAAAAAATACCTAGTTATATCATAAATGAAATACCAGACAAATTGTTTCAAAAGGACCGTAGTCTAAACGACCAGTACGACCAGTATGAAGCCGCCGCAGCTTGCGGTTATGTTAAAAAGGAGACATTAAAAACTTAAATGATTGCTTCATTAAATACGTGCAGCCGATGTTATTCAATGATAATAAAAAAAAACACAGACAACGTGTTCCCCCTCAGGTAGACGCCTGTGGGACGCTTCTGGAAAGATGAGGAGCCCCAACGCGGTGGGGTGTAGGGGACAAGGGGTGGGGGGGTCTCATTGTAGTGGGGGTGGCTGGTGGGAGGCAAAAAAAAAAGTACGAGCTTGTGACTGAGCCGTCGGAGCTAGCCAGCTTTAACCTTAACACACATCCACCGTGCACGCCATGATTTGAGGCTGCAAAAGGAAAAGGCTGGCGATAGGAAGAGAGAGAGAGACTAAGCGAGTGGAGCTGAAGTGGGAGCTGCCTCAGATTGTCCGAAGGGGCAGCATTTCTCCATCTAGTTCCGGTTGCTCTGTCTGCGTTGCATGCCATTTGGAACTGCAACAATAGGTTGCCACCGTTTAGAGAGGGGAATTTATTTTTGTTTTTCAAACAGACTGACTCTTTTTAATGCAAGATAAACATGAGCTCTTATTTTGTTAACCCTCTTTTTTCCAAGTACAAAGGCGGCGAAACATTAGAGCCAACTTACTACGACTGCAGGTTTCCACAGAGCGTTGCCCGAAGCCACACGCTTGTATACGGACATGGAGCAGCTGCGCCGGGTTTTCAACACCCGTCGCATCACGTACAGGACTTTTTCCATCACGGAACCACAGGTATCTCCAACCCCGGCTATCAACAGAACCCTTGTGCATTGGCATGTCACGGAGACGCTACGAAATTTTATGGATATGAAGCTCTTCCGAGGCAATCGCTTTATGGTACCCAGCAAGAGGCCAGCTTAGCGCAATACCCAGACTGTAAATCGTCCAATAGCACTAACCCTGGAGAAGGACAAGGCCACTTAAGTCAGAACTCCTCTCCGAGCCTCATGTTCCCATGGATGCGGCCTCACGGTTAGAGCTCTTACTATTTCACATTCTGTTCATTTACTGTGTCTGTGTGACTGCGTCAGTGTGTCAAGAGCGTTCAGTGTTCATAAACACAGGTGGGTTATGCTTTTCAGGTTGCGAAACTGTACTTAATAATAGATATTGCAGCATTTTGTATTTGTTTACCTCACTGGACCATCATTGAAAATTTGTAAAAACGAATGTATTGGTTTTGATATTGACTAGACTGTGTGGACACAGAACTGGATGGAGGTTATCCGAACTCAGATTATTCTCGCCATGTTTTGAAATTATTACTTATTTTATCAAAATGTGTAACGACTAAAAGGAAAGTGAAGGGATTTGTGATTGTAACGTGTAGTGGTAAACAGTAATGGAAAAAAGTTCGTGTCAGTTTGTTTGATTTAAATTGACATTGTTCGACTGTTTTCATTGGTCTGCGTTTCCTTCTTGTTGAGGGAGAAAAACAAAACAAAAAGAAAAACAGTCTGCCGATCAAATTATATTCTAAAATCAAACTTTTTAACACGTACTAATGTCAAGTGTATTCGAGTCTCACTGAGATGTATTAGCCTACTTTTATTTTAAACAAACTCGTAATGAACCTGAATGAGTACATAACTGTGTTCCATCTATTTATTTTGTTTGAGTGACGGATACTACGAAAACCTGTGTGTGTGTGTGTGTGTGCGTGCGTGTCTGTCTGTCTGTGTTTTGTGTGTCTGTGTCTGTGTGTTTATGTGTGTCGCGCGCGCGCGCGCGCACTCGCTCGCCAGCGCCAGGTTAAGTGAAATTCTGTGCGTTACTGATCTGAAATAAAGCTTAGGTCTAAGTCAATTATAGAAACGGCGCATTTATTGGAGAAATCAAATTATGTGACATAGATCTACTGATAGGAAAGCCACTGTATAGAAGCATATTGGATATATCCCCTAGAAAACTGCAGTGTCTGCAAACAACTGATATATTTCAATATGTTCTAGTGCAAATCGTACTATAAGGCACACAGTGACGCAAACAAATTCTATTTTGTTCCAGTATTTGTCTTTAATGTGCCGTGAGTTGAGGTGTGTGGGTGTATATTTTAGGGGGAAAAGAAAGAATTTTTTTTTTTTTTTTTTAACATTCTAACCGTTTATTAATTTTTGTTTGCACATGTAAACAGACGTGCTAGCAGCTTTATACTGAGTTTCCTTAATGTTTTTGTAACTGCATCCCAGAATATGTCAATGGAAAGAGAAAGAAGCGATGAAGACATGTAATTGACATATAGTTTTGTTTCCCTCCAAAGCTCCTGGGAGACGCAATGGAAGGCAGACATACAGCCGTTACCAGACTCTTGAGCTGGAGAAAGAGTTCCTCTTCAACCCATACCTCACACGCAAGCGCCGTATTGAAGTGTCCCACGCGCTGAGCTTAACTGAACGGCAGGTGAAGATCTGGTTTCAGAATCGCCGAATGAAGTGGAAAAAGGAAAATAACAAAGACAAATTTCCGGGCCAGAGAGGAGAGGCTGAGGCTGAGGCAGAGGCAGAGGCCGAAGAAGAGGGCAACGAGGACGGTGAAGTGGAGGAAGGAGAAGACAAGGAAACGGAAGAGAAAGAGGAAAGCAAGGAGTGATTTTATGGTCTTTTTTATGGTTATATGGCAGATATTGAAGAGGTCTCGCGAATGGGCAATGAAAGAGAAGACGCGCCAATTTTATTACAAACAGTTGGGTCAAAAAGTGAGAAAATCCCCCTCTATACAAAAGTACCCTAAAACCTGCCCAAAGAAAAAAAAGCGTTTTTTTCACCAACACACGAGGACTTTTACCATTAGCGAAAAGTGGATCTGTGTATTTGACAAATTACTCAAAGAGACAGACTAACAGCTACACAATAACCCATCGTTTTACTTAATGAAATGTAAGCAGCATGAGAAGCATATAACGGAATTAAACATTTATTTCATACTTGATGAGGATGTTTGGGGGGTAAAATTGACTAAGATGCAACTAATTGAAATACTGAAATAATTGCATCAGCTTGTCACTTTTAAAAACGATTGGTCTTGTATATAAAATCAGGCCACAACATGCTGACATTACGAATCAAATTGACAGAAGAATAGATTATGTGTTCAGTTTAACACTATTTCTGCAATCCGAATATGGCAATATTGCATTAGTGCCATGTGTACGGAGAAAGGGGGTGGCAAGTGTAGAAAATGCATTCTGTATTACATACTTTATCGATTACTTAACTGTTCTTTATTGTTATTCTATGTGAGTGGGCGAGGTTACAGTTTGTATTTTTTCGATTATTTTATCGGACTCACTAGAGATTGCAATCGTTTGAAAATCTCGAAAGAAGCTACCTAATCATGGGAAATTTGCAATATACATTTCTACCTAGAGATTTCATAGACTCTTGTTTTGTAGTATATTAAACATAAGTTATGTAATTTACCCTTTAAACACTTATTATTATCATCGAGCTCTTCGACGTCTGCGGAAGACATGAATAGCTCGAAGCCAATCTTAACTATTTTAAAAGATTGTGGCACTACCTAAAAACAAAGTTTTGCTAGCAAGAATGAATGAATGAATTTATTCTACATGCTGCTTTGTTGAAAATATTTAGACATTTCCCCCAACAACTTAAACTGCCTATAGAAAATGCACATTTATGTGTAGATCAATAAACACGCTAATTACTACCCTACCTTACCTAAGGAAAGAGAGTCGTTTATCGTGCTGGTGTTATAGCGTTAGATTTGAATTGCACGAGTATACCCTCATGTCGTCTTGTAATCTCTTGATGTTATCATATGCTCGTTTTACTTGTGTCCTCTGTGAATATAGACAAATTCTTGTGTGTCCACGCCATTGTCGTTGAAATCAACAGAAGAATAAACAAGATGGCTCATTCTCTCCGTCTCTTTTTTTATTCTGAATCCACTTGTTGTGAAGTTACAAAATCCCCCCCCCAAAAACTGCATTTTTTCGTTTAAATTAATGTTAAATAGGCTACTACAAATGCAAGACTCAAAATCTTTTTGTAGTATAGCCAATATTCCATGTCTGTGTAGTGTCTGAAATGGAAAATGCAGGCAACAGTAATTAAAACTTATGATGTTTTTATAATTAAAAACTACGTGGCATAGAGTATTATTTGTACGAATGTATGTTCATACAAACACTTCAAGCTTTGAAAGTTTTGTCTCCCAGTACAAAAAAACAACAAACAAACAACAAAAAAAACAATTGCAAATAGAAAATATAGCCAAGTCAAAATTATTAGGGGTTTCAAGGGTTTGTTGACTTTTAATGAGACGTTTAATTACAAATATTTTTAGTTCAAGCAAAATGGCGTGATCAACTTCAGTAAGACGAAATACATAATTTAAATCAGATCAAATTGTGCAAAATATCATGCTTTTATCATTCAATTTTGGTTTCAAGTAATTAGCATACAAAATTTCAACATAATCATGGGCACATCAAATTAATTTTCTCTCAATTATTTTAATTTGACCATCTTAAATTAAAAAGAAAAAAACTTTGTCTTTCCCTTTATTAGCTTGTACTTATTTGAACAATGCCTAAAACTTGGTATAACAAGCACTTCCTGTGTCTGTTTGCCTCTTTAAGAAGAATCGCTTTATGTATTCCCCATTTGTAAGTCGCTTTGGATAAAAGCGTCTGCAAAATGACTAAATATAAATGTAAATGTAATTTCAGTTATTTTATACAATTCCGCCTCTCGTTACAATCACAATCACGCGACAACGTATATTTAAAAAAATCTTTACGTCAGTACCAGTAACAGTTCCAAATAATAGCACAAAATAATAACAAGATTTAAAGTACACTTTGACTTCTATTGTAAGAGGCTTTACTCGAAGCAAAATAATAGCACTGGGAAACATATGAGCGGACAGGTCGCAGGTCTCGGCCTTGTTAGGAGACATTGAAGGAATCTCATTGTTCCTCACCTGTGCTGGTTTTCTATAATGGATAACTGATTAATGTTACTAAATTCCTGTAACTATTCTCACAAATACAGGCTACTATTTTTACGATTTTTAGTCTTCTCTGGTCCAGCATACAGACCAAACTGTTGTCTAACTAAACATAAACTTTACCTTCCATGGCCGTGGGACGCTTTACAAACTATTTATATAGAATACTTATTTAGTGCAAGTTTGGATGTTTACTGAAGGCGCCTTCTAGAGGACAGATGCGCTAGAATATTGTCAATGTCAATGCCTGTCATATTCAAAGACGAGAGGACCCATAAGCAATATTTACATTTGCCTAACATTGCATTTATTTATCAGACAACAAAAATATGACAGAATGTACCGTGGGAACAGGAGATTTCCAATAGCTACAAACGTGTATTTAATCCATGTGCATTTAAATGTAATATATTCAAATATTAGAAAATCCTGGTGTGGCCTACCTTACGTGTGAGTGTTGAAACGTGTTGTCTCTTTTACAACTTTTAATGGCTGGTCATAACAGTAGTCTAGTGCCCAATAAAGCAGCCACAATTAGGCGAGTCGATGACATCACAAAGACGAGGCTAATATAAACAGAATATGGATATAATAATAGAATATCAGAATTTACTTTTAATACCAATGAGATTTACTGGGTATTATAGGCAAATAGCTTGCAACGTGCCAACGCACACCCAAGTAAGGTACTCAAATGTGAGATATTTACAAACGAATATTACAATTCTGTATCTCAAAACATAAATCGATACGAATGATTAAAGTGTAGCTACAGATAGGCGCTTAAAATCTCGATATAAGCGACATCTGCATAGATACGTTTACTTTTGCAAAGCTAAGACTTTCGCACGTTTTCTTGGATTTGCATGTATGCTATAATCTAATACTGATAGTAATAAATAACGTAATCTGTAAAAAGTGGTAACCATTAATCCATAAAATGAGTTTTGATGGTAAAAATTAATGTATTTAGGTTGATTCAGTTATGTTAAATAATATGTTTTACTTGAATAAAACCAGTTAACAGGGATATTAACAATTGTAAGGTACCATTTTGAATGTAATTGTTAATTTCACTCTCCTTTTGTTTTTATGGTGTTGGATTGTCCCCTGTTGTAAAAAAAAGAAGATATTTTTAGTTAAGGCATAGACCTTTTCAGGAAGTTCCTGTGGTAGTGACAATTGTAGTGGTCATTGTCCATCCGCCTTGCCTTTGTATTGCACTGCTGTTACATTCCAAACGAGGGCTTTACTATACCTGCAGTAAACTTTATTGGTGGTGTAAACCCGACAGTGTCGCATCCGGGCAGACGTTTTTGCCTTTTGATTTCTGTGCAGTGCAGACAGGCTAGAACAAGACACAAGGAAAGCAACGTGGACGTGGGACTGCTTTAAGTGTATGTATGCATGGGTGCATGTATATGTTTGTGATGTATTTTATTTCTTAAACTTTTATAATAGTGGAAGTTGTCATATGTACTCATATTTACTCTATTTGTGGTTGTTGTGCTATAAAATTAAGAAAATCGTAGTGAAAAATCTATTAATTAAAGGGAAAAACTTACCCGGCTCTTGGCCATGCGCTTCAGTTAAATAATTGTGCTATTTTATTTTTTTTTCTAAATGCAGAATTCGATATTTGTATATCAATTTGCATAGTGTTTATCTTTGTGGTAAAAAACTAAAAAGATATAGGGTGAAATGAAGCAGTGAAAATAAATTAATTTGAGGAGAAACTTATATGGCTTACATGGACTTTGTTAACTTTTGTCGACTGGTTTATCTATGAAATATTTAAGTTAAAGCCTATTAATGTCATAAAATAGACTTGGCGTTTTGATTTGCTTTTGTTTTTGCTCAGTTACAATGTATTACATGTTAGAATTACCTACTTGAAGAATGTTTAAGGCAAATATATATTTTAAATTGCGAATCACTTTTGCAATTAATGATGCTAATACCATTCAATTAACCACTCAAGATCATATAACGAATTTCGTTTATGGAAAGCAAATGACCAGCAACTATGTTGATAAATAGCGTTAGCCACTGAAAAATAAGGTAAAGCCTAAACGTGTTTTATTTGCCTGCACCATAATTCAACACTGAAGTGTGCATTTCTGAACTTTAAAATTGAAGGACATCTCAGTTCAGAAAATGTTACAGTCTTGGAACATGCTGAAAATATTAGCTTTTTTATTATATTATATTATATTATATATATATATATATATCTATATATATATATATATATATATATATAAAATAATAATAAATATTATATATATTGATTTGACAACAATGTAATATAGCCTGCTGTCGGACGGAAAAAAAAGAGGCGTCTTTTTTAGAATTAATAGCATTATTTGTTCAGTGCAGATATTTGACAGCACAAGAGCAGTCAAAATTTTGCGGTTCTTTTAAACATGGTAAAAGTATTTTTGTAAATACATAATTCAAAATTCAAAAGAACTGCAATACTTAGCAACTATTTTAATTGTATTTTGTTCTCTTTTACAAGTGCTTCTATACTCAATGAATACATCCATTTGTAGGCTAAATGATAATTTTGTGAGAAGTTTTTGACGTAATAAACGCATCGATGTGATCTTTATAATTATTTTGTTCTTATAAATGCTTTTTGAAATTATGTGATTATTTTAACTTTATCTTAAACAAGTGCCTATTATGAGAACTATATGTATCCCAGTGATTCTGAGTCATGCTTTAATGTGCTCCGAACTGCTACAGACAAACTCAACCAGCTTCTGGGAACGATGAGCCTAAAACAAAATCTCTAAAGGGTCAAATGGGGTAAATAAGATTAGATTTAGATAGTAGATTAGATTAGATTAGTATTAGATTAGATAGTATTAGATTTTTAGACGTTTAATTTTGAATAGTAATCCTATTTATTTGTTTATTTTAGCAAAATGGAGTTATGAGTATACAAGGCAGTGGGTATTTCCTTTTTATATTCACACATTCTCATGAGCAAAATAGGGCTTGAACAGGTTACTAACACAACTAATAGGCCTACACTTTTTTTGCATTATACTTTTTTCCATTATAGTACTGTTCCACAATTTTCAGAATATCCACTGTCACAAAATGTTAATGTTATCATTAAGCTTTAATAGCATTAGACTAATAAATAATTTTTCACAATATGACGAATATAGGCTAATGCTATGTTATCAGTGCCATCAAGCAGAAAATAAAAGGAAAAAGGAAGAAGAAAATGGGAAATGCGATCTTTGAGAGAGGGTGAAACGTAACGCATTCCTAGTTGTTTAGAGGGGGAATTTACAGCTAAGTAATAAAAGTTTACGACTGAATGCACGCGGTCATTGGTTGCGTCAGACCACGTGGTACTCACTCTATGAACATGAACTTTGTGCTGTTGTCTTCCCCTGGATCTCCCCATCTATCGACTTGCGAGCTCGCGGTGGTGTTGATATGATCTTAGCACCAGGCATTTCACCCGTTTTCTGTTTACTAACTAGCTCAGGCGGATTTTTAAAACGCTCTATAACACCATCTTGTCTCGCCTGTTTCATCGCTAGCAATGACTGACTGTCCGCAGACGTCGCCGCCTCCCCAGTCTCCTTTCTACCCGTCTCATCCCCTAGAGGGGAAAACAACCATGATAGCTGGAGCGTGAGGGGTTAGAGTGCGTAAATATGATAATTTCTCCTCGAAAGATTACATTTTTCCTGAGCACAGGAGAATGGGATCCTAGTGCCGTTGTCTAGTTTGAACTGCTTGCACCACCGAACGTGCGTCACACAGACAACAGCGAACGCTGGTAAGTAAATGATTCTGCGCTCCTTATTGGCTTCTTACAGACCCGCAGCTACAGAATATGAAGATTTGACAGCACTGTATTCGAGTCAAAAGAGATGTGCAAGAGTGGCATGCAATGTATGTAAACGTACTTCTATTGTGGCGATACTTTATTGATGTGAACGCACAGTCTCGTTGACAAGTGACTTGTGTTCTTGCTTTCTGGTCCTATTGTTGACTTTTATTTGTCTCGGCGACAATGAATATAATATTTCTAAGTTAAGTTGTCCAAACGGGTGTGGTTGTGAGCTTGTTTTCAAACAGTCAAATATACGCTTGGTCAGGTTTTGTATTTGATTGTGGTTATTTGATACGGGTGCATAGGCTACTGGATACTTGAGCTTGCATTTGTTTACTCTGCATGACTTAATAGTAGGCTATAGCTTTATAAAAATGTGCAAATGAGATACATAGAAAACTGATGAATGTCAGGCCTTTTACCAAAAACTGTATTCAACCCATATTATGGGACTATGACTTGCACTCGTCGGACTATGAGTATTCTGTCGTAGACTATAGATTACATTTTAGTGTAGCCCTAATTCATTGCTATAAGTCATTGGAAAATGTTAATTATTTATGAGTGAGATATTAATGAGTGAGTTATATTTTGAAAGACAGGGCAAAACTGTAACTAGTCTCGTTAACTTGTATTCAAAATGATGTATCCTGGTTGTGTCCGAGTTGTAATGACAAAAGAGTGTCAAACGTTCACACAATCATTTACACTTGATCACCTACTCGCATACCTGTAAAGCATAAAGGCCTTGTGGTACATAGCAAACAACTCATTAAACGATATAGGTGAATCTTATTTTTTACGGAATCAGGATCAACAACCCCTCTCTCTCTCTCTCTCTCTCTCTCTCTCTCTCACGCACACGTGTTCAATCATCCAACACTGTCATTCCTTGAGGACTAAATCAAACAACACTGCCACCTTGTGCCTGCTCCATATGCAATGCATTATACAGAGCCTAAAGTCAGGAAGAGCAACTGCCCACATAAAATTCAGATCTTAATGTGTTTGGCATTTGCTGGTGTCGCTATGTATGTAAATAGAATTTGCATCATACATTTGCATCAAAAGCTTTGCTTTAATAGCGTTCTCATCATGTAGATTCATATTAATATACTCATTTGAAAAAATATTTAAAGAAATATTCATAATATTTATTATGTGTGTATGGTGGCTTTTTACTAATTAATATTAGTGATAAATTAATTATTATTAAATAATACAATTTCAAAACACAATTACAGAAACACAGTCCGTTTACTTTTTTAATTCGTTTTATTGCCATCTTATGCCATGATAATAAAACAATACTGACAAACATGAAGCTTTAGATTGAATAGCCAATGAGCTATGTTATTATGGGATAGAATGTTAATAAAATCCGTTGGTACTCCACTGAATCAAAAAATTAGAGCTGCGATCTTCCGTCATGGGCCTCTTGAAATCCACATATGAGGCTGGAATGGGGGGGAAGCAAAGAAATGTCAGCAATAAAACCAGTTATTATGAACATGCATCTGCTGCTGGTAAAGACATTTTTTAGTAATGGAATTGTTAAAAATAACTTTTTTTATTTGTGTACTGTTTATTTGTAACATTAGAAGTGTTAAGAACAGCGATTTTTTAAATAAAGAAAGATCGTCTCATTTAAAGCTAAGTTTGTGTGAACTCATTTTCTCAATTTTTTTTTAAAGCTTGAGAGGTTATTTATTAAGGCAGAATGCTTCTGTGTGGGCTTGCATATGGTTCGTCGATGTGCATGTGTGTATTTGTGTGTAAGTGAGAGACAGAAAGCGAGTGGAGGGCGGGGCTGATCTACTGTGAAGCTCCTCTTTGCCTCGAAATAATGACTGTCTTTTGTTTGCCATTAAAAATGGAGTCTATTTCCTATTAACTAATCCTTGTGCTTGTACGTATATAAGGTGCATAAGATTTATTCATTTGTGTATTACAGTTATTCTTAAGGTTAATAGCAATGTTCTAAACAGGTTTATGAAATTGACACATTTATTACCATCTGACTATTATTTGTGTAAACTTTGAGCCAGTCTCGTGTCTGCCACCGCTATTGAATTTGAATCATAGAAGGGCATAATTCAGAGTTGCCACGAAAATGAAAACAAATTCCAGGCGAACTTTCAATTCCAAACATTTCCTTACAAGAACCGCAGGGCAATGTGAGTTCGCTCTACTTCAAAACATCTTATTCATGGAGGTCATTACGCGGCCACATAATTTCACAGAATTATCTTGTGCTAGTTAAAACCCATAATGCCCCTTCGGGTCGTGTGTTGTTATAAGTGCTTAGCTGCACATGAAGCTCTGTTACAGTTGTCACGTTACTATTATGGATTTTGTTTTTGCATAGATACATCGACATAGATGACAGGGTAGGAAAGTTGGGCTTGGATAAGAAAGCTAGAAGACTCATCGTTGGAATTTGCAATTGTGAACATCCGTTACAAATAAATAGGCCAATGATAACATTAATTTAATTCTCGAGAATGTGCAGACTAGGCCATTACCGACACAGTTAGGATGCGCATTGCTTGCTTTTTTCCAGATCATCATATCACGTATATTACGCATTAGAAGTAAGTACGATTTTGGCGCACATTAGTGCGTAGTTTCGTAGAGTGTAAAGAGAATACAGGCCAAACGGGATGTCTATTTATTGCCTCTTCAAACGCTAAAACACAACCGTGCGATTTGTCTTAAGGGCTGCAATAAAACACTTAAAGCTCTTTCTCTCAGTCACATCAACATACCAACTGCAGACTAAGTGTGGTGTGTTTTACTCGCTACTTCATTCACCAGACTGATGCTGTAAAATAGATCACATTATTAAAAATCTTCCCATCAAAGGCTTACAGTTCAAAGTCGTTGATCATCAAAGATTCAGATATATAGATACAACCTACATTTAGTATCTGATCTCAATTCCGCCAAACTACACGTCGAAGATTATAGTCTGGTCATTTACTTAAACAATTAAATTATTTCCGAATTGATAATGCTTCTTTAGTTTGATTTTAGCAGCGTGCTTTCCTGTAGACTATCTAAATATTTTTGCGTATCAATGGCATATCGTACTAGGGTACGTGAAATGTAGGCTAACTAAATTATATTAAAAAAAAATATATTACAAATATAATTATTTGCTGTAAAAAACGTTTATTGGGCATTTCAAAATAGTTGAACTGGCAACTGTATTCAATTCCACAGTCTGAAAAAGGCTATGAATGAAATATGGTCAAACGTGAGCACCGCGTTTTTCACGGCAGAAATATTTTTTATTACGCTTATATCATTACTTTAATTAGGTTTCTTTCCAAAGTATACATGGTGTACTATTGTATAAATTAAATCATAGTAATATGTTATGGTTCACACCGCCATAATGACTACTAGCCTATATTTAGTGTATTCATTTTGTGGCCCGTAATTTTATTTTTGTATTTTTTAATTACTTGTATTGCAGCCCGGTTAAAATTATTATTATTATTATTATTAGTATTATATACAACTACTACTACTAGCTATAGTATAAACGTCAATTAATTAACTTCGGAAGATATTTAATCATATTCATATGCAGCAGTCATAAACTGATGAAATAGCACTTACCATATTGGTGTTTAGATATTCTCCTTGTAGAGATTTGCCTAGAAGAGTTACATTTTGTCGCTCTTAAATTTTGTCCAAAATATGACAACCCATCAAAAACATTAATCCTTGATATTGATTGATCCCGGTTGTAGGTAGGCTACGTTAGGATATAAAGAAATATTGTATGCATTTAATCAGTCGTTAAGCAGATTAGCCTGTTTTATAGCTGCTAAATGCCTTTTCTCAATGTCGGGCTGGAAGTAAATTTTACTGTTCTGTCAATCTCGTGTTTTGCGCACCTCTTTCTAAACCACTGTTTTTGGCCTCACACGTTCCGTCATGTGGCATGCATTAAGGGCATGGAGCATAACCATTCGGTTAAAACGAGTCCTTTTCGCATCACTGATTCTTTAAACATGATAACATAAACTGAGCTTTCCATTAATGTAGCTGCAATTATTTAATAAAGCAGAACAGTTATATTTGTATTGTTCAACAGATCGTTTGCATAAATGATCACTGTAAGAAATTCTGTAAAAAATTAACCATCTAAATTAAATTAATAGTCAAAAGTACTTAAATTTGGTAAAGATGTCTCAGTATTATTTTTATTCATAATCATTCTGCATACCCTACAAAGTTACATGCTAAAAAAAATGAGCAGCTTTCTGTCCACAAGATAAGAGACTCGCTGCACAGCCCCCATACATTCAAAGGGATAATTGCCTCAGAGCTGGAAGTCCTCAGTTGGTTTTGTGACTTTTATGGCACCAAGGCGCGTTTGACGCATTCTTTAGTAAGATGCCCCTTCCCCTCCTTACTCAGGTTCTTTTTACCATTGAAATTATCAATACATTACAAATGGGGAAAGGAAAAGAACAGACGTTTCCCCTTTAGCGCAATAAAAGCCCGAGGAAATCGGAGAGAGAAACAAACGTTATAGGGAAATATCTACTGAATAACACAAAGAATAGTGTAGTCCTCTAACTTGTTGACTGACGACAATGCCGCAAATATTTATAATAATATGATGTAAAATGTGCATCAGCAGATTTATTCACAGTTTTTTGAATGAATGAATTTCGTCTTGAAAAAGGGAGGGCAAACAGTATCTGTGTAGATAAGGCGGGTAGCAGCCTTGTAGCAATTAGCCCTTGGTCATTTTCTTTTTTAAAACAAAGGGTTCTATTTAGAGGTTAAAATTTGAGTTACATGATCCACCGAGTAGTTGTAATGAAGTAATAAAGTTGTTGCGTCGAGAAGAAATAGGCTACATATAGTTATGATTAGTATTGTCATATTATAAAATATAAATATATACAGCTTGGTATAAGTCAGCGACAACAATCAACTGTAAATGTGATCTTACAGGTAATTCATTAAGAAGAAAATTAGCTCGTTGTAAAACGCAAGTGTAAATGTATCATTACAATACACGTGGATAAGCTTTGTACCGGCGCATGGGACAGATTAACTCGGTGATTAATGCACAAAAAGGCATAATTGTTCGTGTGAGTGCCTATTCTGTATTTTTGTGTGTGTTTACTTAAACATTATCAACTGAAGCCACATGGATAAGAAGCTACAAGCTCGATATTCCTCTGTACACAGCGCATTCAATTGGCTGAAAGTGGTCAGGTGACGCTGTCATATTGTCCTTCCATGAGCCAAGCCTTGGCTATAACACTTGCTTTGCGCGTCTTAACCGGAGACTGGAAATTAATATTATTGAAATCCTTCTGAAGTTCATTTGAAAGAGAGTTAGAAAAGCAGGCTGGATACGTGTGTATATGACAGAAGGAAGCAGAGCACAAAGAAAGAAAGTGTGAGATTAAGAGAGGGGAAATAAGATAGGAGGGTGAGTTGATGAGAGGGCGATAGGAAAGGTATGAATTCGTATTTCGCGAACCCGTCGCTATCGTGCCATTTATCTGGTGGGCAAGAGGTTTTGCCCAACATGCCACTGAACACGACCACATATGATTCAGTCAGACATTTTTCGTCGTATGGCACCACAGTGACCCAAAACCGGATTTATGCGTCCCCTTTCTATTCACCTCAAGATAACGTTGTGTTTGGATCAAGTCGAGGACCGTACGAGTATGGATCTAACGTGTTTCTTCAAGATAAGGATGTGCTTCCCAGTTGCAGGCAAACTAGTATGGGACTCAATGCGCAGAGCCACGTTGCCCAGGAGTACAACCTGGAACAAGCTCGTGCAGGAACACAGGAACAGAAAGGGAACAACATTCAGATCTACCCGTGGATGCAGCGCATGAACTCGCACAGCGGTGAGTTTTTACTGCGACTTGGGACATACCCTGGTGGAATTGGTCTGTTTTACGATACGTTCTATGAAAAGAGTAGCTACATTTTATGGCCTCATAAACCACTACTAAATCATCAGACTATAAAAGCCCCCTTTTCCAGAGAGGGGAATCCCATTTGGCTACCTCCTTTAATACTCGAGTGCCAAAATGATTTCAAAAACTTGTGCAATAAGTGTGAGTGCGTTAGAAAAATATACAACAAAAAGTACATTTTGAGCCATTTTAAGAGCATGCACTAGTATGTTAAAATGTATCTTAGCTCTTCCGATGTACTGTTTGAAAAGAAAAACACTATAGCAAAGTTAGTTGAAAGAAATGTTTTAGAAACACTGAAAATCGAAATGTTAACGTTTCGCATTGCTTTGTGACTGCAATATGCGTCAAGTGCTGCGTAAATACATTATTTTGCCAAATTGTTATATTAGTAACGTTATACATTTTTAAAAATTGTAAATACGCACAGAGTAAATTATTCCACCGGGATTTCAAACGTGTGTTTTAAATAGCATTTATAATTAAGAATTTCTCTGTGTGTGAACTATTTAACTTATTTTCACTTTTCTCCACAACAGGAGTTGGGTACGGGTCAGACAGAAGGAGGGGTCGCCAGATTTACTCCAGATACCAAACCTTGGAACTGGAAAAGGAATTTCACTTCAATCGGTATCTAACCAGACGCAGACGCATCGAGATCGCCAACGCTCTGTGCCTAACCGAGCGTCAAATCAAAATCTGGTTCCAGAATAGGCGCATGAAATGGAAGAAAGAGACCAATCTAACTTCTACTGTACCGGGGAGCGAATCAACGGGTACTCCTCAAGAGACCGAGAAGGAGACCGAGGAGGAAACCGAGGAAGCTAAAAAAAAAGATTAGGAAATCCATTTCTCGTTCTCGAACGCCTGTTAACTGCAACGTAACTACCTAAACTCTGAGAATTTGCAAATATTAATGCATGGACTGTATACTCTGCTATTCCTTTGACTGCCCCCTCCTCCTCCGACCTGAATACCATACACAAGCTCTACAACAACCACCACGCCACTAACATATACACATGTTGAAACAAATCACTTCTCTTTGTATTGAAAATATCTCATTGGCTGCGTGGTGACAATGCCACAGATGAACTATTTGTGTGGTTCTAGTATTATCATGTTGCATAGGCTAGTAGAAATTACATTAGATGAAAATGTATTCGAATTTGATTAGTAGGCTACGTCTTCCCTTAAGCCTCTGAACAGTACCCGAAGCATTCCAGAAGTGAAGGAAACCTCTTATATGCACATTCATTTTTTTTGTGGATGCATATTTGTACAATGAAACAAGCACTGACGGGATGAACTATACTACCTAAATCCTTAATGCATTTTTTGTCTTTTTCTTTTTTCTTAATATTGCCTTTGCCCTGTCAGTGTTCTGTTGTTCAAAATGCCGCTGTACTGGCATTAACTATTGAGAGAACTTCAAAAAATACATTTCATTATACTTGTAGTTGTATGCATATAAACTTGTCTTAAAGTGAGAATCACACCCATATGAAAACAAACATATACCTTGTTAAGCAATTATATTGTTTGTGTAAACTGTGTATTATTTAATAAAATTCTTGAAAACAAAAAACTGTATTGTTTTAATTTTGACCATCTTTGCGCTCTTCACGCACCATAAAGGGGTTCAGAACTGAGTAAAAATGATAAGGCTTTATACACTTCTTCGTTTTGAAGAAGTTTTTATTTACGAACTTTTAGGCCCACATATTTCTGAGAGTTTTTGATTCAAATTCACATTAACAACAAATACAATTCAGGTTACATCGGAGTTTGGTTTATTCTGTAATTGTACTAATTTAACTACAATTGAATTAGTCCAAACTACAATTATTTGAATGGAATAATTCACCTAATTATTGTTAATATACCTAATGATTAATGTATGTGACGACTTAACAAGTTTCATTTAATAAATAAAGCATTGCTTATTTCATGACACGGCGACAATGTTTGACAGACAAAAACCTTTCTAACCACGTTTGCTTTGCATCTAGTGGCATAACGCTGAATCGATTGTTCTGCGATAAATAATAACGTGGGTTTTGGGATGCCGCTGCAACAAATGCACATGTATTGAGGCAGTGTAAAGTTCTCTTATGATCACAATAGACATAACTTCTCAAATTCTGAAGAAAAAAGTAATACACACACACACAAAACACTCAAAAACTCAAGACATTACTGTGAAACTGGAGATAGACACATTTGTCATATATGTAACTAATGTGATAATAGTATACTCCATATTTTTCATATTGCCTTGTCATTTGATGTGTCATAACATCGTATCGCATCGTATCTTGTCCATCATCTTTGCACAAGTCTGTGTGTGTGTGTGTGAGGCCGCTCTGTCCAGTATTAGACGCCAGATGACGCTCTTGTCTAACGGTCTCGCCCTTTTTAGCCCGGACCCTTAGATGATTTCCATACTGAGAAGTTATCGGACACGTTTCCCTGTCTATCAATAACCTCTTGGGGATCAAGCCAATTTATGAGTGGCCAGGAGCTGCACGTGATTCTATTTAAACATCCCATATTTGGGCATTACACGTCGTATCAAGAAAAAAAAGAAAATGATTTCCTCCACCTATAAATCCTGCTCTTTTTTAGGACAAACCTAACGTCCTCTAGAAATACAAATAAAGCTCAATAAACAAATAAAACGTCTAAACAACTTATGTATACTTTATTAGCTGATTCCGTCTCTGCCGTGACCGAGTGCTTTTTGTGAGTCTCTCCAAGGTTATATATTTTTGGAAATAGAATGAGCTCATACGTTGGAAAGTCGTTTTCTAAGCAAACGCAAGACGCCTCCTCTTGTAGAATGCACACTTTTGGCAACTATGGAGCTCACTCTGAGTTCCACGAGTCCAATTACGCGTACGAAGGACTTGATCTCGGCGGATCGTTCAGTTCTCAAATCCCCTCCAACTCTTTGAAACGGGAGGCGATAAACACAATCGACCGTGCAAGGAGCAGTGCAGCAGTTCAGCGAACACAGTCCTGTTCAGCTCTGGGCTCTCGTAGCTTTGTAAGCACTCACGGGTACAATCCCCTCAGTCACGGACTGTTGAGCCAAAAAGCCGAGGGGAATATGGAAGTTATGGAGAAGCCCAGCGGCAAGAGCCGCACAGACGATATCAAAATGGAGACTACTTCAGCGATAAAGCAACAAACTAATTCGACTCAGCGTCAGAACCAGTCGCAGCCGCAGATATATCCGTGGATGACAAAGCTACACATGAGCCACGGTAAAGTTACGTTTAAAGTTTGTTTTAGAAGAGGAAAACTGCACGCATCTCATCCTCGTCATTGCATCTCCTTCCTACCCTGTTTTGTCGCTCCATATTTTTCCTCTAGAGTTTTATAGGCCAAACGCAGGAAATAATAAAACTAGCGGCCGTAAATTTTATGACAAAGGCATCTATTGCTCGTAAACCTGTCCTGTTACTGTGAAGAGGTGATCTCCGGTCAAATTTATGGAGAAATAATTGGTTTAAGAAAAGCAAAAAAATCATAACATGTAAATTTACGTATTATTTCTTGCTTTAAGAATTAAAGGGAGTTAACTTGTTATTTAGACTAAGTGAAGTGGGATTTCAAACGAATCTTTGCATACACATGCATTTTGTAAAGTACAGCAAAACTATTGTCAATTTGCATTCTCTAAATAGTGAGGCATTGCAATCGCAGTGTCTTTTTTGCTCAGCTTTTACAATATTTTGTGTCAGTATGCTCGTGGCCTTCTCACAGTTGTGATTGTTTCATTACGTTTGTGTTATTTCTGTGCATGATACTTTCTTATTTCAGAATAAATAAATATTAGCGTCATACCACCTGTGCACTGTTTTCATTTTGGATTTCATAATGCTTGATGTTTTCATATTACATTCTATGGACTGTGTTTGGTGGCAACTTCATCAAGGATTATGAAAATTACTTGTATAATAATATGCATGAGGACGACAGTCGATCAAATTTTACAAATAAGGTAACCCAATATCTTTCTGATGCCACCTCAGAATCTGATGGTAAAAGGTCACGAACCAGTTACACCCGGTACCAGACTCTGGAGTTGGAGAAAGAGTTCCATTTCAACCGATACCTCACACGTCGCAGACGTATCGAGATTGCCAATAACCTCTGCTTGAACGAGCGCCAAATTAAAATTTGGTTCCAGAACCGTCGCATGAAGTGGAAGAAGGACTCAAAGTTGAAAGTGAAAGGAGGACTATAATAACGTGGTGTACGGCTTCGGCTTGAAAATAAAGGCAGTGTTAAGCTGTACTGAAACAACAAACGATTTAAAATAGATTTTCTTGTTGACAACAGTTGATGTCTTTCGTTTGTCTACAATATCATGTTGTTATGTGAATATGTCCATATTTTCAATATTTATTGATAGTGCTCCCTCTCCAGAGTGCGGGAGGTGCTAATTTGAATAATGTATGAGCTTAAACTTTATTTGAATATGCTTTACTAAAATCACTTGTATCAATAACCTACATAATATACCAAGGCCTGCGTCCAGTTACGTTGACTTAAATGTAAGTGCAAATAATGTGGTGCTTTGCTTGAACATTCATCAATTTGCCCATTGCATTTGATGGGGACTTGTCTTTTTATCCATTGTACTTTCTGTCGTAAATACATCTATACAACTATAATATCCACACAAGGATGGTAAACCGCAGGTGATGACAATGCAACAACTATAGTGTCATATTAATCGCTGTGTATCGTTGTCTGTCAGCCAGCAGCCAAATGGTAATTTTCTCTTGACGATTATGTCTGTTTAAATACTGTGCAATCAGAACAATTTGCTCTTTTACTGTGTTTTTGGGGACTATTTTTTTCAGGCAGGTACACTGACTTTTGTTTCTATACACTACACTTGAGGAGCATATATAGGGCTTCCTGTAACGACTGTAAGGAGTGGCTTATTGATACCTCTCATACCAAACAAGCTACACGACCTACTTTTGTGTGAACCGCATTTGTTCTATGATCCATTATTTCTGTTATTCCAACCGTTTGTTTTCGAAGTTTCACTGCTAAGCCACATCGATAATTTTCCAGTCAGTAATGTATTATTACAGTAATAAGATTAAATTGTCAATAGTGGCAACATATCAGAAAGTTTCTTCAGTTCTGGGTTAAAAGCCATCTGTGTCCAATAAAACGTCCAATGTGGTATCATTGTAAATAAACTTGATTAACCGTAAAGAATATCCTATTGTTAACATTATTTTGTCTTATTATTTGTCTGTTGAAGCAACAGGAACAAAAAATGAGTCTTTCAATGCATTTTTGCACTCAAGGCCCGTTTGATAAAAAAGTTGAGAGAGGAAATCGTTCTACGCGAATTTAATATGGTTTTGATAAATATTCGTGCGTCCATCGAGGACCAAGTCTGAATGTGTATACTTACACTGATGAGACATGATTGAATCTTAACGCTCTGGTCACTTATTTACAGTAGCCCTTAAACGGAGGCACATAAAACTTTATGACCCCAATAAACTTTTACAGCACTTCCTCTCACCCATCAGACACTGACAACTGTTTCCTTTTTTAACAGATCGGCGGAAGTTTACACAAACATTTCAAAGTGACGTTTTGGTACACTGAACTCATAAAAACAATAAAATAGTTTGCACACTTAATCAGATACTGTCCAACTAAATTATGAATACACGAATTATTTTTCGAAAATGCATTTGCAGTATGATACAACAGCGTTATTAATCGTCCATCGTGTGAAGCACATAATTAAATACGTTAAGAGTGAATTGCTCATGCTACTGCATTATTGTTGAAATTTGTCATTTAGATAATGAGACATATGATGTCAGTCACCCTATGCGCCGAAATCATGTAATCCAGGCCCGTGTCAAGCAAAGCCTGCGTGTACAAATTTTCTGGCTCGTTCTACACTCAGGCTCCTTTCCTGTTTGTTTGGCATATTTTAGTTTTTAATTCATGCCTTCTCCGAGCTCGATGTAACTTATTTGAAATGTTACGGAACATTTTAATCGAAATATTTCTAAAGATTATGTATGACTGTTAACATTATATACACACTAATCTGAAAATAAAAACAGGCAGCCAGTCAATTTATACTACTGTTTCAAAAGTGCTTTCATTTTAGAATGGTCTCACTCACCTATGTTGGAGATTCAATGTAAATTTCCACGCTTCTTTCAATTTCTACACTCGCTTTCTTGACCGTATGGGCCACATTGCGAGTTACTGTGGTTACTATGTTGCTTTTTACACAAACCCCTCTTTTTTTAGCTCTCTTGCCACGTATTTTGAAGTTTTGAGGGTTATTTATGCCAATTGCCCAAAGCAGGACCAGTGAGTGGTGCAGGAAGAGCACGTGGGGTCATTAAAGTGGGTTTTATGGCCTGCAAGACCTGACAAACCCTCAATATATTTACATCATATATAACGTTAACTGTCCGTAATCGCAGCTGTTGGCTAGTCTTATCTCTGAGAGAACGGCTTAGAGCCTGTTAGTGTGGGTTACTCGCGTCAGGGTCTGTAGAAGTTCGACTCTCCCAAATGGATCCCAGGCGGCTGCAGTAAGTTAATAATCTTGTTTTCCTCTATTTAATTAAATATGTACTTTCCTCCGCAACACCCTCGGGAATTAATCAAGGATGTAATTTAATAGTTCATGGAGAAATTGTGTCAAGTGATGCGCAAATGTGTCCGCATCTGTTCAGTTTTGATCAATTTCAAAGGTCTAGAGTGTACGTTTGTGCATTTGTATATTACTGTTAATTTGGCATTGATATAGAATTATTGTTCTGGCAAGAGCGTCAAATCTAATTCTGTATACCATGATTCTTATGTACTCAAAAGAAAAGCATCTTAAAAGCATTGTACATGTGTAAAATCTTTTGCCTTGGATCGTAATTTATATGCCCCTAAGTATTTGCGATCTGGTACCACAGAATGTGCGTATATAAAAATACCCCAATTTTGTACTCGAAAAGTGCTTAGTTTGTGCCTAGGATGCGTATGTTGTGTTCCCCGTGCAGGTGCCGGACCGTGCGGCCGCTCAGTGCTCTGGTCTGGTTTTGCCGCTGACTTGCTAGCCACCAACAATCACAACACCCCCTGTCCCCCCCTCAGCGAGCGCACCAGCCCCTCGGCTCTTCTCGCTCGGACATCCTGTGCGGTCCTTTGCCAGGCAGCGAAAGTCGTTCTCCGGTGTTGTGTAGGTCTAGGGGTCCTGTACCGGGGCCCCCGGTGCCCCACTTGATGGTGCAAACGTACCGCGTCCCTTGCTTACCCACCTATCAATCACAAAGAGACACCAAGAATGCCATGCCCACTCATACTCACTTGCTTACACAGGCACCTGAAGAAGTCTCTTTGTCTCCAAGCATATGCCAGTTCTTTGTCTGGGTCTTCCTCCCCACGGCCGATCCCCCCCACCCCCATATGCCGTGGTCTTATTGACCAGCTGCTGGCCCTCCCCCCCGCTTGCCCATTCTTCTCTACCCCTGGTACTGCCCCAGCTTTCCGCAGTCTTCACCTTTTATGTGTGTGCTGGCCCCCGCAGCGTCAACTGCTCTGTTCCTCCCCTCTGTTCTCTTTCCCTCTGTGCCCTGTGCTCCCCCTCCCGCACTTGCCTCCGCGACCCCCGGGGCATCGGCCCCTCCCCCACGTGCCCTCTTCACCTTCCTGCTGTGTTTCCCCTTCCTGTGGGGCCCTGCCCCCCCAGTGCTCTCTTTTTGAGGCCCTTCTTTCCCTCTCCCCCTTCCTCCCCCCCCCCTTTTTGACCTCTTCTGCACAACCACCCTAACCCAGTTACCGACATGCCCCCTAATTAGTGTGTGTTTTTTGCCAGAACAATGTCTTTTTCTCCTTGTCCCCCCCTCCCCTGACAGACCTCCCTCCCTTTCCCACACCCCGAATCGAACATACACACGGACCCCTTCAAAAGACCCCAGCCACCGTCCCCCTCCCCATCATATCTTCTCATCCCAGGACATAATATTAGAGAGCACCTATAATTCATCAAAAAAAGACAAGTTCCCTTGCCCCTTTTCTTTCCCTCCCCTCTCTCCCTGCTGTTCCTGAGGTCGGCCCCTGCCACTTTTCGTTTTTTTTTTCCGCCGCCGTCCCGATTTCCGAGACCTTGTCTTCGTACGCCGCCCTGAGTCACATCCCACTTGGCTCTCAGGCACAGCTTTAATCTTCCCCCTCATCCCCCCCCGCCGTTTTCCTTAACCCCCTGTGGGCTCGCCTTCCTGTCCCCTCCTTTTCTGGTCTTTTCCCCTCTCTGTTATGAGCCCCTTCCGTTTATTGTTTTCCCCCAGAGCCCCCACCGCGAGTATACCCCCGATGCACGGCCAGAACACAAGTTGGGGGGGTTGTTGTGGTGTGTGTGTGGAGGTTAGGATTCATAGACGGGAGTTAGGACATGCGGGACCATGGCGCTACTGGAGCACAAGGTTCTTCGATAGAGCCTCATCGCCCGCATGAGACAGATTCCCCATGTGTTGTTGGAGATGATTGGTGGAGAAAGGCTGCGAGGGGAGGGTTTAGTTGTGCAGAGGAACATTGCGTGAAGTTTTCAGAAAGGAGAAAGTTGAAAGAATCACTGATTGCATTTTGTGGTATCCAAACATAGAAAACAATAGAGTGTAAAGACCAGACCTAGCTCTGTCTTGTAAGCCTGTGGCTGGTTGTAAATACTGCTGAGTTGTAAATTCCATGGCTTGCCAAAGTTCTTTCCTCCAGGCTCAAATAAATGCCTTTTTGTTTTGTGTGTGTTTTTTCCAATTTATTAAAAGCAGTAGGAGGGGTTTTAGCTGATATCAAGTGTCATTTGTAAAATATTGAATTTGATAGAACTTCAGCTAGTATTAAGTTAAAGTTGGTATTAAGTTGAAGTTGATAAGGTTACTTGTATAAGCAAGAAATATCTTAGCCTAAGTGTAAGTCTAAGTCTGTCTTATTTGATATTCTAACAAAAACATAGATTCAATTATCAATGTTTACCAATCCATTGGCGGTAATCAATCATTATTGTTGTAAATTATACACACATGAATGTTTATAATATATTCAAGAATGTTACATATCACTTTAATAGTCAATTTCTATACATTTTCATTCATATCTTTAATTTTTAATGTCTATATTTCCCATAAATCAGAAATCTAGAAACATTTAAAGAATGACATATAAAAAATATAAATATTTTTTAATTGTTCTTTTATTATTATTATTATTTTTTTTTACATAGATGCCTTTTTCAGATTATGTTGTGTTCATATTTATGTGTTTACTCAGTTATCTAAGAATAACAATGCTGACAATGACATCATATGAATGTACTCCACTGTTTTTATCACATCAAAGCAGAAGTGTATAGCTGATATCTGTTGATACCATTTTTGGCTCAGAGTAGGTGCAGGTTTTACTCACTCAAAGGTTGATCGAGGTGGATAATATTCCCTATTGTACACTGACTAGAATATTAATCAATATAATGTTAAATATACAGCATTTTACACATTTTTGTGATGGTTTGGAAAATGGTTAGTCATTCAGAGAATAAATGGGTCATGTGGTGTATACTGTGGTACAACCAACCATCACAAACACATTTAGTAAATGTCTGCTGTTATGAAAAAGATAAACATAAACTTTTTATATTATCATTATGTCTTTGAATACTGTGTCAAAACATTAACTGCCAATAGGGGGCAATAGTTTTATATTCCTCTGTTTTCATCTCTCCCAGTGCAGGTTACTCTGGGTTCAACATATTCTTTTGTCATCTACCAGATTACTATCTAACTTCCCATACATGGAAAACGGCAGCAGTTTCATTCAATACATAGATACCTTCAGAAAGAATGAGTAAATGACACAGTTGGAAATCATGCCATGGCATACAGAGTAACTAAACAAGGCAATGCTTTCAATTTTGGAACAATTCACGTTCTGTTTGTAGACAGTTCCTGTTTGGACAGGCATTTTAAAAATAGAAAACAGTACCTTTGTTCTCTTTGTGGATAAACTCTTCTTCATTCAGTGATGGATGAGCTGAATGAATGAAAAACAAAATTAAAGTTGGTACTTGGACTGGTGGTTTTCTTAATAAACCAGTGTCAAGATTTTGATTTATCGAGGAAACCTTTGGTCATGGCAACATGAGCTGCATTTGCTACAATAAAACATTGGTATGTAATAGCAAACACTTTTTTGTATTAAAGAGTTTAATGCAGGGTTTTGAGTTTACATTTGGCTGAAATTATACCATAGTGTTTAGATGTACCTTTTTGTGTACCTTTTTTTCCAGTGTTGAGCTTGGTTAATTGTACCATTGAGTATATACTGAACAACAGCTATATTTCCCTCTCTATGAATATAATATCGCTATATGTTATTTAATTACATTACTCTTATATTCTTTTCCTTGCTTTAGAATTAAGGTTAACATTCAGGTTAATAATTTTTTGCCATTCATCTCGATGACAAACAGTGGCTGTATGTGAATTTACAGTATGCCCACATTTACATACTGTTAATTTTCTTTTAATACTATGAGGCTGTAAACCAGAAAAAAGAAAACAAGCCACATTCTTAAAAAAAATAAAAATCTATTCTTAATTGCCATGATAACTTGACCAAGTAGGAATTCATTTTAGGTCCTCCATTGTTGCAAAAATAACTACATTAATCAAGGAAATAGTTCTGAAAATAACCTGTGCTAAATACATAGCCTTGTCCTACTTTAAAGGATCATGCCTTTGGACAGTTCAACCTCAATGAGAGACAAAGAGAAGTTGTACTGAAAACATGAAAACATAATTATCAGTAAATATTTTTAATGCAGCTGTCAGATTAATATATGCAACTTTGTATTGAGTTGCAATTTTGGTAGACATATTTCATGCATGATTATTTATTTTTTTACTGATTACATAAACTTGAGATATTTACTCAAATATTAATTTAAATATTACCAGGATAATGAAAGAGTGCACGATTTCCATCACAGCATTTCGATTATTGTAAATCTGTGTCAAACGCTTTATATTGTTAGAAAAGATATCCTTACATGCCTGAGAAGACAAGTATATTTAAGTTATTTATTTTTATTTTCTAAATTGCTTTCTTTCTTTTTAGCGCATGAGGAATTTGTGAACGTGAGGATAAGGAGGACCTCATTGTTGCATTGGTAAGTCTTACCGTTATTTTCTTGTTCTAGTATATTCTTGTCCCATCTTGTTTCGCTGCGTATAAACACAGAGGGCAGTGTTCCCTGACAATAGCGGCGAACAACTAGCATATGCCCATGTGTCAGTGGCAAGGAGCTGTAGTTTAAGCTGTTTGTCGTGCTAGTGAGCCAATAAGCTCTCTTTAATATTTTAAAAAATGTAGGCTATACATAACAATAAATGTTAATACACATCGTCTGTTTATTTACATACACTCTTAAAAATAAAGGTGCTTCAAAAGGTTCCTTCAAGCGATGCCATAGAAGAACCATTTTTGGTTCCACAAAGAACCATTCAGTCAAAGGTTCTTTAAAGAACCATCTCTTTCTTACCTTTGTAATCTGAAGAACCTTATTTCGCCACAAAGAACCTTTTGGGAAACAGAAAGGTTCTTCAGATGTTAAAGGTTCTTTATGGAACCACCGTCATGAAGCACCGTTATTTTTAAGAGTGTATGGTGTAATCTAACGCCATATTTTAATATACATTAAAATAAAACTAAATTATTACATATTACAACGTAAAAAACAAATAACAAATAAATAAAAGACTTAGGCTATTTTGTTCACAGAGAACAGACGAACAACAAACTCATAAGTTGATCCCACCTCAAATAATTAATCAATGCTCTAAAATCATATTCATGATTTCTTAACAAAGAAAACTTTCACAATCAAGAGTACGCATATAAAACAAACCTAAATCAGGCTTTAAATGCTTAAGAGTGCAAAAGATAAAAATAATAAATATATAATAATAATACTAAAGGCCTTGTACTTTTTATATTGTAGAACAACTTAGGTCACTTGAACTAAAATTGACTCGATATTTAAGACAAGAAATATGCTCCCAAAAATGGAATCATTCAAAATTACTGCAATGGGTATACATTAAATATCATATAGGCCTAAAATGTCATTCGTTCAAGCGTACACACAATAGATTCTGTTATGGACAACTGGCATATCCTTCCATCTAAAATCACACCTTCTTTACATACAGAATTTTCATACTGAATTATTTTCCATCATCTATCTGTCTATCTATCTGTCTATCTATCCGTCTATCTATCCGTCTATCTATCTATCTATCTATCTATCTATCTGTTTCTGTGTGGAATCACCTATATACAAATGAATCATCAGGCAAATTCGCCGGCGGTTATAGCTTTTTGGAAGTCTCTACATTATAACTAGTTATTGAGCTGGTGCAGGATCTGAGGCCATTTATGTGCAGAGGGAATTCATCGCTTTTCGCTCATCAATAACTCCTTGGCAGTGAACTATTGGAACGAGTCGAACGCGAGGGGTGAAATGCGGGTCAGGCTGTCTAACTAATATTAAAATGCGTCCGCAACACTAGAGCAGTGCCGAGTGGGTGGATAGGGGCGTTTTCAGGCCGGTGGGGGTGGACAAAAAAATCCCTATCACATCTGTAGGGTCTCGAAGTCAAATAAAAGACTTGAAATAAGGCAAAACGGCTGTTTCCGAGCATTTCATTAGTTAAAGAGTTATGTCCTGTCTGTTTGGTTTCCATATATTTAGGGAAAAATAAAAAATAATTACTTATTTTTCTCTGGTGGGTTGAAAATTGGATTTGAAAATGTTGGCTCTGCTGCTTATATATAGCCTACATGGATTCTAAAAAGTGTATAATTTCTTTCCTGTTTTTCTACTTTTCTTTTATTTGTTTGTTTCCTTATTTGTTTCGTATCTGTTCCTGTTTAGACTTCCAAAATAAGCCTATCTAAACTGGAGAGAGAAATGCAGGGCACGGTCTTGCAGGTTACCGGGCGGTCATATGGTAAATAGCGTGCACAATAAACCCCAAGGAACAAAAGAAACTTATTTTTCATCAGTGCTGTCACGTGTCCGCTTTGTGCACAACATATTTGAGACGGAATATTCAAGTGGATGCTCCTATGTTTTCGAGATTTAATAGAATTTGATTGTAAAATTATTGATCATTTTCCCTCTCATGCCCACTCACTCTTTCATGTTCTCAATATCATTTACTTAACCTATTGGAGTGTTGAAATGTCATATGGAAAATATGAAAAAAAGCAGAACTCGTCAAAACACATTTAACCTCAACGAAAAAAATTAATTTCTCATGACATTAATTCTGTCATAACGTAAACAATTTTTGTTGAATGGAACCATGTGTTTGTTGTACATGTGTTTCAAGTGAAAAGGCTAATAAATTAAGTGTTCAATATAAAAAAAATAAATGTGATTCTAAATAAATAAAAGCATTTCCAAATCCGTCTTATGAAAAAAGTAATTTGTTGGTCTCACTACTGATTGTCAAATTTTACTGCCATATTATTTTTGAGCAATTGAAAAATAAATAATTAAAAAGATAAAAAATTAAATTAAAACAAGTAAAACAAAGCAATTAAAAGTTTTATTTTGACGTTTTTTTGTAAGTAACGACTAACGAATATTACTAAAAATATATTATTGTACCAGTTCCCTAGATATTAATTCTGACCAAATTTTGTAAATACCAAACAGAAACCTCTCCCCAGAAAATGCTTTAGCCCCTATTCAAGATGGTGAAGAGGTCATAGTCAAACCTGACTTATTTTGTACGTTGAATTCTGTTTCAAAACTTCCAATAGAAGAAAGGCCTGTCAGTAGTCGTCTATATGTACCCTGTAGAACCGAATTTGTGTCCAAAACATGAAAATCGCAAATACGTCTCTACAGGAATACATGGGCGACGTAAAAGCCACGAAAGCCAAGTTGGGTTTGTATTCGTCTCGATCAGAGGCACGTGACTTTGCATGAAAGTCGTGTGTGCTTACTATCATAAGTAGAGTAGTTTGAATGAGCAGGACTACTATGAAGACAAACATACTTAGCCAAAATTGTACAGGTCGTAGAAGCGGCCATCGCTGTAAACGGTTAATTTAAAACCTTTATAGCTTAATTAAACACCAAATCTCCTCTCAACCTCCACATTTTGCCTGAAGTCGTGGAATCATAAGTTAACTGTATAAATAGGCTAGCATTTCTAACATAGTTTCACTTGGTTATTTTATTAACTGTAGCCTATATAAATAATAGGGATAACGACATATTAGACTATGTGCCAATTATCCAGGAAATATTCTTTGCACTGGCATATAGCCTACAGATTAGAAATAAGAGAAAATATGCTCATTCTAATATATTTATTTGCCTTCATGTTAACAAGGCTAACTTGCTGGAATAAAAAGCGTGGTAAAATAGCACAGGATAGTGTTGTGTAATTATTAGCCGTAGTTAAGTAGATCCGTTATTGAAGTTTAAATGTGATCTTTTTTTATTTATGTATTTAATTGTTATATTTTTAAACAGTGTAATTAGCGAAAATCTTTTAGGTAACAGCACATGCACAAGTTAACTGAGAAACATCTCTAGGTGCTGGGGCATGATCTGAGAAGATTTGGCCATTGTGTTTGAATGTGTGAGAGAGCGAGAAAGGGGGGAGAGAGAGAGAGAAAGAGAGAGAGAGAGAAAGAGAGAGAGAGGGATAGAGAGACTGAAAGACATCGCGGACAATGGCGGAAAATTGAAGGTATATTTGCAAAAGCTGTGGTTCCTTATCCGGGGACTACATCGCCCAATGCCATTGGGCCATCGTATCACGTGGTAAAAGTAACTTTACAGGGTTGCTCGCTAGTAGGAGGGCTTTATGGAGCAGAAAAACGACAAAGCTAGAAAAATTATTTTCCACTCCAGAAATTAATGATCATGAGCTCGTATTTGATGGACTCTAACTACATCGATCCGAAATTTCCTCCTTGCGAGGAATATTCGCAAAATAGCTACATTCCCGAACATAGCCCCGAATATTACAGCCGTGCAAGGGACAGTGGCTACCAGCATCACCACCAGGAGTTATACCCTCCGCGGGCAAGCTACCAGGAGCGTCCGTATAACTGTGCAAGCATCCCTGAGCCTGATACTCAAAGAGGACATGGACTGCCTCACGCGGGGCACCTGCTCGGAAAAGGGCAATCTGCCTCATGTGAGCCCCCACCGTTACCCCTGTCTCCTGCCACCCCTCCGGCTGCATCCTCCGCCTGCAATCAAGCCACTCCGGAGCATCCCAACAGCTCAGCTTCTGCCAAACAACCCGTAGTGTACCCCTGGATGAAGAAAATTCACGTCAGCACCGGTAGGCAACTTGAGCGTATTTCTCTTAAGCACTATAAAGCTCGCCCCTCATCCTAACTCTCTCTCTCCGTCTGCCTCACTCCTTTTTACACTCATCCCCTGGCCAGCCTCTGCTACGATAGGATAGAAGCCTTTGAAATGGCACAATTGAGGCGGATTTACGACTAGGCATTGGTAATTACACCCACCATAAATTTTATAGCCGAGGTATACTCTGGGCAGTCGTATCACCATGTGGCTTCTCTTGTTATGAGTGTGCGAGAGAGTGAGGGAGATCTGGGACCAGAGAAAAACTAAGCTTTATAATGTTGCATTAATAATTCAGTGCTGAGTCCAATGTGATTTTAGCCTTATTATAGAAAGCTAACTTTTAGATATTTTAGCCCACCCTCATTTCCTCTGTCGCCACCATTTCTCAATGAAAGACACGCTTGTTTACCCTATCCTTCCCTCGCTGCTTCTTTTCTTTTCTATTCTGTTCTGTTCTGTTCTTTCTTTCTTTCTTTCCCTTTGCTTCTCCTCTTTCCAGTGAACCCTAATTACAATGGAGCGGAACCCAAGCGGTCTAGAACTGCTTACACTCGCCAGCAAGTCTTAGAATTGGAGAAGGAATTCCACTATAATCGGTACTTAACACGGCGAAGACGTATCGAGATTGCTCATTCCTTGGTCCTCTCGGAAAGGCAAATCAAAATTTGGTTTCAGAACCGCAGGATGAAGTGGAAAAAAGACCATAGGCTGCCAAACACCAAAGTCAGATCCTCTTCCTCCACGGGCATTTCCTCCGGGTCCAACACAAGCTCAGCGGCTGGCGCTGTGGCGGCAGCTTCCACCACTAACACCATGTCAGCCTCCGAGGACCTCTCCGGAACCGAGCGTGGCGAGGATATTACAAGGTTATAAGAGAACTATTTTGAGGAGAGATGGGAAGATCAAATGACTGATTATTTATAAAATATAATATATTTTGGTTTTCGTATTTATCTTGGCGTAAAGGGGTTCCTTTACGTCCACATTTATATAATGCATGTTATATAGCATGGATTATTGCGAATACCTATGGATTATTTTTTACGCGAAACAGGGTTTAAAACTGAATCAATATGATGTTTGTTTGTTTTTGTTTTTTTTTTCCAAGAGAAATGTTTTGGGCGAAGCAGGATATGGACATTTTATTCGAATGTTATTTGTGGGCCTTTTTTTGCCCAGCTGCCAAGGTGAAGTGCACAACGAATCTATTTATTTCTCACTTGAGAGAGCTGGTACGGTTTTTTTTGTACTGTAAATGAAAAACACTATCGTGGGTATCGATAGGGAAAAAAAAGATCTTAAACGTCTTTGTTTTCTTTAAATGTAAATCATGCTGTGGGTTATCTGTCGTATGGAAAGGTTAAGATTTTAAATTATCATTTAGTTTTTGTTGTGATGGCGTTGTGTTTAGGCTATTAACAGCAGATTGTTGTGAGATGCAATAAAACCAGTTTAGTGTATTTGTGCTAATTATATTGGTCAATAAAACGTAAGTGTCTATTAGTTTTACCTATACTTGAGTGACTTTTATTAATATGCAATGTAGATTAAATATAGCGAAAACATTTCTCTATAATTTTTAACAGGGGATGCAGAGACTTTCATGTTAGTAGTAAGTTGCATATGCAGATGTAGGCCCAAAAGTAAAACAACATTTAAAAATCTACGTGGTGTCAGTGGGGTTGCAGCATTCGTTCTTGCAGAAAATTAATTAGACACATTATTTCTTCCATACAACCTCTAATATCTACAACGCAGTCTCTCACGTTTAAGCGCTCGGTTTGTGTGGGTTAGCATGGGTTATGTACCCATCACTTTCTCGCGTATGCTTTTAACGGGGCACATAATTCGGGCCTTTTTAGTAGGGACCATATCGCTTTTCATTCCACAGGATGGCTTGTTATTATTCATTATACTGTTTTCAACATGTCTGAAAATGTCTCTAAAAATCAATTCCAGTATTCAAAAATGTCCTGCACTGCTTCTATTTTTCCACTATTGATCTCAAGCGTTGTGAAGCTGAGAAACTAATTCAAGCAATTCGTTTTATTTTGTGGATAAACTAAACAGTGAAAAATTGTTAGATATTGAGAATGTAAAAATTGGTCTAACAATTTAAATGTGCTTAGTTTTGTTGAGTTTAAATAAGAAAAATGTGAAATTCGTTAGTATTTAAATGAATGCTAATTAATCTTGATATGTTCAGTTGCAATATAGTTTGACAAGATTTATTACAAAATAACCGTGACTAATCACGATTGCAAAAATACGTGTTATGGGATAGGCTAAGTGTGTAAAAAGACCAATGTAAAGAGACAAACGCTGTGACGTCGGTCAGCTATGTCCATATTGTTATTTTTAAAGAAGCAATTTGCATGTTGTGAAATATAATCCTAGTACCTCGGTTTTTGAAAGTTCTGATTCACGCCACTCCTCTTTGTGTGGCATATTGTTATTTTTAAAAAGTGGCGCTAGATCGTGTTCGAAGCAACGTCATCGCCAAAGCGGATAGTAGGAGCTAGACACACAGGGCCAAAATCTGCACGCTGTGGCCTTGCCAGTTACAATGCTGCACAGAACGCTCCCACATGCAAATTAGCTGAAATTCTATTGTGATGTTTTTTTTTTTTTTCTAAATGCACAAGAATATATTAAAATTTAAATATTAGAACACTTAGCGTCTCTATTGATATAAATTCTCGAAGAAAAAAAAAACATGTACAGAAAATAAGGAATGTGTTTGATTAATTGTAAATCGGCCTGACTTGAATGAAGATTACACAACGGCTTGCTAAGTGGGGGGCTGAGAAGCACAAAGGAGTGAGTCATTTTAGACCATCAATCAAGTCCGGCAGCAATAGTCAATTGTACTTCTAATTTATTAAGTTGTACAGGCACTAAATAGTGCACAAAAGCGTCACTGCAAAATATGTTTCAGCGGATAGTTTGTCCAAACCTAAATGAGAAGAAAGGCACTGGCCATCGTCTCAGCCTGGCCATGACTTTGGAAAGGCACTTGAAAAGAGTAGATGCAGAACTGCATTCAGAGACCTTTATGTGACTGAACAGCAGAGAGAAATGAATGTGCACGCCTAAATCGTAGCATCCCGGCAGTCTCTTTCGAGATGCTGTCGCCTCCATGTCGCGAGGCTGAAAAGGTACTTTATTGAAGTTTGTGGCAACTAAGAAAAGTCGAGTTCAATTTGGGGACACATTTTCTGTCCCATTAGTTTCGTTTCAGCCGGGTCGGCCGACCTCTCCCACCCCTTGACCCCATTGGCTCTCTCAACGTGTACCTTCTGTGTGCACCCTCACAGGCTTCCTGGGGTTCCACCGGTGCTCTTGCTTTCATTGTGGGTTTTTGCTTATATTGATGTGCCGATAGAAGAAGAAGGACATCTGAATGTGTTTCTCCTTTGTTGCTTTGCACCGTATGACCTACGAGATCGGTA
Organism: Sinocyclocheilus anophthalmus; assembly: GCA_018155175.1. Classification (NCBI taxonomy): domain Eukaryota; kingdom Metazoa; phylum Chordata; class Actinopteri; order Cypriniformes; family Cyprinidae; genus Sinocyclocheilus; species Sinocyclocheilus anophthalmus. The sequence goes on along the minus strand of JADLZN010006541.1, from coordinate 110,372 downwards.
AACTCTGAAACAAGGCTCTTCTGTAGCGTGCGACCTTGTAACTTTTTCTTTAGGGGGGCATCCATTTTCGAGTTGTTAGTGTAGTGCTGGCCAGTCTCTAAGTAATGTTTCTACCTTCACCTAAATGGGGGGGAAACATTTTTTTTTAAATTCTTTACAATTAAGACAAAATAGGCATATAGTTCTAAACAAAATATCTAACAAAAGTGGCCGGAACATGTAGACTTGTACAAATAGATTTTTGTATTGACTATTAAATATTTAATAGCAGGTTTTGTGTTAGTCAAACAGGTATGACAGCTTTTGAAAACATATAAAACAAACCTGTTTTCGTGACACAAACAGCAGTGTAATTTTAAGGATCCTTTTCTCATGGGGAGCGCTGCCATACTGCTTGACATTGTTTGATAGATTTCTGACATTCCACGGCAGATGTAAAGCATCATTTGTGTTACGAAAAAGCATTTTAAAAGAAAGAGTATAACACATAAATCACGTTTGACTTCTAATGTGCTAAACTAATATTTACATTCATAAACCAAACAAAATGTAACGTTTAGGAGACAGGAGATACGTAGCCTATATGAAGTCATCGCATGTGTTTTGTGGCTGCTTGCCAGCCAAAAAACTTTCATACAAGTTTAATTTTTGCATGTATAAATCTTTATTTGAAACATTATTTAGTAGCTATTCACACACTGTAAAAAGCCACCTTCTACGTGATCTGACCCTTAAAATAACTATTTAACAGAATTCAGTGTGGTTGCTTTAGTCTATTATATATCGCTTATATATAGATATATATATAATATATAATATCTACATATACTGAAGTACAATAGCTACACTTGGCTCCTTGGAACCTATACTACAGAAGACACACTGACTAATATCAAAAAGTTTATGTTAAAATTGTATTTAATTGTAACTTTAATCGTTTTGGTATTTGATGAAGATGATCTTCAGGCACATAATTCAGTGCTCTGTGCTGCAGTGCTTAGAATATTATTTTATTTTGCTGCAAAAAGACGTAGTCTAATTATGTACAAGTACAATAATTCCACAATATCCTAACTTTTTTTTAAGCTGTTAGAACAGTATTATATTAGATATATTTTCCCACAGTATTTGTTGATGGCAATTAAGAAATGCACCGATAGTTGCAAAAACAGTAGGCCTTTTCCAATACCTCATAACTGATCCCAATAACTTAATTTATGCAGAATGAGCAACATGGCGTCAGCAGTTGCACTAACCCCTGTTTTCCAATAAAGTTACAAATCACCCTCTAAAGATCGTCTTCGCTTCTGTCGTACATTATTTAATGATGGTGGTGTACCGTTTCCAAAACCAGCACATGGGTCGTTTGTTATAAAATAAAATGTAAATACAACTTTTAAATTACAACCTTACAATATGACAAAAGGCTAACTACAAAATTGGAAATGTCCTGCAGTTTGTTAAAGAAGTTGTCCTATTGTCCAGTTGCTGTAAGTTAAGAAAAATATTGAATTTATTATTTTAAAAAATGTCTATATTTAAAATGATTTAATATTTATGATCATTTCGAGTGATTATTACTTGTACATTTATTGGCTATATATGTATTTATATAATATGTATCAATATATATATGTATATATTTACTTAAATAATTAGAAATATAAGAATTCAGAAAATATTCAGTATATTATAATTAGAATATATCAATTAATGTGAGCATCATACCAGATGCGATCTGGCAGTGGTTAACGTATAACACTATATCTGCAAGCCATAAAAATCATGGAAGGACACGGCCACGGTCCCATCCGCACTGTAGTGAACTGTACCGTATAGGGAGGTGGACATTTCTTTGTATGCGTCCATAAATCAAAAAGATGATTGAGGGTTTGCCCTGCAATACAAGTAGTGAGTGCCACGCTGCACAAAAACTGTTTTGCTTAGGTTTTTGAACCTGCCCTTGCAGGAAGAAGAGGAGGAAGAGACAAGCAGGAAGAGCAAGAAGATCCTCACCTGTCTGCAGAAACGCGCGTTTACCAAACACTTGATCAAAAATGCATTTATTTATTGTTAAACATAAGTGTGGTAGCAAATTCACTGTTTAAGAAATATACACATACATTATCTAATATTTTTAATTTGTCGTCTGTAGTCCTAAATTGTCAGATATTATTCAAATGTTTTTTTCTGAATATAGTTACAGTTGTTTATGCTTTTATTACTAGTTCATATTGACCTAGTGATTGCAGTTGCACAATAATGCACATTTTTTGTATTGTGTCAGTGTTGAATTGGAGGAGTTCTCTTTACCTTGCATATACTGTCCGACGAGTGGTTTAAAATTGTCGTTAATCTACGAACATATTTACGAGGTACTTAGATAACGAGGCTTTCGGGGAACATAGTTTAATTTTAAAGTATACTAGCACTTGCATAGCACTTAAGATCTGCTTTCGAGCAACCGATCCAGAAACAACAACTCACCTAAATGGGAAGTGAAGAGCTACACTTTGCGTGTGTTTATACTGAACCTGACACTGACCCGTTAAGATATACAAGTTACCATGTTAATTATTCCACAACACATACAATTATAATGAGAACAGCTGATTGTTTCTTTCAAAGAAGTAGTTAAATACTAGTAACGAGTCATCTGTGTGAATTGATCTGGTTGCCCTGTAGTTAACTTGTAGGATTTAAATTAAGTTTTTACAACGCACCACTTTTTATATAGCCCTATTTGAGCAAGTATTTTGCCTTGCCCATTGGTTTACCTATTCTAATTTCCATAACCATGGCGCTTTTCTTGTATAGCATTTCTCACGATATCGTACTGAAACATGATACACGTTAAAATATGCATCTTTCATAATTAAAAAAACAACTTTAATAAATGAACATTAAGAAATTAGCATTACAAGAAGGAGCCACGTTGTGTGAAGTACTGACGGCATTGTTATTTCAGCTTTTTATTCTAAAATGCATTTTTGTCAGCTCTTTTTGTAAGATAAGTGTCTTCTCAAAGCAATTAAGTTAGTGATGAAATGTGTAGGTTCTTAGCTTTGTTACGAGGTCCTCTGTGTAAACTGAGCTGTGGTGAACGACGCAGAAAGGCTCAGAGTTGAATCGGGGGTCACCATGCTATTTTCCAGAAATGTCGCAGTCCTTACACTGAATATCCGCTCGACACATGAAATACATAAATACAGCTCTTGCTCCAGAGATAAGTGTCCTATGTGAGAGTTTAACCATGGCTTTGACTTTTGCGCCTTTTGTGCTTTTTTGCCACATTTTATGCGAAACGAAGAACATGAGCGAAGAAGAGTGTCTGCATTGCACTCAACAATCTCCATAATCTTTGTTCTGATGTCTCGCCCCTTAACCTTTACACTCAATATGACCCCAAATGCAATGCCTAATGGCCACCCAAACTAAAGCAGACCGAGAGAGGAGACACACGACAGAGAGAGAAAAAAAATGTAAAGACATTTTTGCCAGAAACTGAAAAAAAAGAAAGAATTATGACGCAACAAAATACTGTCAAAGTGTACTTCATGGGACAACAACATAAATTAACTGCTTTTATTCAAGTCAGAAATATGATTGAATTAACCTAAAACACCATCGAAAGGTAGACATAGCTCCGTCGTCTAGGTTGTGATTTATATTAAGAAAAATGTCATCCTACAACATCAAGACACCCCTGAACTGTGCATTAAAAATACTACTAATAATACTTCATCGCAAAAAAACACATAAAACAACACTCCTAATCCAGTCACACGCAACTAGAAATCCATTAGCTAGCCCATAAACTTGTGCTAAGAACACGCCTTAACTTCTGGTTAAGTGTTAGACAAACAAGCATAAGTGGTAAATGCAGAAACCCCTTTAATGATAAAAGTCTTGGGCGCGTTTTGGGGTTTCCCGAAAGCATGGTAGGCCTATAAATGGATCGTAAAACGATTTTACAAATCATCTTAGAATTATGGGCTATTTTCCCAAAGCATTGTAAACAGTAGTATGTAAATCGTCGTAGATCAACAAGCGTTTTGGAGAAATCGGAGCACTTGCATCGTGAAAAGTCATGAAGTCACCTGCAGGAGAAGGCAAAATTACATCTAAACCTGATAAAGTTACAATGACTACACTTTAGCAGTACATAATGTGACTTCCATATCAGGATTTATGCAGCATGTAAAAGCTAATTCATTAATTAAACATTAACACAAGACAGTGTAAGTGAAGTGAAAAACCCGTTTACATTTTTAACGTCAATATGCAATTTCCGGTGTTCTTGTTCTACGTTCTAAGTTCTACGTAACAAAGAACAATCTGCTTGCTGGTTTGAAAAGAGTCCTCAACCCATTGCTTTGCTGTAAAAAAATTAAAATAAACGCAAAGCGTAATTTTATTTAGAATTAAGATTATTTTAACAATAGGATACCTTTTTATTCGTGAAAGTATATTGATTTCTTCCTGGATTACTGAAGGCATGATAGATAATTGTCTGATGAAAAAGATGAGTGATCTTGTGATCGGTTCAAGTTGCCAGGCAACAAGAGAGTCGCTCACTGAATAGAACATCCATTATCTCTAAAAGTTCCTGATTTTACCGAGTTACCGATTGAAGCTACAATGCGTAACCTGTTTTTTATCGAATTAACCTGTAGTCTTTTACCCCTGTCTATAAAGTCTCATTACAATGGAGAATTCGGCCTATAATGGCACAGGGGCAGTTTGTTAATAATGCAAGTCTGAGAATGGTCGTCATATGAAGGGCCACCTGTGAGTATATCTTTCTCTCTGTCTGTCTTTCTCTCTTATTCTCTCTCAGTCTTCCATACTTATCTTAAGTAAACTTTTATAAAGGCTACTATGGAGGTGGAGAAATTAATGTAAGAGCTTAAAGGACACAAGTCAGAAACTTTCCTCATCCACAGTCCTAAAACACAGACATCATTACAGGTCACGCACGTTTCCAAAGCAAACCCTTTTTAAAGTTCACCAGTTTGCACAAGTTACCAAACAAACAATAAATAAAGTATATTCACTCTCACATCACACTGGTTGATACCCTTGTAGCCTAAACGAAAGACTCTCTTGCTGCAACTGAGAAGTTCCCAGTGTCACAGTATAGATGTACAATTGTGTATTGAGGCTTTTGTCCAGTCCTCCGGGGTGTCTGCAATGTGTCTAAACATATGCGGTCATGAGGAGGTCACTAGACGTACTGCTGCGCCGCAATGATTAATGTCATCTTTTCTATAGAGAAATGGCATTCGTAGATTAACGTTTTCTGTACAATATGGTGAGTGGTTCAACTAGGCATGTTCTATTGGCATAGAATATAATTTCTAGTGTGTTAAATTCTGTTGAAAAATTAAAGACTGACTTTTAAATCCTTGCAAAATCGGAGAACTTTAGCTTAACAGAAACAAAGAACTTCAATGACTTTTTGACTATTAGTCATAAGGTGTTTAGATAAAATACAATGAAAACGTTAGAAATAAAACATGAAACTATCCTTGCAAAACTGGACAGCTTTAGCTTAAGAGAAACAGAGGAAAGTTCAATCACTTTCAGACAATAATTCATAAAGATAAAACGCAATGAAAACATTAGAAATAAAATCTGAAATATGCTTTTCAACATAAGTGCAAATAAAACTTCTAGACATATATAGTAGCAGGTATCGTTTTATTTTTGACCTGCAAAATGTGGCACAGGTGCGAGGAAGTTATGAAGTTTAAACTGAAATTACTGCCAACACGACAACTTTATATAAACTGTACCACGTGTGAATTGTATTCCTATTTCAGGTTTCTAATATTATATATTTTTTAATAGTTGACTGAATTCACCTTTCATGACACTGGTCCACTTTACATTTACATTTAGTCATTTAGCAGACGCTTTTATCCAAAGCGACTTACAAATAAGGACAATGGAAGCAATCAAAATCAACAAAAGAGCAATGATATACAAGTGCTATAACAAGTCTCAGTTAGCTTAGCTTACTTTAAAATGAAACAAAACAATATTGTAGAGCAGTCCTAAGTAGAGCTTATTTCTAAGTGTCAGGAACTCTTGAGAGATCTCTCTAAATTTCAATCGTTTTATTTAGGTTCAGATTTGTTTACAGCAACGCAGGGCACCAAAGACATAAATCTAGTCTTTGCTCTTCAGAGACAGACCCATTTGTATGCATCGTTATAACCAACAACATCCTCTGTTCATTAAAATCCTTTCCTGGATTTACTCTCTTATCTGTCCTATGCCTAAAAACCATTAGGATATTACTAATGTTTATTGAAGAAATTAATCCATAGCGTTGTGCAGAAACAATGAAAAGATTATGATTTTATGAAACGCAAAGGTCTGCTTGTAGATTTCAATAAAATATCTTACATACAAAAGAAAGAACTATTCACATGGTATCAATATTTGTCTTTCATCCCCCAATACAAAGTTTTAAAATATTTTTTTCTCCAAAATTTTAGGTTATGTCCTCAAGAGTTGGAGTTATGGTAGAGAAAGCAAAAGACAGCTGTATGCAAACGGCCATTTGTGCATTCCATTAATTTGTTTACTATTTCCAACATTTGCCTCGTTGCCGTTTTATCCTCTTTAGAGAGTCTGTTTTTGCATGAAATGGTTAAAGCGATGTTATTATCGATGTTTTATGCAGCTGTTTGTGTCAGCAACCACAAGAGCGCAGAAGGTAGGGAGGAATTATAAAAGGGTTGACACCCAGAGCGACCGGCGCGCTTTTGTGAGAGAAAGAAAAATGATTTATTGCCAGCAACGTGGTTCAAACAGAGTTCACTGAGAATTGTAGTGTACCGGCGGAGGCGCTGAGTTATGGTCTTGCTGAGCCACTACATCAAAGATTCCTTTTCAGATTTAGTGAATGGACTCAGCGGCATGAGACAAGGGAACAAACTTACTTTAATTAGAAAATTCCCAAGATCACAGGCGACTTTCAAACAATAAGGGAAGAGTTTGAAATATATGAAAGGTACAAGGGGGACCATAAAAGAAGAATAAAACCCTCCACCACCACTTCCAAAAATATTAATAGTAATAAAATAAAAAATGCATCGAAATTGTTTAAATAGCATTTATTGAATATCTAATTCATATGTGGTTATGGAATGAGTACACTTGCATTCCTTGCACACTCGGGCGCAGTAATATTTCATGTTAATAGCGCTGCAGCTCGGCAGAAGCCGGACTTGTAATATGCATAGTGAATGCTTCTATTTGACAAGGCTTGTGACAGCAATTCACTAAACTCAAAATAACAAATCGTTTTTAGGAAAAGATTGATTTTAGCCTTACAACCGAAGAGGATAGCCCTACGGGTCCTTGATATTCTTCTTTAATAAACAGTATATGAATGGTTATGATTTGACTAGTTAAACCATCCGAAATGAAATACAAGGCTTTTAAATTGCTATCATTTTTACCGCCTTTTACACGTCATTCCAAAGTCCAAAGTTATCTTAATATGTGTGAGCACCAGTGTTGGGGGTAACGCATTACAAGTAACGCGAGTTACGTAATCAGATTACTTTTTTTCAAGTAACTAGTAAAGTAACGCATTACTTTTTAATTTACAAGAGAATATCGGAGTTACTTTTTCAAATAAGTAACGCAAGTTACTTTTTTTTCAATTTATTGATTGACAGCTCTCCTGTCCCCATGTTGAGAGAAATCAGATGTTACTGTAGTTCTAAATAAATATGAATATGCATTAATTCATCTCTCTCACAAAAAAAACACAGATTCAGTATTCCTTAAAATGAATAAAAATAATGCAACTCAGAATATGACGCAAACCTGCAATAATTAAATGTTAAACAACACAAATACCCTTTATGTATTTAATCCCATTCTATTAACCAATGTCTTTGCTTCTGACCTTCGATGATCAGGTTCAACCGTACTAATAAGCACAAATTACTCTAGACAAACATTTGTGTCTTTTTTTATTGCTGAAGTGTGTTGAAATTTCTTCTTCTGCATTCTACTGTACGGATGTAAATTTACTTTCCCTTCAGCCTGAGGCTTATTCATTTCACTTTTGGTGTGAAAAGGCTTTTATATTTGCCAAAAATATAACTTTTTTATTTTAAAAACAAACAAGCAAGCCCTGTCCAGATTTTAAAAGTAACGCAAAAGTAACATAACGCATTACTTTCCATAAAAAGTAACGTAATTCGTTACTTTTTTATGGAGTAATGCAAAATTGTAATGCATTACTTTTAAAAGTAACTTTCCCCAACACTGGTGAGCACTGAGACGACCATTATTCAAATCAAAAACATACCTGCCCATACTGGCAGGCCTTTCTTTGCGTTTCAGAAACTCATTGAGAGGTGTGTATTATTATAAGCATTCTTTGAATAAAGTAAATAAATAAAAATAAAAACTCCCTGCAAGACAAAGAGTGAATCGTTGAGGCTATCAGTCTTTGTCTTCGAAAATACGTTAGACATGTTATTGACAGTACTGAGTGTCTGAGTAAATACTCAAACAAGACACTGTGGAGAGTAAATGAAAAGGGACTGGTTTTCAGACCTTGTGCACAATTAATCACTTGTGCGAGACAACCGCTGTCCACAGCTTATGTAGCCTAAAGGAAGGGTGATGTCTTTTATGTTCATTTCAGACTGGGGCTACTAACTTACTTCAGCGTGACTGCTTTATGTATAATGTTGTCGGCAAGCAGTCGTTATAATTAGCAATTGGCTAAAAACGAATCCTACTGTGTCGATAGGTGTCTGGGAAAAACAGCGATCTGGACAGGTTGAGCGCTAAATAACGTTTTGTAGCAATGACCCCCTTTTCTCCACCAGCTTAGCTTCATGACGTCAGAGGACAAAGGCTAATTCTGTTGCGAATAAAAAGGTTTTGTGATCAATCTGTAGTTGTTTAAAAGGACTTTAAAAACAACAAGTTACCCGACTCCAACAAGTTTCTAAAGACTTCACCATTGCCCTAAAATGTCGTTCTTACGCCAAATCCGGGCTGTTCTTGCTCTTTGTTCATCAGGACGTTGTTTTAAATAGTAGCCCATGCGATTAGCTACTACAGGCGATGAACTTGAACGTATTTCTTTGGTTACCCGAGACGAGCAAATAGCCACCTCGGCGACTATTTCCTTACACTGCCAGTGAATGGAAAAACGAAACTCTTATCATTGCACTAAGATTATTTTTGACGTGCATTGTCAGTACAGCACTGACATTCAAAATCCCTTTGTTTGACCACACCCATTGATTCTCTTTATGTCTTTTTCACCAGGTACAAATGCGCAGAAATCTCAACACACGTCGGAAATTGTATAGAAACGCCATTAGTATTCGACAGATCCAATTAACGTGTGTTGCAATTTTTCTTTCACAGCTCAGAAACGTTGTTTATCCTTTTTTTGTTGTTTGTTTTTTACAAAAAACATGACGATGGAGAAAGACAAACAATGTATGTTACTGAAATATTTTATTAATAAAAAGCACTGCTAAAACATCTACATGGCTGTTTTACGAAGGATTAAGAAGATTTTAAATTTATATTTTTAAAAAATCAATACATGTATGGAGCTGTTGTTACAACTGTAAAGCGTTACAGGAACAGTTATTTAACTACAAGGCAAATAAGTCGATTATTATATAACACCTACCACAAGATGACTGATATAAGTCAGTCAAGGTTTCAAACATTGTATTATAAAACGTTATCACCGAAATGAAGTCTGTATTCTGCAATCCATTGTGGCAAAACTAAGGAGACGCGATCCCAGACATGCATGTCTTTTCTCTGTCCAAATGGGTTTCTTTCTCCCTCCCACCTCCCAAATCAGGCTCTCTCAACTCTGTCAGCACGGTAACAGGGTAATGTATGCGCCCTGCTCATGGCTTTTCGTCTGTCCACAGGATAATCATTCGAAATTGCAAAATAGTTGAAGAGTGCGGAGGAAAACGGAATCCTCGTTTGGTTGCTTTCCAGCACTTTACAACTCAAACAGCCAGTGCGCGAGGCTATTGGAGGAGGCCATCACGTGACTACATTGTTTACCCTTGTTGGAAAACAATTAAAGACGGCAGTGAGTGTACTTTAATGTCTTTCCTACACCTTGTGTGATCAATTATCCAACCGGAGTGATTAGTGCGGTTAGAGATGCACAAGAATTCGTTTCACGAATTTCATATTAACAATGCTTACTTGAACAAGATGTGTTGCAATAAATCTCATGTTTGTTCTATGGAACCACATTTCTCCCCTTGTGCTCTGCAGGAGAGCAGTTTTGCGTGGAGACAACATGCTGAAGAAAATTCATCAAAATATTATGAAGGCCATATGTGGAACTTTCAAAAACTCTCTCAACATCCCTATTCATCCTCTGCTGGTGTCAGCCACTCCGCGAATGAAACGACAAAATCCTTGGACCGGGCGAATGCAACGGAAAGAGACGAGGGGTGCAAGCTGTCAACTTCCTGCTTTTCAACCAAGAAGTACCCTTGGATGAGAGAGACACATACACCTATAAGCTTCAGCTCCATTAACGTCGTGGAATCAGGTGAGAGAACTCGTTTTTGGGCTAAATTAGGTATATTGATTTGTATTGCTTAGAAATAACCACTTAATCTAATCAGTCAGTCATATTTTAGTCGATAATGAATAACAGCTGGGTCAGATTTGGCTCTATGTTAATGTGATTTGTCACTTAGACACTGATGTCAGTGACTGACATCATTGAGAACTACAGTTATTAATCAATTATAAGTGTTTTCCTTCCTTCTTAAATAGAAAACGAATCCCTAATTACAGGCAACATTTCAATCTTGACTAATAAAGACTGCTCATTTCCAGTAAACGTCCATGTAAGAAGAAACCAAATGTGTCTCAAACTAAAGTTTTATTGTGTTCCGTTAAGGTAATTAATCCATATATATATTTTATCAGTCCAGTCCATCAAGGTCAATGTGGACACATGGATGGGGCAAAAAAAACAACAACAAAAAACAAGATGGGGCAAATATTATTGTATGCTTATTTAAAACACCCCACACTGTTGATTGATAAACACAATACATTTATATATTTTAAGTATAGTAATTTTTGTCTAACAGCACTTACACTGTATGAAAATATCTTCGTTTTCAAGTTTTAAAAAATCATTAGCGCATTAAAAAGGGGGGAAAAACGAAGGAAGGAGAAAACTTCTAAGAAAGTATATTTTCTAGGAGACAGGCCCCGTGTTCTGGTGGAAACTTGCTGAAGTTGAAACTTTTACTAAAGAGCGGAATAATAAAAAAAGTATACAGTGAAATTTTTATATTATCTGAGGCTATGCTTTTCTGGGTCACACAGATAAGACTGCTTCACTTATTTTAACCCAAGCAAAATCATACATTTACACTAGTGAACATTCTCACACCATCTACAAACATTTAATGGGGGACATGGTGATATAGGTGGGATGGTTATCTATATTAGAGTATATTATGGTTGATTTTCAGCCTTATCAATGGCAGTAATAACATTATGGCCATTGATAGAGGTTTTATCTTGAAGAACTTTTGTTGATAGGAAGGACAATGGGTGAAAAAAAACAATACACACACAATCATTAGGAATCTAACCACAGTAGAAATCATATGAAATGTATAATTAACTTAGTGAGTAGTCTACCAACAGTGGTCTGCCCACAGACAGTGTGCTGGATTCTCAGTACACTGATTTATCACTGGGGGTTTAAACTTGCAGCTGAGCATGTTCAAGGATGTCATGCTACATTTTCATCATCACAGTTTAGGCATCAGAGAGATTTGCTCTGGTATTATGCTATGCAACATGGTTAATACTTTGGGAAGAGAGTTCTGTTCACTATCTAAACCTTGACAGATCTTAGACTTGATGTACTTTAACATTTCTATATATCTGCATACTTTCCAGGTGATTCCAGGTACAGCAGTGGTGATGTACAGGATAGCGGCTGTTCTAATAGTAAACGGGCACGTGCAGCGTTCACCTCCTCCCAGCTGCTCGAGCTGGAGAAGGAGTTTCACTTCAGCGCTTACCTGTGCCGCAACCGGAGACTTGAAATGGCTGCGCTGCTGAAGCTCACTGACCGCCAGATTAAAATCTGGTTCCAAAACCGTCGTATGAAGTATAAGAAAGATCACAAAGAAAAGTCAATGGCAAAGTCCTCTTACTCCTACCTGGAAACAGGTAACCAGCCCTTTGTGATTAGTGGCAGCACAGTGGATCCTCCAGTGCCATTAAAATTCCAATACCACTATGAGAGACCATCAATGTCTGGTATGAACTGTGCCCAGAACCACTGGTGAAACTACAGGAAGTCCAACAACCAGGTTCTCCAGCACAAAATCACAATTCACATCAATGGTGGAAATGACTGAATCCTCTTGGATATGTGAAATGCAAATTCTTCACAAAATATGTACCTGTTCTGTCACTGACCAGTTATTTCCCGCATTATAACTCTCTCTGGCATGATTCATATTTAAGGACATTGAAGATTTATTGCCCCTACATGACGATTTATATGAAAATTTAAGTTCAATAGCCAAGTTCGCTCTGAACCAGATTACATGTTATCAGCTAGTACATGGTAAATCAGAGTTAGTCTCCACTGTGCATAAACTGCTGTAGTAATATCTTTGCAAAGCGCCAAGATTTATTGCGCACAGATCCAGGCTCACTTGTACAAGTTTATCTCTTGGGCACAGAAAATACAATTTAAAAAGGGCATTCAAGACTTTGAATGGTCATTAACATCCGCTCAACTTTTGTAAGTGCACAACATATTTTTATTGCTCCCAAAATGATATGCTATTTTTCCCACGGCATGTGCTGACACTCCTAACTTGGAATGTTGTTGATTATAATGGCCAGAAATGTTCAAACATTCAACCCATGTTGAATAATGATGTGTTCTCCTATTGACTGAGTTTGACTTTACGCAAAGTTTTGTTTTCCTGTTTATACTGAAAGTACTGTTCATTTGAATCTGAATTCATGGTGTTTTGACTGACAAATGAATAAAGCAATAACACAGGAAACAAAACACTGTCACAATGCTACGTCATTGTCAGAATTCTTGCTTTGATAATGTTTTGATTTGATTTTTGAAAGTGTGAACATGCCAGAGTTGCAATGCAAAATATGTTCATAATTCTAGTTCTTACCACTTTTAGTGTACTTCAGTCATATCTGATTAAAAGCATGCTTTTTGAAACTGCAAAGTGGTTGCTTCAAACTAATTAAATCCCTCTGGATAGTTAATAAAGGTGAATGTGTTGCATGTAAATGACACTGTTGTCATTCTGTTGTTTTTCAGATCTTCTTTGTTAGTTTGGTAAAAAAACAACTGAGAGTGAATCTTAATTTAGCTTTAAAATGCCTCTGTGGATTTTACTTTGATACTTTTTGAATTAGGCAATACTGTACTTTGTATTCTTAAAACATAACCTTACATATATGCCTTCCTCCGCCTCTGCCTCCCAACCTCGCAACATTAATCATTTAGACAAGGCGCTCTCTCTCCCTCTCTTCTCTCTCTCCCTCTCTCTCTCGAGCAGCTTCACAACCGCTCAACCCGCTGGGCCTAATGACAGGCAGTGCACTTCTCTTCCAACCTTCCAACATGCTCTTCTCCAGTATGGGAGCTGAAGCACAGATTTGAAGAAAACAGATTTGGTTTTCTCCTTTTCTAAAAACAGCCTATTATTACATTTGTGCAAAATTGGACTACAGCAACGTTAGCAGTGAAGAAGCCAAGGCTTGTGGGCACCGCCCCTGGCAGAGTGGGTGATAACTCATTTTGATTAATTATGTTTAATTAGGACGTCGCCGTGTGTCATTTTATAAGCTAAGCACGGAACAGCAAAATCTACCTTTTCAAAAATATTAACTTCAGCTGAAATTTGAACTAATTGGGCAATTTCAGTTTGGACAATCTCAGTTATTTTGCATAAATCAATCTAGACCCAATATAATTAGTAGCCTAACTTAGTAGCCTTGAGTGGTTCTCAACCCCGTTCCTAGAGGGTCTGAAACCACTGGCTTAACTAATTTCAAGACTATCGGCAACATTGCACAATTAATCATAGGTTTAACTATATTCTCAACCTTGTTTCCATTTATAGATTACAATGCAGCATCTGTAATCAAGAGGATGGAAATAGCCCTTCATTCCATTCATTCTGATTAAAGGAACAAATGATTCTGTAATGAATCGTTGAGGCTAAATCACAGAGCTAAATAAATAATCTGATACTGTAATTTGCAGATAAGTGCACGAACATATCTTTATACGAGTGGCCGCGAGAGAATGGAACACCGTCTGTGCTGTACTGCTGAACTTACCATTCATCACCACAGGGCAGTGTTCCATATGCAAAATAGGAGTTGGCCTCCCGGTGGCCCCTTTAGTGCAACTAAACGGAATGCTGAGTGCTTTGCTGTACTTAAACTGGATCTAACCTAACATACCAGCTTAGTTGCATCGAATGTAAAACTTCTAAACAGGCAAAGAATATAAATTTAAATGCTCTCAGTAAATTATTGTCTAGTAAATGTATTGCATTTATAAAATGTTATGCTGCGGCGCCCGGGGAGCAGTTGAGGGTTCGGTGCCTTGCTCAAAGGCACCTCAGTCGTGGTATTGAAGGTGGGAGAGAGCGCTGTACATTCACTCCCCCCACCTACAATCCCTGCCGGTATGAGACTCGAACCCACAACCTTTGGGTTATGAGTCCGACTCTCTAACTAATACGAGTTCGTCTCTCTAGCCATTAGGCCACGGCTTTCCCCCCACGGCTTTTAATTGTAATTTTAAGAACATTTGAAGAAAGCAGATCTATTTAGATATGAGATATTATGAAAAATTACCATCTTAAAAATGCTGGGTTAAATACAAACCAGTGCTGGGTAAAATAGGGACAAAAAATTGTGTTGTTTTGACCCAGCGGCTGGGTTAAATGTTTAAATGTTTAACCCAACATTCTGGGAAGTAACCCAACCGCTGGGTCAAAACAACCAAATTGCTGGGTTTGTCCCTATTTTACGCAGCACTGGGTTGTATTTAACCCAGCAATTTTTAGAGTGTATTTTTAATATATATATCTAAATAGATGCTTCTGCAAATGTGTCTAAAAGAATTAAAATATAAATAAATAAATACACTGTATATACAGTGGTACGGAAAGTATTCAGACCCCCTTAAATTTTCACTCTTTGTTATATTGCAACCATTCGCTAAAATCATTTAAGTTAATTTTTTCCTCAATGTACACACAGCACCCAATATTGACAGAAAAACACATAATTGTTTACATTTTTGCAGATTTATAAAAAAAAAAACTGAAATATACATGGTCATAAGTATTCAGACCCTTTGCTGTGACACTCATTTATTTAACTCAGTTGCTGTCCATTTCTTCTGATCATCCTGAGATGGTTCTACACCTTCATTTGAGTACAGCTGTGTTGGATTATACTGATTGGACTTGATTAGGAAAGCCACAAACCTGTCTATATAAGACCTTACAGCTAACAGTGCATGTCAGAGCAAATGAGAATCATGAGGCCAAAGGAACTGCCTGAAGAGCTCAGAGATAGAATTGTGGCAAGGCACAGATCTGGCAATGGTTACAAAAAAAATTTCTGCTGCACTTATGGTTCCCAAGAGCACAGTGGCCTCCATTCCTTAAATTGAAGACGTTTGGGATGACCAGAACCCTTTTTAGAGCTGGCCGTCCGGCCAAACTGAGGTATCGGGGGAGAAGAGCCTTGGTGAGAAAGGTAAAAAAGAACCCAAAGATCACTGTGGCTGAACTCCAGAGATGCAGTCAGGAGATGGGAAAAAGTTGTAGAAAGTCAATCATCACTGCAGCCCTCCACAGTCGGGGCTTTATGGCAGAGTGGCACGACGGAAGCCTCTCCTTAGTGCAAGACACATGAAAAAAACACCTGAAGGACTCCAAGAAATAAGATTCTCTGGTCTGATGAAACCAAGACAGAACTTTTTGGCCTTAATTCTAAGCGTATGTGTGGAGAAAACCAGGCACTGCTCATCACCTGTCCAAAACAGTCCAAACAGTGAAGCATGGTGGTGGCAGCATCATGCTGTGGGGGCGTTTTTCAGCTGCAGGGACCAGGACGATGGTTGCAATCGAGGGAAAGATGAATAAGTACAGGCCAAGTACAGGGATATCCTGGACAAAAAAACCTTCTCCAGAGTGCTCAGGAACTCAGACTGGGCCGAAGGATTACCTTCCAACAAGACAATGACCCTAGCACACAGCTAAAATAACGAAGGAGTGGTTCACAACAACTCTGTGAATGTTCTTGAATGGCCCAGCCAGAGCCCTGACTTAAACCCAAGTGAGCATCTCTGGAGAGACCTAAAAAGGCTGTCCACCAACGTTTTACCATCAAACCTGACAGAACTGGAGAGGATCTGCAATGAGGAATGGCAGAGGATCACCAAATCCAGGTGTGAAAAACTTATTGCAACTTTCCCTAAAAAGACTCATGGCTGTATTAGATCAAAAGGGTGCTTATACTAAATACTGAACAAAGGGTCTGAATACTTAGGACCATTGTGATATTTCAGTTTTTCTTTTTTTTATAAATCTGCAAAAATGTCAACAATTCTGTGTTTTTCTGTCA
Source organism: Sinocyclocheilus anophthalmus (assembly GCA_018155175.1). Classification (NCBI taxonomy): domain Eukaryota; kingdom Metazoa; phylum Chordata; class Actinopteri; order Cypriniformes; family Cyprinidae; genus Sinocyclocheilus; species Sinocyclocheilus anophthalmus. Next base: position 93,662 of record JADLZN010006541.1, on the reverse strand, counting down.
ATATGGGGTGCTGGGTGTAAATTAATGAGGAAAAAAATTAACTTAACTGATTTTAGCAAATGTCTGCAATATAACAAAGAGTGAAAAAATTTAAGGGGGTCTGAATACTTTCCGTAACCAATGTATATATAATATATATATATATATATATATATATATATATATTAAAGAAAAATGTATATGTGAAATTTTAAATTATTACACTCTAAAAATGCTGGGTTAAATATAACCCAGTGTTGGGTTAAAAAGGGACAAACCCAGCTTTTGGGTTGTTTTGACCCTGCGGTTGGGTTACTACCCAGAAGGTTAGGTTAAATATTTAATCAAACCGCTGGGTCAAAACAGCCCAATTGGTGGGTTTGTCCCTATTTAACCCAGCACAGGGTTGTATTTAACCCAACATTTTTTAGAGTGAATAATATATATTGCATTTTTTATAATGATACAGGCTCTCAAAAAGAATAAAAACCTAAATAAAAAAAATATTCTCGACAATTATCCTGTGAGAATGCTTTGGTCTCTTTGCGCTCCATTTTGATAAAAGATCTGCTAAATGCATAAATTTAAATATATATAATATTATTTTATACTATATTATACCTTTCTGTATATGTTGTTAATAAAGAATACAAAATATACAAACATATAAGTAAATAGATTATGACACACACAGCATATATATAAACCACAAACTGATTGACCAATATCTGAATGATACATACAATCTAAATGATACATACATGTCCTCCTAATTGTCTATGTTGGCTACAAGATGAATTAATGTGAATTATTATTAATACATTATGACTGAATTATCATAACAAGAGAGAAATTCAGTAACTGAAGTTCAAAGGGGCATGAGAGGTTCACGCACTTGTTATTAGACTGACCACTGAACAACATCAGGCCTACTTTTTATAATAGACGGCATGCAGTGCTTGCGTGATGTAGCCCCCTATGGGGAATCAGCCTGTGAGCTAAGAAGGATCCAGATCTAATGCAAACAAAGCACTGTATGAGCTTTAGTTCACGGTAAAGAGAACAGCACAACGGGTTCACTACATTCCTAAATCCATCATTGAGCTCAGAATGTAATTAATTTGCAGAAAATCAGCTGCAGAGAAATTCCTCTTTGAGTGTTCAGGAGAAAAAGATTTACTGGACTGACTAGAAGAGAGAAGAAGAGCGAAAGATAGATGGAGGCTGCGTTGGATTCTTTACATTCTTGTGTGCATGGGCTGACCAGTCATGATTTACGAGCACATTAAGGAGCATTACACGACCCCTGGCGAAAGATCACAGAGGATGAGAGAGCTTGCTCTGGCCACTCACACAATAAAAATACCTATTTTTAGGCATTTAAAACCACACAGAGTGCACAGCGCAAACCCTCCACACTACATGACTGAATTGATCCAAAGCTGTCGTTGATATAATTCAAGTTCCTCTTCAACATGATGTATATGGGCTAACAATGATAGATATCCATCGCTGAGGCATTGCTATAAAACATTTAGAGAGAGAAAATAAAGCTATCAGATCACATCACCTCTTTTTGCTTACTGAAAAAAACATCAAAGTTTTACATGATACTAATATTTAATTTGATGCTATGGCCAATGGCTGATCTATATCAAAGCTATAAATAAACACTGGGGAGAATATATACTATTTTGTGGAAAGAAATAGTATATGAAAAATAAACATATTAATTGTAAGATTCTTTTTTTTGAAAAATACATCTGACAGTGTTATTAAATTATTAGTGTTATTAAAGATTTTATTTGAGAGTGGCAAAGGCAATCTAAATGTAAAAATATGCATGCACAAAACAAGTATGCACAATTAAATATACAATATCAGGTGATATTAGATATATTTGATGTATAATGGTGCATCAGCCGAATATGCAGATCTGGGTTTCATTGATAAATATAACAAAATACAGAGGGTATAGCATATAAATTCTGTGACTTTATGAATGCTAGAGTACACAAACACATGCACACTTGAACAAAAGCACACTTTCTCTGCATAGCGACCAATCAGCATCAAAATCATCATTACAACTATGCAACCTCATTATTAACATCAAGTAATTACACTCATACACCTTGCAATTTTACCAGTCTAACTGGATATTGCTTTCATTTTATTCGCCCTCTCATTCCATTTCTTTTCATCTAAAGGTCAGTTCTTCCAAATTCCCCATTTTTCCAATAGGGTCACGCATTGATCCAAAGCACTAACCTAGACTGAGTGCACTAACAGACTCCCATCAGTCGCTCATCATATTCACATCCCGATTCAGCGCAGGGAATGAGACTACGGCCTACGCTCCAAATAAGTTCATCTTGGGAATTTTTGAAAAATTGGCGGAACGGCCAGTTAAAGCCCCGCACCACACGGCCCACAGGACACCATACATACATCACATTCCAGATTTAGTTAGTAATCCCACAATCTAGTTAAGGATCTGGAAATTGGATCGAATCAATTAATTCTACAGTCAATTTGCATAAGAGATGGTCCACCGGCCATTAAAATTCACAATTTGTCTTCAAACATCTCATGGCCAACTACAGTTTTAGAAATTAGAAGATACAACATTATTTATTATAATGAAATATAGGTCCTCGGACCAATTAAAAAGGATAGGATCAACCTCTGCGACCACGCTTTACCGTACAGCCTCTCATTAAGGATTAAAAACGCTGGACCGTATGCTTACACAGGTAATCACCACGTAGCGGATTCATAGTTCTCTTTCCGAAGCATGAATCAATAGTCATTTAAAGCGCTTTATTAAGCAGCTCAAACACAAGCTGTGCTCAGACCTCTTCTAATCATAAACAAGGTGCTGACTCCGTATGTGTGACCTTTGGCAAATCCAGTCCATTCTTTTCCATTAACCTTCCCAGCTTTGCCATTTCTCTCTCGTTCTCTGTCTCTCCCGGGGGAGTTTTCCTCTCAGTCAAAGCTGCTCCTAGTGCTTGTTGCTCAGAGGGATTGTTAAGTATCAATTCCTAGTGTCACCTTTGTGGGTTTTATTTATTTGTCGGCCTGCTGGTATGGAACACAGTGCAGGCATCACTCAGGTAGATGGATTATAATTCACCTGCAAGCCCTCATCAATCTCTACAATTTGACTTCCTGCATCACGTACAACTGTTACTGTCATATTAAAGCACTGCATTATAAAGATCAATGGGTTTTTAAATACGCTCTAGCTAAAGGTGATTGGTGACATTAAATGGAGAAAAAAAGGCTGATAACTGTCACGCAGATGAGAAGCCTCACCAACTTGATGAGGGTTCCTACAAAACAATTACCGTAACATACGCTCTGATGTTTAGGATTAATCAAATCGCATGTTTCCAACCTAATCATCACCTGATGATTTCCAGAAAATGGATACCAAAAGCATAATATCTTCTCGGAGAAGAATTTCAAGCAAGTTTTCTTTCACTGTGCAGTTGAGCAGAAGAAGCATATGGCTGTGCTTTCCAAGAGCTTTCCTTCCTACCGACTGTTTAACCCTGCTAATGTCCCCCAGTAAGGAGCTCCGGAGGCACTGGAGACTGTGCAGCAGTCGACGCTCGTATGACAGATGGCTTATTGTCACTTTGTTTGGGCTGTTGCCTGCTGGGCTCAAGTAGGAAGTGAAGACCGGAAGCATTCATATTCTTACAGCCATACACTACACTAAGAGAAGTAAACGGGTGAGACGAGGCGGAGTTGTTTCGGCACATGCCTGCTGGGATCTCTGTGTGATTGTAAGAATCAGCAATGAATCCCATTACTGCACACCTGGTCACTATGTACTCTGTTTCTGTGCAAAAAACAACAGTTTTATTACAAGTGGCGATGCTCCATGTTGTCTACTTGAAGATAATAAAATAAGCAGTTTGTAAGAGAACCCGAAACTGTTATTGAAAGCCTGTAATTAAAGTTCCTCTTCAGCATAAAATACATGAAATAATACAATGACAGATATCCAACCTAAATGCATTCCTTGAAGAGAAAATTGAAAGGTATGAGTTCAGTTTCTTACAATGATACTGATACTTTGATTTAATATCCCTAAAATACATATGTGGGCCGAAAAGATTTTTTTTTTTTAAGTTTATTCATTATTTAAAAAAAAAAAAAGGAAATTTATATATAATTTTAATTACTTCATTTACACTACTGTTCAAAATTTCAGTACGGTCAGTGCAATTTATTTATTTATTTTTTACTTTTATTTATCAAGGATACATTAAATTAGTCAAAAGTGACAGACCTTTATTTCAAATAAATGCTGGTTTCATAAATGCTAGAAAGGTTTCTTTTAAACTTTCTAGTCCTGAATAAAAAATGTATCACAGTTTCCACAAAAATATTAAGCAGCACAACTGTTTTCAATATTGATAATAATAAGAAATGTTTCTTGAGCAGCAAATCAGCACATCAGAATGATTTCTGAAAGAAGAATTGAATGAAGACTGGAGTAATGATGCTGAAAATTCAGTTTTACAGTCATTGGAATAAATTACATTTGAAAATATATTCAAATAGAAAACAATTGCTTTAAATAGTAATAATATCTCACAGTATTACTGTTTTTACTGCATTTTTGATTAAATAAATGCATCTTTGGTGAGTATAAGAGACTTCTTTCAAAATCAGTAGTGTACATTTTATTTGAAATATGAAAACTCTTTCTTTAATGAAAAGTACATTTAGCCACACAAGTGTCTCTATGTAAAACACATATATCTAATCCTGCTGTATGCAAATATATGCATATATATCAGTTCACTTTAATGGTAATGCTAATGGTGGGCACAGGGCAGCAACATTTTCTGTTGAACAGTCTCTTAGTCCCATATGGCAAATGATGTTTGAGATTCGCGGTTGCTCGATCCATGTGTCTCATCCACCATTGCTTACTCACATGTGGATTGTATGGAGTGAACCTAAACTGTTTGGGAATTTGGGATTAATTAACAAACAGAAGCATTTACACTTGACTGCATCTTGTACGTGTCTCAAAGCACCTCCACCTCTCGCATCTGTCTCAAATGCATCTTGGAGGGCACTTGGTGTTTCCATGATTAGATAGCTATTAGTAAAAACACATGAAGTGACCAAGTCTAAAAACTCCCTGAAAGTGCTTGGTGTGCTTTCTTATCGGAGTCGTCTTGCTGCTGCTTGACTGAAATACACCACTGCTAGTTTAAACAATCACCTTGTCAGCAATGTGCTCAATCAATTACTTCTGTTGATGTTATCAATGGCTTCATCTTCCCTGATGGTCTCACTTCTTTTTTCTGTATTGCTCTTTCTTACTCCTTTTGTATCTCCCTCTCAGTCTTTCTCTTTGTCTAACTATCTTTACTTTTTTTTTTTGCATTTTCCAGATGCTATTATCCAAAGCGACTTACAATGCATTCATGTTTTTCATTACATTTTATCAGTGCATGAACGAATCCATGAACTTGGGGTTGCTAACGCGATGCTCTACTGTTTGCTATCTGTCTGTCTGTCATGAAAAATTAAAAAATAATTTGTGTGTATTTGAAAGAAGTTTCCAGCAAGGATTTATCTGATCAAAAATACAGTAAAAACAATATTATAGTGAAGGCATTAATTTTGAATGTACAGCACAAGACGATTTTTTATTTTCTATTTTTAATACATTTTCAAATGTAATTTTTTCCTGTGCTGCAAAGCTGAATTTTCAGCATCATTACTTCAGTCTTCAGTTTCACATGATCCTTCACAAATAATTTTAATATACAGATTTGCTGCTTAAGGAACATTTATTATTAATTACCAAGGTTGAAAACTGCTGTGCTGCTTAATATTTTGTGGAAACCGTGATAAACTAACATTAAGTTTAAAAGATAAGTTGGGGATTTAAAAAAAAAAGAAATATACTTTTATTAAACAAGGACACATTAAACTGATCAAAAGTGACAGTTTATGGCAAAATAAATTTGTTACAAAAGATTTCTATTTCAAATAAATGCTGTTCTTTAAACTTTCTATTAATTGAAAAATCATTGAAAAATGTATCAGTTTCCACAAAAATAGTAAGCCGCAAGGACTGTTGCCAGCATAGATAATAATAACCATTATTGACAATTTGAGCACCAATAATACTTTATAATAGCTGAGCACCAAATCAGAATATGAGAATGATTTCAGAAGTGACACCAGCTTTGTCATCACAGGAACACTTTTTAAAAATATATATATTCAAATCGAAAGCAGTCTATCTATTTGTAAGGCCTATAAACATTTCAACTTCAAAAATGTCATTGAAACTTTTTTAAAACAAGATCTATCTAACATTCAGATTTGTCCTGACAAACTTAGCTTTTCTACTTAAAAATTACAATCGTATGAAGTTCATTTTCTAATTTTACTTCTACTTCCTTACGTTGAACTTCAAACTGCAACTCCTGTTGGCTGCCTCAATTAAAATACATTCTTAATTCAATTCTGAAAGCTTTCTAGGCCAGACTGCTATTCATTCTGCCTCCTCTCTCTGATGTGTTCCCCAGTGATAAAATAAGAGGTGTACGCAAGTGCACAGATTACCAGCCCTTAACCAATCATGTGAGACAGGTCCACTCTGCATTAGCAGCAATGACCTTTACATGCCAGTGGTGACAGTCACCTGTCAGCAACGTCTCACTCCTGGCATTTTCAGGGCTCAAAGATGAGAAATAATTAGGCCCGACAGTCCTCTAGGGTTAAACCAAGGCTGCGAGTCATCATTCCAGAGCTCTGTCACTGGGGTCAGAGGTCAAAATCAGCCAATGATATGACCTCTACATCGTGGCCGTGATCCCACAGCTTGGTGGGAGGATCGCCAAAGACAGATCGGGTTATCAGACCGAGCTTCCCCTCCGAGAAGAGTGATGCATTCAAATCATAATGAAACCTAACCTGTACCACACTGGTATTTTCATCACCCTGCAGTTATAAAGAGCCGGAGAGGTGAACATGCATGCAATTACTTCACAGAGAGAGGCATGTGCTTCAAATGCATATGTTATAATAGACAGTAGATGACAGGATGTGGCTGGAAACGGCTCAGATGTGGCAAGCTGGTATTATTTGGGCTCTTTCCAGTCAATAAGGAAAATGAATGTTCCCTCACCTTATTATGAACACAAGCCGAGACTGTTTTCCTGTCATCCGTCCTGGCAAAACACGCGTACTGATGGGACACAAGCTGTTTGGAACTGAAGGGGGGACGCTTGCGATGACTTGTTTACCCGGGGCTTTTCAACTGAGGTCAAACGTCTGTAGAAAACACATGGAGGCGTGTAGAACACCGCTTCCCCTCACGATTTGTACTAATCAAACATATGGCATGAGGAGAAACGAATAAACCCTTAATATTTGATCTCTATAAAATGAGAGTAAATAACATTAAAATTCAGTTTAAATCCATTTTAAATTCAGCCTCGAGCATATTTATCTTATCTGGACTATAAAAAGTGTGTATAATCTTATTGAGGTGAAGCAGTGCACACACCTGTTTTTTTTATTTTTCTTTCCTAGCTGCAGTCAAACATTCTGCAACGGCTGCCCCCCCCCACCCCCACCCCACCCCCCCCTCCTCTCCTCATGCTGAAACCCATTACAGAAATACAATTTCTAATGCCTTCACACAGGCCCGCGATCGACTGCAAACAAATTTATATTCAGCCCGTAAACAGAAAGCAGCAGAGATTTATTTATTGAGCGGAGAGGAGAGAAACAAGCTAGCGCGTGAACCCTGGGTAACCCCATAGCTGACATGAAGATGGATAAGTGTACCATGCAAATGTACAGAGGGAAGGGATATATTGCACTCCGTCATTCAGTGCATTGCTGCCCGTAGAATTCCATTTATTCTTCCAGCTGGGACCAGATCTCTGGGGTTACGAGTGCACAGTTATACATTGTTGATTATTTGAGATAGTTTTTTAATCACTGCAGAGCCCTAGTAAAACTCTTTATTGGTCATATAAGCAGAAATCTCTCCTTCTGTCCTGTGAAGTAGTTCAAATGCATTTGCATTGATAGTTTAAATGCAAACAATATCATAACTATTAGGTCTATTATCATTTTGTTATTTTTTGATCTGCTTTCCTAATTAACATTTTCCATTTCATTACTAAATCACATTTTAAAATCCAACTAAAATGATCATAGTCACCTCGTTTTTAATCCTAAAGCTCAATATGGCCTTAAGCAACACTAAATTGAGTCCAATTCCTGGATTACCATAATGGCTTCAGTGCATACATTTTGTATCCCAAAAGCATGAATGCAAATGAACTTACAGCTGAGACTGTTGTTTCTGCACATGTTTAAGTATGTCTATTTTCAGACTTTGACCAATGTTGAAATCTTTTGAACCAAGAAGAGCTACTGGAAGGAGAGACTTTAAAGACCACATCTGTTACAGCTAAATAGATTTGAGAGTGTTGTACTCCTGATAACCTCTAAAGGTCATATCTCTGGTGATCTCTGTCTAATGCTCTATGACTTTAGTCAAACTTTTTGGAATGTCATCTGTAAAATATTATGGAATGTGCATGTAAAATATAATATAAATTCTTGTCATACTTTGCAAACAGTTAAAATGAACACACTAGGGTTTTAAAAGTGCACATGCACACTTGGTACATTAAGGAGCTATTTCTTAAAATTTTGACTTAAATTAAAATGTTACCATATGATGCACTTTTAAGGTTAACTGAAAAGAAGAATAATGGAGCATTAATCATCATATTCCATACCTCTCCTTCAAGTTTAATAGGCTGGTTCGATTATTGCACATGATGTTACAAACATGTAAATCTTATTTTAACAAAGAAAGAAAAAAGGAGAGAGAAAGAAAAGTATGTTGTAGCTAATACGGTGTAATAGTTAGGATCTTTGTTATTTCTCGTCGAAAGTAAAAGAGGCTGGTCAAAAACTTCCAATAAGTCTGTATATACTACTCCTGTGACTATTTTATTATTGTTTTATTTCAGGCATTTATTTCAAATTACGAGAATGTTAATGAAATAATAAAGTATTGGAAAAAGTTTTTTTCTTTTATGCAGTAGCCTATATAAAAACCAGCATGTCTATAATAAAGTTTAGCATAAAACGAAGCAACGGTTATCTTAATAAAACTCTTTGTACTTTGCATTAGCCTTTAATTTATTATTATTATTTTATGAAACAACTATTCAACGAATTAAATTATTTAATAATCTTGTCAGTTTGGCTTGCCATTGGTTTAGGAAGAATAAATAAATGTTAACCTAAAAAATTAAATACTTTTTTTGTATAAAGCGGTTCATTATTGCAGGGGAGGCAGCTGCTAATTATCATTTGACCGACGAATGACCTGCAACGACAGCTGTTTAGAGCACACATAATCACTAGGAGATCTCATACAATGACCTGATAATTCCCTTTTAACATCATTTCAGCTGTTATGTTAGATTCCGTATGGTCTAGAATTCAAAACAAGAGTTTCAGTTTTCCGAAGAATGTAGGAGATATCTTTGAGTTTGATAAACAAATCGGAATATGAAAGTAGATGGCCAAAAAGAGCTCAAGAAAGGAATGCAAGTGTTAACGTGGTTTACCGGGATGAGTAAAGGCCTGAGAGCTATACGTGGACATTTCTAAGTTTCATTTTAAAGTTTCAATGAGCAACAAACGACACGTTTTATTTAAAAAGTGTGAACCACAAAATCCATGCCTTTCTTATTAACAACTATTGACAATGGCTTAAGACCTTATTCCCTAAGCTTTATGCATTTCGGTTATAAGCTAAAACAGCTATACTGACTAAAAACGCCATTGATTTTCTGTAAGTGCTAATTAGAAACGCAGATATGGACTGGGCCTTCTGAACACACACACACACATACACACACACAATATTCCGCCAAATTTGTATCGAAACTTAAAATTAAAACACAATGCATGGCCTATCAGTTGAGTAAATTAAAATAACATTATCTGGAGAACAGGAATTATTGTCTGGATCTGAAACAACCCGTTTATTTAAATTCTAAATGTCACAAATGCCTTAACATTTGTGCCAAATTCTCAGCAAAATGAAGTGCGCTTTAATACAACTCAACATTATCCATTATGAAATGAAGTACTGATGTTGACATCCCCCCCCCTCCCCCCTCCGCACACGCGCGGGCACACACACTCCACGAGACCTTATTAGCAGGTCAAATAAGTCATTCAAACTTGCTTGCTTTGGTAAATTAACGCTCACTCAGATGAGGGAGATGTCCGGCTATTGGCCAAGAGTTAGAGGGCACGTCATCCCCATCCATCACCGATCGAATGTTTCTACAAGGCATGTCCCTGTCTAGATCGGTGCCTCTGTCCTTTTGCGCGCTATGTGTGGCGTCTGTGGATAGAGTTTCTGTCGCGTCCATCCTCGGATGAAAATCTGGAATATATGAGATGCGGTCATGAATTCTTATCAAGGGTTCAGGGACACAACGTCACTGTTCATCAAGGGCTATCATGCTACTGGAGTAATGCGTCTGCATCAGCACCACGGAGCTACTGACTTCCCAGGCAGAGAGGAGGGACATGTCAACACCGAGGCGGATTTTCTTCGGTATCATTTAACGAATCTCAGTGCCACGGCCACAGGCGCGTGTTCAAAGCCCTGTGAGGACCCTGGCAGTGCTAACTCGACCAGACCCCCCTTCCCCCATAATCAAGATTTCTATAGACCAATGCACCCCATCCGACCCCAAGTCCCCTCCTTCCAAAGCTGTCGTGAGCAGGGTCTCTCCAGAACGGGCTTCTCGCCCTCCTCAGACACTTTAAGAACTTTCTCCGGCGCGCATTGTGAACTCGGCCCTGTCAACAACACACACCTCGATGTGCACACATGCGACGGCCCAGTGCTTCACCCTGCAGTTGAGGACAATAATACCAGACACGAGCCACTAAAAACGTTCAATGAGACATTGCAATGCGGAAAGAGATTCGATTGGATGAGAGTGAGGAGAAATCATTCCCATACAGGTAAGTTGACTAGATTTCTAGTTTGATAAACTTTTCTGCGGCGCACGCTTACAGCTAAGTGACCGTCTGTACTTGGGCCAACATCTCTGCCTTTTCAACTTTAAAAATCCTAGTGGCTTGATTTTTTTTTTTTTTTTTTTTTTTTTAACAATTAATGATAAGTGGGTTTATACAAACTCGTTTTTTAAATTTTCTCTGGCTGAAAGTAGTGTATACTGAGGACAAGAACTTTTCTGCAAGTAGAAATGAATCCTTGGAGGTGGAGCTATGTGTGTGTACAAGTTTGGCTGTACTTGCAAATGCCTTTTTTTTTTTTAAATGTACTAACAAATACAGTGAAACATAATAAATTGTGAGGACATTTTAAGTGTTATGCATTATCTGACTCATTATATCAGCCAAATAATGTTTTATTTTAAATTGACCCATATCAACAGGTTTGAATAAACAGTAAGGGTTTAGCAAATATTATAACCTAAAAACCTTAATGTGCATGAAAAATTAAATGTTATATGCTATATATATATGTGGGTGTGTTGTGTGTTGTGTGTGCATATATAATATAATTTTATATATATATATATATATATATAATAATGCATGCAGACCTCGCAAAAGTTGTAACTGATATGAAAAACTGATTCCATCCTGTGCAGATATGGCACGTGTCAGGGCCAGGGAATATTTGCCTCACAAATCAGGCTGCCTGCCTGCTGAAAACCTTTAAAAATTGAAGGAGAGTGTAATATATAAGATCTGCTCTGGTGCTTAAATGGGTCAGCAGCAACATGCCAGGCAAAATTCCTCAATTTTTATCAATACCACATTCCATTCTATTCTGAATGTTCTTCCCCTTAAAAATCCTCTCATCGACAAAAGCAGCCCAGGCCATATTTAAAGGAGTCCAGCACCCCCTAGCTCTCCATTCAGAGCCAAATAAACTTCAGAGGAACACTTTTCCTCGACAGAGCCCTAAATCTTAATAGAGACCAATGTTTATATGTTGCAATTAATTTTCTATATTGAATGTCGGAAAATGTCTGTCAGAATCTTAGCGTAATCCTTAACTGGAATAATAATCGGATAGGTCTGCGTTTAATGCAGTTCAAATGTGAGTTGCTTGACATGTGCTCATAAAATGTCACGCTCAATGACATTTGACCTATATTATAACAAAGTATTTCATGTTTGTTGTCAGAGCTGTGCGTTAAATTTTGAATCGCTCATCCCCCTCAATAAATCACAATATATGTAATAGGTTGATGGTAAAACCAAGAAGAGCCCTGTTTGATTTGTCATTTCCTACAAATCAGTAATACAGCATTCATATGGTTTCCAGACTGTCAAGGAGAAGAATGTCTGGCCAGGCCACACTGATGATCTAAAATAACTCACAGGCAAATATGTCAGCGAAAAGGTCATTTCGGGCTATATCGCCCAGCGTATGAACAGCAGCTGTGGTCAGGAAACAGAATGGAGAGGCCTGCTATATCAAATCCCAAAAGCTTGAATGGTGGCAAGGCCAAGAGTTTACCATTTGTTTACTGTAGCTTCTGCTGTTTGTTTTTCTCCTGCCTGTCCACCCACATTCACCTAGAGACACAAGAAAGAGGCATTGCTTGTCATCAGGTACAGTATATATTTGGAAGAAAGTTGGGGTCCAAACAACTTTGGATTTCCATCGACTTTTATTTGTATGCATACATTTTGGAACGACATAAGAGTGAGTAAATGACGATTTCATTTTTGGGTCAACTTTCCCTTTAAAGAGGAGTATCTTTATAAGTTGTGACCTTCCCTCTGTGGTTAATGTCTTTGGATTTATCACAAGCCTTATGGAGAAAGCGTTGTATGATGATATATGAGAGGTCTGTCAACAAGTGCTTAAGATAATACTCACATCAACACAGCAGCCAAAGTCAAATGTTAAATGGTAGGGTGAATGTTTATTGTCTGCTCTGTTACTTAAGTTAATTATGACGTAATGCAAAAAAATAAAATAAAAAATGGTTATAGGGAAAACAGTATTAAAGGAGCAGTTCCCCCAAAAATGAAATTTTGATAATCCATACCTGTGTGGCTTTAATTTTTTTGCACAACACTGGAACTCATTGAGACATTTTTCAAAATGTTTCCACAGAAGAAAGAAAGTCGTACAGTTTTGGAATGACATGAGGGAGAGTAAATAATGGCAGTGTTTTCATTTTTTGGTGAACTATCCCTTTAAAGATTTCATGCATTGTGAAGGTTATTGTTCTTACTGGGCAACATCAAAATGTTTCCTATACTCAACATGAATAAAAGCTTATACAGAGTGTCTGACTGGATCCCCCAGTACAGTGCACATAGTCCCCGTGTGTCATTCTTCAATTATACCCTGACAGCACCTGAATTACTGTGGGCTGGATGCCCAGATGACCGAAGCAATCTGTATCGATCCCCCACCCCCCATTCCCCTGCTCTCTTTTAGGCTTAGTGGGCCACGTCATCCCTCTGGCTGGCTGGCCATTTCCAAGTTTGCAAGTCATTCCTCAAATGTTACATTTGATTCCTTTATGCCTTCTGGCAACTGCCAATTCTATTATCCAGAAACTCATTCATCAGTGTTTTCATGCTCACTTTTTTATTTCCTAAGGAAATTGCTTAATTACTTCATATTTGTCAGTGAATGCACTGATTGTTAGAACGTCCCTTGTGAATATTAGCGGTGACCCTACAATTGCTTTTTTCATCTCTCTGTTTACTTTCATTTGCACAGCGAGAGCGAGATAAAGCTCGCTCTCGAAATCAACTGTGTAATCAACTGTTTGTGCTCTGAGCCTGAAGAGAAAGGGTGAGGGCTTGCTATTAGTGACACAGAGTTTATTCAGGTTTTTGGAGAGCATTTAAATTGACTTAATGCAAGAAAATACAAGCAAATAAATGCACAATGTTTTGGTTGCAATAACAAAGGCAAGTCTTTTAGCCAGATATTAGTTTTTTTTTTATTATTGCAACCAAAACACTGCAGTTATTTGTCTTTGTATGTCCTCCGTCTGTTCAAACTGTAGGTCCTTGACTGCAGTGACATGACTACAAACACACTCATACACATGGTGTGCAGATGGCACAGAGGTTAGAGAGACACTTGTGACTGTAGCAGTATGTGAGGGCTCAATGCGTCTCTATCACTCCAGGGGATTTTCCCGCCTGACCCCTGTGTGTGTGCTGTAAAGGAATGTGCAACTTCCTGTGTGCTTCCAAAAGCAAACACCACAAGCAAACAACAAAACATGAGCTTGATTTCCATTAAAACAGCGGTTAGTTGACTAGCTCGGTTAAACTGCAGATTTAATGCTATTCTAAATTAACAAAGAAAGGCAGATTTGGATGCACTTGGTTTTCAATTAATTTGCAGGGCATACTAGGTTGGGCAAAGTAGTCATGTAGCACCAAACTGCAAAGCAGCATCTTTAGCAGATTTTTATGGCATGCCGTGATGGACAGTACGTCTGACCCCTGTCCTGCAGTCATCTGTGAGGAGCAAACAGACAGACAGTCCTCTATTTAGCTCATACAGACAGGATCTCTGCATTCAGGTGAAGGTCATGCAATCACACTTATTCACTATTAAACATACTTTCAGCAGAATGAGTGACCATCCTGGAAACCCAGCAAATACAATTTCTGCTATTAAAAACAAAAATGCTCAATCAAAATGTGATTACAATTTCTAAAAGTTGTGCTTGTTAAGTCTGTATACATTTTGAATATATCTAAACAAACTCATCAAAATTTATTTGACTTTACTTTCTCTTACAAAACAGTACAAATACCTTAAACTTAATGCAAAGGCATATTTAGTGATCATACTGGTTGAAATATCACTGTTAAACTCACTTTTAATCAGTCGAACATAGCCGTTGATACTGCATTCTATCTACGTTTTTATAGAGATCTTTTAACATAATTATTTAATATTAAAATATTTTATTGGCACAATAAGATTTTTATAATATTTTATTTTATATACACAAATTTTACTTTGATAACGTGCCGTTTTGTACATAAGAGTAGATAATTTGGTTTCCAGTTGCGCGGCTTAAAATAAAGAGCATCATTAATAAATGCCAATAATAGTTTATATGCATATTTAGCGATTGTGTAATTGAATATATTAACAGTGAAATAAAAACGGACGTGTTTTCTTTAACGTGTTTTTCAACAGTTTTAAAGCTGACATTTGATTCTATCTAAGATTATAAAAATTCACATTTTTGATGAAACACTCATTCTCTTTTAAAATATGATACAATTTTTGTTAAGCTGTGCAAATGTAAAATAGCATGCAAAGATGTCAAGCACTGCATTTTACAGTGAATCTTTATTCGCTTGCTTGTTAAAAATATAAAGCTTATGTTTTATTAATATTTATTGCATTGCCTTCACAGCTAAGATATATCTGCTGAAGACGGACAACGGACGAGATCCTGAGGAGGACCCCTCGAGTGGAGCACCACGAACAAATTTTACAACCAAACAACTCACAGAACTGGAAAAGGAGTTTCATTTCGACAAATATCTGACTCGAGCTAGACGGACAGAGATCGCAAACAGTCTCCAGCTGAGCGAAACACAAGTGAAGATCTGGTTTCAAAACAGGCGCATGAAACAGAAGAAAATGCTGCGGGAAGGCCTATTTCCAGGACTAATGCTGATTTCTGGGTGTGATGAGGACTCGAAAAAAGCTGACACTTGTTCATCTCCTGACAAAAGATCATTTCTGGTAGGGTAAGATTGTGGGACGGCTGCCATAGGCTACACTAAAATCTGAACGCTTAAAATATATTTACACACCCAAAAATGAAGTATGCCACCAAACATAAATATTTATTTGTCGATCCAACTGTTTAAGAAAATAAAGCAGTAAATCGCTATAGTAAAATATTGAGTTTACACACCTGTTGAGGCAAGCGGAGAAATCTTGATTTAATTAAAATGCACTTTATAGGTATTTCTTACTCTAAAATGGTATAATTGTTTATATGCTATATATATTTTTTCCATTCTGAATCTGCTTCTGTTATTAAAGATGATAAAATTAATCGTTAATATTAATAGATCTCATCAGGGTCCAAAAATTAAACAGGGTTTAGGGCAAAAGTGCCACGACAAGTGACAAAAATGCCACAAATATTTTAAAAATAGAAAAAGGGGGGGGGGGGGGGGGGGGGGGGGGGTGCAAGGGAAAAGCTTTATAAATTTTACATATATTTTAATCTAAACTACCTATATTTTATGCCGTTACATCACAGGAATATCTAGTTATGAGTTTAAATATTTGACTAAAATGTATAGCATACAGCATGTTTTATGTATGACACACAGAAAATGCCCAGGGGGCAATTATCGCTTATTAATTAAAAATAGCAATAATTTCTGACACTGGTCTCAACAGATTATTATTCCTGGCTCTAAAACAAAATCGTGTAAACTGGTTGTATTCGTCAAAGCATCTCTAACTAATAATGTCTTTATTTTACATTTTATAAGCAGCGAACTGAATATCTGAGCAAAAGCATTTTTATTACATTAGCTTACTATTTAAAAAAATATGCGTGGACTAAAACATTCTTATAACGTGCATGTATACGCGAACAGATTTAGTTTGTTAAAAATCTAAAAATGCAAGTCTAATATTTAGACGTCAGGCTGCACACATTTAGAAACACTCAACAGGTTCGCTGCTGTTTCGCAGACATACTGTGTCTGTCATATTCATGCTGCTTGTGCTTTTATCTGCAAATAAAGAGCGCCGCACGATGATCGGTGATACGCGTCTTTCTAAATAATGGCGAAAAGCTGTCAACGTACAAAGTGCCTCCACTTAGCCGTGTATTTTCACCAATTTATTGCTGGAAGAGGTTAAATCGAGTGCCACGGGTTGAACCTTCTGATACCAACTCCTCATTTTGATAGCATCAAAGCAGTGCAGTGAGAGCCAGAAATACGGTGGAGGTAAACACGTTTACATTTTGATTGCATATAAATTCGGAGTGTATTTTATTCAGATGGCATACTTTATCAAAATAATTTAACTCTAAAATGCTTTGGAGATACATATGGAGATGTTTGCCTTGCATAATCCTAAATCTCGCCTCTTTGTCCCTGTGCTATTCGATGGACATGGACAGAAATAATTGCTGGAAATATCTGGAACGAGATTATCGACATTTCTAAACAATCGATTTATCGATGTGGTGTGGATCTAAGTTGATTGACTTTTAATTGATTTGACTTGATGGGTTGAATAATTACAGAATTTGAATGAAAGCCATCTTTTTCCATTTCACTCATTTATTGTTTTCATTATTAATATAATGCACAGTAAAATAAAAAGGGCACATGTTAGATTCTTCACAATATTAATCTACAAAACAATAGTACTATTCCTTAAATTAGATATTTTTCGCTGCACGAAAATTCCATTTTTGTTCTGCGTAAAACATTATTTTGATTTAAAGGGTTTTGCGTTTCTTACCCCCTTATATCAAAACAAGCAAATTCTCTAACACAAGCACTACAGTCTCATGAAGAGAAAAATGATCTGAACAGTTGTTAAATTATATTAAATGTCCTTAAAATGTTCCAGCAGCCTTAAAATCGAGATGCTTTAATCAAACAAACAATATAAAGGCGAATCAAATTAATTGAAATAAATGTTCCTCTAGAGGACTTATTTTTGGAGGTATTTCTGTGACTGCAGGCCTACTAAAAACATATCATCTCGCCATATTAGCAATATGCACGAAGCACGACTCGCATGCCTGAGCCTGCTAATATATGCAGTTACTCCAGAGTTCACCTTTCACCTCTTGACCTCTGTTTTGCCTCGAGACAGCAGTGACCCGGTCAGTGGCTCACATAGAAAAGGCTGCATTATTAATTTGTGTTGCGCTTGCGGTGTCTTCACACTTCTTTCAATTTTTTAAATGTTTAAATATCATGTTACAGAGTAGGCTTCTGATTAAAGCTGCAAAAATGGTTTAGAAAGATACGTTTAATAACAGTATTAACAATTATTATTATTATTTCTAATAATCGTATTAAAACAATTTTATACGTTTTGTTTATATTGTTTGCTGCATAATCTTTTTATACAATCTAGACAAAAGTAAAAGCTGAGATTAAAACGAAGACGCTTTGATAATCATCTTTTTATTTCCAAAATTATTTTTTTTAATCATTTTTTAAAATTATATTATTAACGAGTATGCTGTTATTTTTCTGCCCGCTTTTAAGCGTGAATGCGGACTTAATGTTCTCAGGTTTAGGAAAGAGAAAAGCATGGGCTTTTCTACGATATTGTAAGATTCCTCCCCGAAACGTTTGACGCGTGAACATTTACAGCGTTCAGGAAGGAAGTTTTCCTCTAGTATAGCTCATTGATTTCACCTACACAAACCGATGTGCATTTTAGCTCAGTTACATCCGCATGCAGGAGCTTAATGCCCACGATATGGCATGTGGGTGCAGAAATTGATAACGCGATTGGATCAAATATAATCCTCACTGCACTGTTGCATTTTACTCCGTAATTGAGAGGAAGCGACATTACCTCGCTTATAGCGATGCTCTTAGAATGATGACCAAAGCCATATATTATTTTCTGTATTAGAGGCCTAATATCAGTTGAGTCTGAGTGAGCAGCAATGACTCTAGATGCAAATACACAGGAAATGTTATATTGTGCTACAAGTGTCAACCACACAAAATGAAAACACATTCTTTTTGTTTTCTTAATTTTTTTATTTTGCCTTAAGTAACTAAATAGGTTAATCAATTAATAAAATATGTAAATCAATAAATAATTACTATTTAGTACCTTTAAGTTTACCGCTAAAAAAAGCATACATTTAAGGAACACAACAACAACAATAATGTATAGATTTATAGGTAATTATATTTATTCATTCATTATTTGTAGGTTGTAACAAAATGTATAAGTAAACAAAATACATAATTATTTAATTTACATTAAATGCTAATGGGTTAATTACAAATAAAAAATAAATTAAGCCAAAATAAAAAACAATATGCATTTATATATCTTTATAGGTAAGGATAATAATAGTTTTTTTTTAAATTTGTTTGTAGGTTAACTAAATGTTATATGTCACAATAGCAGTCTGAAGTTAATGCAATAGTGTAGCACCAGAAGTATAGAAAAATGCCAACTTCATTTATTGTTTCACATATTCGTATTACCATAAAACAGGTCATAGTCAGATGCAAAGACATGCTGATTAATTTAAAAATGACACAAGTTTCTACTCTGAGTTCGCATGCACTTTAATCTAATGAGCATATCTTAAAAAATAACAATTATACAAAATGTGCTTATGCCTTTTAACATAAGAAATACATGATATATATTTATATTGCCTAGATAATACTAAAAAATATAGTGCTGTCAAACGATCGATAATCGCATCCAAAATAAAAGTTTTAGTTTACATAATGTATGTGTGTGTACTGTGTATATTTAAATGTATATATAAATACACCCGTCTATTGGATAGTAAATTAATTTATATATATATTTCTAAATTATAGAAATGGTACTAATTTCATAAATATTTGAAAATATACACCGTACACAAATATTATGTAAACAAAAATTTTATTTTGGATCGATTAATCGCAATTAATCGTTTGACACCACTAAAAATACTTAGAAATTCATACCAAACTGTTTCACAGCCATCAAAATGTAATTATTAGAATGCTTGTAGAGGGAAAAAATCATAGTTGTCTTTACATTCATAACAAAATACTTAAAACGCTGAAATTCTCAGAACATTTTCAGACATATATAAAATATTGCCAACTGGTTATTTTAAAATATAGTTGTCTTCATGCTGTCCTTTTTAGAAGCCACTGCATGTCTCACTTATGTGGCTGCTTCTGATGGGTGGTCCTTAAAATGGCTGGTTACTATTGTACACTAACAAAAGGAGACAGAGCTTCCAACACCTCTTCACATCCCACACACAGTCTCCATTACAAACAGACATTGTATCAGTTCTTGCACGGCAACTAGTAAAGTAAGAACTGTAATATTTGTTGGCGTTCAAAGGCCACATAACGGGAGGAAGGTAGAGGCAGTCTTAAGGGGGGGGGGGGGGGGGGGGGGGGGGGGGAGGGGCCACCTTGTATTATATATAACGCATGGGGCGTGTGCATGCAGACCATTTTCTAGCCCTCGTTTCTCCTACCATTTACGACTCCTGAGAACAGATGTTTGGGGACAGCTTACAGCCTCAGCGAATTTCTGTGTACAAAGCAAACAGCAGCACTCAGCACTTCTAGCTCGCTAAGAAATTCCGCTCTCGGAGAAGGGGGAGGGGGAGCATAAAGACCAGGGTCTAGGAATCCGAATGAGGCAGAGAACAGGCGATGCTTAACGAGGTGAAACTGTGTCAAGGTTACGTTCAGGGCTTTTTGCAATCAAATCGATGTACTACAATCTTGAAAATAAAGGTTCTTTCATGATATTGATGGTTCCATGAAAAACCTTTAACATCCATGGAACCTTCCAAAGGAAAAAGGTTCTTTAGATTTTCAAATGTTTTTCACACAAAGAAAAAAAATGGTTATTTTACCCCAAGTATGAAGGGTCTTTGGGGGAACCAAAATGTGGTTCTACACTCTAAAGGTTCTAAGGTTCTTTATTGGCCACGATGTTCATGAGGGAACCTTCAACATCCATTCAATCTTTCCGATGAAAAAGACCAAAAGGTTCTTTATAGTGGAAAAAGGTTATTCAGATTATTAAAATGTTCTTCACATTTAAAAAAAATCTAATGTTTTTCACACTAAGAATTTTTTTTTTTAAGAATTGTTCATTGAAAGGTTCTTTGGGGAACCAAAATGGTGGTTCTATACTCTTGAAACTAAAGGTTCTTTATGCAATGAACATTTCCAATGGACAAAATGTTCTTTTAAGTGGACAAAAGGTTCTTTATATTATTAAAACTTTCTTTAATAGAAAAATGGTTATTTTAAGAACTGTTCACTGAAAGGTTCTTTAGGGAACCAAAACGCTGGTTCAGTACTCTTGAAACTAAAGGTTCTTTATTGGCATTGATGGTTCCATGAAGAACTTTTAACATCAATGGAACCTTTCCAATGGACAAAAGGTTCTTTAAAGTGTACAAAAGTTTATTTAGATTATTAAAATTGTCTTCTTTTAAGGACTGTTCAATAAAAGGTTACTTGGGGAACCAAAAAAGGTTCTTCTTCTTGAAAACTTCTCTTTTGGATAATTTATTTTTAAGAGCGTATGTGATTGTGACAGTGCAACTCACTTGCCTCTTTGAGCTGGCATATATAAAGGAGGCCTTTATGTGTAGATTCTGGAAACAAGCGTTGACCTCTATGGTGTAGCGCTGCGGACTCTCAAGGTTTGGATTGCCCTTTGAAAAGTTGCAGACGAGCACTACAGGGACCTGAAAGCATGTGTATTTTGCTGATGCTGATATTTAGCTTCTTGGGTGGTACAAAAACATAAAGGGGAAAAAAACCTACATTTATTGCACAAAAGCAAGTGGCATATTCCTCATAAAACAAAGAGCAATGCAGAAAAAATTAATAGCAATATCTCAAGGCTTTTTCTTAACAGATACAAGGCGCAATTTCAATGCCATATGTTGGGTTCCTTTGCATCACTCACTAAAACAAACCTTATCTTTCATACCTTCCGTATTGAATGTGTGTTATAAACAAAAGTGCAAAACAAATATGCAAACGGAAGCATATTTGACCTTTCATGTTTGCATTTTCGGCTAACCAAAAATGAATAAATGAGCCCTCCGATGCTTATTTGTCTGAACTATGCCAACCCAACAAACACACACACACACACACACACACACACACTTCCCTTCTGCCTTCGGTGAGGTTGCCATAGTGATAGCCTCACAGACACACAAGGAGGAGAAGGAGGAGGTGGAGGGGGAGACGAGAGGACGCTGTCTTTCTGTCTATCTTCCAGATAAGACATTGTGCTCAATCTTGCGATCCATGTCGAACGGGTGCAGAACCTTACGACGGACGTCGTTATCAGAGCGACGCACATGAAAATCATGAATTTGGGTCAATTATTTGAACAACTGCATAATGATAATTAATTCTGCAATGCATTTTCATGCGGCCATCGAACAAAAATACAGGTTTCCTGACCTAAAAATGAATCTGTGCTGCAAAATAATGCTGTGCATTTCTATTGGTCAGTCAGTGCATAGGGGAAAAACCCTGGTGCTCAATCAACCTGCTGTTTTATTTTTCATCTTAACCGTCTTCCATCTTCCCCCTCTCTCCTATTCATCCATCCCTCCACCATTCCTCTCCTCCACCGCGCCATTTATCTTTCCCTCCCTCTGCCTCGCGCGCTACCCAGCCGATATCAAGGCGTGATCCCGAGCCCTTCAAAGGTCAAGTGATACAAGGTCATTGGCGGGTCAGGCCTGCTGACTGGCTGACCTCCGCAAGGACTTCTGCCGCCAGCCAATCGCACGCCAGCGTCTCCCACAGCAGTCTGCCTCCATCCCTGGCGGGCCCTCGGTGGCGCGTCACGTGATCGTTAACGGACTGAAGCATCATGATGGAAATGATTAATGATGCTTTTAGTACCTGTTTAGAATGAAGCTGTCCACACTGCACTGTAATTACCCACTCCCAGGCGGCAGCTGCCTAACATAATTGCTTTTTGTTTGTTGACCTGGTTTACCAGAGAGAAAGATGGCTTTAGGTAGGTGAAGTGTGAGCACTGGTGCATGTTGGCGTTTTATAAAGGGTGAAGAAGCGAGAAAGGTGCATGATCGTACGTGATGTCAGATTTAGCACCATCCTTAAAAGGCTCGGCTGACCCGTGTGATTTTTTTTCCCTGTTTCAGGTAGAAAGGAATTTTGTTTTATTTTTGAAAGTGCATTTGATAATTCTTCATTTTTATGTGGCACTCTGGCCACTGAGAGGTAAACACGAGACGTGTAAATCTGCAATAAAATTTCGGAATCAACAGCTGTGATTGTAATAAGTAATTCGAAATAAACTGAGACGTTGGTGAATGAAACACTCCTTCCTCTTAATTTCTGTCCATATGTCTTAAAAGCAACCCATATTTCAGTGGAAAGCACTTAAACTGTTATACAGCTATAAACATTACTTGCATTTGGTCACACATGAATCAAATGATGGTCTCCAAAGAGCTTCAAAGAATGTCCGTATTCTCAGTGACAGTACTAAACAGGAATAAGGATGGGCTGATTTGAGAGTCAGAGTTGGGAATATTGAGTTGAAGTGTTTCCCAACTTTAGATTTGGGCTGTCCAGGAACCCCACAAACCCATCCTTAGTCAAGTACCATTCAATGACACCATATGCATTCAATCAATAGTATTATTATTGAGAGCAATCAATAATGTCACAAACTGAAAAATATATATTTCTATATATTCCTTTCTTATTCGCGCCGGTTGAATTTATCTTCATGACTTTTTGAACAAATACTATTTTGTTATATCTTAAATAGTCCTAAATATGTTGTTATGCAATATATATATATATGATATATACTGTATATATAAGATATAATATATACATACACGACACACACTACCATATTATACACACATTCATTAATGGTCATTTTTAATCAATCAAGTAGTATCCTCTTATAAATTATGCAATTTCTTATTGGTGCTGTTGCGGTTTATATTGTTCTTTTTTAAACCAAACTAGCGCATTTGGTTTTATCTGGAAATAGTACCGAATGGTTATTAAATCACTTTGCAAAATACTATTCTCTTGACTGGCCAACATTTTAATGGAATTCCCACCAAAAACTAAATTCTATCATTATTAAGTCATCTTAATATTGTTCCAAACCTGAGGCATCTTGCTTTGACAGAACATTTAAAATAAGATATTTTGAAGAATGTTGGTAACCAAATTGTTTCAGTTCCCAACTGACATACATGAAAAAGTGCATTTTGAAGAATGCTAGTATACAAACAGTTTTTTGTCCAGTGGAACAAAGCAGTGGAAACAAAAGAGTGGAAGTCGATGGGAATCTAAACTGGTTACCAACATTCTTCAAATATTTTCCAGAAGAAAGTTTGAAACAAGATAGTCTGAGGAAAAATTAGGACCAATTTTCACGTTGGGTGAACCATCCCTAAATTCTGTGATGTTGCACTTAATAAACTATGTAAATTTTGCACAAATAATGATTCTAGATAATTACGGTTTCTGAATGACTTACATATGGTGCATATGCTCACTGATCCAATAGATTGTCACATTACTACTTCTTTGCCTTAAAGTCCACTAGAGATGGTATTCATAACTCACACTGTATTTCCTTAATGTGACATATTTCGGAGTGCAACAGGACAAGCAACGATTCAGGACCATGAAAAGGCCTAGTGACATCAGATTACAAAAATTACGAAATTTTGGAATAACATGCATGCACTTCTGAATCAAGCTTAACAACACCAAGAACGTGTATGAAGAAAGTAAATGGGGTCAATTTTGACTTCTCCAGAGCTGGCATTGGGGTTTACAGCTCATATTTCATATTGATCCACAGCCCTTATTATTAATGAACAAGTGGCGATAAGAGTAAATTAACTGAAGGAAAACATAAAGTAAATAAATAATGCTTTTCCACACAAGTATAAAAAAACAATATGGTTGAAAATGGCTAGGTCTCTGACCCCTTTTATCCTACCTTTCCGAAATATTAGCAAGTAATATTTAAAACATGAATGTATACAGATAAATCACAACCATATGTCAATTCGCTTTCCCACAGGTCCTGCATTATACGCACATCTGCATTCTTCTAGCACAAAGTGTCATATTTGTCATTGAACTTTTGCATCTGCTCTGCATAGCGCCATTGATCCCTGACCATAACGACGACAGCGAGACCCAGATAAACAGGCCATGGCTGACCTATAGGCTGGCACGGACCGTCCATCCATAAATTTGCAGCTCTTTTCAGCTGGGTACGTCACACCCCGTTTCATGAGCCAAGGCGAGGGGACAGAGGCAGCCTGCTATCAGCCCTCTCTGTGTGAGCAGCTTTCATCCTCAGGCTGGTTCTCACATAACTCAGCCACAGTGTCTCTCCCTCTGCCTCATAAATAACATCCCTATCGTCTGATAATGCCCACTTAATGCTTAGTCAATAAACCCCACAGTGCCATGGTTTCTCCCCTCTCTCGTTCGTACATAAATATAAACAGTACACTCGGATTGATGTGACACTCGGGTCTCGCTCCATCTGGGCAGAGAGGAGAAGCCCAAAGGGCCCGGAGAGGAGGGATGGAGGAGAGGAAGTGAGAACTGCAGGTGTTTGGATGAGATAGCGGCCGGAATGGTGGGATGGGAGCACTGCGGCGCTGACTGATCACCTGAGAGAAGCGGCTGTTAATGTAATAATTAATTAACTTATTGGTTTCCTCCGTTCTCCCCACGGGGCTTGTTTGACCCATTTGGATTATCTTCTCTTTGAAGGAATATTCCAGGTTTGGTACAAATTAAGCTTAACTGATAGAATTTGTGGGATACTGTTGATTAGAATAAAAATACATTTCCACACATCTTTCATTTTCTTTAAAATAGCAAAAATCTGGGTTAAAGTGAGGCACTTATAATGGAAGTGAAGGGGTTAAACCATAAACATTAAAATACTCAGTTTCAGTAGTATAGTCCACTGTATAAAAAAAAGTCCTGTTGTTTTTACATAAAAAATAACTGTGACTGACAAATTAACTCTGTTAATCTAAAAATGTGAACATATTTACAGAACAACCTGTAAATTTTAGTTGAATGCTGTAATTTACTATATATATATATACAGTATATATAGTTTACGGTTTTTCCATTGTAAGATGTTCTGTTCTTTTTTACTTCCAAAAAGTTACACTTAACAGTATTTTACTATCAATTTACATGAAATGTAAAGTGGGATTACAGCATTTCATTGTATAGCGTTATCAGATTAACAGGTTTTTACTGTAGCATTTTTTGCCGTTTTATACAGTTAAAATTTCAATTATTTTGAAAGTGTAAACATGTTTTTAGTATGGAACAAAAAGTTAGTCATGTCCAAATGTACAACTTGCTTTGATAACGTAACAGCTAAATTGCCAAAGTTCTTACAGATCTAAACAGATTTAGAATTCAAAGAACATACATATTAATGTCATTATAAACGTCCTATTCCTATTTGAAATGCTCCCAAAACTGGCTCCATTCACTTCCACTGTAAGTGCCACAATGTAACCTCCACCGAAAGAATTCATGAATTAATTATAAGCTTCACATTTCTATTTTTAAATGCTCCAAAAACGGGCCCTATTCACTTCCATTATAAGTACCTCAACATAACTTTTAATTTTTTCCCCCCAACATTACTTTTTAATAATTTAAATCAACATTATGTCACAAATGTGGTTGATTGGGCTTAATATGTAATAAACCCATAATATTACTTTAATGCAGAACATAGACCCACATTAGGCCTAAGCTACAAGCTCACTTGACTGTCAAATATAAACGACTGGGGTAAAAATAAGGTTGAAGGGTTTATATCAAGAATATTAGCTGCAAGCCAAGTTTTATCTTAGCGGAAGATAAAAACAGTGTGGAAAAAGACATGAGCTGTGAATGACTGAACTCTAGGGTCAAGTTTCCATTTTATGAGCGTCTGCCTTACAGTGGCCGCACACTGAGATGACACGCATAAATGAGAGTGAATAACATGCTGGTCAAAGGGAGTGGCTTGTAATTAAGGACTGTGTTTGGCACATTTCCTAAAATTAGTTGTGTTTTTCTTTTAGATGTTAAGAGGGTTGAGTAAGAGATTTTGAGGTTAAGAGTCTCTCTTACATTATGGGAGTGACCATGAGACAACAACTTGGATCATATTAATCTCAAACACAGTTATCCTTCTAAGTGTTCTGGCTCTGAAGACCTCGAGTAAATGTTTTGTCTACCGCAACAATGATCCAGACTTTCATTTAAGTGGCGGAACGACAGAACGCAGATGGCGTGGGATCACTTGCCAAAACAGGGCATGCTAAAGCAACAAGCACTCCGCAGCTAAAATGTGAGAAAGAAAACTGGAAAGACAGGGCTCCAGACTTAAAAAATTTTTTTTTTTAAATCCTTCTCCCAAACAATTTTCATTTAACCGTACAACTGGACAGCAGTATACTAAACAATTAAACTTTTGTAAAATATTTTAATAGTCTATAAAGTATAGTCTAAAAGTAATAGTCTATTTATATAAATATTTTTTTAATTATTTTATTAAAAAAAACACAGCATGTAAAAATTAAATGTAATTGCATGAATGCATGTTTTGCACCAAAGACATCAGTAAGGTTGTAGATATTAATAAATATATAGTTTTATTATTTTATACATACGTGTGTGTGTGTGTGTGTGTTGTGTGTGTGTGTGTGTGGTGTGTGTGTGTGCTAGATTAACAAATAACCAGACGCCAACCAATCTAAATATTCCCTCACAGTTTAATAGTAATTATGAAGTCCACGCATAAAATGATAAACATCAGAAATACACTAAAAAACATGACCCTGGACCACAAAACAGTCTTAAGTGGCATGGGTATATTTTTAGCAGTAGCCAAAAATACATTGTATTGGTCAAAATTATAGATTTTTCTTTTATGTCAAAAATCATTAAGACATTAAGTAAAGATCATTTTTCCATGAAGATATTTTGTAAATTTCCTAACGTAAAATATATCAAAACTTAATTTTTGATAATTAATATGCATTGCTAAGAACTTCATATGGACAACTTTAAAGGCGATTTTCTCAATATTCCGATTTTTTTGCATCCCTCAGATTCCAGATATGCAAATAGTTGTATATCGACCAAATATTTTCCTATCCTAACAAACAATACATCAAAGGAAAGCTTATTTATTCAGATTTCAGATGATGTATAAATCTAAATTTTTTAAAATTGACACTTAAGACTTGTTTTGTGGTCCAGGGTCACAAATGTAGATTCTACAGCGCCTAATACTTCAGCTTCATTCATCGCACAAAAAAAATAAAATGCAGTGCTTTACAACTATAGGACAGAAAGATCTAAATAAACGTATCACTGCATCTAAACCAACAACATACTGTTAGATCCTGTACCCACTAAATTACTAAAAGAGCTGTTACCTGTACAGAAGAACCGCTTCCAATATTATTAATACTCGTTCTTATCTTTAGGTCACGTCCCAAAACCAATCAAGCTGGCGGTTATTAAGCCTCTTATTAAGAAACCACAACTAGATCCTAGTGAACTGGCAAATTACAGACCCATTTCAAATCTTCCGTTTATGTCTAAAATTTTAGAAAAAGTTGTGTCCGCTCAATTGTGCTCCTTCCTGCAAAAAAAATGTATATCTTTGAAGAATTTCAGTCAGGTTTCAGGCCGTATCATAGCACAGAAACTGCACTTGTAAAAATTACAAATGACTTTGTGATAGCGCATTAAGTTGTACTTGATCTTAGTGCTGCATTCGATACTATAGATCATGACATTACTCATAGATCGATTACAAAACTATAAAGGTATCCAAGGGCAGGCTTTAAGATAGTTTAGATCCTACCTGTCCGATCGCTACCATTTTGTTCATTTAAATGGGGAGTCATCTCAATTATCACCATTAAAGTATGGAGTGCCACAAGGATCTGTCCTAGGTCCTCTGCTATTTTCAGATACTGAAAATAGCAGAGAAATGGTAGAGAAATGAACATTCAATTCAACAGCTCTGGTGGACATTCCTGCAGTCAGATGCCAATTGCACGCTCCCTCAAAACATCTGTGGCATTGTGCTGTGTGATAAAAAAGCACATTTTAGAGTGGTCTTTTATTGTGGCCAGCCTAAGGCACACCTGAGCAATAATCATGCTGTCTAATCAGTATCTTGATATGCCATACCTGTGAGGTGTATGGATTATCTTGGCAAAGGAGAAGTAAGTGCTCACTAACACAGATTAAGACAGATTTGTGAACAATATTTGAGAGAAATAGGCCTTTTGTGTACATAGAAAAAGTGTTAGATCTTTGAGCTCAGCTCATGAAAAATAGGGGAAAAAACTAAAGTGTTGCGTTTATAATTTTGTCAGTATATGTAAACCTTTCCCATGTTACAAAAACGGGATTCTTCCATCTTAGAAACATTGCCAAATTTTTTTTTAAACCGAAACGGTACCTGTTTATGATGCAGAAAAGCTAGTTCATGCATGCATGACCTCTAGACTGGACTACTGTAATGCACTGCTAGCTGGTGTCCTGCATCCTCAATAAACAAGCTACAAGTAGTCCAAAATGCAATGGCTAGGGTCCTTACCAGGTCAAGAAAATACGACCATATTACCCCAATTTTACAGTCTCTACACTGGATACCTATTAAGTTCCGTATCAGTTACAAAATATTATTACTTACTAGAATACTTACCTATAGGATACTTACCTTAATGGGTTAGCTCTGAATAACCTAATAGTCTTCTACCACGCCTACAATCCATCACACTCTATCATCATGCTCATAAGAATCTCATACTTGCATGCAGTATACAGTGGGGCAAAAAAGTATTGAGTCAGCCACCAATTGTGCAAGTTCACCCACATAAAAAGATGAGAGAGGCCTATAATTTTCATAATAGGTATACCTCAAATATGAGAGACAAAATGAGAAAAAAAAATCCAGAAAATCACCATTGTAGGATGTTTAAAGAATTAATTGGTAAATTCCTCGGTAAAAAAAGTATTTGGTCACCTACAAACAAGCAAAATTTCTGGCTCTCACAGACCTGTAACTTCTTCTTAAGAGGCTCCTCTGTCCTCCACTCATTACCTGTATTAATGGCATCTGTTTGAAATCGTTGTCAGTATAAAAGACACCTGTCCACAACATCAAACAGTCACACTCCAAACTCCACATGGCCAAGGACCAAAGAGCTGTCAAAGGACACCAGAAACAAATTGTAGACCTGCACCAGGCTGGGAGGACTGAATCTGCAATAGGTAAGCAGCTTGGTGTGAAGAAATCAACCGTGGGAGCAATTATTAGAAAATGGAAAGACATACAAGACCACTGATAATCTCCCCTCGATCTGGGGCTCCACGCAAGATTTCACAGCGTGGGGTCAAAATGATCACAAGAACACATCCCAGAACCACACGGGGGGACCTAATGAATGACCTGCAGAGAGCTGGGACCAAAAAGTAACAAAGGCTACCATCAGTAAAACACTGCGCCGCCAGGTACTCAAATCCTGCAGTGCCAGACATGTCCCCTGCTTAAGCCAGTACATGTCCAGGCATGTCTGAAGTTTGCTAGAGAGCATTTAAATGATCCAGAAGAGGATTGGGAGAATACCATATGGTCAGATGAAACCAAAATATAAAACTTTTTGGTAAAAACTCAACTTATCGCGTTTGGAGGAGAAAGAATGCTGAGTTGCATCCAAAGAACACATACCTACTGTGAAGTATGGGGGTGGAAACATCATGCTTTGGGGCTGTTTACTGCAAAAGGGACCAGGACGACTGATCTGTGTAAACGAAAGAATGAATGGGGCCATGATCGTGAGATTTTGAGTGAAAACCTCCATCCTCCATCAGCAAGGGCATTGAAGATGAAAATGTGGCTGGGTCTTTCAGCATGAAAATGATCCCAAACACACCGCCCGGGCAAAAGAAGGAGTGGCTTCGTAAGAAGCATTTCAAGGTCCGGGAGTGGCCTAGCCAGTCTCCAGACCATAATCCCATAGAAAATCTGTGGAGGGAGTTGAAAATCCGTGTTGCCAGCGACAGCCCCAAAACATTACTGCTATAGAGGAGATATGCATGGAGGAATGGGCCAAAATACCAGCAACAGGGTGTGAAAACCTTGTGAAGACTTACAGAAAACGTTTTGACCTCTGTCATTGCCAACAAAGCGTATATAACAAAGTATGAGATGAAATTTTGTTATTGACCAATACTTATTTTCCACCATAATTTGCAAAAAAAAATTCTTTAAAAATTCTACAATGTGATTTTCTGGATTTTTTTTCTCATTTTGTCTCTCATCGTTTAGGTATACCTATGATGAAAATTAAAGGCCCTCTCATCGTTTTAAGTGGGAGAACTTGCACAATTGGTGGCTGACTAAAAACTTTTTTTCCCCACTGTATTGATCAAATGCACATTTTTATTCTTTAGTTTGGGTTAAACAAAGCAATTTTGCTTGGTTGGAACAGCAGCTAAGCTAATTATGTCTCGGTTTCTGCTACGGGATTGACATCTCATAGTAACTAGGATTTACATAAACTTTAGTCTGGATCCAGAACACCTGAGAAGAAATTATGCAACTCCTCAGAGGACCTCAGATAATGCCAACCATGAAACAACATACAGAACTACCAAATTTTGATATAAGTTTGATTGCCATGTTTCCAAATGTTGTTGATTCACGTCTTTAATGATTTTCCTGGACATTTCTGCCATTTTGTACATTAAACTGACCTGCACCACGATAAGCTATACTCAAATATATTGTAGAACTAATTTTGTTAAAGGCTATACAAATTAAATTGAATGAATTGTGTGGTGTGTATCTAGTTTTATTAATTTTTATTTCAAATAGTTTTTTATTTTAATTAAGTTTTTTATATTTTATTTTGATTAACATTTATTTTTTTTAATGGTTTTAATTTCAGTTTCAGTTTGAATTTAAGCTATTATAATTAGTCTATAATTATAATTAATCATTCTGAATTAGACACAAAAAAGTCTGATTCACTGACTAAATGAGTCACGAGAAATGAAGATTGGCTGAAATGTGAAATCACGAGATCGATGGTTGCACGTCTTTTTTTATTGCAAAAAAATCCATAAAAAGGTTTTGAAAGCCGTAAAAAATTACATCATCTAGGACTTTTATACAGTGTGTTCCATATCCCTCACAGCCTTGTTTTTATCCATGTTAAATTCAATATGGCATCTAACCTGACTAAAGTCTATGAAGCCCTGAAAGTACGACTACATGCGAGTATTTGTCAAGACAAGGCAGTTGATCTAATTCCATTTATAAATGCACAAACATTTTTAGAATTTAAGGAAGTATAGAACTGGTTGGTAAGAGAGGAAGGTGATCTGAATGTCTTCACGTTCTCTGGAGCAAAGTAAAGAAACCGAAGCAGATGAATCCTCCAGTAACAGAGACAGAGTCTTCCCAAAATTAGGAGAGATGTTAACTGGGGTATCAATAAATAAAGCACTAATTAGAAAAAAGCAACAGCCTCTCTGTGGGCTCGGTGGCGCGTGAGGAGAGAATACGAATAGCGAGCAGCATCCTCATCTGCAGTCATGGCGGCGTGTCACGTAGGGGCTGGCCAGCCACCGGCTCCTCCAATCACCCTCTCTTCCCGCACACTGTGACTGTGCAGTGAACCCACCGGCTGGCCCGTTCCACACATCGCCCGCGTGCGCGGATGTTGGTGCGTCTGCCCGCATGAGTATGCACAGCCGCTGGGCTTTGAGACTTCACCATGATTAATAGCAGTAGGGGGTCTTCCCCTCCCTCTGAGCTGGAGAAAATGGAAGGGAAAGAAGGAGAACGAAAAAGAGCAGAGAAGTCAGAGAAAGAGAAGAGGACGACTTTAAGGTGAGAGGAGGAGAGAGAGTGACCAGCAGGGGTAATCAGTGCGAGTTGAGGCTCTTTGATGGGCTCTTGTATCCCTGACCGCTCCCCAACCTTCTCTCGTTCTATCGCTCTCTCTCTTTCCTCTCCCTGGAGGATAATAAAGACGGATGACACTGATGCTGTGCCATCCGGCACTACAGCCCTCGACTGCAGAGCCATTTGCACCATCATTTATCGCCCTCCTCCAAGCCCGCCCCCCTCCCCATGCCCCCCTCTCTAATTCTGCTTTAATAACCAGCCCCTCCATTCATCACAGTATTGACATCTCTGACAGACAGTGCGGCATACACTAACTCCCTGCCCTTTACTCGCACACCAGCGGGGTCGTGCCGAGTTCACCTAGTCAATAATCACACCGGCAGTGCGCTGTCACCTTGGTGACGCCGTGAGCCATATAGAGACGTATGATGCGAGAGAGCGAGTGTCTCAACGCTACGCCAACACACTGCCATTAGCATTATCGCAGCCGCCAGGATCAGACTGTGAGCGGGATGCGACTTGAATGCCAATTTACTCAGACAAGACCCAAAAGGCCCACCACGCATGTTGATGCTTTGATGCTGGACCAATAAAGAAGCGGCTCTGCTTCTGAATCTACAAATGCTCTCTGATCCAACCCCAAGGAAGCGGTTGTCTCATTTTGAGCCTCGTCTGGCTTGAACCAACTGGCGTCACTAATGGCACTAGAAGGGATTGCAAAAAATATATATATTTGTTGTTTCCTAAACATCCAAACTGTCCCTTGTCCTTTGGACAAATAGCCAGTCCCACCCCAATGTCAATTTCAATCACAATGACACAGAGGATTTTTAGTGGACTAAAAGTCAAAGAAATTCAACTCAGGTAATGCATTCTGGGAAATTTATTTATCTATCTATCCATCCATCCATCCATCCATCTTTCTTTCTTTTTTTTAAAGGTTTTTTTCCCAAACACGTTTAAACAAGGCTTTGTGAAGCCAACAGTCTTCTTGACCTTCTTTGCTTTTGTAGTTAAAAGTAATTTATATGAATTACTTTTAAATTTGAAATGATTTTATTTCTACTTCCCTAATTTCAAATCTAAATTGCGATTGAAAGAAATGTAACACATGCAATGCATTCTGAGAAAGTATGTGTTTTTTCACCCTGATCCACAAAAGTTAATTGATTAAATATGATGAAATAGCTTATACAAACTAAACGCACATTTTTAGTTATCCATCAAGCCAACAATCTTGACAATCTTTGATTTTCTAGTTAAAAATTTATTTTGAATTTCAAGTAATTTTCACCAAGGTCATGGGTTCAATTCCCAGGGAAAGCAAGAACTGATAAAAGCTTTTGAAACTCTAGAATCACAAAAAAGTCACTTTGGATAAAAGTGTCTGCCCAAAGCATACATTTAAATATACATTTTACAATCTATTTTAAAAATCTACTTCCTAAGATTCAAATCTGATCCAGAATTGCAATTCATAATTAAAGCTACAAAGTTGTTACCTCAGTTCATATTCAATGCAAATTCAGCAACTGAAATGAAAGTTAACAAGCCTTCAGTTCTGAATTAAATTAAATTCAGTTCATGTTTATTTGTATAGAGCTTTTCACGATGCAAATCGTTGCAATGCAGCTTTACAGAAAATTAAAGTTTCAACATTATATTTAGTTGTAGCTTATCAGCGGTGACTATCTCAAGTTGGTGTCCATATGGAAGAAATATATGGTAAAAATCAAGCAGTTAGTTAATGTCAAATGTAATGTAAATGTAATGCAAAATTTGGAAGTTTTGTATGTTGTCTGAGGGTTGGCATCATCTGAGGTCCTTGGGGGGTGGGCATCATCTCTTCTCAGGTGTTCAGGTCATTCAGGTCTTGGTAGGGCTTGATCCAGTACTGAAAGCTTGTGTAATCCTGTTAAACAGTGTGGATGCACAATCCGTGGCAGAAACAAGAGAGAGAAGGTTAATGGAGGAAAAATAGCGTAGCTGCTGTTCAACTAGCAAAAAACAAAGGTTAAACCCAAGGCAAAAGAATAATAATGATGTGCATTTGATCATATATAACTGCAGTCCAATATTATGAGATGCGTTATTTGAATGCCTGGCCAAAGAGATGAGTTTTTAATCTAGACTTAAACAGAGAGAGTGTTTTCTGAACCCCGAACGTTATCAGGAAGTCTATTCGTTATCAGGAAGGCTAGAATTTGGGAGCCAAATGTGAAAAAGCTCTACCTCCTTTAGTGGACTTTACTATCCTAGGAACTACCAAAAGTCCAGAGTTTTGCGACCTTAGTGAGCGCGATGGATTGTAACGTGGTAAGACTAGTTAGGTACGCAGGAACTAACCCATTAAGGGCCTTATAGGTAAGTAATAATATTTAGTAACTGATACAGAACTTAATAGGTAGCCAGTGCAGAGAAAATTGGGGTAATATGATCATATTTACTTGACCCGGTAAGGACTCTAGCCGCTGAATTTTGAACTACCTGTAGCTTGTTTACTGAAGATACAGGACAACCACCTAGCAGTGCATTACAATAGTCCAGTCAAGAGGTCATGAATGCATGAACTAGCTTTTCTGCATCAGAAACAGGTAGCATGTTCTGTAACTTGGCAATGTTTCTAAGATTAAAGAATGTTGTTTTTGTAACATGGGAAATACGATTTTCAAAAGACAAGATGCCATCTAATATAACACCCAGATTTTTGAATGTAGAGGAAGTAACAGTACATCCATCTAGATGCAAATTGTAATCTACGAGATTTTTCTGAGTGATGTCTTTTGAGTCCAATCTTATCTGAATTTAATAGGAGAAAATTATTGGTCATCCAATTTTTTACATTTTTAACACACTTTGTTAGCTTGGATAATTTAGAAGTTTCATTTGGTCTTGTTGAGTTATATAGTTGAGTATCATCAGCATAACAATGGAAACTAATCCCTTATTTTCTAATAATGTTACCAAGGAGCAACATGTATATTGAAAATAGCAGAGGACCTAGGACAGATACTTTGTGGCACTCCATATTTTACTGGTGATAATTGAGATGACTCCCCATTTTAATGAACAAGGTGGTAGCGATCGGACAGTAGGATCTAAACCATCTTAAAGCCTAACCTTGAATACCCATATGGTTTTGTAATCGATCTACGAGTATGTCATGATCTATAGTATCGAACGCAGCACTAAGATCAAGTAAAACCAGCAATGAGATGCAGCCTTGGTCTCACACAAGAAGCATGTCATTTGTAAATTTAGCAAGTGCAGTTTCTGTGCTATGGTGGGGCCTGAAATTCTTCATAGAACTTTTAGACAAACGGAAGATTTGAAATGGGTCTGTAATTTGCCAGTTCACTAGCATCTAGTTGTGGTTTCTTAATAAGAGGCTTAATAACGCCAGCTTGAATGTTTTTGGGACGTAACCTAAAGACAACGACAAGTTAATAAAATTGAGAAACGGTGCTACAGGTAACAACTCTTTTAGTAACTTAGTGGGTACAGGATCTAACAGGCAAGTTGTTGGTTTAGATGCAGTGATAAGATTATTTAGATCTTCCTGTCCTATAGTTCTAAAGCACTGCAGTTTTTCTTTGGGTGCGATGAATGACGCGAATTACAAGACAATGTTTTCTACAAGGCGATTCTTAAGCATTTATTATTGTATTTCTGATGTTATCTATTTTATCAGTGAAGAAATTCATAAAGTTATTACTATTAAACTGTGAGGCAATATTTAGATCTGGTGTCGTCTGGTTATTTGTTAAATCTAGCCACTGTGCTAAATAAAAACTTTTGATTGTTTTGGTTATTTTCTATGAGTTTGTGGATATGCTCAGCACTGGCAGCTTTTAGAGCCTGTCTATAGCTGGACATACTGTTTTTCCATGCAATTCTAAAAACTTCCAAGTTAGTTTTTCTTCATTTGCGTTCAAGATTATGAGTTTCTTTCTTGAGAGAATGGGTATTGCTGTTATACCATGGTGCAGTACGTTTTTCTCTAACCTTTTTCAATTTAATGGGGGCAACAGCTTCTAATGTATTAGAGAAGATATGTTGCTAGTCATTTCGTCTAGTTCAAGTGTATTTATGGGTACACAGAGCAGTTAAGATAAATCAGGCATGTTATTTGTGAATCTGTCTTTGGTGGTTGGAACAATAGTTCTACCCAGACGATAATGCGGAGCCATATAGTTAAAGGGGGCATATGATGTTGCTAAAAAGAACATTATTTTGTGTATTTGGTGTAATGAAATGTGTTTTTATGCGGTTTAAGGTTAAAAAAAAATCATTATTTTCCACATAATGTACATTAGTGTTTTTCCTCTATGCCCCGCCTTTCTGAAAAAGCTCATCGGTCTGAAAAGCAAGGTGTGCTGTGATTGGCAAGCTATCCAGTGCGTTATGATTGGCCAAAATCCTCAAGCGTGTGACGGAAATGTTACCATATTGTGATGCCCTGTCAGGCTGGAGTGATGATTCAAAAACATGAAAACCCATTATAAACGAGGCATTCGTTGCATCCAGTGGGGACATACAGTGGGGCAAAAAAGTATTTAGTCAGCCACCAATTGTGCAAGTTCTCCCACTTAAAAAGATGAGAGAGGCCTGTAATATTCATCATAGGTATACCTCAACTACGAGAGACAAAATAAGAAAAAAAATCCAGAAAATCACATTGTAGGATTTTTAAGAATTAATTGGTAAATTCCTCGGTTAAAATAAGTATTTGGTCACCTACAAAAAGCAAGATTTCTGGCTCTCACAGACCTGTACTTCTTCTTTAAGAGGCTCCTCTGTAATCCACTCGTTACCTGTATTAATGGCACCTGTTTGAACTCGTTATCAGTATAAAAAGACACCTGTCCACAACCTCAAACAGGCACACTCCAAACTCCACCATGGCCAAAACCAAAGAGCTCTCAAAGGACACCAGAAACAAAATTGTAAACCTGCACCAGGCTGGGAAGACTGAAACTGCAATAGGTAAGCAGCTTGGTGTGAAGAAATCAACTGTGGGAGCAATGATTAGAAAATGGAAGACATACAAGACACTGATAATCTCCCTCGATCTGGGGATCCATGCAAGATCTCACCCCGTGGGGTCAAAATGGTCACAAGAACTGTGAGCAAAAATCTCAGAACCACACGGGGGGGCCTAGTGAAAGACCTGCAGAGAGCTGGGACCAAAGTCAAGTCAACAAAGGCTACCCAGTAACACACTGCGCTGCCAGGGACTCAAATCATGCAGTGCCAGACGTGTCCCCTGCTTAAGCCTGTACATGTCCAGGCCCGTCTGAAGTTGGCTAGAGAGCATTTGGATGACCAGAAGAGGATTGGGAGAAGGAGAAGGAATTCATAGGGTCAGATGCAACCAAAATAGAATTATGGTAAAAAATACACTTGTCGTGTTTTGGAGGAGAAGATGGAGAATGCCTGAGTTCATCCCAAAGAACACATACCCGACTGTGAAGTCCATGGGGCGGGTTGGTTGTTGGATTGTGGGATTTGTGAGTTGCGTTGGGATGGACTTTTGGAGGGTGGAAAATGGGTGGTTTGTGGGTGGATTGGAAAACATCATGCTTTGGGTGGGGAGGTTTTTCTGCAAAGGGGGGGGGGGGGGGGGAACCCCCCCCAGCGACTGATCGTGGTAAACGAAAGAATGAATGGGGCCATTGTATCGTGAGATTTTGAGTGAAAACCTCCATCCATCAGCAAGGGCATTGAAGATGAACGTGGCTGGGTCTTTCAGCATGACAATGATCCCAAAACACCGCCCGGGCAACGAAGGAGTGGCTTCGTAAAAAGCATTTCAAGGTCCTGGAGTGGCCAAGCCAGTCTCCAGATCTCAACCCCATAAAAAAATCTTTGGAGGGAATTGAAAATCCGTGTTGCCCAGCGACAACCCCAAAACATTACTGCTCTAGAGGAAATCTGCATGGAGGAATGGACCAAAATACCAGCAACAATGTGTGAAAACCTTGTGAAGACTTACAGAAAAACGTTTGACCTCTGTCATTGCCAACAAAAGGGTATATAACAAAGAATTGAGATGAAATTTTGTTATTGACCAAATACTTATTTCCACCATAATTTGCAAATAAATTCTTTTAAAAAAATCCTACAATGTGATTGTCTGGATTTTTTTTTTCTCATTTTGTCTCTCATATTCGAGGTATGCCTATGATGAAAATTACAGGCCTCTCAAATCTTTTTAAGTGGGAGAACTTGCACATTTGGTGTCTGACTGTTTGACTAATTATACGTTTTTCTATCCCTGTAATTATTAGATTATATGATAATATACGTCTTATACTGGCTTTTAAAACCATTGTCTGCTTTGTGATCGGAGAAATGGACAAAACATACAAGCCCTACGCTACACTGCCCTCGCTTTTAAACTATAAAAATTATAAATATAAAAATTGTTACAATTATAATTAAACGTACTACAACAGTCCTGTTGATGTCATTGAACAGCCGTTGATTTGTGGTCATCTACCAGGTTCAGTGTAAACGTCGCTCTCATAAAAGTGCTCACACATCTGAATATTTGGGTGAAGTGTTCGGCGAACAGTGTTTTTGTGAAATACAACTTCTTACATTTCTGGGTTCTAGTCTTTGTGTCCTTATTTTGGATAGACCAATTTACAACAGAATTTCGCTTTATTTCAACGAATTACACAGCATCATTTACACCCCGGCCATTGATGTGAGCATCTTGAGGCTATGTGGGGGATTAGGGTGTGAAGGATTTACGGTTTTTCGTGAGGCTATGATTTGGGGACAGAGGTCGGCGTTTTTGTGCACTTGCGGCTTACAAAATTGTGACGGACCCCTTGGCCGGACGCGGCTAATCCGGTGAAAGCCGTCCGGTGATCCACCCGCAAAGGTGTTGTAGTTCCAGCAACCAGCACGGTTATCAGCGCCACGGTAGACTATAGTGGCTATCTTGGTCCTCTTTTGAAATGCAACAAGACAACTAGTGTTTCGCTTTCACAAGAATTACCAGCTGTTAATTTCACGATATTGGTCAGCGGCTTTTATTTTTTTTTGGCAAACAAACCCATACAGCGCAATAAAAGTTATGCCTTCTTTCATTTGAGGATTTTCATTTGGGCTTTTGTTTGGTCTGTGATGCTTAACTGTAGTCCCATCACGTGGTTTGAGACATGTGGTGGTTGGGGGGGGGTTGTTTTAGAATGAGCCGTTTTAGGTAGGCGTTGTTGACTCTTAATTTTTATAAAGAATATCTTTTTGGATTTGATACTTTAGTCTTTGCAAATTTACAGATTTCTTTATGCACCAAGAGCTTGTAAAAAAACAAAGAGAAAGGAAAAATTTAAATTGAATCATATGACCCCTTTAAATCAGTAATAGGCAGCATTGCACGTACAATGGATATTGTGGTCAGAAAATCGTCAATTTGAGGTACTAATGTCTATATAATAAGGTCAATTCCATGTCGATTTTATATTTTTAAATCTGTATGGATGATAAAACGATTGATGTAGGGTCGGGTATGTTTTGCTTTGACTCCAAAAGAGTCAGTTGTATTGTCTGTTATAACACATAGTCCAACGCTTATCATTTTTATGCATTATCAACATTGAATGTCTAAAAGTCTCTGGTTTACGTTTTATTTTAGAGCTTATCAACATTAAAACCAATAGGTTATTGAGAGTAAATCTGCATAATGTCTTTAAGAAGGATTTAATCTTTATATGGCCGGTGGTTTATTACACATTTGAGCAAGAGCAAGAGATACGATAGATTTCTTTTGTGTATATGACAGTGTAACATTAAGTAGAAGTATTTTGAATGAGTTAAACCTATATCCTGTCTTCTGAGTAACATTGAGAAAATCACTATATACTGTTGCAACACCGCCACCACGACCAGACTGACGGGGCTCATGCTTATAACAGTAACTTGGTGGAGTAGACTCATTTAGACCAATATAGTCATTTGGTTTGAGCCAGGTTTCAATCAAGCAGAGTACATCAAAACTATTATATGTGATCATTTCATTTACAATAACTGCTTTTGGGGTTTTCTGCGATTTGAGAGTGATCTAATGTTTAGGAGCCCACAATTTAAATTTATTTTACATTTTTCTGGTTTAATCACGACCAGAGTTTTTTCTAGATCCTGCATTAAATTTATATTTGACCTCACTATTCAGGTAATATGGACACAGTATTTGAGATTGGATATACTTGAAGTACTTTTATACGTTTAAGTGGGTAGAATTAAAAAAGTCTTATATTATTTAGCAGTATTGATTTTGAATGGATCTTACTGTCATATGGTGCGTAGCGGTCCGGAGGATGTTGTACGTTTCCTGGGCCAATGAATTTGGCTAATGGTTGTTATTTTGCGTCACTTGAAATGGTGCACAACCCTATATATGAATGTGATTGTGTAGATGTACTGTGAATATGTAATTGTAATGCTGAATAAAACCCTAATATTCCTTTGGTATGGTCTTGGAACGTTAACACCTGCAAAATGGCTTACCTCAACATAAATTGGGATAGCATTAATTTAAAAGCTTAAAATAAATTAGTCACCCATATCTAAAGATATTAAAACTAAATAATGTACAAAAAAACACAAATAAGAACATACATCTCCCATTTGACCATTTGACTGTCTTCTTTTGTGTGCTAAAATGAGTCTCCTTGTCATCAGCTGGCAGCACAGCTTGCTCGCAGGCCCAGATTTTGTCTTCATTCCATTCTGACAATGACATTTATGTTAATTTGTTCCATGCCACTGCCAGGCATTTTTCGGATATTTTTTTTTTTTTTTTTTTTATTCTTTTGAGGCTCTTTTTTGAGTCCCACTCCGATCCGGTCCACTTTCTTTTCCCATGTTTGACCAACGCAAATGTATGTGCCCATGAGCACCTGGGCGCATTAGAATAAACTTTTCAGATTTGGGATTTTCGGGAACATTTTTATGGGAGGGCCATAGGAGACACCGTCTCCTGTAGGGAGAAGCTTTCAATCACACTCAGGTGGGGCCAAAGGCCTTTCTTGTTGTCAAGTGGTGCACCTGCCTGGGAGGAATTAGATTACAGTCATGGGGAAGTATTAGCACACTCGATCTAGTATGACTACAAGTCCTGACAATGTGACTCCTAGAAGGAAGATCTCATACTCTCTTGAGACTCTAACACACTAGAATTAGGAGACTTTAGGTTTAAGACTCTTCTGGTACATACTACCCTGTTGTCCTCTGTTTGCTTTTTTATTTAGGATAACATATGAGGGTGATACTGGATGTAATCTGTGCAGGTTTTTCTCCAGAGACAAGCGGTGCCAAACATTGGTCCTGTCTTACTCTTTTCACCTTTCCGCCAAGTGGGCAGCCGGGGGTGTGCGTGGGGGGCTCTCAGTCCCGACTTCCCCCCCTCCGCAGAGATAGCCCACCCTCTCGTCGTGGTTTCAGTGATGAACAAATCCGCTACCCCCCAGCGATATTATCCTCCCTTCGCATCGCTCCAATGCATCGCTTCTGCAGATTAGGTGGCTGTGACGATCTCCGTGCCTTAGAATTCGCGGTACTCAACACCTAGACTAGCCTGTGGGTGCTCGACTACCACAGCTCCCGTCTTTGAACGGCAAGCGCCTTTAGATCTTGGGCGTCGGCTCTCTCAGCCGCTTCGTTTTGGCTCAGATCACCTGTGGCATTGTGTGGTCCCCGTACAGCCCCCCAATTGGACCTCTTCTGCCAGCCGTCCCTGCATAGCAGATCGTGTCTTCTTACTATTGAGCAGTTCTCTCCCTATTTCACCATGATGGTCGAGTGTGCTGGGGGACGTGCTGGGTGATTCATAGGGGGGGAATAGGTACAGGACTGGTCCTCTACAGGATGCTGGTATGAGCCTGAGGGTGTCTATACGTTGTATGAGTCATCCCAGGGAACCCTGCTCGCGCAGATTAATATTTCAATTTATTTTTTATTTTACTATGAAGTTTTAACAGGGGGGAAACAAACTCTCACACCACAAACAAATAGTTTATTTTTTGCACAGCAGGCACTCTCAGAGCGGCGGGTAGATGCCAGACTAATAAGTAGTGGTGCTGAAGAGGCTAAGGAAGAATTGATGAGCGTAAGGTGCGTTCTTCTTGAACCTTCGCGCTGTCCAATTAGGCCTAGGCTTAGCTACAGGATGTGGGGTTCATGGATAGTAGAGGATCTCCATATAAAAGAAAGAAGCAATGTTTTTACCCTGCACTGAAGGTTGCCTTACTTTTAGATGGTTTCCAGCTGTTTTTTAAGTCGTATGTGATTATAAAATATTGGACACTGCCTGTTTACTTGTTTTTAATGCACATTTTTGTGGTGGTTTTGTATGTGGTGCACCATTCATTAGGGTATGTATTACAAGCAAATATTTTGTATTTATTAAATGTAAGTCGAAATGCTATGTTAACCAATTACCCCAACAGCTAACAGGGCATTCATTTAGCTAAATTCACATTTGGGCTTTTTTGTTTTATGGCTTTCTTTTTATGAACGGCTCCATCTTTGCGTTTTGATCTGTTTTCGCGATATTTACTCCCTTTATTTTTGATTACATTACTTTTTGTTATCACACTAAAGATATATGCATTCAATTTACTATGGAAACTTGATCTTACACTTGGAGGTCAAACAAAGAAATTTAAGGTTAGATAAATGCTAATTTAGGCATTTTACACTCTTCTTGCAAGTCAATAGGGTCAATGTTTACAAATGAATTTCCTTAGCTTTTGCAAGCCGAATAATTAACATTGCAAGTCATTGCGAAGGTATATGCCTTGTCATAACTGTATTAGGGCAATGAAGTACATTCTTAGTTAATGCATTCCTGGGAATCGAACCCATGACCTTGGGATTGCTAGAGCTATGCTCTTCTGTTTGAGTCCCATGAATGCAAATGTGAGATTAAAATAAAGCAAAATTATGAGATTATTATGAATTTGCTATTATTAGAAGCAAAATCACAAATGCAAGATATTAAGTTGCATTTCCAGATATGGGATGTGAGATTAAAAAAGTCTGTTGTCTTTATCTATCTATCTATCTTCTGCAGCAGAAATGGTGATGTTCCATTTTTCACAGAAGTTCGCTTTTCCTTTTAGCAACAGAATCCGTTAAGGGTAACCACGCTGAAGTTTAGGAGCACATCCATTATTTTTTTGATATAGCTGAAAAATTGTATATTCTGATTAATTAATACCCATACTGTTAACAAGACTGGAATTTTTACGCCATATTATTGTGTCTGCTTCTAACATGGTGTTCATTTTTTACTTTTGTGAACATAGGAATGTATATTAGATTTATCTTATTTGCATCCTTTGCTACTTTTTTTTTTCTTTAACGGTTTGTTTTCTTTCTTTTTTTTTTTGCGTCCAGGAGCCCGAGTTTAGTGCGTACTCACACCTGTTCTGCTTGTATCACATTTGCTTTTTGGACAATGGCTGGTATTTGATTGGGCCTGTATTTAAATTTCTTTAGGCCAGTTTAAATTTTACATGTTTTCATCTAATCATTTTTATTGGTCCCCTTTTCCATTTCCTGTCCTCTTTCCACTATCAAGGCAATAAAAGTGTCAAAAGGCCAAAATATTTATAGCATTTGCTAAGCTATGATGGTACAAGCACTGATTCCTTGATGCTAAGATACAAGGTAAATTTAAAGTCACATTTGTGAGCATTTTAAGTTGCAAATGCTCTCTATTGCATGTGTAGGTTAATATATTTCCATTACCAAGCCATGCAGTAAAAAAGAAAACAGTCTGAACTCTTTCTTTCTATCCAGTCCCTGCACACAAACAGAATAAGCACTTAGTGTTCCAGACAACCCAATATCTCAGCTCCTCCTAATGAAAGGAAGCAGCAGGAACAATTAGTTGTGCAAACAAACAGATCAGAGAGCAAAGACTAGGATCCACTATCCCTGACGTCATGGCCACTAACAGGCTTGAATGGAGGTAATTGGGGGAGCTGGAAGGATGTCCTGTAAAGCGTGCTCTTAGCGCTCTTTCGCACAACATTAGATAATGCGTCCTATAGCTCACATTTATATAGGT
Source organism: Sinocyclocheilus anophthalmus (assembly GCA_018155175.1). Taxonomy (NCBI): domain Eukaryota; kingdom Metazoa; phylum Chordata; class Actinopteri; order Cypriniformes; family Cyprinidae; genus Sinocyclocheilus; species Sinocyclocheilus anophthalmus. The sequence goes on along the minus strand of JADLZN010006541.1, from coordinate 48,768 downwards.
TACCATTTAAACTAACATTGTGTCGATATGCTTGAAAACTGTTATTATATCTATAGATTTTATTTTAAGGCACGTTGTTGATGATCTGGAAGGCGCAAATTGATCAAATATTGGAGCAACTCCGTGTCTGCCGCTGGCCGCTTGGTCGTTATTTTAAAAAACAAAAACTTACATTTAACAAACAAATAAAATGCTCCAAACGTTTTTCTAAATTAACTTTATAAAGAAAACTAAATGAAATATAATCACTTTGACATTATATACAAAATTGAACTATACTAATAGCTGAAACAGTAAGCTGTTTTGGGAGAAAGGGGGGGAAAAAAGACGGGCTCGGGTCGGGCTCGGGTCGGACCCGGGCCAAGAATTCTGATGAGCTGTCGGACAAGGGCCAGGCTAGGGCCTATATTTGAGGCCCGTGCAGGGCTCTAGTGGAAACCGAGCTAAAGTATTTTTTTTAAACAGTGGATGATAAATTCACTCATTGATTTGCTTAATAAAAGCCTCCTTTGAGATTGTTTTGACAGACATTTTTATTGTGCATTTTAAACGTGTTTATTGCCAAGTTTAGTGTATCTGGTTGCCATGAAAACCTCCCGCGCTTCCTGCTGCTGCTCTATGTAATCAGATTGTGAATTTGTAGATTTTCTATAGCAAAACCAAAATGTGTTTAAAAGTGCAACTGACCAAATCGTCCGGCTCGGTTTGCCCCCCTCGAACTCATCTCTAATTTGATAGTTTACCATCTGATCTCACTCGTGACTCTAGGCTACATAGGACGGGACGGAACCATGCTGTGAATGGGGGGAGATAATTTTGCTGGAAATGCAGAAATAAGCCGTACTTTTGTTTTATTTAACTCTTTGGTAGATACGTTTATAATTTCTATTACATTACTACTACTACAGTTACTACTAATAAAACAGATCTTTGGGGGCCCCAAAAGTGCGTGGGCCCTTAGAATCGTTCTAACTTCCCCCCCTTAGTGGCGACCCTGCCTGGGCTTATTAAATCAGAGACAAGGGCCCTGATGTGAAGCACACAGATTCCACATGGCTGAACACAATCACACCAAACAATGAAAGAGCGGAGCGAAACTGACAGACTAGCACGTCCCTCCAAAACCCTCGTCCTCACACAGAACTGCCCTGAGAAACCAAATGCAAGAGCTCAGTTCTCACACCAGCCATTGAACTGAAACGGCTTTTGAGTTTGGGTCAATGACACATCATCACCTGCTGTTGTGTACAAACAATACTTACGGTCCAACTAGATTAATTATGTACAACACTATGCAGATATCAAATAAATTTTCTGTGCATCAATTTTCTGCTCTTGCTTTTAGAGCATGATGGAAATCTAGGGGTTAGAAGTTAGGCTGGCAACACAAAGGTAGCAGATTCAATCACAAACAGGTTATTATTGTTAAGGAAAACCAAAAATATTCATCTAAATTAAAACTTTGTTTCATCATAACAGGGAAAAACTGCTCTGTGGTGCTCGATTAAGAATGAATGTTAATTTGAGGACATTTGAAGCTGTGTACACATGCGAGTTTGAGTCACCTCTTTTTCCATCATTCCCTGTCCTATCTCTTCCTATCAATAAAAGTGGCAACACGCCCAAAAATGCCAATTAATTTGAGCGTAGTCAAGCTAAACCCACCTGAGCCAATGACTCACCTGCAGGAAGAAGAGGTGCTGTGTTATGTCTTGCACCAGCTCTTCTTCAACATTTTCTGGGTAAAACTTGGCCAGGAAATGAAACACTATGGGCTCTTCTTTGGACATATCATGATGATCCAAAACCTAATACAAAGATAAGTCATGATAAATGTTGTGCTGTGCCTTCATATACACTGACAATCAATTACAAAAAAAAAATACCAAGACACTACAACATTTTTGGACATGATAAAAATGATCATACTTTGTCCTTTTTGGACATGTACCAAAGTAATACTATAGCATTCTTTGAAGTGCCATGAAAAGAACATGGTACATGAATAAGTTCAAGCCTGCAGTATCATATTACCAAGGAAAAACCACTGTACTTTTTTGAGAGGGTAATGAGTTTGGTTTGGTTTTCATCACAGTCTGTTTGTATTTACTCTACCTTTTAAAGGTTTGGCCTCATTAAAAATGTTTTATATATTTTTTAAAGAAGTCTTTTATGCTCACCAAGGATGCATTTATTTGATCAAAAAATACAGTAAAACAGTAATATTTTTAAATATTACTATTTAAAATGACTGTTTAAATTATTGTTTCAAATGTAATTTATTCCTGTGATTTTCAGCATCATTTCTCCAGTCTTCATTGTCACATGATCTTCAGAAATCATTCTATTAATGCTGATTTTGGTGCTCAAGAAACATTTTTTTTATTATTATTAATGTTGAAAACAGCTGTGCTGCGTAATATTTTCATGGAAAAGAGGAAGATTAATTTTTTTCACAAAATTCTCAAAAATACAAATTTTATTTGGCCTACAAACAGCATTTTATTTGAAATAGAACAAAACAACCATAACACTTTAACCGGTTAGTTTTGATCAATTTCATGCCATCCTTGTCGAATTAAAGTATTCATCTTTGTTAGAAAACACTCTCTGTTTTGAGAATTCCTCACCCCTCTTTTCTCACTCTTTCTCTCTCCTTCTCTGACTCACCCCTCCTCTATCTGTTCTCTCTCTCTCTCTTGTATGGTGTTTGAAGGTCTCTTACTCTTATTCGAGGTAAAGGAGTTTGTGCTGATTTAGAAGGGGGGGTTCAGACTCTGTCGCCAGGAAGTCTATTCCTTGTATGGATATGTTTTTCTGTATATGTGGCATTTTTATACAAAACACATGTTCTTGGGAAAAACATCCTGTATGGGTATGTCCCCCTATCCTCATTGGTTAAGAGGGTGAAACTCCCCTCGACATATGCCTTTATAATATCTGTATTTCTATGAATAAATTGAAGTACTGAGAATACATTTGAATGTGTGTTTTCTTACTTCCCGGCCGTATTTATTTACACTTGGAGAGACTGAGAAGATTTCATGGTGGCAAAGAGAATATCGAGGGACCAAATGGTTATTTATTAACAATTTCTTTCAACAAAAAAAAACTCTCACTAACCTCAATTTTTTTTGAAAGGTTATGTATATCATTACACAGCACAATTTAATAAGATTTGTCAAAAATATTTTCAAAGCCTAAATTAAGTAAATATCAGGATATCTTGATCCATTTCAAATGATAAAGGAATAATGTTTCTAAATCTTTTCCAGTTTGAGAGTAGCATTTTACCTTCTTGTCCATTTTCAGCCATGCCACAGTGTCTTTGACGTCACACCGCAGACCAAAAAACCAGGTCTCCCTGAGTCCCAGTGTCCGGCACACAAGTTCAAACAGATCCTTTCCTTTCCACTTCAGCTGCCCAAACAAGATCACAGAAAAAGGTTAGTAACACAAAGCTTTAAAGAAGTGCATTCTGAACCAGGCTGAATTTTAAACTATTTTTAAGATCTGTTCCTGTGTCATAGTTCCTTTTGAAACAAGTTGGAGCTAGGACATATAGACAGACATGGACTGAACACAATAAAACCCCAATTTTAATTTCAAGAAGACTTTAAAGGAAACAACCTAAAACCTCTCTAGGGATTGCGGCAGACTAATCGAATTCAGACTGACCACAAATCTGAACAGCACCAGTATAATGAACAGCGACATTCCCTGAATAACCTCATTTCCACAGACCATGTGGACACAAGGCAGAGAAATGAATCTGAGCGTCATTACAAAGTCACTGCTGTCAGCAAGCACATTCACTCGTTTTCAGACATATCAGCTCATCTTTTATCAGGAGGACTACAGTCAGGAGGACAGGAAAAAAAAACGTACCATATTCAATTGATGAAGAACTGCAGACACATATCAGTTGCTTATTTCTCATTAAAATGACTTTAATTGTCTTGTGCATACTGCGTACTTGAACAGAATCAATAAAGCAGCAACAAAACATTCATTATTACTACCAAAGACACCTGCATATGGCTGCATCTATATCATAAATTTTATTGGTTAGAGATGAATTGTACAGAAAACAAGGTCAAATTATTTCCCAACAGCATTGGGTAGATTACTTACAAATTGTAGTCAGATTACAAATGATATAGTTAGTAACAAACTATATTAGATTATACATTTTAGGCAATGCATTGACTACTTTTTCCATTAGATTACTTTTGGCCTAATTCATTTATTACAAAGTTTTGATATAAAAATACAAAGATATTACATATTTGATAAAACATACTTTTAAACAGATTCTTTATTTTCAACAACAATAAGTGCATTAAATATTTCTCAAACTGGGGTTTGTGAAAGAACTGCACAAAAAATTTCAAATTAAAAAATACTTTCAAAACAAAATCTTCAACATTAAAACGTGTGAATGTGTAGTTCAGTTATTAAAATATTAACTTAAAATCTCAGGGGGACTTCAAATAAACTTTTAGGTAAAATGATCTGTGCAAAATATGTAATATGTAATCCATAAAGTAACTGTAATCTGAATAGAAGCATTTTAAAACTAATACTCTATAACAATACTTTTCATTTTAAAATCTGATTACATAATCCAGATGACATGTAATCAGTTACAGTCTATGGTTACTACCCAGCACTGTTTCCCAATATTGGAAGAGTCCATTTAAAGGGTTAATTTACCCGAAAATGAAAATTAGCTTGTGTTTTACTCACCCTCGAGGCATCCTAGGTGTATATGACTTTCTTCTTTCAGACGAATACAATAGGAGTTATATTAAAATCTCCTGGCTATTCCAATCTCTATCATTGCTGTCAGCGGGTGTTGCAGTTGAACAGTCCACAAGTAGTCAAATAAAGCGCACGCATCCATAATAAAACGTGCCGCAGACGGCTCCGGGAGGTGAATAAAGGCCTCCTGTAGCGAATCCATGTGTTTTTGTAAGAAATATATCCATATTTCAAATGCAATAAACACTTTTCTCTCACTTCCATTATCTGTCATACGTGGAAGCCATGCCGGCAGATGACATAAGACATCGGCATTGTGTGATTAGTGACGAATGCGGATAGACCCACAAAAACACTCGTCCGGTCTCACACACCTTAAGAAGACAAACCGAGGATTTGTCAAAGAAAATGTCGGAAGATTTCGATTATTAACCACAGGAGATGGTTTGCCTAAAACTTTAAGGAAACTTTGCTTCCTTTGCTCCCTTAAACAACCCTCGTGAGACTAGCATTCTCAGAGGCACGTCGCTGCGCATGCATGCTGCGTCATCCGTCGGAACGGCTTCCGCCTTAGACAGATATCCGTAATGATAGAAAAGAGTTATACGTTTTGAAATATGGGATAGTTTTTCCTTACAAAAATGCTGCATCCACTAGCAGGAGCTTTATTCACTAACTCCCGACACTGGGATTCACTGAAACTGGCAACGCAGCAATTCTTTGACGACTTTAGGAATGTTCAACTGCAACACACGCTGACTGCAATGCCAGGACAATTTTTAATATACAGGTGCAGAATCTCCCCTAAATTAGAATGTCGTGGAAAAGTTAATTTTATTTCAGTAATTCAACTCAAATTGTGAAACTCGTGTATTAAATTAATTCAGTGCACATAGACTGAAGTAGTTTAAGTCTTTGTTTTTTTTTATTGTGATGATTTTGGCTCACATTTACAAAAACCCACCAATTCACTATCTCAAATTAGAATACTTCATACGCCAATAAAAAATGTTTTTAGTTAATTGTTGGCCTTCTGGAAAGTATATTAATTTACTGTATATGTACTCAATACTTGGTAGGGGCTTTTTTTGCTTTAATTACTGCCTCAATTCTGTGTGACATGGGGGTTATCAGTTTGTGGCACTGCTGAGGTGGTATGGAAGCCCAGTTTTCTTTGACAGTGGCCTTCAGCTCATCTGCATTTTTTTGGTCTCGTTTCTCATTTTCCTCTTAATAATACCCCATAGATTCTCTATGGTGTTCATGTCTGGTGAGTTTGCTGGCCAGTCAAGCACACCAACACCTTGGCCATTTAACCAACTTTTGGTGCTTTTTGGCAGTGTGGGCAGGTGCCAAATCCTGCTGGAATATGAAATCAGCATCTCCATAAAGCTTATCAGCAGAAGGAAGCATGAAGTGCTCAAAAATTTATTGGTAAACGGGTGCAGTGACGTTGGTTTTCAAAAAACACAATGGACCAATACCAGAAGATGACATTGCACCCCAAACCATCACAGACGTTTGGAAACTTAACACTGGACTTCAAGAAACTTGGGATATGAGCTTCTCCACCCTTCCTCCAGAATCTAGAACCTTGGTTTCCAAATGAAACACAAAACTAGCTCTCATCTGAAAAGAGGACTTTGGACCACTGGGCAACAGTTCAGTTCTTCTTCTCCTTAGCCCAGGTAAGACGCCTCTGACGTTGTCTGTGGTTCAGGAGTGGCTTAACAAGAGGAATACGACAACTGTAGCCAAATTCCTTGACACGTCTGTGTTGTGGTGGCTCTTGATGCCTTGACCCCAGCCTCAGTCTATTCCTTGTGAAGTTCACTCTAATTCTTGAATCGATTTTGCTTGACAATCCTCATAAGGCTGCGGTTCTCTCGGTTGTTTGTGCATCTTTTTCTTCCACACTTTTTAATTCCATTCAACTTTCTGTTAATATGCTTGGATATAGCACTCTGTGAACAGCCAGCTTTTTTTGCAATGAATGTTTGTGGCTTACCCTCCTTGTGAAGGGTGTCAATGATTGCCTTCTGGACAACTGTCAGATCAGCAGTCGTCCCCATGATTGTGTAGCCTAGTGAACCAAACTGAGAGACCATTTTAAGGCTCAGGAAACCTTTGCAGGTGTTTTGAGTTGATTAGCTGATTGGCATGTCACCATATTCTAATTTGTTGAGATAGTGAATTGGTGGGTTTTTGTTAAATGTGAGCCAAAATCATCACAATTAAAAGAACCAAAGACTTAAAATACTTCAGTCTGTGAGCATTGAATTTATTTAATACACGAGTGTTTCACAATTTGAGTTGAATTACTGAAATAAATGAACTTTTCCACGACATTCTAATTTATTGAGATGCACCTGTAACTCCCAATGATTTTGTCGAGAAGAAAGTCATATACACCTAGGATACTTCGAGGGTGAGTAAAACACAGTCTAATTAAAATTTTTGGGTGAACTAACCCTTAAATATCACCAAAACCAGAATTTGCAATCTGCAGGAGTATATTAGCAGAATAACCATTAGAAAACTCATCTTGTGAGAATAATCCTCTTGTGTAGACATCTGTGCTCGATTAGCCTTGTCATTAGTAGGATTCAAGTATACTAGGCATCATCTGGACCCAGCTGAGCTAGATGATCCTGTCTTGTGACTTGCCAAATTGTCCACTCACTGAATGTTACATAGTATTAATGACATAAGAAGAAAGAACCTTGGTGTTGTAAGTACTGACAACTTCCAGAGAGGATTGCAAACATGAACACCGCAAACTGTATTAGCATAACAGGGACAGGTGCTTTCCAAGGTGTGGTTTCATCTTGCCTAATGTTTATGTATGAGAACATATGACAATATGCTGCCATCCAGAGTCCAACCAATTAAATATGCTGATGCTTCCCCTCTAGGAAGCTGACGGCTGCCTTCAAGGACGACCGTCAGCTGGCGCAAACATTCACAGAGGTGTGTCCGTGTAGAAAAGTGTTCACTCACTGTCCTAAATATTCAGTGAAGTTATGTGGCTTTTTAGGAAGGGAAAAAAAAGGAAGTCCTGAAAATTTGACAGCAGAACAGCACAAGAAAGAAAGAAAGAAAGTAAGTACAAAAGCAGCAACCTCAAAGTCAAATTATTGTCTTTATCCTCTATTGAACCCCAGGCTATTAGCCCAAATCAGATTATATTGACTGAGCTACACCAAGACTGTCTTTCTTTTTTTAGATGAAGTCAATACTACGCACAATTATAGCCTACAGCACAAATAAAAATACAGTGTTTTTAATAAAATATAAGTTTTTAATATTGAACAGAAAATATGCACTGTACTTCTAATAAGTTGCACCTGACAATGCTTATATTGAAGCCCAAGAAAATATATGAAATGCATTATTTCAAGTGACAATCTATATGGAATCTGTTGTGCATTATAGTGACCATCTTCTGAGGTCCAAAACATCTAGAAGGTAAAATAAATAAAACTGGCTTTATGGTATATGGTATCCTCTAGTTTCAGGATCTTGGCGATGTTATTCATAAGTGTTTGGAGACCATTTTCTTTCATTGTTAAATAATATCTATCACTATATACCCAAGGCTTCTGGAAATAACATGAACTGAGGTTTAGCAAACCCTGTAGATGACTTCAGTGATGGGCTATTATCAGCCATCAATGGTAGGCAATAAAATCTCAAGGACTGTGCAGAGAGAGGAATAGGTATTATTTTATAAATCAATGCTGCCATCAAGTGGTGTTGTTTAGGAAATACGAAGATGCACCAAAACAATCTCAATGGTGCCGAAATCAAATGCAATGATCCAAATGGTCCAGATGCAAAAGGGATATCAGGGTTAAATATTACTGCGTAAGCTCTGCATCTCTTACATACACGCTGTCAATTACCACAAAAAAAAAAACTGACCCTTGAGTTTGTAAAACCCGTAACATAAGGCATTTTTAATGTAAGTATATGCGATAAGGAATTGCACCAACTGCAAGAAAATGCTAAAACACACACTGTTTTCTGTTTTAAAGTAAACAAATAAGATGTAAATATTACACGTTTTCATGATACTAATGTGACAGAATTGCTTACCGTGTCAAGGAAAAATTAAATCCAATATTTAACTCCTGTTATAACCATATAAATTCAGTAAATCCAGTGGCTTTCACATAATACACACAAAATACCAGCCTGTTTATATGAAGCAAATTGCATGAGTTAGGTCTCACTGTCAGGGTTATGGACCTGTCTGTGTGTGTTTTTGCTCCATGTGACCCCGTTTCTGTCTCCCATTGATTGTGTTGATTGTGATTCCAGGTGTGTCTAGTTCTTCCCCAATTATCCTATGTTTAAAAGCCCTAGTCCTTTCAGTCAGTGTTTGCTGGTTCTGAATGTCATTCTATGCGTTCCTGTGTCTCCTACGTACCCCTTGTGTTTGGATTATTAAAATACTGTGGTTTGAAGCTATCTCGGTGTCTCCTCGTTCCGTGCTCCGAGTGAAGTGTGACACTCACCACTAAGGATTTAGACAATTTTACAACTCAATGCATTTAAAACACACTTAAAGCTGCAGATTTCTGCTTTTAAACCTATCCGAACGTCTTGTGCCAAAGACTCCCATTGCAAGTGCTTTACTTCATACAATTTCTGATTGTTTTTACAGAGGGACAAATCTGAAGTATTGTTTATGGTAATCGACAGTATGTCACAGATCATGAACCTGGAACATTGCTTTAATGTTTATTGGAGTTCAAGATCAATATCATCAAAAAAATGTCTAATAAAAAAGGCCAACCAGAGCAGCTACATTTTACTCCCTCAATTCTAACTATATATTTAGTTTTGTATCTAAATAAAACTGCTTTGTAGTACATGAGAGTGCATTATCGGTATATTATATAGCAACAGAATCATGATCCCTCAGAACCTCATTACCACCATAGGAAAGACTGTTAATGAGTGTGAAAGAGCAAAACAGAGTGAGAGACAGGCAGGCACAGAGCACTACACAGGGTCTTGTTGAGTGGGATCACCGTGCCTCATGGGACATTAACTCATGGTCCCCGTCTGTCTCGCCGTTCTCTTTACCACCATCTGTTTTCCCTTAATTCAAAAACACTTCCTGTGATGGGTTCTGTGCAAAAATAGGGCGTCTTCCTGCAAGAAACTCAGTGGATGTTATGTGCAAATGAAGCGCAGCTCTACAGAGGAGTCCTCTGTATGCCTGCAGAACTCCCACCGGATTCAGCGTTTGTACAAAACACCTTTATATATGGAAATGATGATTATTGCCATACAGGATGCTGCTTGCTTTGTAGATTTGTATGTTTGTCTTAGTTTTTCCCCCACAAGCAGTCATGAGTGTTTTTTGAAAACCTTTCGGGATTATTTTTAAGGGAAAATTATTTTTCTTCAATATTCTAAACACAAAAGGAGATGTTAGGCAGGATGTCCAAGCTTCTGTTTTCCACACAAAAAAAGTAAATGGTGATTTATACTGCCAAGCTCCAAAAAGGACAATAAAAGTAGTCCATATAACTATATTTCTGGCCTCCTGAAGCCATGTGATAGCTTTGTTTGAGGAATGGAACCAAATTAGGTTGTTGCTTATTGATAATATTCACCTCAAAGCACTCAAATCTCACTTGCAGCAACATTTACCAAATTTGCATTTGTGTTAAGAATCACTGGCATTTCAAGTCAATGACATAAAACCTGACATTACATTACATAACATGACATTTATTAGACAGATGCTTTTATCCATCGCACTGCACACTGCATTCAAGGTATACATTTTATCAGTTCGTGCATTCTCTGATAATAGAACCCATGACTTTGGCGTTTCTAACAGCATGATCTACAGGAATACAAACCGCTTTTTAACGTACTTTTTAAAAGCCATTTTCTTTAACTGGGGGGATGGTACATATGTATGTGATGTAATTTACATATATTTTGGTATGTATGCATATGTCCCGCTTAAAATAAAGGTGCTTCAAAAGGTTCTTCAAGCGGTGCCATAGAAGAACCATTTTTGGTTCCACAAAGAACCATGCAGTCAAAGGTTCTTTAAAGAACCATATCTTTCTTACCTTTTTATAATCTGAATAACCTTCTTTCGCCACAAAGAACCTTTTGTGAAACAGAAAGGTTCTTCAGATGTTAAAGGTTCTTTATTGGAACCATTTAGACAAAATGGTTCTTCTATGGCATCGTGAAGCACCTTTATTTTTAAGAGTGTATATACAAGTGTATTTATTTATATTTGTGTATGTGTGTTAATATGGATGTGTAAGTATACAACTGTACACGCTGTAGCATATGTTTGATATGTATATGTTAAATGTATGATTTATTTTATCCCTTTCTGTTAAAATTTTTCTATATTTATTGCGAATCTTGTAAATTAAACTAATTGAAAATAAAATTTAAAAAAACAGCCGGTAACACTTTATTTCGATAGTCCACTTTAGACGTTCTATTAACAGTAAGTAACTTTGCAAACTACATGTCAACTAGCAGTTAGTAGAGTATTAGTAGACTGTCCGCTTAATATCTTCTAACACTTTCTTTGTCAACTTATTCTACTAACCCTAAACCTACCCTAAAAGTCTACTCTGAGAGTTAGTAGACATGTATTAATGAGAATTAGTTGACATGTAGTTGACATGTAGTTGCAAAGTTACTTATAGTTTGTAGAATATCTAAAGTGGACTATCAAAATAAAGTGTAACCAAAAAGCCATTTTAATTTGATATACAACTTTACAAGGCCTCTAAATACATAGGAGTACACATCTATTATGTGCCTTCTTTCATCTGATTGATGACTTATACTCTTAACAAATAAAAGGGCTTTTAGTATAATTCTAAAAACATCCCCCTTCAGATCGTGATTTACGTGTCTGTTGCAAAACCATTTTTTAAAGTAGACATAATTTTTAGTAATACTAAAATTAGAACCCTTACTGGACTGAAGCAATTCAGGTTTATTTGTTTGTTTGTGTTTCTTCTTAGAAAAATCTCAATTTAAAGTTAAAATGTAAGTATCAAATATGATAAAACAGGCTTTTGAGGAACATTTATTTGCACATCTCTCAATCATCATTGTATTGCACTGAATTATATGTTTTGCCCCCCACAATAAAAACTACAGAGCTTTGATGATCTTACCAAGACATATAATTGGGAGATACTGGCTTACAATTTATACTTATATGCATTTTATGCAAGTAGTCTGCTATACTCTCCCTTTGTCATACCATATGAGCCTTAAAAGCCTGATGTATATATCAAATATTACCAAGGCGGACAAAGTACACAACTCCATACTGAGTGAAAGTACCGAAAGCTGGTCAATATTACTCCATTACAGTAAAATTTGTAAGACAGATAGTTACTTAATTAACGTACAAATACTTGCTAAAAGTACTTAAGTACCAAAAGTAAATTTCCTTTTTTGTCAATGCACTGTTTTATTGTTGTACGTAATACTAAATACTTAAGCTTTTAGAATGTTAAAAACCTATAGGAAAAACTATTTTTTTAACACCCCTACCCACCCCCACAAAGCAGGATGGTAGTGATCTCACACAGTTCTGACAGTGTGTGCACACATCTATGTGTAGCCATTCATCCACATTGAAACAAAGTGGACATGAAATCCTGTAAATTTAAATCAAACCCAGCAACACAACTGTAGCTGTATAACTTTTAAAACAGCAACACTGCTTTAACAAAAAAAAGCAAACAGCAAGACTTATTTGACATCAAAACAAAAATTTTAAAAATACTGTCTAATCGCTCTTGTGGTACTTTAATGTCATACACAGAACAGTCTGTGCAGTGCTGCTGCAAGTCCAACACCTATTGTGTTTTATTATGAGATGCACAACAGTTCTTCTGTGGCATTATAGGTAATATTTCACTTACACAATTTAGCAAAATCAGACAATATTGTGTCTAATATATACCACAATATTAATTTCTTATTATTGAATTGTTGTAAATAAATATCATATTTGGAACTGGTCAGTGTTCAAAAAAATGTAGCCTTACAAGTGTGATTACTGATAAACTGTGAAAAAAAGACAGTTTTTAGAGAAGAAAGAAATCACCCACTGACTTTCAAAGCTGCTTACGACTTTCTACTTCGAGGACCTTCATAGAAATGTAGTGGAGTGAAAAGTACAATATTTTCAAATGTAGTGAAGTTAAAGTCAAAAGTTTCCAGAAAAAATAATACTCAAGAAAAGTACCGATACTCAAAAAGTGTACAATACTCAAGTAAATGTACTTAGTTACTGTCCGCCTCTGAATATGACACTCAAAAAACATATGAAGAGTTTTCTTTTTTTCAGAGATTTCTGACTATCATTTCATATGTCAAGCTTTACAGAGTTAACTTATTGAAAATGAGATTTTATTTCATTGAAATATCACTTGTCAAAAGACTATAGTGCAAAAGTCATGTGACCACTTTTATAGTGCATTTTTCTAATAGCTTGGCAATATAAATCATCACCCACTTTCACCGCATGCAAGCTGCAGCTTGTACTCATTTTGTGTTAACAGGGGAAAAAATTAATACAATGAGGGGAATAAATGATGACACGATTTCCATTTTTTTGGAAGAGCTATTCCTTAAGGCCACTGAACTGCCTCTGTTCAAACATTAAAACAGCTCGAGGAGACAGGGATGACTTGACGCAGCTCCCCTGGAGAAACAGGTCAGGCTGAGTGACTTGCTCAAGGGCACAACAACAGTGAGCGGGGACGTTAAAATGTAGACAGCCTGGTGCCTTCCCCAAGTTAAGCTTACATGGTTTCTGATGAGAAGCACTGATCACTGCCAGTGCAGGTTTGGTTGTAGGCTACAATAGGTTTACTACCGATGTGAAGGTGATATGTACGCATTCAGAGTTTTAAAGTTAATTCTGACACAATTCAGGGAGCTTCAACACATAAAAACAAAGCACTTGCTACTCACCTCGCAGCTGAACTCCAAGTCCGCATCCATTGTAACAACTGTGACGTTGAAGGTTTTGGTTCGTTTCCTCCGAAGGGAGTTGAGTCCCATTTTTGATGCAAGGACACTTGCCTCTTCTTTAGAAACAACATAAACCTGTTGACTAACTATCTATCTCAAGCATAGCTTATTATGAAACACAACAGAGTTGAACTCTGGTTAAAAGCTACAATTTAGCATTACTGGCCAATGTAACAAAAATGTGATTAAAGTGCATCTCTAAAGGCAGGACGTTTTCAAAAAACCCTGCGTTAACTGGTAACTAGTAGCTGGACACATATTATCCCTTTTACTTCCTCTAAAGCTCCATTAGGTCTGTAAGAACATAAAGGAAAAAGATAAAAGCACAAGTTTTTTAGCTAGTAACCGAGTAAATGTACAAAAACAACAGACAAAAGATGCTGCTATTAAACTGCTGTAAATACATACCTATTAAGTGACAGACATCTGATAACCAGTGTTGGGGGTAACGCATTACAAGAAACGCGAGTTACGTAATCAGATTACTTTTTTCAAGTAACTAGTAAAGTAACGCATTACTTTTTAATTTACAAGAAAATATCTGAGTTACTTTTTCAAATAAGTAACGCAAGTTACTTTTTTTTCAATTTATTGACTGAGAGCTCTCCTGTCCCCATGCTGAGAGAAATCAGAAGATGTTACTGTAGTTCTAAAATAAATATGAATATGCATTAATTAATCTCACTCACAAAAAAAAAAACACAGATCCAGTATTCCTCAAAATGAATAAAAACAGTGAAATGCAATCTCAGAATATGACGCAAACCTGCAATAATTAAATGTTAAACAACACAAATATCTTTATGTATTTAATCCCATTCTATAAAACAATGTCTTTGCTTCTGACCTTCGATGATCCAGTTCAACCGTACTAATAAGCACAACATTTGTGTGTCTTTTTTTATTGCTGAAGTGTGTTGAAATTTCTTCTTCTGCATTCTACTGTACGGACGTAAATTTACATTTCCTTCAGCCTGAGGCTTATTCATTTCACTTTTGGTGTGAACAGACTTTTATATTTGCCAAAAATATAACTTTTTTTATTTTAAAATCAAGCAAGCCCTTTCCAGATTTAAAAAGTAACGCAAAAGAAACATAATATATTATTTTCCATAGAAAGTAACTAAGTAACATAATGTGTTACTTTTTTAGGGAGTAACACAATGTTTTAATGCATTACTTTTAAAAGTAACTTTTCCCCAACACTGCTGATAACACCATTACCCTATTACTAAACACTAAGTATATATCGTGTAGCAAATACAAGCTTTACCGACTATCCCACCTTTTAGGTGCTCGTATATGTTTGTTTAGGCTAATCTACGGTTTCATGCCTCGTTGTTTTTTGTTGTGAGTGTTTTTGGCGGCTTGTAAACTGGTTGCTAACTCACCTGTCGAGCTGTAAAAACAGCTGAAGTCCCGCAGTGTGTGTGATTCACGGCCGTTAAAACACCTGACACACAAACACAGCTGCTGGTTTGACTCTTTCAGGCCAACAAAACTGCAGCTGAAAACTCGCGTGCGCTGCGAATAAATAAACGAAGAGGCGGGAGGACATGCGCCATAAGGAGCATCGTTCCGCAACAGATTTTTTTTTTTTTTTTTTGGTCATGGATTATACATTGAACAGTACCAGCATTAATAAAATAAATAGACTTCCATCACTCTTTCCGAAAATATTCTAGAATGTTACCTTGTTATTGGATAATAAAACTGTACAAATTATGCAGTTAGTACTTTTAATTGTTGTTTAAATATGTAATTATTATTATTTACAAATTAAATGTAAATGTAATTAATTCTGTAATATATATATATAATATCAATTAATTACATTTTACATTCATAATTTGGAAATAATAATAATTACATATATATATATATATATATACTATAATGAATAGAACATAGCTTTATTTAAATTTTTACAAAATATTGTAAAATATAATTTGAATATAATGTATAGATTGTAATATAAATTACATTAAATATATATTCTTTATAATTATAATGTTCAATCCATTGCACTTTAAATGTGTATTCACGCAACGCTCCTTCAGCCCTGTGCACCAGAAAGGGGCGTGGTTTCGCTGACAACTGGGCGGGGCCTCGATGAGATCATCGGCGTAAACAGAAAAGATGGCGACGCCATACACGGGAGCTCGAGTTTTAGGGACAAACGCGGTTATTCCAGAGAGTTTCGCCAAGCAGTTAACCGGTTTACCTGCGGAATTATTAGAGCATATATTGTGCTTCCACGTTCTAAACCATATCGACATTTGCAACGTTTCCTGCACGTGCAAGAGGCTGCATGACGCGTGCCATGGCAGGGGAAAGGTCTGGGCGCATCAGCACAAGCTCAGGTGGCATACATTCAAAACATTTCTAAAGATTGATACCTCCATTAACCACCAGTTAATCAAACCTTAAGAGATATGTTTGATCGTTGATAGGTGGTTTAAGATGTGCATTCAGCGCGTGATTTGAGAGCTGTCAGGTCGTGTTCTCATTCTGATAAAATTATATATATGATATGTTTATTTTTTACAGGCTCACCTCCTATATGTTGAAAAACGAAATGCACTTCCAGTATCGTTGTTGACCTTGAACACATAAATGCATGATATAAATTTAGAGTTATTATAGTAACAATAACTATTGCACCCTCTGCCGCAAGTAACATTTTTTTTGTACTCCAGGAGATATATTAGCACACAAAAATATTCTTTATGACACATAACATTACACTAGCCTCATTTAAGGTTTAACGTATTTGCAATCCCCTGGTGATGGCCCAGTATTCCTTTATATTTTCCCCTTGTGAGGTCAAACATTACTGATGTGTCATTCATATTTTAGGTGGCCCAGGCTGCAGAGATTTTATCAGCAGAATGAGTCATATGATTGGCTGAAGGAATTCAAAACCCGGCACATGGTTGGTCAACAGATAAGAAGAACAGTAGAGTCTATTTCCAAGAGGTTCTTCACAGAAGTTGTAAGTGACTTGAAAAGAGACTAAACTACAAAGCAGTTTACCATTTTCTCCAAAATTGTAATCTTTTTGGTATGGTCATTACGCTACGATTGGACAGGTATATTTGTACGGTAAGTCGGATTGAATCAGTGGTTTTGGTCACTAACACAGAGATCTGTAACTCAGCCTTGCGTTGGTCAGGTTCTTGGAGACAGCTTTGCGGAAATCGAGTCTCTTGGTGCTCCAGAACACTTCTGTGCGGATGAGCTGCTTGAAATTTTGAACTCAGACAAAAGGTTAGAGATGAGCTCACACTTAAGTTATTTTCTTCTTAGCAATTAATGGTTTAACGGAATTTATAAATGCACTTCTTTCCCAGGAAATGTTTGACACTTAAGTACTATGCAAAGAAAATCCTGTACTTCCTCCGGCAGCAGAACATTTTGAGGAATTTGAAGGTTTTTCTTGAGCGACCACCAGAACTACAATCAGCCCTTGAAGGTAAGCTGATATCACACACACACACAAAAAGTAACGTTTTATTTCTTATTAAAGGAATAGTTAGTCCAAAAACGAACATTTCCTCACCCTCAGGCCATATAAAGATGTAGATGAGTTTGTTCATCTGATCAGATTTAGAGAAAGGTAACAATACATCTCTTGCTCACCAATGGATCTTCTGAAGTGAATGGGTGCCGTCAGAACGAGAGTCCAAACAGCTGATAAAAACATCACAATAACCAGACGACCCCGTCATTGAGGTGAATTGAAAACTCTGTGTTTTGTAAGAACACTTTTGGGTGAACTATTCCCTTAATTGAAAAACATAATTGACGTGACATGTGGCCAAGTATGGTGACCCCATACTTGGAATTAGTGCTCTGCAATTATCCCATCCAAAATGCACACACACAGCAGTGAACACACACACACGTGAACACACACCCGAGCAGTGGGCAGCCATTTATGCTGCAACGCCCGGGGAGCAGTTTGGGGTTCGGTGCCTTGCTCAAGTCTCTTCTGCATCTCAGTCATGGTATTGAAGGTGGAAGAGCGCTGGTTATTTACTCCCCCCACCTACAATCCCTGCCGTACGAGACTCGAACCCGCAACCTTTGGTTACGAGTCCGACTCTCTAACCATGAGGCCACGACTTCCGACTCAAAATGAAGTGACTGGTACTGTACAACCAATAATATATGTTGTCTGTAAATTTTATCATATACAATATTCATACTGTATCTCAAATCTGATGATGAACTGAAATAGGTGTGGCTCATACTGGTCTTTGTAATTCCAAAATGTTTGTATCTATGCTTAAAGAAAAAAAAAAACCTTGTTTTTTTTTTTTTTTGCCGCATCATACTATTCGCAATGAAATTAGGCAGTGTGCGCAGAATAGGTCGACTTCTCACTATATTATTATGGATGATTGAGGTTCAACATGAAATTAATGTTTAGGTCAATGATTTGCATCACGTCCATTTGTTTAATCTCCAATTCCAGGTGCTGTTTTAGTCGATCAGTATTGCAACCCTCTGGCTGATGTCACTCTTGAGAGCACATCTGCACAGATAGAAGAAATTGCAGACAAGGTGAAGAAGAATCTGCGAGTAAAAAATGCCACACATCCAAGTCTACGAGCCAGTCAAGGTCAGTCCGCAAGGAGAGATCCGGAAAATTCAATTTGCTGGTCTCCTGAGGTCTGTTAGTCAGACCCATGTAGCCAGGCTTATGTTCTCCCTGTTGTCTGATAAAAGCTTTCAACTTGATGTCGATAAAATAAAGCATTGGGCAACCACATTAGCATTGTTGTTCTTAAAGCTGTAGTATCCAATATATGTCTAAAATTGAGTTTTTTTTCCCAGGTGACTGCTTTGTTCTGGAAAACTTGGAGTTTCAAAGGCAAGTCATATGTGCTCTGAATGCTGTGCTGTATGACCAGCTACAGTACAAGGGCAATGAGCGTGACTACTACAACCCACTCAACTCATACATACATCAGGTAGTGCAATCACATGAATATCATACTCCTTTCCAAAATCCTAAGTATAAGGAAGGTGTGGCGAACCAGGTTGTAGGGGCATGCATTATATAAGACCCTGCAGTCATACAATTTGTTTTTTTTATGTAACGTATTTTATTTATTTATTTATTTGTAAAATAAGTAACATGACTAATTTATATGTGTGTGTGTATAATTTTTTTAACCTGATTTATTTATTCAAAGAAAACAGCTGAAAGTATTTTATGAGTTGTTATAGTACAAGTAATTTAATTTTAATGTCATTTAATTTAAACTTTGATATAGTTTATTTTTTTAGAATTATTTGATGAATAGTAAGTTAATAGTAAAAAGAACAGTGTTTATTTGAAATAAAAGCTTTTTGCAACAACTTAACCTCTTGAGACCCGGCAAAACATTAGTAAAAAAAAAAATTGTTTTTTCATGTCATTACATTATTTAAAGCATTAAAAAAAATTATATTTCATTCATAAGTTATGCTACGTCCTTGGTAGAGGACATCGGGACTCAATTAAATAAATAAATAAAAAGACATGAATGAACATGCATAGGTAAAAACAATAGATTTTTTTTTAAATCACCAATACATTTTAGTTTTCAGGATTTTTTTTTTAACAAACTTTGTATAAAGATAATTCTCAACTATGTTATAACAGATTGATTTGATATACCATTTTTCTTTCTGCAAAATGTGTGTAAAATGGCCATAAACAGGTTTTCTCATTATATATAATGTATCTATAAACTACATCTAATGTGCATATTAATGTGTTTTGGGGCCACATGTAATGAAAAAAGAAGTGTAATAACGGCAGTAATAATTTAGCAACATTTTCATAAGAATATCTAATATTTCACAGGAATATTGAAATATAATTTATTTCCCCATTCATGTGTTGTGTCTCCCAAAATGCGTAATAAACATGCTTTTAGTCCCGTGTCCTCATATGAGGACATGTATGAAAACAACATCCTGTTTCGTAACAGAAAGTCACATTTTGATTTGAAACCCCATAACATATTCCTGAGATGTTGATTTATTACAAACAATTTGAAAATGAATCAGATTTAAATGATAATTACAAAATACTATCATATTTCCATAAGAGTGTCACTTAATTAATATCAGACATTTTTGAAGACCAAAGAGAGGGAGTGGTCATAGTGAAACATCCAAACATTTAGTATCTCTGAAAAGCCTTGAATGTGCTCTTTACAGGACATCCAAACTGTGGCATGTATAGTCTCAGAGAAATTCACTCAAATATAATGTCCTCTTATGAGGATGCAGGGTCTCCGGAGTTAATCTTTACTGTACACTTTTGATCAGTTATTGTATCCTTGCTGATTTAAAGTATTAATTTCTTTAAAAAATTCTACTGACCTCAAACTTTGAATGTTAGTGTATTTTGGGGTGATAAGCACTTATTTACAGCAAAAGAAAAAAAAACAATGTTTGCATTAAAACATTGAATGTGCAAATTTTAAGTTTTAAGATTATTTCTCACAGTGTGCCCCCTTGTGGTCAGGTGCTGCTCCGTCGGACAGGCATTCCCATCAGCCTCTCTGTGCTCTACATGACTCTGGCCAGGAAGTTAGGAGTTCCTCTGGAGCCTGTCAACTTCCCCAACCATTTCCTGCTCCGCTGGTGCCAAAATCAAAGGAGGTGGGCGTTTAACACATTCCAGCTATTGCAGTCTGTCAGAATGAAATTACATAGCAAACACACCAATCAGTTTAGCACTGTTCACAATACACATTGTTACAAAAATCATTTTAATGTTTATGATGTATTCATATCTTATTGCCACATTTAGAGCTGTGAGATATTATAGTTTATATTTTGCAATGATTCAAGCAATCAAGCAGTTGAGATCCGCTATTTGCTCTATGTGAGTATACTGTATACTGTATATGTGGATAAAGATGGACATATATATCCAATTTTATATAAAGAGCTGGACGACAATATCATTTTTATTTTGCATCCCAGATTTGCTTCATAGTATATGTGAGCATTCTGTATGTATCCAGGTAAAGCAGGATGTACTATATATATCCAACTTTTAATATATCTCTGAGCGATAATATAGTTTGCATTTTCCGAAAATATTGCTTTAATCCCAATATGCTTCAAAAGAATTGTGCTGTGCTTGCATTAAAAATAAAACAACAATGTAAGTTGACTAATGAGTTGTTTTGCAGGAGTGATGACATCTATGACTATGTATACATTGATGCGTTTGGGAAAGGAAAGCAGCTGGCTGCTAAAGAGTGTGAGAATCTGATCCGACACCAGGTGGGAGCAGATTACTACAGCGCTATAAGCACCAGCGAGCTGCTGCTGCGGATGGTGGGAAACCTGCTTAACATCGGCAAAAGAGGGTGAGAATCACACGTGGATTTTGATTACTTTAGCTGTACTTGTGAGTCAGCGTGTTATTAACTGTTCTTTTATATTCATATTGCTGCACTGTTGTCCTATGATCATTTCCTAAAATCTCTGCACTTAAGTTTTAGTGAAAATGAAGGTGGTGTTTAAAAAAACTTGTTTCATGCTGCTTGAATACTCATTAGTTAGCCAGTCAGGGAATTCTGCAGTTTAGACAGTGTTTTATGTAAATAAAATCAGTTTTTCTTGGCTGTCAGCTGAATTTGTGAAGTTGTCAGACCCACGTTTGTTACAAAATGTGCTTGCTTTTGTGTTTTGTCTAGGGAAGGAAATGAGAAATCATATCAGCTCCTGCGGGACTCTCTGGATCTCTACCTCACTATTAACCCTGATAATGTGCAGTATCTTCTGCTGCAGGCCCGTCTCTACTTCCACCTGGGCATCTGGCCTGAGAAAGTGAGTTCAGTCTCACAGATGAGACTTAAATGTCAGTAACACTCCATAATTCACCTATTTGCTTAATAAAGAATAGTCAAAAAGATCAAAACTCTCTGGCACAGTGGTTAGCACATATGCACTGTCATAAAAATGCTAGATTTAATTAATCCAATGTTATTTTAGTATCATTGAGATACTATTATAGTTTTTTTTTTTTACGTATTTTGATATTTCATTTTCATTTTAGTTGAATTATTAGTAATTTTGTGTTTTGTCATTTTTAGTCTTTTGAAATATGTGTGTGTCTGTGTGTGGTGTGTGTGTGTGTGGTGTTTGTGTGTGGGTGTTTGTGTGTGTGTGCGTGCATATATATATATATATATACTGTATATATATTGTTTATGGCATTTTATTTAAGGTTTTAGTTATTTTAATAATCAAGTTACGCTACCTGCAACTAGCTGAATACATTTATTTATTTTTTATTTTTTTTTTAATTAATGCATAATTTAAGTGTTCATAAAAATGTGTGATTATAATTCAGTTTTAGTTTACTATAATAACCATGAGTTCATCTTTCATCATTTCCTAATCCCATTCCTGCTTTCTGTTCCAATACTTTACCTTTAAATATAAATCCCTTAAATATAAAGGAGGCAACTATTTACACCAAGTATAAAAGAAAATTATTGTTATTTTGAAGGTAGATACGGTTTGCTCCAAGTATAACTGGAACTAAATAGCACCTTGGTTACACAAAGTGCAAATAGTAATAGATACTAACCTCAAAGAGTGCAAACAAAAGTATTATGCTATTCTTACTAATCATATATTACACCACCATGCATCATATGTGCTGAATGACATCCAATACTTGTTTCTTACTAATTTTGGGATGCTGATTCCAAAAATAGTGCCCGTTTTGCTCTAGCATGTCACACTTTCTCACAAACGGAGACTGTGCAATCTGCCAACAACTTGAACAAAATGATGGTGGATATTGAACATGGAGTCTCTCAATAGGTTTTAAACTTTTTGTCACATATATCACTCTCATGCCTAACACACAACAGGTTTATAAGGGAGTGTATATGTTGCATTTGCATTGAAAATTTGGGATGGTGAATATTGCAGTTAAACCACAAAATACAAACTGTATTACCAAATAGCATCTTTGTATAATCAAGGCTGATAAGTGAATTTCATCATCATGTCTATATAAATCTTCTAATGGGAGAAAAGTATAACCACTATGCTTGTTTGATTTTTCGATCTCTCTCTCAGGTACTGGATATTCTACAGCATATCCAAGCTCTGGACCCGTCTCAGCACGGAGCGGTCGGGTATCTGGTGCAGCATACGCTCGAGCACATCCAGCATAAGAGGCATCCGGTAGAGCCGGAGGTAAAGAAACGCAGCGTGCCTGAGCACAGGGACGTACTGTACTCTGTAGGCCTCATCATGAAACATAAGAGGTGGGTTCCTGTTTGTGTGAACATCAAACTAATGAACTTTATGGAAAACTCGTTACTTCAGTTCTCCAGGTGGAGCTTATATTGATGATGCAAACATACTACAGTTCTGGGCTAAATGATACAATGTGAAATCAGACTTTTATTGGCACAGGACGAGAATGCAATCTTGATTTCAAACCAAAAAGACCTAATACTTTGCATAGCTTTAAGTAGACTGTAGATGCACCATACGTTTACATTAGGAATATTTGATTGGCAGTGTTTACAAACTGATTTCTCTCATAGGTCAGGCTACAACTGCGTTATCTACGGATGGGACCCTAAATGCACCATGAGTCAGGAGTGGATTAACACTATGAGGGTCCATCAGCTGTCTAAGGGGGCTGATCAGCCATTCTACAACGTCCTAGTGCAGGACGGGACATGTAGATATGCTGCGCAAGGTGAGTTTTTCCATTGAGCCAAGATTTAAGCAATGGAAATCTAACATGGTTTTAGGTTGTGCTTATACTTTTGGTTTATTATCACTGGCATCTGAAAACTGGGTCTTTGTCCTAATTGCTCTCAATTTCATCAGCATCAGTGAATCATTTATTTTGGGGCAAATGGGTGAGGTGTTAATTGATTTGAGACAATTGCAATCTTAAAATAAAAAAAGAAGCCGTAATTTTTTATTTTTTTTGCAGAGAATCTGGAGCCTCACTCCGCCCCGCTGGAGATCGCTCACCCTGAGGTCGGCCGCTACTTCAGCGAGTTCTCTGACACACACTACATCGCTAATGAAGAGCTCCAGGCGCGTTACCCAGAGGACATGTGCAAGACCCACAGGACTGTAGAGGAGCACTACCACGGTCTCACCGCAAACTCAGGGCAATCGCCAGAGCCCACCGCCAATTTCCAGGACCACGATTTATTAGATCCGTAGACCACTTCTTTCCTTCCCTCCCCACTTTAGATGCGTAGTCACTCACTTTCTCCTGAACTGTTACAACTGATAAGGGACTGAATTAGATGTTTGAAGAATCTCGTTAAAGAAATAGTTCACCCAAAAAAAATTAAAATTTGGTGAACATTTACTCAACCTCAGGCCATCCAAGATGTAGATGGGTTTGTTTCTTTATCAGAACAGATTTGGAAAAATATAGCATTCCATCACTTTCTCACTAATGGACGCTCTGCAGTGAATGGGTGCCGACAGAATGAGAGTCCAAACAGCTGATTAAAAACATCACAGTAATCCACACGACTCCAGTCAATCAATTAACATCTTATGAAGCAAAAAGGTGTGTGTTTGTAGTAGACAAATCCATCATTAAGGCATTTTAACTTTAAACCATCACTTCTAGGCAAAATACCGGTCTATAATCCAAAATAATGCTTCATCCAGTGAAAACGTCCATCCCCTGTTTTCCTCTCACATAAAAATCCACAGACATATTTGTTTAGACCTGTTTCCCTGATGAACGGGTGCTTGATCTGTGCATCTTCTCTTCCTTATTCAGACAAACGACTTTTTTCGAGAAAGCATATTATGGCTAGAGGCTCATATTTGCTGGAAGCAGTTAAAAACATCTTGATGAATTTATTACAAACACGCATTTTTTAATTTCACAATATATTGATTGATGGACTGGAGTGATGTGGATTTCTTGTGGATTACTTTGATGTTTTTATCAGCTGTTTGGACTCTCATTCTGACGGCACCCATTCACTGCAGAGGATCCATTGGAGAGCAAGTGATGTAATGCTAAATTTCTCTAAATCTGTTCTGATGATGAAACAAACTCATTTACACCTCGGATGGCCTGATGGTGATACTTTTTCATTTTTGGGTGAGC
This sequence comes from Sinocyclocheilus anophthalmus, assembly GCA_018155175.1. Lineage (NCBI taxonomy): Eukaryota > Metazoa > Chordata > Actinopteri > Cypriniformes > Cyprinidae > Sinocyclocheilus > Sinocyclocheilus anophthalmus. The sequence goes on along the minus strand of JADLZN010006541.1, from coordinate 23,804 downwards.
AATTCCTTTAAGGCAAAACCAGTCTAAGATCAGTAGTTTTTCTCTAATTCATTTCAGTTGTGCAAGATCTTGGTCCTAGATTAGTTTTAAGCGCAACTTTGACCCAGAGCTGCAAATGTAGTGAAAGAAACTACACGAGTTGTATTTGAGTGGTTGAGTACAAATGATGTGGTTGAGTTACAGTATTTGTGCAGATACAAAATATAGTCTAGCTAGTATGTATATGTGAACTTACACTACAGAGGGTCTGAATATCTGTATGTGTGTTGATGATCCGCTTCAGGCCCATTCCTTATTGCCATCATTCATAACACATCTCACTGAACTAATGCACTAATGTCACATATGTTAATATGTTAACTAACATGCAATTGACATGAGTTAAAACGTCTAAAGCTGTTATTAATTTTTATGTATTATTTTGTAATGTTTATTTCAAAGTTCTAAAAAAAAAAACTAGAGAATAAGGGCTCAAGGTATTCTTGGCTCATAGGGGTTGTAAATACAAAAGTATTGAGAATATAAGAGAATGAATCACAATTAAAGAATAAGCTCTATTTTGATGGTCTGGTTATTTATTATGTTATTTTTATGACTTATCTACTTATTTTGTAAGTGAAGAGATTTTAGATACCGAAATATTTAAATGTACTCATTTAACCATGATTCCCTTCCAGACTGCACAGGAATACGTAAATCAAATATTAATTTGGTATATCAGCAAAAGCGGAAGTTGGTCTTTGCAATATTCTTCAGTCATTCTGCTGAAATTTAATTTGTCAATGAAACTTTTTACTTTAATTGCTATGCTGGTTTAATTGTTGTGCTGCATATTATGATGGTTAGAAGCATTTTTAGGAGTCGCCTCTGACTATTGTTTCCCAATTCTCCGTTTTATTATGCACTGAACACCTTAAAGTGAAAGTTGGATAATGAATGACAAAAAAAGTCAGGGTGGTGTCCCTCTTGTATCCAAAGCAGAGTGTGTTTGCATAAACTTTGCTCATCCAAGTCTCACACAACCTCAAATATTCATAATGCAAATATACGCATCTACAACACTATACCTTAATCCTGGCTGTAGAAGAAAGACTATATATTAAATATTTTCTCATATACTAAGAACAAAATAATATCTTTAAGATACTTCAATCATATAAATTAATATTTTAGTTGATTTAAACTATTAATCCCGAAATTAAATCATTTATTTTTATATTTAATTAACATTTATTTTTATTTAAATTATTATTTGAATGCATTAATAAATATTTTATATCAAAATAAGTATTGTGCCATATATTTATAAATTATTTTTATAAAGAATTATCTGCTATGACAGAAAGGGATGTCTTCTTTTATAAAGTATGGATATTATACCTTACATAAATGTGCATTTCTAGGCCTCAAAAGAATTTTCGGATTCGGCACGCGTAAAAAACAACAACAACAACAAAAACACTCAGGTGCGTCACTGGCGCTTGCCGTGTATTTGCATATTTCATGAGGGGGCGGAGCTTTGCGATCAAAGTCTGACCAAAAGTTCTGAGCATTCTTCTTCATACGACTTTCCTACTGATCTCTTCTGGACTTCAACATGGGAGCTTCTCAGTCTGGACCAGTGCATATGTTCCAAGATCTGGCTCATAAAACTGGCTGTGAGTATGTATGAAACTTTTAAATATGTAGATAGCGACATTTTTATAATATGTACATATATAAAATAAAATATAATATGTTTGAAAGTGACTTTACACTTACAATCAAAGTACCATGGTACAGTAATGACATCAGAAGTTTGTATCATGGTACACACTGTAATGAACCAATATATATTAAAACACATTCAACAACCTAAATCTAATGAACCCAAAGTGTCACTCAGTTAGAATGTAGGAGGACTTTTGAAGAAGCACAAGTGATCCCATTCATATCCATCACTGGAGAGAAGCGTTTTCACAACAGATATTTACTGTACAGCTGTGAATGTGCAAATATGTAATACCAAGCACATATTGCACAGAGCATATCTTCTCAAAACTAACTGTTCTACCTCAAAAATAGATGATAGAACAGAAAATTAACACTTTACAATCCTTACAATCCAAAACATGAATGCATTTTAACAGCATTTATTCATCTTTGTTAATGTTAGTTCAAAAAGAAGTGAAGTCTTCATTGTTTCTGTTAGTTCACAATACATTGGCTAATAGTTAAATGTTGAAATTAACAAACTAAGATTAATAAATGCTGAAGAACTATTGTTCAAGCATTGTTAGTGACTCGATGTACTGGTTAACTAATGGAACCTTATTGTGAAGTGTTACCAGAATAACTCTGTGTTCAGATAGCAAGGAAGCCATATGTCTGTCTATACTGTACATTTATACTATCCTACAGCTATGTTAAACATGAGTTTTTCTGGTTTTACTTGTTTTTTCTGTCTTCTTCCTTTCGCGCGCGTGTGTGTGTGTACCTGTTTTTCTATTCTGGTGGGGACTTAAACCTGAATACACACAGACTCATGGGGACTCGTGTCACAGTGGGGACCTACATTGAGGTCCCCAAGGGCTAAACAAGCTAATAAATCAGACAGAATGAAGTTTTTTGAAAATCTAAAAATGCTGAAAGTTTCCTGTAAGGGGTAGGTTTAGGTGTAGGGCAATAGAATATACGGTCTGTACAGTAGAAAAACCATTACGCCTGTGGAGAGTCCCCACAAGGATAGCAAACCAGACACGAGAGTATGTGTGTGTGATGTGTGTACCTGTTTTTCTATTCTGGTGGGGACTTAAACCTGAATACACACAGACTCATGGGGACTCGTGTCACGGTGGGGACTTAAATTGAGGTCCCCATGGGTACAAAAGCTAATAAATCACACAGAATGAAGTTTTTTGAAAATCTAAAAATGCAGAAAGTTTCCTGTAAGGGGTAGGTTTAGGGGTAGGGTTGGTGTAGAGCAATAGAATATACGGTCTGTACAGTAGAAAAACCATTACACCTGTGGAGAGTCCCAACAAGGATAGAAAACCAGACACAGTGTGTGTGTGTGTGTGTGAGAGAGAGAACTAACCAGTAATTTACTTCTTCATGTCCTTTCCACACGCTCAGAAAAAAGGTACAAATCTGTCACTAGGCAGGTACCCGTTCAAAAGGTACTAATATGTATCTCTAACAGCTAATAATCAAAAACAATTACAACTTTGACACATTTTCTTTTGTTGTATACAGTTATCATATCCTAAACAACTCAAATGTGCATTATGAGCAATGCTAATAGTGACAGATAGCAGAGTGTTTTGGTTTGGTGACAGCTGTCATAAGATCAGGGATTGATTGCACTTTCTATTTTGGTCGCCTAAATCTCTTTAAATACAGGTTGTATTGTTGCATGTTGTCGGATTTGTGAGTGTATTTGTGCAGCTCCTCTCCTCATGTTTTGTAATCTGAGGCATTAGAGTTTATTACGGTTTCTGTAATGAAACATGCATTCCTTATTGAGTTTGATTTTATTCATTATCAGCTCGTCTTGCGCTTCACCCACACACACATATTCTGTCTCCATCACTCCTTCAGAACAGCTGTGACTGTCACCGCACTGACCCTCTTCATTTGAAATGTTCCTGAATTTGCTGTCTTTTTTTCACTTTAGTTTCCATAGAGCAGATAAAAAACCTCCATACCAGATTTATGTACCTGACTCAAGATGAAGACACTTTAAGGTACTGTACTTGACACTCATTTAGAGGAAAGTAAAACGCTGTCATTTTCTGCCCGTCTTTATTTTCAGGCTTGTTTTAGGGAAGAGCAGTTGGTCTGAAAATGATGCTGTTTGCATTTTTCTTTTGAGCTACAGTTGAACCATACACTAAATATGTATACAATATGTTGTTAATACCCATTTCACTTCTGATTTTAATACGATTTCTGAACACGTGGTGTATTATTGAACTGTGTGTGTTTTAGAAAGGATGTCAGAGGAGATAAATTTACCTTCATAATGAATAATGCAATGCACAGCAGAAACATTTCTTCTCATTTCAGACGTGAACACCTTGAGAATATTAGTAATTTGGCCCTCAATCCAATCCGAAGACAGATCATTGAGGCCTTCTTTGATAAAAGGTGCGTATAGAAAAGAAAAAACTCATATGGGGCCATATCTCAGTTCTGAGAGGAACGCCAAAGCTTTTTCCCATTTTTGTTGTTTCATGAGTTTTGTAGTTCTTTTACCATTTTGCTGAAAAGCAATTAGTTTCATATAATACATTTAAAATATTGACAGTTGAGAAGGATGGATATATATATAATCTATAATATATTATATATATCTATAAATATATATTTATAAAACATTATTTAATTTCTAATTATTGAAATGTATAAATTAATACATTTACATTATTGTGATTTAAATTTCACTTTAAACATTGGGTTTGATTTGTTTTCCATTAGTTTCGCTGAAAAGCATGTTCATTGTTCAAAAAACAGACATTTTTGAGGAAGACGGCCATATTTTATTTATTTATGAGATAAAAAGTTGTAATTATTGTCCCGGGGATCAGTAGGATACTTTTGTAATAAAGTAGCGGTGGTAGCGGACAGTTTTTAAGTATCAATTCTGCTTAAAAAAGATGCAATATAATCCTGTTTACATTAAATAAGCCTGCTCCAGAGCAGGTTTAAGCTTAAGGACCTGTTGCTATGATGAGCTTCGAAGAACCAAACAATCCAAATCGTCAACAATCAAATCCAGCTAAAGTGAGTTGCGACATACGAAGAACGGTCCCCTGTTCCTCGCAAAATCCCCGCGATAAATTACTCAACCGCTGGGTTACGTCTGACCCTGGATATGAGTATCACTAAAACTACCCAAACATTGGGTTATGTCGTGTCTGACCCAGGAGCTGGGTAACACTAAAAAACTACCCAAACACTGAAAAAATAATGGCTCAACCCAGCATTTGGGTTAAAAAAAAATAACCCAGGATTTTTTAGTGTACACTCTAAAAAATGCTGGGTTAAATATAACCCAGCGCTGGGTTAAATATAACCCAGCGCTGGGTTAAAAAGGGACAAACCCAGCGATTGGGTTGTTTTGACCCAACCGCTGGGTCAAAACAACCCAATAGCTGGGTTATATTTAACCCAGCATTTTTTTAGTGTGTACATATTTTTAATTTACTTTGATAGTATCCTGTATTTTATAATTCACAAGAAGGTATTCTTCTCAATATAGAGTGGGGAAAAAAAAACTTAGGTTCCAGTTGTTGCAATAAACCCCATATAATGTGACAACATGACTTTAATGAATGTCCCTCATGGATAATAATGGAGAACGTTCAGTAGCATTTATTTAGCCAAAAGTTATAGTTACTATTTAACAAACATGAACATGAATTAACATGAACAAACTAGAAATATTTCGTACAGTTGTCTCTGCGCAAAAAGCTGAGATACACTGTCTACACTGAAACGGACTTAATAAACCTACCTTAGTAAGTAGTTTACCGCAGTATTTCCCAGCTCAGTCTCTTGTGTAGCTACCCCAACAAAGCACACTAATCAAACACCTGAGTCAAATCATCGGCTCCATAGGCGTCACATTAGGGAGACATTCAAAATGTGTACTGGGAACGTCTGGAATACCTGTCAAATTCAAATCAAGTCGAATCAAATTTAGCTGTATAGTGCCTTTTACAATACACATTGTTTCAAAGCAGCTTGACAGAAAATCATGATGTTAGTATTTATAATATCTTAATATATTCATGCCCTATAGTCACATTGAGCAGAGCTGGGTGATAATATAGTTTACATTTTGCAAAGCTGCTGAGATACCCTCCCTCTACACGAGTATACCGTAAGCGGATAAAGTTGGACGTATTGGCATTGATGGTTCCATGAAAAACCTTTAACACCCATTGAACCTTTCCATTCCACAAAAGGTTCTTTATAGTGGAAAGTGGATCTTCAGATTGTTGAAATGTTCTTCACACTAAGAAACAAAAAATGGTTCTTTTAAAAACTGCTGACTGAAGGGCTCTTCGGGGAACCAAAAATGCTGCTTCTATGGCATTGCTGCATGTGAAAACCCCCTTTTCAGACCTTTATTTTGAGGGGTGTATCTATCCAACTTTAATCAAATCATTCTGTCATGCTTCTAAACCCACTGAGTGCTAATGTCTGTGTGCTTTCATGCAGGAACATGGGTGAAAAAGAGAGGGGCTGTCTGCAGGAGATCGGTTTTGAGGAATTCGTAACGGTCCTGTCCTTCTTCAGACCACCCAAACCACGCACTGCAGACGAGATGAAAAACGTCAAGAAGGAGAAACTACGCTGTGAGAATACAGATGTTCTTTCAATCCAAGCAAGCTGAAGTCTGAGCAAGTTTTACACATATTAGTGTTATTTTAGTATCATCGATATACAATTATAATTTTTTTAAATAATTTGGATTTCTGTCTTCATTTATTTAGGAACTGTAGTATTTTTGGTTATTTATTATTGTTTTAATATATATATAGATATATAGAATATATATACACAATATATATAACATATCGAGATATATATTAATACAAATGTACATAGTTTTATTAAAATATGTAGATACTATATATGATTTTGGAGTATTTTGAGTTCTGTTAGTATATATTAGTGTTGTCAAATCGATTAATCACATCCAAAATAAAACTTTTTGTTTACATAATATATATGTGTTTATTATGTATATATATAAAGATTTTTTCAAATTTTTGAAACGCCTACTTTTCAGGATGCTTTGATGAATAAAGTTAAAAGAACAGCCTTTATTCAAAATATAAATCACAGATTCCAAAAAAACATATATATTGACGCGCACGGACAGTTTCCGAGCATGATAATAAATCAGTGATATTGAAAATTTTGAAGGATCACGTGACACTGAAGATGGAGTAATGATGCTGAAAAATTCAGCTTGGACATCACAGAAATAAAGAGATTTTAATGTATATTAAAATAGAAAAATGTTATTTTACATCGTAATAATATTTCACATATTAAATTTTTCCGGTATTTTTGATCAAATAAATGCAGAAATCATGAGCATAAGAGACTTCTTTCAAAAAACATTAAAACTTGTTCTGATTCAAACGTTTGACCGGTAGGTGTGGATATACGTATATATATATATATATATATTATATATTAATATATGAATTATTAATATAAATATATATACATAACATATACACAGTACACACACATATATTATGAAAACAAACTAAAACGAAATGAAATATTGTGCCATGACAAATAGCTGTAATATATATAGTTTTTATGCTTTATTTATTCAGTAAAAAGTTATTTTATTTCTAAACAAAAGGTTAGCCTAACCACTTCCCCTTTATAACTTGAAAGACTACAGGTGCATCTCAATAAATTCGAATTTCGTGGAAAGTTCATTTATTTCAGTAATTCAACTCAAACTATGAAACTCGTGTATTAAATAAATTAAACGCACACAGACTAAAGTAGTAGGACTGAAGTCTTTGGTTCTTTTAATTGCGATGATTTTGTCTCACATTTAACAAAAACCCAACAATTCACTATCTCAACAAATTAGAATAATTCATAAGACCAATAAAAAAAAACATTTTTAGTGAAATGTTGGCATTCTGGAAAAAAGTATGTTCATTTACTTTACATGTACTCAATACTTGGTAGGGCTCCTTTTGCTTTAATTACTGCCTCAATTTGGCGTGGCATGGAGGTGATCAGTTTTGTGGCACTGCTGAGGGGGTATGGAACCCCAGGTTTCTTTGACAGTGGCCTTCAGCTCATCTGCATTTTTTGGTCTCTTGTATCTCATTTTCCTCTTGACAATACCCCATATATTTCTATGGGGTTCAGGTCTGGTGAGTTTGATGGCCAGTCAAGCACACCAACACCACCATTTAACCAACGTTTGGTGCTTTTGCCAGTGTGGGCAGGTGCCAAATCCTGCTGGAAAATGAAATCAGCATCTTAAAAAAGCTGGTTTTTTTTTTTCTTTCTTTTTTTTGTTTTTTCAGCAGAAGGAAGCATGAAGTGCTCCAAAATTTCTGGTAAACGGGTGCAGTGACGTTAGTTTAAAAAAAACACAATGGACCAACACCAGAAAATGACATTGCAGCCCAAATCATCACAGACTGTGGAAACTTAACACTGGACTTCAAGAAACTTGGGCTATGAGTTTCTCCACCCTTCCTCGAGACTCTAGGTCCTTGGTTTCCAAATTAAATACAAAATTTGCTCTCATCTGAAAGAGGACTTTGGACCACTGGGCAACAGTCCAGTTCTTCTTCTCCTTAGCCCAGGTAAGATGCCTCTGACGTTGTCTGTGGTTCAGGAGTGGCTTAACAAGAGGAATACGACAACTGTAGCCAAATTCCTTGACACGTCTGTGTGTGGTGGCTCTTGATGCCTTGACCCCAGCCTCAGTCCATTCCTTGTGAAGTTCACTCAAATTCTTGAATCAATTTTGCTTGACAATCCTCATAAGACTGCTGTTCTCTCGGTTGGTTGTGCATCTTTTTCTTCCACACTTTTTCCTTCCACTCAACTTTCTGTTAACATGCTTGGATACAGCACTCTGTGAACAGCCAGCTTCTTTGGCAATGAATGTTTGTGGCTTACCCTCCTTGTGAAGGGGGTCAATGATTGTCTTCTGGACAACTGTCAGATCAGCAGTCTTCCCCATGATTGTGTAGCCTAGTGAACCAAACTGAGAGACCATTTTGAAGGCTCAGGAAACCTTTGCAGGTGTTTTGAGTTGATTAGCTGATTGGCATGTCACCATATTCTAATTTGTTGAGATGCACCTGTATTTTTGGCAACTTCTTTCAGCATTAATATAGTTTGGAGGTTTACATTTTCATTTTGATAAACTTCTTGGTAAAAGCATATCTTCTTCTCTGTAGTTCTATTCAACATGCATGACACTGACAATGACGGCATCATCACGCTGGACGAATACAGACGTGTAAGATTCATTTCTTATTTGATATAAAACTACAAACGCAGTCATGGCTTGCTTGACCGCTGTGTGGCTGTGATTCTAGGTGGTGGAGGAGCTGCTGTCCAGCTATGAAACCATAGGAGCAGAAACCGCCAAAGCCATTTCAGATGCTGCAATGCTGGAGGTGGCGAGTGTCACTGTGGGTCAGATGGTACGCTGGCAAACCATGATGGGATTGGACATTTTAAAGCTCTAATGTGATTTTGAAACCTGTTGATCTGGTACTTGTTTTGTTTTAGGGTCCTGGTGAGTTTTATGAGGGAATCACCTTTGAACAGTTCATGCAGGTTTGCTCTCTACAATATGAATTATAATTAAATATAATGGAAAACATGCATGCTGCTCATACCTCACACTTAACTGTCTCTCCCGCAGATATTGAAAGATGTAGAGATCGAGACCAAGATGAATATTCACTTTTGGAACTTGGACACCAGGACAATGCAATGTGGCAAATGAGAGTCATTTCCGCTTCACAACATTACTTTATAGTCAGCAGTCTTTATTTTAGACCTAAACATGTAAAATTTGTCCCACGTATTCAACTCGTAGTTATGAGTGGTACATGGAATACATTTCAGAGTCCAAACCACACATGCAGTATATAATTATATATATATATATTATATACTATATATATATATATATATAATATATCTATATATGTATGTGTGTGTGTGTGCTATATATACAGTATATATATATATACAATGTATATATATATATATATAAAATTTCCCTTCTGAGCAAATTGCTGATCTTATAATGGAAGGAAGTCTTACAAAATCAACAATCAAACCAGTGCTGAAACACTCCAAACCCTACGTTAATGAATCCACAAATCTTATCATTCACTTCAAAAACAGTAGGGAGTGATTGTTTTGTTGCCCTTGTGCATTTGCCCTCTTATTACAATAATGTTTAATCCATCTGGCCTCCTTCCACTAAAAATATATATTAAAATGTATTACAGGGTATGTAAAGTTTTACAGCATTTATTAAAGTATGATATTTTTATTATTGCCAGTTGAAACTCTTACCACTCTGACTATTTTACCGCCTTTCTTTATATTGAAACAAATAAAATAATCATAGTTTTAAAAGTAACATTTTTTCCTTTGATGCATTGTCAGAAATCTTGAATCTATGCAAGGTTACAAAATGCATTCCATACCATATTTAGGTTGTGTGTTCAGTCAAACTGTGGTATTTGGTGCAAATTCATCTTTTACTTGGTCGAAGCCAAATTAGGTATATGCCATGTTCTCATGCTCGAAAAACAAGACTACACAAGAGGAAAGGAACAAGACCAGATTAAATACAGCTTCACTTGCGAAAGATATACATGGTATATGTGCACAACAATGTACACTACTGGTCAAATTTTTTTTTTTTGGAGAAATTAATAATTAATGCTTTTATTCAGCAAGGAAGCATTAAGTTGATTTAAAAAGTAACAGTAATGACATTTATAATGTTCTAAAAATTTATATTTCCAATAAATGCTGTTCTTTGGAACTTTCTATTCATTAAAGCATTATGAAAAATATATATATCTATCACTGCTTCAACAAAAAATAATAATAAGTAATGTTTTTTGAGCAGCAAATCAGCATATTAGAATGATTTCTGAAAGATCATGTGACACTGAAGACTGGAGTAATGATGCTGAAAATTCAGCTTTGCATCACAGGAATAAATTGTATTTATTATATTAAAATACTGTACTTTAGATCAAATAAAATCAGCCTTGGTGAGACTTCTTTCAATTATGAAATAAATAAATCATACTACCTTTGTGTGGTGAATTACTGACTGCAGAGAGTTATGAATCCACCAAAACTTCATTTTGTATCATTTGTATTTCATCTTCTCAGATGGTGATTTAATATTATAATATTGTATACTAAAATGAGCGTAAAAATTTACACAATTCTAGTCCATACATCTTAATGGGCCATCCAGACAAAGAGCTTTGAAATTACACTGTTTTTGATTGTATTATTGATTAGTTTTAAGGAATATGACCCCGGATCATTTTAAAATAGCAAATTCAATATCAATCTTCCCACTACAACTGATCCTAAAAGCCAACCTAAGGGCTTTTCAGTATGTCATACGGCATCGACAAGCCTATGTTATAGTTGTATCCAGAGGACTCAGTGTAGTTGGACCTGCAGATGGGCAGAACGTGATCCGGGGTCGACGAGTCCATAGAGAAATCATAGTGACAGATCAGCCCTCTGTACCTAAAGAAAAATAAAAGCACAGAATAAACATGTGGGAACATAATAGCAAAGACAGCACGACATAAAGTAATATGTGTTGTTACCTGCGGTGAGCGGTGAGGTCATCGTCTGTGATACAAGCCCCGCGAGGGTTCTTCTCATCAGGGACGTTGGCCGTCACCAGGGTGCTGGTGTTGAACCGTATGTGGCGAACCGGGTGTCTGTTCACACACAGAACAATTACGTGTTGTCAGGCACTTCTGCTTTTGAAAACAATCACATCAGGATCATCTTAACCCTGTAAAGTCTGATATATGACATAATAGACCAATTTTTTGAAATGAAAAATGTTTTTGTTGAATCTCATATTTGATACATCAGGCTTTCATGGCTCATATAGTATGATATAGGAGAATATGAGCTCATACTCTTCAGTGGCCCAAACAGAGCAAAAATATGCATTTTGGTGCAGCTGCTTGTATTTGTATGATAAAAAAAATTCTGATGGCTTGTAATGTAAATCAATGAGATCTTTATAACAGTATAGCAGACTACTTACATAAAAAGCGTATAAATAGTATATACTCCCAATAGTATGTCTTGGTAATATTTAAATGCTTAGTTTTATTTTAAAATGTATGCATTGGAAGATACTTTTATCTGAAGTGATTTACAGTCATCAGTCCCTAGGAATCAAACCCATGACCTTGGTGTTGCTAGCACCATGCTCCACTGTTTGAGCTAAAGAAATGCCTTATCTTTTTTGATGGGTACATGATGGCAGAATTGTTATTCACTCATTCGTCTGTGAAAAATTTTAATAAAATGAGCATTCTCACCTGTTGTGCATTTCCCAGAGTTTGGCTCCTATCCTCATCTCCCACACACTGACCAATCCCTCGCCACCGCCGCTCACGATCTTCCAATCATCTGCCTGGACGGTGGTCACGCCCATGTGATGGGCATATAAAGAGACGACTGAGGAGCCCGTACGCAAGTCAAACACTCTCACGCTGCAATAGAGAAGCAACTCAATGTCATTACCGCTACACATAAGATCCTCTTAAAGTGACAGCAGAGCGTGCACAGACCGTCTAATTGGGCTGCACGAGTTAATTGAAATAAAACTGAAATCACGATATGGCTTATGCAATTATTAAATTAAATAAATATAAGCACCATCAAAATAAAAAAGTTTGATGGTTTAACATTTGAAAATGAAGAAATAAAGATGTCCATAAATATTTGCAATTTAATTTTACAGTTAAGTAATTTTACAGTTAAGAAAATTTTCTTTTTCTAAAATACTTCATTTTTTTTATGTTTTATAATGAAATATTACAATAGTGATATTTCTTGTTTTGTTTTTATTTAGTAATTTTTTTTAGATATTAATTACTACTACAACTAAACCAATTATTATTATCATCATTATTTTATAGCCATATTGATATATAATCACAAAATTGTGCAAAAAAAGTACAGCAAACCTGAGACCTGGATTCTTTTAAATCACATTTTAAATGTTACCGTTTTTCTCAGTCACTTTGGTGCATTTCTCAAATCATCCAATATTTGCAAAAATGTATGTGCATTTCTCAAAACAATTCGTACAAACAGCACCACACAATAGATTACCTGCAAAAGCCTGTAACTTACTCAAAATCTTTAGTTCATCTCTCAAAAGTAAGTATTTATGTCAATGAACATATCAGTGCCATCAGAATGAAAAGTCCTTGTGTCATTGCTCACAAACAAGATAGTCAAAATGCTTAGTCATGTTGTCAATATAACTTATAACTTGGTTAGTATTACCTGATGTAAACTATGGCTACATTTTGGATGTACAGTTACTGTATTGAAATGCAGAAGGCTGCACTTCCTATGTATGCCATATATCCATTTCAAAAGTATGTGGGATATTGATTGAAAGAGACTGGATAGAATTCCCAGTTACACTTTTACTAGTGGTCTGACCAAAAAAAAAAAAACTCATTACAATGTCATTGTGATATAGAAAAGGAAAAAGAAATATGGGCACAAAGATGAAAATAAATAAGAAAGTCCATTGTCAGAATCTGTAACTCTTGTGTTGTCCTCTGTCTATACAGTATATGCTCTCCAACTGAAGATTCATGAGATGAACCTTTGAGCTATTTCAGAGAAATGGTTTATCAATTCTCTTCATTAGTGAAAGTCAAGATTCACTTGCACAATTCATGCTAAATTTACAAAAAAGTCTAATTATAATGTGTAAAAAATGTGCTTGACACTTTATGACAACTAGATGAACCATTTTGCATTTAATGACTTATAAGATGAACTAATGCCTAGATATTTTGGGGAGTAAGACTATTGCACAGAGAACTATATAATACATTTTGAGCAACATGACATTAGCAACTGACAATATAGGAAACCGCAGATAAATGTGGATAATCAGTTGCATGAATGTACCAAAGCAATCACAGCTTGTTCAAAAGAATGAGAAACTGCCTTTATGATGTGTACAAATGAATCGAAAGTTTTGAGGAAATTATTTCTGATTGAGAAATGCACCAACGCAAATGAGAAAAACTGTATATACAATTTATAAACCTTACAAGTTACACTTTTACTAGTGGTCTGACCAAAAAACATACACACACACACACACACACGTTTGTTTCTGTGAATTGTGGGGATTGTCCCTAGACTTAGATTACTTTTATACTGACCAAACGATATTTTCTATCCCCTAACCCTAAACCTACCCCTTACAGTTTGTATTGTTACACTTTCAGATAAACATAATCTACTATTTTTAATAACTTTTTTTCCCCTCTCGTCGGGACCGCAGGCCAGTCCCCACAATGTCAAAAATATCAGGTTTTACTATCCTTGTGGGGACATTTGGTCCACAATGTAGCATACACACACACACACATTACAATGTCATTGTGATATAGAAAAGAAAAAGAAATATGGGCACAAAGGCGAAAATACAAAATTAGAAAGTCCATTGTCAGAACTTGTACTGAGAGAAACTGTAATATACGAAGTATTGTTATAAGGGTTATTATAGTTAACAAACCATAACACATTTTCATTACTGGAAATACAATTAATTTAATCTGAATATATAAAATCAACTAGATGCCAAGGCAACATTTCTAATTTTCATTTCATTTAATCTGATGTACCTACATAACTAAAACTTAATAAAAAATTATTAAAAGCTATGTAGAAATATTTAAAAATACAAAAATGACAAAAACACACACAAAAAATGAAAACTTAAAATAAAATTAAAATGAAAACAAAAATGATAGAATATAAAAACAAAAACTAATTCCAAAATATTAATAAAAACTATAATATATTTCCAATGTTCTAAACTCACCATGATTGTAATAATCCATTCAAACATACTGGCCCCTAAACTAAAAACCAAATGAACTGTGGTTGGTTGCATTACATGTCTAAATGGTCAAATCTTGGCCAAAATAAAGTGTAAAGTGGACCATACTTTAGTCAAAAGTCTGACTACACAAGATGAATGTTTTAGAAACTGCAATATGACAGCTTTCCCCTCTAACGGAGCACCACTGCGGGATGACATTAGTAGCTGGTATAAAGAAATTACTTTTACAGGCCCAAAGGAGCTCAATTCCATCTGTCCACTTTAATGGTACTGGAGGCAGCCAAAGGATGACTCTATGCTGGTGCTTTCCAAAAGATAATCGACAAAATTAAATTTTGCTTGGACCCCCCCCACCCACACACACAACACACACACACACACACACACAAAACACACACACACACAAAACAACAACACTTGAAGAACAAAAGATATTAGTCAGAATGGATCGTTAATGCATAGCCAAGAAGGATTTAATGTAGCGAGTAATTATGTGGATTTGCCTATCTATTGTCCTGTTTTAATTTCATCGAAGCATATATTCTTGTAAGAGGCTGTAATATATTTACTGGCAGGTTGCAGTGGTCATAAATCTAATGCTAAAACAAGATCTAGTTTCACTGAGCTGTCAGCAGACAGGCTTCCTTCAATTAATCAAGAGTATTGTTCACAGGCACTTCCAGTGCCACCAACCGTGAGCAAACACACAACAGGATACACGCGGCCATGAAAAGCATATGTACACAGCTAGCACACACGGGCCCATTATCATCATCATCATCATCCTAACTAACTTTACCACATTTATAAGCAGTGAAACAAAAAACTCGGGTGTTTTCAAAATGGCACAGCTTTAACAGTAACAAACAATACAAAAAAATACATCTTTAAAAATTACTTTTTAAAACCTTTATTAAACCTGTTCAAATTACAGGCATTATCATTGTTAAAAACACCCACAATAAATCCAGCGTGGAGAGAAATATCATATGAATATATATATATATTTATATATCATGTTGGCCGCAGGCCGCAAAGCCTTCTCTGCTGGCCTAAACACCATCAGAATCACTGAATTAGTTTTAATATATTTTTCCATGAATGCATATTCAATTATTTCCAATAGTCTATTCCCTTCATTTCATAGCTTTTCTCTTGGTTACACTGCTTCCAGCAGTGTATGTTTATAATAGAGCTTTTATCCAATCATATTTCAACAATCATGTTGCCAGGGTCAAAGAAATCTGCCTTAAGGCCTTCAGAATCAACAGTGCAGGCGTCTGTTAGCTTAAATCAATGGCAATGAAACCGTTGCTTTAACCAATCAGATTTCGAGTTGGCAGCACCAGGGCCATCTAGCTGGCTAACGATAACGTCAGCATTTTCTCGTCCTTTGATTGGAGTGGTCCGCGTCACTAGTACAACAGCATCACTTTAAATCGTTCTATGAAACTTAGTAACTGTTATTACTGTTCTCGAGTTTAGATTTTCAGTGCATTTTGAAAATATTTGCCTGCTATATTTAATCAGTCAATCTAAAAACAGTAGTCCTAATGACTGCGAAAAACAAGCACACACCTCCTCGGCACCGGCTCTGTGAAAGACTCGTGAAGATGAAAAACCACTAGAGTATGGTAGGTTCATTTTCATTTTTGACTCTTTTATCGCTTGATGCGTTGTATGCTGATGTTATTTGCGCGATATAAAGCCAGGTTTAAGTTTCTGTAAGAATATCTCAGTTTCCCGAGTGGAGCTGTATTAAGCGTTCTTTTCCTCCGGCCGCAGCGCCGCTTGCAGAGGCAGACCAGCGGGGAGATGAGTCACAGAGGTATGTTAAAACACATGTATACACTTTTCTTCATTGTCTTGTATGAATTATTTTTAAGTTACTTGCTCACTTTCCCGTTAAAGCTGTGCTAATAGTATTTTCCTCCTGCAGCGTGCTGGCAGACCGGTGGGGAGACTCGTGAAGATGAAATAAAGTAGTAAGAGAACATTCAATTGTTAGGTCAACTTTAAAACACATGTAATCACCTTATTTGTTTTATACCAATGCTATCATTTTGATTGACTTTTTTTACTAGACACGAATTGGATTTCTTATTTTTAACTGAGACCTGGACTGGAGCGGGTGAGTCGTCCGTTTTTGGTGAACTTTGTCCTTTAAACTGTTGTTTTTTTAGCACTCTGAGATGTGTTGGAAAAGGAGGTGGAGTGGCTATGGTTTTCAGGAACTGGTTTAAATCTCAGACTGTCTATGTTGGGAACTTTACCACTTTTGAATCTCAATGTGTTCTGATAGATTCTGCTACCACTCCGCTATTCTGTGTTTTTGTCTACAGGCCCCCAAAGCCAGATAAACATTTTATAAAAGAGTTTTCTGAATTTGTTTCTCATATTATCACATCGTATGATCGTCTGTTAATTTTAGGTGATTTTAATATTCACGTTTGCGGTCCTGGAAAGCCCATGGTTGCTGAGTTTATCCATGTTTTAGATTCTTTTGGTTTTATTCAGCATGTTGATAAGGCTACACATGTACTTGGCCACACCCTGGATGTCTTATGGGTTTTCCATTGATAACATAAACATTGAAGATGCTTGCTTTTCAGATCATAAGCCCATTGTATTTAATGTCACCCTAACTAGCTTTTTGGGTACTATAAAAACTACAGGTTTTTATTCTCGTTGCATCAACTCTCTCACTGCTAATCAGTTTTCAGATATGTATCATAGTAATGAAGTGTCCACAACAATTTCAGTTGCTGCTGAACATTCCTCAAGTCCAGATGATCTAATTTCTCTCTTTAACTCTTCCTGTTCAGATATCCTGGATTTTATAGCTCCCATGAAATATCAATTTTCCAAATTTAAACCACAACCATGGCTGGAGGCCCCTCGTCTCGCGTGAGACAGATTTGTCGAAAAGCAGAGTGGCGATGAAAGATTGTCCTCTGTTAAAAGAATCCTGGAGAACCGTTCGAAGCCACAAATAGCTAGAGCTAAAGACTTTTCTGATATTATCAATAACATTCTCATACCCCAAAAAAAAAAAAAAAAAATCTTATTGACGATACTTCATAATGAATCCGCGCATCTCATATGAAGTTGAACAATCACCAGATATTTGTGAGAGATTTTTGAGATTTTTTATTAAAAAGATTGCTGGCATTCAATCTTCATTTGTTCCTCTTTGTTCTAGCTCTTTGGTCGACTGTTCAGTTTCTTCACTTGTGCAGCTTTCAGCCGGTGTCTCTCTCTGAGTTAAGGGAATTAGTGATGCAGACGAAATCTTCAAATTCAACTTATGATGCTGTTCCCTCTGACTTTTTAAAAGTTGCTTTTGATACAATTGGTCCTAGTATTCAAGTAATTATTAATTATTGCTTAGTTTCTGGCACTGTCCCTGCGTTTTGAAGCATGTTTGTCCAGCCATTGCTTAAAAAACCCAATGCCGATATTAATTGCTTGAATAACTATCGTCCCATTTCAAAACTCCCATTTCTTTCAAAAGTTCTGGAAAGAGTTGTCCTGTCACAATTACTTCCTTTTTTTAAAATCAACTCATATACTTGAACCTTTTCAATCAGGTTTCACTACCCACCACAGTACTGAAACAGCTTTGTTAAAAGTGATGAATGATTTGCTACTGTCGTTTGATTCTGGTGATAATGCAGTTTTGGTTTTATTGGATCTTAGTGCTGCCTTTGATACAGTTGATCATAATATCCTTCTGTCACGCCTTGAACATTGGGTGGGCATAAAGGGTACAGCACCAACCCTCGACATTGCGAGTAAATCACTCGCATATGTGACTACATCTTCACTCTGTGTGACTAAATAATGTCTATTGTTAGCCATTGGCTAATAAATTCTCAGATTTTACTCGCCAGTGTGAGTTGGAGGCTAAGTATAAGTTTAGCACAGAAATATTTTCACTCGCCGAACACTCTCTGACTGAGCACTTCAGAGTTTCACTCTCCGCCAAGCGATCTGTGCTGTTTTTCAGTTCATCTGAATGGATGTGCAACGCACCTGTATTTAACGTACCGTTTTACAGAAACACTGAATGACCAAAAAAGCACCACCACCAGTCCGAAGTTCAGTTAAAATGACTAATATGCATTCATACATGGTTATCAAGTTTTAATTCTAATTACTAAAGTTCTATCATTAAATAATACTAGATTATCATATTATAATACTTGACTGACTGATGTTAAGAGTGTACTTTCAGATATGTATAAAACTGTGCTATTTTAACGACCAACACTATATATTCAGTGGGGAAAAAAAGTATTTAGTCACCACCAATTGTGCAAGTTCTCCCACTTAAAAAAGATGAGAGGCCTGTCATTTTCATCATAGGTATACCTCAACTATGAGACAAAATGAGAAAAAAAATCCAGAAATCACATTGTAGGATTTTTAAATAATTAATTCGTAAATTCCTCGGTAAAATAAGTATTAGGTCACCTACAAACAAGCAAGATTTCAGGCTCTCACAGACCTGTAACAACTTCTTTAAGATGCTCCTCTGTCCTCCACTCGTTACCTGTATAAATGGCATCTGTTTGAACTCGTTATCAGTATAAAAGGCATCTGTCCACAACCTCAAACAGTCACTCCAAACTCCACCATGGCCAAGATTAAAGAGCTGTCAAAGGACACCAGAAATTAAATTGTAGACCTGCACCAGGCTGGGGAGACTGAATCTGCAATAGGTAAGCAGCTTGGTGTGAAGAAATCAACTGTGGGAGCACTTATTAGAAAATGGAAGACATACAAGACCACTGATAATCTCCCTCGATCTGGGGCTCCATGCCAGATCTCACCCCGTGGGGTCAAAATGAAAACAAGAACTGTGAGCAAAAATCCCAGAAACACACGGGGGGACCTAGTGAACGACCTGCAGAGAGCTGGGACCAAAGTAAAAGGCTACCATCAGTAACACACTGCGCCTCCAGGGACTCAAATCCTGCAGTGCCAGACTTGTCCCCCTGCTTAAGCCAGTACATGTCCAGGCCCGTCTGAAGTTTGCTATAGAGCATTTGGATGATCCAGAAGAGGTTTGGGAGAATGTCATATGGTCAGATGAACCAAAATAGAACTTTTTGGTAAAACTCAACTTGTCGTGTTTGGAGTAGAAAGAATGCTGAGTTGCATCCAAAAAACACCATACCTACTGTAAAGCATGGGGGTGGAAACATCATGCTTTTGGGCTGTTTTTCTGCAAAGGGACCAGTACGACTGATCCGTGTAAATGAAAGAATGAATGGGGCCGTGTATCGTGAGTTTTTGAGTGAAAACCTCCTTCCATCAGCATGGGCATTGAAGATGAAACGTGGCTGGTTCTTTCAGCATGACAATGATCCCAAACACACCGCCCGGGCAACGAGGAGTGGCTTCGTAAGAAGCATTTCAAGGTATTGGAGTGGCCTAGCCAGTCTCCAGATTTTAACCCCATAGAAAATCTTTGGAGGGATTTGAAAATCCGTGTTGCCCAGCGACAGCCCCAAACATTACTGCTCTAGAGGAGATCTACATGGAGGAATGGGCCAAAATACCAGCAACCGTGTGTGAAGCTTGAACGTTTGACCTCTGTCATTGCCAACAAAGTGTTTATAACAAAGTATTGAGATGAAATTTTTGTTATTGACCAAATACTTATTTTCCAACATAATTTGCAAATAAATTCTTTAAAAATACTACAGTGTGATTTTCTGGATTTTTTTTTTTCTTATTTTGTCTCTCATAGTTTAGGTATACTTATGATGAAAATTACAGGCCTCTTTCTTCTTTTTAAGTGGGAGAACTTGCACAAGTGGTGGCTGACTAAATACTTTTTTGCCCCACTGTATATATTTTATCGTCTGGCAGTAACAAAAAATGTACTAGTGAATGGCAATCATTGCCAAGGTGTTCGTAGGGCCGTCAGCACTTAGCTGGTTTGAGTCGTATCTGAAATCCAGGTCATTTTCAGTGTCTGTTGGCCAGTTTATCTCATCATCTGCCTCTCTTCTCTATGGGGTCCCTCAGGGGTCCATTACTCTTTAATCTGTATATGCTTCCACTTGGTGATATCATAAGGAAATATAAAATCTCTTTTAATTTTTATGCAGATGATTCTCAGCTGTATCTTCCATTAAAATATTGAGATTCTCTGCAGCCTCTCATCGACTGTCTTGAGGATATAAAATACTGGATGTCAAATAACTTCCTGCAGCTCAACAATTGTAAAACTGAGGTGATTCTCTTTGGTCCCTCTAAAACAAGAAATTTTGTTGTTGGGAACTTAGAAAACCTCACTCCATATGAGTAAGTCCTCATGAAAAAACTAGGTGTTATCTTTAGCCTCTGACTTTGTCTTGAAAACAATGAGCTCAGTTTTAAAAATATTTTTTTATCACTGGGTCATCTCAAGCTTAATCAACCCTTTCCGTTCAGATTCTGAAAAGTATTTATGCTTTTATTACCATCACCCTGGATTATTGTATTCGTTATTTGTTGATCTTCCACATCCTCACTGGCACGGCTGGAGATGGTTCATAACTCGCTGCTAGATTATTAACCGGCGCCCAAAAACGCGAACTATTTCTCCAGTTTTAGCTCCCTTCATTGGCTTCCGTCTTTTTTAGAATATCAGTTTAAGATTTGACTAGTTTTCAAGCTCTTTGGACACGCCCATCTTATATTTCTGATCGTTATGTAATTTGCATTCATGCCGAATCTCTCAGTACGACTAATAGCTCTATTACATGTCCCCGGACGACTTATTAAAAGGGCAGAGCCTTGCAGTCCCTCTCCACGTTTTGTGGATCAGTTGCCACTGACATTGGAGTCTTCTTCGTATTCGCTTTCTCAAGTGCCAGATTAATACGCATTTTACTCTCTCCCCTTTCCGGCTATTACTTGAAGTGAAACTGTTTGTTATTAGCGATATGAAAATTTTTTTATTATTGTTTTTTAATTTTAACTTTATTGTAAAGTACGGTATTTTATTATGTGGTTTTGTTCAGCACTTTGGTCATGTAATGCGACTTTTAATGTGCCTCTATCAGATAAAACTTTCTTCACTTATTATCTGTAAGGTATAAATGCGTCTTGGTGAATAAATGTCTGTAAGAACATCGGTTGGACTGTATTTGTGTCATTTTGTTAATGCTTCAGCTACAGATGATGTGTCAATTGTTAATTGGGTTTCTTTCTTTGGTAATGGCATTCATTCTCGCTACATAGGCTATGATACCTGTCTGTTATGTAGTGCCCTTTTATACTGCATTACTGTGTAATATCTATGATTTCTATAGCCGTGGCATCATTATGACGGTATGAAGAGATGGATTAATTCATGAAGGACACCACTGAAGGCCTAGGTGTAAAATGCAAGGCCTCCATGATATATATATTATAGAATATATATTATATATATAGATATATATATTTATTCTTCTATATTGTCTGAACGATTTTTGGAAAATATCTCTCTGCGATTTTTTTAACCACATATTCCAGATTGCGATTAATATGCATTTATTGCACCTTCAGAGTGAGACTGCTATCCGCGGGACCCAACGAACAGGAGTGTGGCGCGGGACAAACTTGATGGACGAGTGCTAGAGACCGTGTGTGCGGTTTCGGTAGAAAGTGAAAAGTGACGTGGACATGTTCCAAGTATGGTACCCATACTGTATGGTAAATACCCACTACCCAATTATTGCTCCTTCATTAACCCATCCTAACTGCCCCCACACAGCCATGAACAACACACTCGATCAGTTGGGCAGCCATTTATGCTGATCTCCCGGGGACCACCCCCAAGGTTGGGGGCAGTTAACCGTGTCCGAGCGCGTTGACCCACAAAGCCCGTTCGTTTGACTAGTGTGAACGCTCCGTGGAGAGGTGGGCCAGAGCGCGGGTTCCGTTATATATAGATCAGATCGAGTGTGAGCGCTAACGCTCCACGCGCGGAACTTCGATATGTGGCCCCCACATGATTGCGTGCATTTCTGAGCGGCAAAGTTAGAGATCTGTATAGCAATATCATTGAGAGGGCTGTGGTAACCGCTTCCCACGCTCAAAATAATAACCAACAAAGTTCCAAAACATCACTGTGTTTGAGCGGGCGCTTCTCTGTGCCTTCACGTGCATCGGATGGCGTTCGGACGGATTCTTTAATATGATGTTGCAACATGCACTCGTCTCACTGAACGTCTCACTGACGTCTTAAATTTTTATTTTTTTTTGCTATTTAATCCATTCAATTTAAGATGCAGACGAGGCGTAGACGTGACGTAAATCACGTGTGGCAGTGAAGTGTCGAGCAAGACGTCACGCGTGATTCACATGTAGCAGTGAAGTTTTTAAAAAAAAATTAACTAACACGTATCATAACACGCTGCTCACACGGCTCAGTGCAGTGTCAGCCAATGCACAATTTACTTGCCCTTCATTCATTCCTCTCAACGGACGTGACATCTGAATCTGTACTTATACCGTTACGTCTGCGTCTGACTTTTTTTTTTTTTTTTTTTGCAATTTTTAGTGCGTCTGTCTTTTTCCTGGCTAACTTATACAATATACATTAATTATGTGCATATCAAATATAATTTGAATTATATATTAATATATTAATAATAAAATAATTTAGACATATTTTTAGACATGTTTTCATTACACTCTTTGTAAAAGTATAAAGATAACAAAGTATAAAAAGTCTATAACATATAAATAACGAATGTCTCTGAAAGGAATCCTTTAGTGAAGTTTGTGTTGCTTATACTCGTGTCGTTTAGTTTTATGAAATCCTTTTTGAATTTTTTTTTACATTTGGGGGTTATTGTGTTTTTATCTTTTAGTCTACATTTTTAATGTAGCATACAGCACATCAGTGATGGCCAACCCGTCAAATGCAATCGTGTGCTAGATCTGAGACTGTTGCTGTAAAATAATAATAAAATAATAGAAAATACATTATGCCTGATTAATGTTCAGTTTTTCAAGCGTCTCTCTTCTTTGCTTTATTTTACGTTTAAAAACATTTTAAGAACAGCACTTATTTTATTATTCATTTATTTTTTTCCTTTCTTTTTTGAAAGAAAATTAATACTTTTATTCAGCAATATTT